>OZ012740.1:639292029-639892029 GCA_963859935.3 Lathyrus sativus | reverse complement strand
GAAATATAATATAGATTGGTTTGTTTATTAAAAAGTGTTTGATAAAGAATTTTGTTTTTATTGTAAGATTTTTTTTAAAAAGTAATTGATATAGATTAATTAACAAACGAGTATTTCAGTGATTGAGCACATGTTAGTGGAAAACTTAGAGAACATAAATAGGCATGAAACATGTTAATATGACTTCTTGATGTGAATTGCATCAAAGGATGAATATTTTTTTAAATGTTGATAAAACATTTCAAAGATTGATTAACAAATAAAAATAAAAGGATCCTTAAAAAGTGTTTTAAAAAGAATTGTATAAATAATAAAATTTCTTGCTAAATATAGTTTGGTCTTTCGTGGTTCTAATGAGAGATTGTACCAAAATAACAATGATAATTTTTTTGGTTTAACTGAATGTAAGTTGAATTCGACCTCATTTTAGATATATTACAAATGGTAATGTTCATGTTCACTTTCTTGGACATAATATTTAAAACGAGATAATAATTTTGTTTGCTTCTGCAATTAAAATGAAATCATTAGGAAAATATACCCAGCAAAATATTTGTCAGTGATATTAATTGTACTTTTGATGTTAGTTATCAAGAACAAATGACTTTAATAATACCATATGTGAATTTTTCTTCAAATTCGGTCAGCAATGAAGAATCTTTTTTAGAATTTTTGAACGTGAATGATACAATCAGTCAGAGGCTTTTTTGATGTTTTACAAAATGAATTGAAAAATCTTGATCATAATATATTTCATATTTGATGTGTGAGAACAAGATTATAATAATAGGTCAAATATGAAAGACAAAATTAAGGTGAACAAAAGAATGTTTTTAAACATAAATCTATGAGCCTATTATACTTGTCATGGACTTAATTTAGCGTCGTGTGACATGACTATCTCTTATACTAAAACTAAAAATATTTTAGAGTCGCATTTATACTATTATTGTTAATTCTATTAAAAGATGTTAAATTTTAAAAGATAATGTAAAAGGGTTCACTCTAAAATTATTGTAGTTTATCCGTTAAAAGAGTTATATAAATAGTGTCAAAGCTATAAAAGTTCAAATATCATATTTTAAAAAAATATTGATTGAAGTGTCGAAATTTGATCTCTCTAAAATAAAGAGTGCAGCTAAACTTTAAGTATCAAATGAAGTCGTTGATTTTAAATTTTTAATAAAGATAATTATATAGTGTAAAATATTATATGCTACAATTAAAAAGAAAACATGATTTATATTTTTTGAGAAATATAGACAAAATGGTTTTAATAAGACCTTGAATTACATTAAAGAAATAGTTATAGAATTGAATATTAATTCAGTATTTTTTTCAAAGACGAAATTTTCAAAGAGAGAAACAATTTAATTTAGTGAGAATTTAAATACTCTATCATTTGGACTATGTGAAGAAAAACCTTTTAGGATCAATTATTTCCTCTACTTTGATAAAAAGGCATTTTTTAATAAATATTTATAGATATAAATAATTGTTTTAATTGATAATTTATAAGTATCAATAACTTAGTTGCATCAATACATTACAAAAATATATAAAAAAAATATTATTGTTAAGAATTGAATTATGAGTCAATGCACTCATATAATTTAACTTTGAGATATTTCGTAAATATATAAAATTTTCTAAAAATTAAATGTTATAATTCTCTGGTGAGAATAAGAGAATGTGTTTTTTAATAAAATTTTATATATAAAATCATGACTTTCTATTCTTGTAAAAAATGTTAAATTATGTGTAAAAACACTTCTATAAATTTTTATCTTTATATTTTCAAATATGTTATTCCTAGACAAATATCCCCTTAAGATTAAGATTCTTATAATGGCTTTGAGTTAAATTTAATAATTAAAATCATGAGAAAACAATGATGATAGCATCAACATGTAAACAAGAAAGCAATGCAAAATTGATTGCATGACCTTTCAAGTTGCATGCCTAAAGAAGGAAAACTAAAAACTAGAATCAATGAATGAGAGGATGCAAATGGATGGACAGTTGCTGAGGGTGGGGTGGGGTTGTATGTCAAAAGAAAAGTTGAGATGCTTTTCATTTATTATTTAGCTTTTTTCACTTTTCTAACTCACCATTATCATGAGTTTCTCATCAACAATATCATCTTTCAACTTGAAGAGCTTGGTTGTGACTCTTTTGTCACAATAAATTACATTTTAGTAAAATGGAATATATAGCTCTTCAAAAAGAGTTTGAAGCCAGAGAATATTAGTGGTGTGATAAGTGCATTTTGATGCATATTGATATTTTTAAAATTTATTAGGTTATTTTTATGGACTTTAATATATTTTATAATTTATTTTATTTTATTTTTGTTATTTATTTTTTGAATAAGAAGTAATTTAATACTTTCTCATTATGCATATATAACTTGAATTATGAGAAGTCGTTTGATGTGTCTAATATGCGTTAGAAAGTTAAGAGAAAAATCTACAAATTTTGTATTGAAGGTAGAAGCCAATGCATAGTGTAGAAGAGTCAAATAATTTGTTTTCATTTCAGATTTAAGAAAATATTTATTTCATGGGCTGAAATTATGTTTTTCAAGCCAATTGTTCTTAGAGCCTGGTTTTTCTTGTATTATCTAAATAAACCCACAAAGCTACTGCTAGGTATTCAGATTTCATGTAAATTTGAAGAGACGGTCGTTAAATTTCATAGAGAGCTAAACTCTATACGGTTGATCTTCGAAATTGTGTTTCAATCAAGACTTTGAAGTTTTTACATTTATCAATTCAAATTCATTTCCTTTTCAATTTTGTTCTATGAATTTCAAATGCTTAATTTGATATTTCATAGAGTGGTTTTGATAAAATTCAATTGATTCGCGATCCTTAACATAATCGTGTTTAATGTAAAATATGTGGAACTGTTCTGATGTTCTAGTATAACATGTCACAACATCTGTCAAGAAAAGTAACATCAGACTCTGTTGTACCAGTTGGCAAAGATGTCATGACATCTTGCTAAACATCTGGCTGTGATACATGTTTTTCCAAATTAAACATGTTTTACCAAATTGTTTCTAATCATAAAATCACAAACCTAACAATCCCCTCTTTGGCAAATTTTGGCTAAAACAACCTTTGCACAATAATTCTTGAGAAGAGGTATAAAACGACAAACACAAAATACAAGCTACATGAAAACATATAAACATTGTACAAACTTCAGAAAATCTCCAGATGTTAAAACAAATATTTCAATAAGAAAACAAATCCTGAAAAGAAAACATATCCTGAAAAGATGTCTGAATAATATGTCAAGACATCTTGTCCAACATCTTGCTGAAGAGCATGTTTTACCAAAACTGATGCCAATCATAAAAACTGAGTCTTAACAATCTCCCCCTTTGGAAAATTTTGGCTAAAATGTCCCTAGCACACGTTAGAGGTACACATAGTGGAATCAAAACAGAAACACCAGACAACAAGAACCACAACCATAAGCACAATATTGTCGAGGCAATAGAGCATATCAGACAACACAATGGCAAGACATCTAGTCTGACATCACAGATCAACCAAAACAACACAAGCTACATGAAAACATGTAAGCTTTGTATAAACTGCAACTTTGCAGCTACAGGACAGACATGTACAAAGCTCCCCCTGTCAAACATAACTGAAACTCCCCCTCAATAGGAAAACCCAAATCACAAGAAAAACCCACATGAACTATCCAAGCTCACACAATAGAAACACACTTCAAAAGCACCAAACACAAGCTCACTCCCCCTAAAGACCACAACTCACTGCAGAGAAAAAAAATGAATTTTCCCACACAAGAAACGCCTTTATTCATCCTTACAAACAACCTCAGAGGCACATGCAGCAGAAAAAAATAAGCCTCACAAATAAACACATCAAGAAAGATGTCAAAACATCTGGTATGACATCATGCCACACATACCACGTCAGTAGTAGCAGCAGCAAGAAATAAAATAATCCCCCAAGCACAAACAAGCATGAAAAACAATCATGCTCCTCATAAACAGTTGCATATAGCAAGCATCAACAATAGACTACTCTCCCTTTAGCAGTAGCAAAGCCCTATCATAATATTAATCAACATGTCAAGACATGTGACAAGCCATCAAGACAAACAAAGATACACTAACACTTTACTTCCCCTTTTTAGACAAAAACTGACAAAAATTAGAGTAAATGTAACTAACAAGTTGGAATCACATAAATGAAAGCACAAAATGCAGTTGGAAACAAACAAAACTCAGATAGAAACATACATAACTTGGTGGAAACACATATTCAGATCATTTTTAGATAATCTTCCACATCTTGCCTCTGTCAAAGATCCTTTTGCACTTCTTGTTGCTATCACATGTTTTAGGAGTGTTAACACTGAACTCCCTTGCCACAACCTTAAAATATGTCTTTTTTAACTCATCATCATCAGACCAAGATACAGACAACCCTTTTTTTCTGTTTCTTGAGAAAGGTGTGACATTATGGCCTAATGTGGCCAAAACCTTCACAATCATAACATTAAATACCTTTAGTTTGATTGAAATTCTCTTCAGTTCTGGTATTCTTTTGAGAATCATAGTTATTATTGATGTCAGATGTGATGTTCTTGACACTAGGTCTCGACTTCCTGTCTATTCTTTTTAGAACCTTGTTGAATTGCCTCCCGAGAAGCACAACGGCATTTGATATTCCTTCATCAGTATTCAGATCACTTTCATCCTCTTCATCTTCAGTATTGGACATGAAGGATATGCTTTTGTTCTTCTTTTCAGGTCTTTCATTAATACCTAGTTCAAAGGTTTGAAGAGATCGTACGAGTTCATCCACTCTCATGTTGCTGATGTCCTAAGCTTCTTCAATAGTTGTGACCTTCATGTATCTTTCTAGCCAGCTTTTCTTCTGACATCTTCTCTCCCAAGGCACTGGATGAGTTTTCTATCTCAAGGATATTCATGTGAAAGTCACAAATACTCTCATCATCTTTCATTCTTAGGTTTTCAAACTTGGTAGTGAGAAGCTAAAGTCTTGACATCTTCACTTTGGATGTGCCTTCATGAGTAGTTCTTAGAATTTCCCTAGTATCTTTGGCCACTGTATAAGTGTTAATCAACCTGAAAATGTTTTTATCAACTCCATTGAATAGGGCATTCAAAACTTTGGAGTTTCCAAGAGCAGTCTCATCTTCTTCCAGTCCTCTTCAGGCTTCGGAGTTTCCTTCCCCTATTTATCTTTGACCACAAGATGTTCCCAACCTTTAATGATGGCTTTTCAAGTTTTGCTATCTATGGATTTTAAGAAGGCCACCAGGAGAGCCTTCCAATAGTCATAGTTAATTTCATCCAAGATGGGGGTTTATTCAAATTTCCTCCTCCTTCCTTGTCCATAATACCATAAAATAATCTCCCTAGAGCTCACCCAAAGTTGAACAGGGTGACCTGCTCTAATGCCAACTGAAATTCTTGCACTTTAAGACAGATGTCAAGACTGGTATCCCAATACCAAAACACAATGTCAAGACAGAAGTTAAGACATTATCTGCCGACAAAAAAAATTAAATGCAGAACATAAAATGAAGATGATTAAATAAAACCAGTAGTTGTTAAACCCAGTTCGATGCAGCTCACCTACATATGGGGGCTAACAAGTCAGGAAGGAAATCCACTATAATAGTATTAGTTCAAAGCTAAATTCTCTCGTTTACAACTTATCACTTAATCACTACCCGTGCTAACTTCTACCTAGAAACTCCTAGATATGAGAAATCTCTCTCACTTCCTACGAGTGACAATTCAACAACACCAAAATAGAAGTGACATACTTCCAAGACAATACTTAATTTTGCTTAAAAGCTTCAACTAAGAATAATACATTCTTGCTTAAAAACATTAGAGTGAACAATTAACAATGAACAATCAGTCAACTCAATGAATCAAACCTGATACAAGAGTGACATACAACAAAACACACTAAACCCTAAAACACCACCAAGACACGGTTAATCATAATTCTTCCAAATTTTCATAATTCTTCCAATGTCCAAGTTGCAATATGTTTAGCTCGTTTCTTTAAATAGCCTTCAGACCTTGTGAACTTAGGTTTCTTGAAGTGAAAATCATTAGGAATCAACTTTCAATCATTAGCATAATTTCTTGCATAATAATAGGAACAAAATACAAAATTTCCTAAAAAGTCTTCAAGATCGTTTTTATGAAACCAAATCAAATATGCAATGTTCCTAAAATATCCTTGCTTAGTTGCGCCTGTATGAGAACTAAAATCATCCAGAATCTCATATTTTAAAATAAAATCTTCAAGGATTTAAAATGAAGAACTGTTCTGATGTTTTGGTATAACATGTCAGAACATCTGTCAAGAAAAGTAACAGCAAGCTCAGTTGTACCCATTGGTCAAGATGTCATGACATCTTACTAAACATCTGGCTGTAATGCATGTTTTTTAAAATTAAACATGTTTTATCAAAATTGTTGTCAATCATAAAATCACAGACCTAACAAATATAATAATGATAAACATTAATTTTAAAAAATGTTAAAGATTTCTTTTTTTATTCTTTTCCTCGATATTCTCTCTTCTTTTTCACTTTAAACTCTCAAACAAAATCTTAAGAGGAGAGACTTATAGATGGGAGTAGGATACAATTTGAAGTCAAAGTTTATGAAACTCTTAAAGTATCTTAAGATTATTTTAACAATAATCCAATGGAGTTCAGAGGGATTGGACATAAATTTGAAAACCTTATTAACTATATAGAATATTTCATGACAGGTGATTGTTTCATATTGTAGAGCACCTACTACAAATCTGTATAGGAAAAGGTTGTGAGAGGTGGATGAAACAACTTTGAAGAGCATTTAGGTGGAAATCATATGGGTATTGATGGTATTGCACTTTAGAATGTTGGTTCTAGAGAGAATGTCTCTAATATATTTGTTTTGAGTGAGTAAGAGGTTAGTCACTAGGGACCTTCACATGTGAGACTGAGAGGCATTGGTTCTATTTATAGGATTATGTATGAGTGTGGGAGAAGGAACAAGTGAGTTAGTTGAAGTGTTACAAAGTGAGTAAAATTCTATCATCTAAGAAGAAATTGAGAGGTGAAGGAAGAGGTGGTAATGAGCTTTATGGATCAAAAGCTCTATGATACCATGTTATTTTATGAAGAATCTATAGCTAATTCTTGATGGAAATGTTCTAATCATGTGTACATGTGCACAAGTTAAGTTAGAGGTAGCTGATATAGTAACAATTTCTTAATAGTTACTATACTCAAGTTGATGACTTATAATAAACTAGTTGGTAGTGTAATAGTGAATAAGCTAGTTTATTGATTCATAATATTTGGTAAAATAATGGTTAAACTTAACTTATAAAGCATGAAATTATATAAAAGTCATATATTTAATTAATTTTATTTTTTTTTTCAATTTAGAAAACATTGGAAAAATTGAGAGAAAATGATAAATTATAAGATATTTGAATTAGCTTATAAAAAAGTATACAACACTAAACTTTATAATAGGTTAGAAATCATGGTTTTATATAACTTGTTAATCTTAAAATTTATTTTAATAGTTTTTTTTTAGATTTTCGTCTATTTAATTAATTTTAATTTTTTAATCTTAAAATGGACTAACTTATATGTATCGTCTTAAAATGGACTTAACTTATAAAGCATGAAATTATATAAAAGTCATATATTTAATTAATTTTAATTTTTTTTTTCAATTTAGAAAACATTGGAAAAATTGAGAGAAAATGATAAATTATAAGATATTTGAATTAGCTTATAAAAAAGTATACAACACTAAATTTTATAATAGGTTAGAAATCATGTTTTTATATAACTTGTTAATCTTAAAATTTATTTTAATAGTTTTTTTTAGATCTTCATCTATTTCGATTACCCTATATATGATGTATTATCCTTAATAAATAATTTATAAGTCTTTTTTCTATATATTCAAATCACATAAGTTTATTCTGTCAAGTTTGTACAACATCATTTGTATTACAGTTTTTAAGTAAAAATATTCTCTTCAATTTGAATGGTTTTTTGTGTCTCATAAAATCTTCAAAGTTCTCCTCTATTTCAAGTTGAACTTTTCAAAAGTACCGTTCAAATTGAATTTGATGATTTTCAATCACACAAAAATACCGTTCAAATTGAAGGAAATGTTTTTACCCGAATTTAAAGATTTAGGTACTTATGAAAATTCAAATTCAAGTTTTCAACCACACAACTTATGAATTGAAGGGAACTTGAATTTTTATAAGTTCAACTTGAATTTTCATATGTACACAAAAGTACCGTTCAAATTAAATTTGATGGTTTTCAACTATACAAAAAAGTTGAACGGTAAAATCATGAAAAAATTTCAACCATACAACTTAAATTTGATGATTTTTGTCTCATTCTATTTTTCAAATTTTTTATACTATAAATCCAAAATATTTAAATCTTGTAACATGTGATATAACACAATCTCCAACATGTGAAATATAACTTTTGTTTAAATTATATTTCATATACTCCGTCATATTTTTGTTTAAACAAAAGTCATACACTTTTGAAACTCGTCTCCAATCTCTCATTTAACTCTTTCCTCAACTTTAATTAAAAGTATATCATATGCAAAAATAATATATTTTTCAATACTAGTTTTTGAATGTGTTTCAGTACATTCAAAATTAAAATAATTAAAGTAAAAAGGTGAGAATTTTTATCAAAAGAACTTTTTAAATATATAGGCGTATAAGCTATAAAACATAGACTATACGTTTTAAAAATTCTTCTTTATTTTATTTTTCAACTTGAATATATGCACATCATCTTTTATCATCTAAATTATATATTTGCTAGATGATGTGACATAGAGTCGTTAAAATGGACTAACTTATATGTATCGTCTTGAAAAGTCCAACAAAACATAGAATTCGAGACTTAAAATTAGAGTTTGAATTTCCTAAAAAATTTTGAGAATTTCTTAATACACCCTATTTATTACTAAGATACCACGTGAAAATACAAAAAATGTCTTTAAATTTCAGAGATGCATCTTCGGACGAACTCTAAGTCAATAGAAGTCTAACTTAATCTAAAAAAACTACGGAGATACATCTTCGTAAATATTACGGAGATGCATCTCCAGGCGCTACTTATACATAACGCATCATAACACTTCTTATTTCTTACGTGTTAAAAAAATAAAGTTTTCTCTAAAACTCTCTCAAAATTACATTGTCTCAAAATCAATCAAGCAACATCAAAGTTTCTTCAATCATCATCGAACGACATCAAAGAGCTCATTGAACTACATAACTTCAAAAATTCTTCACTTCTTGTAAGCTTTTTATTATTGGAAACTTTTTTGAATTTTTGTATAAATTTTTAGAAATTGATTATTAGATATTAAAATACATTGTTTATGCATGTTTGATAATTGATACGCTATGAGAAATGTGTTTCATAGTTAAAAATAACAATCAATGCATTATTTTTGGGGGTTTAGTGGTCTCGTTTGTTAGAACAAGATTTGTTTATGACGTGTTTCTTAGATTTTGATGATAACAAAGTATTAAAAGAATAATGGTTATATTTGATGTGTATTTCTTGTATGCAGGTTCTAATACTTGTGTGTGTGTATATATATATATATATATATATATATATATATATATATATATATATATATATATATATATATATATATATATATATATATATATATATATACACACAGAGAGAGAGAATCTGATATACAAAGGCACACTTGAGAGAAGTTGAATTTATAATTTCTGGTGGTGCAGAATCTGAAGAACACTCTTCAAGTGATGTCTGGCGTAGACTCTGAAGTTGAAGGTCTCAACATTAGAAGAAGCAACATAATTGTCTCTACAATTGGTGAATGTAAATTGGCTTCTGGTGATCATTCAGAGTTAGTAATAAAGTTGAAGTTATTCGTACTCAGAAAGCAAGTTGCATTGTCAAATCAGTTTGCCAGCTAGACTCGTAGTTCACAAGACTCAAGAAAAGTTAGCATGCTTTACGGATATCTACTTTCAACGGCTCTATAGTACAGGATATCTTTAAAGACTCATTGGTTAAACATGATACACAATAGATCAAGATCTTTTGGTGTATCTATCTTTAACATCTCTTGTACTATGGAATAAGCAAAGACACTTAATCAAGTTATCTCTTCAACGGTTAGTCTTCTACAAATGTTATATAAGTAGCTGAAGGTTCAAACTGAATCTTTAACAAGGATCAACCTGATGGAGGAGTAACAAGATCAGCAATTATCAATGCAAATGGTTATGCAGAATTTTTGTTGTAGGTTGTAATTGTAAAAGCCTTAAGATTTATTACACATTGAATATCTTATAAATCTTAAGAGTTGTATGTATTTGTTATGGTGATTTCTCCGTACTTCTAATATTTGTATCAAGTACACCTTATTTTTTATTCTGCGAAACATGTTGTTTAGCAGTTTAGATCAAAGTGTCTCGTCAAGATGCTTCAGCCATGTAAGTCTTCTGCTATGTGCTAAAGCAATGAAAGTCTTAATCAAGCCCGGTTGATAGAGACGACACAATGAGTCACAATAGGATTGCACAACATGCATCTGTCTGAAGGGTAAAGAGTCAGGTTTTTGAGACTTCTGTTCTCTCTATCCCCGTTGATGTGGAGGTGTTGACTTTTGGGACTCATATATCTCCACATTCTTCTTTTGTAGGAGACAGGTTTCACCTAGTGGCACATCACTACCTCCCTCTTTCCATAGGCGATAGGTTTAACCTATTCAGGCACCCAAGGCGCCAGTGGTACCCAAGTCATCGGAGGTACCTGAGGCACCAATGTCACCCCATGCACCAGAGGGACCTCAGGCTAATGATTCAGTGCCACCTCAGGATGATGAGGCTGATGAGTTAGTGTCACCTCACGTATTTGGAGGAGACTCGTTAGAGTTGTCACTATCGCCTTTTTACCTCAACCATACTGCCAGAAATATCTGGGACAGAGAGGTAAAAGTAATTGGATTCATTCTTTTTAAATTACGTTTATTAGTATATTACACGTTTTTTACGATCATCTATTTTTCTATGGGATTATGATCCATTGAAATTCCATGGGAGGAATATTACTGGCATGCATCAACCTAATGATGAGTGGTTTCAAGATGCTTTACAGTTATCTGGGATGAAGGACTTATGCAAGACAAAATATGTTACGGTGAACCACATAATGCTTAGTTCATTTGTAGAGAGATGGCATATTTAGACCTCATCATTTCATCTACCAGTTTGTGAGATGTCTATCACACTCGACAATATGTCGTGTTTGCTGCATCTTCTGAATAGGGGGAAGCTTTTATATCATTGGAGGAATGGAAAATATGAAGCATTTGAGTTAATGGTAGGCTATCTATGAGTTGACCCAGAGGCTGCCTTAAGGGAGTTTGAAAAAACCAGAAGAGCTCATGCTAGGTTTGAATTCCTTAAAAGGTATATGTAAATGAGCTACTTAGAGCATAGCAGACTAGAGGTGAAGAGGAGCAGGTGGGGCAGCATAGAGCGTGTGTTATGAGATACTACCTATTATATTTGATTGGCACTGCCACTTTTGTGGATAAGAGTGCCACTTACGTGGATGTCCTTTACCTACGATGCTTCAAGGACTTTGAGTGGATCCATATGTACAACTGGGGGCGCTTGTTTGGTTTACTTCTACTCTAAGGTTTCCAAGGGTTGTATGTGGAAGATGAAGCAGGTGATAGGAAAATCACACTTTTCACAATAATATTTATTGGTCTTTTAGTGTTTGTGTGTCATTTTTATTATATTTTTGCAACGCTCTTACTAATGATTTGTGTGTCCCAACACTTTTCAGACTTAGATCATGCTCATGATGTGTTACCTAGATGTCATCGTATTGTGGAGATTGTGTAGGCAGACATTGACAGAGGTGTCTTTCCTAATGGTTCTGAGGTGAGGGAGATCCTAGATGTCATTATGACAGAGGCACGAGAGGCACTGATGTACCGGAAACAGTGTCAAAGGACAAGGGGAAAAAGTGGTTGAAGACCCCGGGTGGCTCTAGTCCGGCATACGTAGTAATTGATCGTATTTGTAGTTTGGATTTATGTTCAATAGTTTTTTATTTTTACATATTTCAACGTCATTGTATATTTTGACTTTATTTTTTATGTCATTATGACTTATTTTGACTCCGGATTTATGTCATTTTTTGCATATCGGTTGTATATGCTCATCACATAACAAGGGTATTAACATTTATGAATCATCATTTTCATTTGAGTGACCATGAAATTAACTTAACTTGCACTTTTTTTACTGGTTACGAAGATGTATCTTCGTAAACCCTAATCAGAGATGCATCTCCGGATTAATAAGTGTTTAAAATGGATCTTTCATATAGGAATGCATGAAGTATGTTTTGAAATATTTTGTAGATACATATTTGGATCAGTTGTAACATTTTGGCTTAAAACAATGTGCGTCTGAATATGCATCTCTGAAATCAGATGGGCATTATGACTTTTCTATATGGTGTTTTTCCACCCCATAGGATAGGATAAGAAATCCCCAAATTTTTTTAATCTAATTCTAGAATGTCTGTTACCCATTAAAAATAGCTCATATGAACCACAAGTAGTCTGTTTGCCCGACATAATTAAAAATCTAAAAAAATATTAATATTTATGTTGTTTCACTCAAAAATCATACATTAAATTATCACACTCCGCTAAAGTCATCTCTTATATTAAATTCAAATTTTTATGTTAAATATTATACATTAATATAATATAAAAAAATATTTAATTATTTTATATTTTACTTTACAACTAGCTATTAATTTATGTTATGTTGAATATTTATATATAATTTTAAACAATTTAAAATTTGTACTCTATCTAAAAACATGTTAGAAACATGTCAAGTTATTTTAAATATATAATATAATATTTAATCAAATATATTATATTTAATAAAATATATTTTATATGATAAATATTATTAGAATTTTTATTTTATTTTTTATAAAAATAATAAATAAATTGCCTATTTAGCATGTTTCTAGTAATACATCTTAGGTTTCAACTCCTATTGCAAAAGGGATTTTTGGATCCGACTTTAAAGAGTGGCGTAATCCGGGATTTTTGAATGCGATTTTAAAGAGTCGGGTAACTCATTTTGACAATTCACGTTGCTTATTCACTCATTCATTAAAATTAATATTCTTTTTAAGCTATTAAAATACTTTTGTTATTTTTTAAGGGTGATGCTAAAAGGTATCTTACCGTAAATATAGAATTTAAAAAAAAATAATGCATTATTTTAATTGAAAGTTAGATAACTAATTTCTTTTTATTATTTTTTTCAAAACAAACTTTCCATTTTTAAATTTCTTAACATGTTAGCATTACCCATTTTTCTTAAAAAGTATGACATTATCTTTTATAGAGTTCTATTTCAGCATCTTTTAAGAGAGTGTTGTACTAAAAAAGTATGATATTACCTCTGAATCAAAGAACAAAAACTTCTTAACAGTCCATAAGATCCCAAACCACAGGAAGTAACCCATTTCCGGTTCATGCTCACTCCAATCTGCACTTGAAACACTCATATATAGGATTCTATTTCCATACTCTACTTTAACAACAACAACAAAACTACACACACAGTTTTTCATGTTTTAGTTTCTGACAAAATCACTTTTTTTCCTGTCTACAAGTATACTTCCAGAATCATGAGAATTAAAACATTGCATCCATTTTACTAAGAATGAGAATATCAATACTAGTCAAGAAGAATATATTTTCAAATTTAGAAGGAAAAAAATGGCACTATACTAATGTAAGTCGCCACAAACCGGGCTTCAAGTGAGAAAACTTAACCTTTCCTTCTAGTAACAAACTTTGGGGGGTTAGACATTACAGAATACAAGGAAGCTCTCTATAAAAATAGACATGATTACCATCTATCCATAACCATGTCATTGCCAAACTCCCCATCTTCAAGCTGATCGCCTTCTCTGTGAGAATCGCGGTGGTCTCTCCTGTGTCGCTTATGCCGTCCTTCATCCGAGTCATGACCAGAACTATGCTGCTCCATTCATCCCAAAACAAACAATAAATGAATAAACGAAATCTTACAAAAACTGATAAATCGTGAAAAACAGTCAAGTGACAAATTTGCATACCCGTCTGGATTTTTTGCGGTCGCTACTGTGACCGTGAGATTTCTTCGTCCTTTCTTTATCAGTTTCGTGAGAAACATAGTCCGGACTTTGATGCTGCTTCCTTTTGTTTTCTTTAGACGATTGGATATCATTTAAGTCCATACTGTCACTGTCTGTTCTATCTCTCTTATGCGTATCCTCTTTCCATCTTTCACGCCCTCCCTCTTTTTCCCTTCTCTGCTTTGCTTTCCTTCTTTCTCTTTCCTCCCTATCTTTATCCTTCTTTGCCTAAACAAGATTTTGTTTTCAGAACTTATTAGCTACCAAGTGAAAGCTTTTACTTTACCACAGATGAAACGCTTCATAAAATGGATGACAAGCATAAAACTTAATTTTCAAATATGGGTGAAATGAGTAGAATTCATACCCTTTCCTCTTTTCGTTTCCGCTCATTCTCTTTTGCCTCTTCTTTCAGTTGCGTAACGTATTCCTCAAACATTTTCTTGCAGAGGCTCACATCCCCAATAGATCTAGAAAAGCATATACAGCCAGTAAAAAGTAAAATCAGGAAATATAAACTTTTTCGCCAAACAGCCAACCACAAAAAAGTTATAGCGGAACAGAAAATTGCAGTAACTGCTATACCAAAAATGACTGATACAATAACATTAGTATATAATACACAAAAACTTCGAACCCAGAAAAGTACTCAAACATTCATCTTTAGCACACAATAAAAAACCCTGTGTTTTAAAATTCTGTACCATAAAATATCAATACTCAATAATTTTGATACGTTAGGTTCAGCACTGACAAAAATTAATTTTGAATTAATAGATTTTGTAAAATTGATTTTACTAAATAGTAAAGTGATTAATACTTGAACGCATTTATATAAAAGTGAGTTGAACAATAAATATCAGTGTAAAAATCACGTTTAAACTCAAAAGCTGCAAATCGTAACTTCAAGTTAGAATCAATTCTGAAGACAATCACTTCTACTTGAAAGCAACCAAACTTGTCAAAATCAATTTTAGACCTCCAGAATTTTTTCTATTTGCAAACGTGGAACCAGCATTGAATAATTAATAGCAAGTATTGTAAGTAAAAGCAAACAAAAAACAAAATAGAAAAATGTTTAAGTGGGACGGTGGCAAGGACGGACCTGAACTCTTGGTTATCTTCAACAAGTGGCCTAAAATCCTCCCACTTTGAAGACTCGGAAATATCCTGCAACATTTAAGCAAAACAATAAAAATATTTAGTCTCCAATCATTACAATGTGACACTTATTAGTTAATGACCGCAATACGCCACCTTGGTAGAATATAGTAAATGAAAGAAATCATCTGCAAGACGTTTACGCTTCTTAGCTTCCTTCTCCTCCTTCTCCCTAGCTCGTTCCAGTAGCTCTTCAAACACTAACTGCAGGATAGCACAGAATCAGACCAGACTTAGAGAAAGCATATTTTCCAAATCAAGAATAATTAAAACTAAAGACAAAAGAAATAATAAAACCTTCTAAAGAGATGGGATATCCTTAAAAATATTATTTCATGTTTTATGCTTTAAAGCTAGTTTTTAGATTCATAGATATAAATATATGGAAAAATCACAAGTTCAAGCAGAACTGTGAGGAAAACAAGAAATATAAGAAAAACTTGAGACGCCACTCATCGTACGGCACAAATTGGCAATTGATACCAAGATGTAAAAAAATTCAGTATTCATGGTTGTGTGTATATATGTCACTCGTGTACCTACCTTAAAATTGTTATCAGATACAGGCGGAGAGTTAACGTGTTCTGATAAAGCTGATTTGAAGTCTTCAAAAGTCCAGGTTGTTGACAATGTGATCTGAGAAGTAAGATATAATCGTATATGTCAGAAAAGGATTATTAAACAGAAACCACAAAGGAACAATCCCTCATACCTTTGCCAACTTCACTGTATCTTTTATCTGGCTCTTTTCTTCTTGATACTGTAACATTAAATAAGAAGGAAGATTGAGTTTTGGTGAGAACAGTTATTTCCAATAACAAAGTTTATCAGGATGCATAAATGTAGAAGTTGTCCAGCTCATGAGCCGAGGAATAATATTGTCACAGCATATTAAGATATGTATAATGGAATTTATCATTAGTACCCAAATTGATTTTTTATTGCTGCGAGGAGAAAGATGCTATGGGGAGAAAGAATAAAAGAACAAAATATATTTTAATATGTTGAAAAATCATCCTAAGGGAGAAAGAATAAAAGGCAACTTGGATGGTTCAACGCCAACCATAAATACACTTGAGCATACTCACTTGTTTCTCTAGCTCTTCGGCAAGATCTTCAAACAACTCTTTTGGAGTTGAACCTGAGGTATTTGAAGCTACTGCTAGATAGGCTGGTAATTCTTTCACCTACAAGACCACCAAAAACAACATCATCATTTCGGCCACTGTAAAATAGTTAATCCAAGTCTCCAAGACAACAAATCAAAAAACTAAACTCTGCACCTTAACATAGAATACAGAAAACATAAACAAAAAGATGAATTGACATAGCAATAGACAGTTAACCTGTGAATGATAATCACGCCAGTGAGTTTTTGCTGTAAGAATGCCAGAGGTGATATGTTCATCCATCAATTTGCGGAACTCATCACGGTTTTTACGTTCCGTCTTTCTCAATTCTTCCTATTGTTTGAGAACAGAGATGAGATTATGCGATAAAATAAAGGAGGGGAATGAGTAGTCATACAGCCACTTATTGAGCATAAACATAACAGCACCTTCTGTATCTTTTTCTGCTCTTCCTCTTCCTTTTCTAAATCACGCAAATAATCCTGAAAAATAAAACATAAATTAAATTTGTGGGAAAGTATCACCAATTTTGGGAGGATGTCATCTAATTTGCTGTTATATAATTAGCTTCCATTGTTTCCTTAATTATGCAATTTCCAAAATTAAATATTGTAAACCTTGTGAGTGTGTGTGTGTGTGCGCGTCTGGCTGGCTGGCTGGCTGCGTGGGTGAGTGGGTGGGTGGGCGTGTGTGTGTGTGTTATATACAATTGATTGATTGTGTTGAGGGTTCTGTAATTTATTGCCCATTTCAAGGAGATTAGCGGAAAACATCAATACTACAGAAGTTAAATCACAATAATAGTCAACTTAAATTATGAAGGTAAAAGAAAGTTACTTGAAATATTTCCAAACGATCAATTTTCTCAAGTCGAGAACATCTTTCATCGGCCTCTAAGCGGTCTTGAACTTTTCGCCACTGCGTATTAGCCTATGGAGAAGGTGATGAATGCATCAATAGAAATTTTAGCATTATATGAACCTTTACAAACATAATGAATAAAAAAACATTTACCTTTATAAAGTCACAAGATTCCAAATATTTCCTGTATTCCACTGTATTTCGCTTCCGTTCCTCCAGTACCTTAGCCCGTTCCTAATGAAAATTTCACAGGTTGATATTCACTAATAACATTTCAAAATATTAGCAATTTTAATGCATTGAACACAACCTTAAAAAACATCCCTCATGTGCATAGGAAGTAGTCAAACAACCAGAAATATGTATGTAGGCTTTAAAACTGGTTGAACAATATAATGTACCTTGTTTGAAAGGTCTTCCAAGAAGCTATCGAACATATCCTTGCGATCTCTTTCTCGCTCAACGGCTTTGAAACGTTCATCATTTTCAAAAATAGCTATTGCTTTGCTGCATTGATTTCCCAAAATGAAATATCAATAGCAAGATTCAAAATATAGTTTGAAATTTTTGGTCAATCTAAGTCAAGAAAAAAAAAATCAAATTCAAATATCATGAAATACAAAAGAAACCTGTATCTAGAGGATGAAGTCAACTCAGTGGACTCCTGGAAAATAATTGTATAGATTAGAAACAAAAGTATGCACAATCAAAGGAAGTGTCATATTGCACAGTTATAAAGATATCACGAAGCAGATAAACCTACTTCCAACATTTTTCTAAAATCCTCCCGTGCTTTTTTGTGCCTCATACGCTTTTCTTCTACTTCTTGTTTTTTCCTTTGACTTAAGTACTGAAAATACAAAATAACGGTGCTATCATGTCATAAATATTAAGTTAATGATGCAGCACATTAGCCAATATAGATTAGCGATAGCAACTTTATAAGATCACTAATTTACAATAAAAGATAATGTATTGATCAATTTACTATCCTCTCCTTAATATACTATACCTAATGTATTACTATACTCTAATAACAATGATTAGATTAAATATCAATTTTAATAAAATTATCAATTTAAAAAAGTCAGGGCAAATGAAAAATTAGATTTATCAGAAGAGATATTAAGTTGTAACCAAAAAAGAAAAAGAGATACTTAGGATTGCAGTATAACAAATGGACAACAATTCTAGGATCAAAATATTTGACCCTGAATAAAGGCCAAGAACAAAGGAAGAAGAGTAAGTCCCAAGAAAAGTTAAGAAAAAGTTTCTAGTACAGGAAATTTAACTTCATCTCAACTTAATTGGCCAAATTATTGTTGCCAGAAGGAGATTTGAATCTTTTGATTTTAAACAGACCATAACAGGTCAAATATTCAAAGAACATTTTTTCAAAAAATTATATTTCGTATGAAGTAAAATAAGAAAAAGGATACTACAGTCATACATAGGTTGAATTTCTTTAGTATAAACCCAATGTACAGAGATTACACATCTACAAGCTTGATTCACAGATGATTGATCCCACTAACATAATTGTTGCTCGTTGAATACTGTAGAGAACACAACACAGAGGACAACACGATGCATGAACGATTGGGGAAGAAGGGTTTTAAACCTGACATTGTTTTGTGTGCCAAAAGTGGAGAGGATATCATTAAAATGTTAGCGAAGAGGTTGGAAAACTCAAGGGAACAGGATGAAAGATGGGCTTCTAACCCTATTTGATTATAACAGTCGCAACAGCCATAATCACTTGTGCGAGAGGCATGGAGCAACCGGCACTCTGTAGCAGCCTCAGTACCTCAGTAGGCCACACTATCTGGTGCTATAGCACCACTATAGTGCATAATTGTCTACTCTGGACGTGACTAGGGCCACAACAGAGAACTTACATGGTTACTAGAAGCAATTATCTTTATATAATTTCCATCATTAATACCAAAATACTTGATCAATAAATCCAAAAGAAGATTGATACTAAATAAGACTTTGCTCGTGACGGATGATAAATCAGAGCGAAGAATAATGGTAGAAAGAGACCTCTCCATGGTTAGATAAGAATTACCTCATTGAAAGCTTGCTTCCTTTCTCCAAGAGATTTTAAGGCACCATACCTTTTGTCATTAATAATTAATCGCATGGCCTGAACATCAATGTCAAGCAAATCAAATAAACAAGAGAAACATTCAAAAAGTAAGATGTTTTAAATAAGTCAAATAAAATATGTCAATGAATTGAGATCACTATACCCGATCCCAATTCCAGTCAGAACCAACATTTACAGACTCCAAGAGTGCTTTGAATGCATCTTTAGCTTCCTGAAAAGAAAACATAGCACATGCTAAATGTCCAAGAAAGATAGTGTTTCGGTGTGTCTGTGTGTGAGAGAGAGTTGATATATTGATATTTCGTTTGCATACCATCTTATTCACATAAACTAAGGATTCTGGCTCAACTGCCTTTGTTTCTGAGGCCACGTCATTAACATTTTCCCCTATTGAATCATTTTTTCCAGCCTACAAAAATAAAGATTTAATCATCTTCCTAACTACTAGAAGCTAAACTTTCCAAGAGACATTAAGACTACGATGAGGGATGCATACTTCTTTATCTTCTCCGGGAACTCCATCACCAGAAACTACAGTATCTTGAGCTGAAAAGTTATTGGCGTCATTCCTACAACATTTTCACCAGAAACAAATAAAATATACCACCAGACAAAAATGAAATCAAAGAAAGAAGATGAAACTAGCAGAATAGGGAATACTTTGGCGTTGCAGCAGTATTAATATCAGAAACAAATGCTCTATCACTTCCTACACTAACATCTGGTGGATTGATAGTATTTGTGGGTGCCTCAGGTTTATCAACTTTTGTTCCAGTTACAGCGGCTGCAGAAGGGGAGACATGTGATCCGGAAGTCATCTCAGATTGCTGATTAATTGGGGACGTGGTGACAACTGGAGCAACTGAAACAGGACTTGTTGGTTCATCTTGGCCAGGTAAAGATGAATTACCCGTACTAGGCATTGCTTCAGTCACAGAAACTGCAGAGGGTTGAGAACAGGGATTCAGTAGTGGCTCGGGAAGAGTTGCATTGACCTTTTCCTTTTCAACTTGCTCACGGACAAACTTGAAGCAAAACACAAATACGGAAAAGAAATGTGAGTACAGAAACATGTGGCATAAAATAACTCAGAATATTTAAAACGGTGTTGTTTTCAGTGATGGAAACCTTCAGTTCCTCGGGAATTAACCACTTTGATTCCTTTGTGACCTTGTTGTAATAATACCTACAGAATTTTATAAAATTTAGAGTGAAGAATCAGCAACAAGCATTACAAACAGAAGAAAAAGGAAAATTAACATAACCAAGACACACTTTCTTCCATCAGGACTTGTATACTCCTTCCAGTTTGTTGATGCATCTACCCTCTAACAAAGTGAAAAGAATTGAATAAGTTATCATAAATAGATTTCCTTCCAAAGAAATAATGTGATAGAAACAACAACAAATCCAAGAAATAATTGGGGGAGGTAAAGGATCAATTACTAACAAGCCAACTAATATCTTGCAGTTAGAAAACTAGCCTACTTCTCCCTAAGCAAAAAATAAATAAAAATTGCTTATTGACATTTATGGATTTTTCACTCCAATCCCAGATGATTCAGAGTTCTGGCCATTAGCAAATAAGAGTTGAATGGATATTTACACAAAATGGTGATCTGAAGATGCAGAAATTTAGAGGCCGCGCATTATAGAAATGTCAGTTATAGTCAGCCTCCACATTTCATATTGTTATTTCTCCTCCTTGCCAAATCTTAACAGAAAATCCAAGTGAAGCAAACTATTTCACCAGCAACCTTGACAGTCCTTCTTGTTACATGCACTCCTCCCAATTGATCGTACTGTATATATACAGGAATACTAAATGATTCATAGGCGGTGGATATGAAATCCTGAATCTTCATAATGTAACTACAATGTACATTTATACTAATAGTTCATAAATGAATGCAATGCAACTGCAAACTTTCTTAGCAAACATCATTTACAGTAACCTTTTTAAGATCCTAAAATCAAACAGCAGTAAACCACATATAGAAGGAATAGATAGCAACGCAACTTATTACTTCCATAGGAGAAAACCCAAGTTCTAAGGCACAAGCAGTACCTACAAAAATCAACACTGGTTTTCTTATCTACCATTTGTTCTACAAGTAGAAAGATTGGAAACATTTTTTTGGATGAAAATTTTGCCTAGCTCAACTCTAATACAAAGAACGATATTGGAAACTGATAAATCATGACAAAACTCTAAAGTAATTAACAATCTAGACAATGATGCAATGATAGAATTTACAAACTTCATAACAAAACAGTAGGTACAGCAAGCAGCAAAGACTCAAAGCATATCCTACCTCTCAACAGAGTAGCACAGCATGAACCTGTAAGCATCTTAAAGCTATGGGAGTCACACATATATAGATTTGAATAAAGTAAAATTGGAAGATGTAAAGTCCTAAAGACGTAAAAAACAGCCAACAACTCTGAAGTGTTTGAAGTGATACTATTACTATTACTAAAAATAGAAGACAGTAATTATATACAGTCAAAATCACATTAAGGAAAAATAAAAATATGTGCACACACATGAAGTGGAACCAGAGAGAGAGCACTTTATTTTCAGAAGCAAACTTTAACAAATATACATAAGGATCTATGAATCATGAATAAGCAACCATAAGTTAGAAGTTGGGACGCAAAGAAAGAAGTAAGAAACCCCAAGGAATAGAAGTGATTATTGTTTTTGATTTTAATGAGAATAAGTTTTACTCTATAACTTACATTTTAAAAGAATGTAATAAAAAACTATTCTACACTACAGCATCATCCAAGGAAAACAAAGCTGATATCAGACAGTCCAACCGGCAATTGTCACAAAACTGACCTTACAATAAGACGTAAAAGTCAAGATTGATGGTTGCCTGCCTGAGAGAAAACCCATTCAGTGAAGAGTGAGCTAATGTATCGGATTATTTTCACCACACATGAACAAATAGAAAGTAAATAATAATTAAACTTGAATATGTTGACCCAGCTAATATTGTACTTGCTAACCAAAAGAGATACAAAAGTCCCAACTTCCAACAGAAACCCAAAAAGTAAAAGATTCAAAGGCATGACCAGCGAACCATACAACAAAGTAAAGTGAAATTAATGGTATGACTCACCTCAATAGGTGACATCAATTCAAAAGGCTTCTCCCAGCTAGATAATTTAGTCCTCTTATTGTAGAAAAATCTGTAAAATAAAGAGAAATTTTATAAACTGAGACTTGTAAACTGTTATTACTAGAAAAGTTTGAGCATTACCCACAGTATTTAAAATTGTCCCAACTCACCGCATGAACATAAAGAATATTTATAAATTGACAGCAATCTCTCTGGCACCGACACCTCTGAAAAAAGCTGTGTCACTGTCTATGTCAGTCTACGACATCGACACTTGTGATTACGTCCAATTTATATTTTTTCAAGTTATAACCGATGTCAACATGTCAGTGTCGGTGTCGTGTCAGGTGTCTGTGCTTCATAGACAGCAACATAAGACCGGGGATAAGTCTAAATACTAAATACTAATGGTAACTTCCTGTTAATAGATAGTTCATTGAATTAATTTTTTATGACAATCAAAAGTTAAGAAGGATAGAGATTTAAACAACTAGCAATTAGTCCCAAGAGTGATGTTATTATAGAATTTTATTAAACATGTTGGAATCATTATAGATGTAAACAAGTTGGATAGCCAGTTTAGGTCAAATAAAAGAAACAAATGTTAAACCGAAATAAAATACGAAACACATCTGCAAAAAACTAGCATCTTCATTTGTAGTTTTCAACCATTTTAATTAAGAATAATACCATCAGGGCAAACTAACTAATAGCTGCAGTCTACACCCAAAGTATGCTTGGAGCCCATGATAGGTGAAAAAAGGACTACCGAGCAGAATGAAGACAGACACAAAATCCTAAAAGATAGAACTTCAAGCCCAATAGGCAATGATATGTACTAAGGAAATAGCTCATTAGCAACACTAGTTGTTATCCTCACCTATTGCCACTCCCACTCTCCTAACCCCTTACTTGTTTTCAACCATGGACTGTAACCTGGGATCACAAGCAGACAACATAATCAATTACCTTCTTCCAGTAGAGGACGCATGCTCGATCCAATCAGAGGAGCCAACGCTGGTAAGGTGTGGCTGGACGTTTGTAGCCTGAAAGAAATAAATTAAGAATGCATAAAATTTCCGCTGAGGCAATACACAGAATTTGTGTGAAATCAAAAAAAAAGTAAGACTCATACCGAAGGTATGACAGTTGTAGCTGTAGGTTGCTCGCCGTTACTCTGAGGAGTTGTACCAGGAGTAATGCTCTGGGACAAAGAACCAGTGGGAGCTTGGATTTGGGGAACAGGTTGGTATTGGCCAGTAGAATTAAAATTAGTTTGTGGCGCTTGACCATAAGACGATGGTGCAAACTGCATAAATGAAAACCTTGAATCAACACTTGTATGATGAAGTATTAAATTATCCACTATAAATACAAGCCAGACATTACCATAAACGATGAAGAAAGTGGCATTGCGGGGCCACCTAAACCTGGTGTATATCCATTTGGAGCTTGGGAATCAGGCTGTGGCATCATTGAATCGGACGGGGTTTGCATGTTTGGCCGAGCAATTGGCATTTGCATCATTTGTGGTTGAATTGGTAACTGCTGACCAACTCTCGGAGGAAACTGTTGAATTGGTTGAGAAAATTGCTGCTGTTGATTTTGAGGAGGCATTCCAACATTATACTGCTGGTGGTAATGTTGAGGAGGCATGGGAACAAACTGTTGCGGCTGTTGATTTGGAACACCGGGACGGAACTGCAGAAACAAATCGGGTTATTCAAATATACGATAATTTGACCTAAACCCAATACCATCACAGTTAGTAAAAACATAAAAGCATTACTTGGACAGGCATGAGTTGACCAAAATTGCGCTGAGGATCCATTGAACCGGACATCGGAGGCCGAAGTGGCTAGCACAACATACAGAAGAAAAAAAATATTAACATCAACAAAATAACATATAAACCAGCAAAATCTTTAACTTCTATAGGTACTCTACCTGTAAGCCTGGATATTGCTGATTATTATTCGACATCTGAGCACAGAAGTCTCCAATTCTGAATACTACCGATATCGCAGTCTACAAGAGTAAAAATTGATTCATATCTTAGTATTCCCCCAATACAATTACATATTATACATAACATTAAGCCAACGTATAAAACAGTGAAACTCGTTATAAACTAAAAGAACTTAGCTAGGTCACAGAAATTGAGACAATAATCAAATTCAATTTATAATTGTTTGTTAAAACAAAATAGCAGAACTATAAAATATAACCAATGTGCCACAAAATCAACACGGAACACAAGTTCAATCCATAGGGAAGCATCAAGATTGAATCTTTTTCACAACCCAGATAAAGAAAATTAGGTTGCAAGCAAAAAAAAGAATGCGGTTTACAATCTAAACAATAAAGAACAACATGTGAGATATAGATATAGATATAGGTATAGATATACATACCAATGGAGATGAAAAGAGGTTTATGGAGAAGAAAAGAGGTTAATTCCGCAGGGTTTTGGGGGAGAGTTGAAATTGAAACTGAAAGAGGGATTTTAGTTTTTTTGTTTTTTTACTGATCGAGATTGAGAAGGAGACAGACAGGAGTATAGGATTGACAGCTTGGTAAATGTCCTCTTAGATTCTTGAGAAAAATAAAAATACGTTTTTTATGAAGTTATTTTATTTTATTTTTTTCTTTTGGGCTTTTTATATAGTTTTAGGTTTTGAAAGGGGGCAAAGAGATGCTATCTACACCGTTATAAATTAATTAACTTTAAGTGATGATTAGTATGGATTAGTATTAATTGTTCTATAATAATTAAATAAATAATTAAGGGTGTGTTTGTTATATTGTTATAATAGAAGTTGTGAAGAAAGAGACCGTGAAATTGAAGAAAAATGATTGATTTTTCTTGTTTGGAATGTTGAGAAGTTGAGAAGAGATATATAATTTTTGTGAGACTCGCATTTTTTTTCAGTCTTCAATAACCAAAAAGAAATGAACAGGAACTCTCATATATTTTGTTCAATATCATTTTTAATATTACTTTTTAGATAAAACTAGTAAGATATTTGTGTGTCCGCATGTGTAAATTTATTTAATATAGTATAAAATATAGTTAGCTATACGTGTAATTTTAAAATGAAAAAAAGAAAATTTTAACATTTGAAAATAAAAAATATAACTCTCAATTAAAGGTAATTGTTGGTTAAAATAAAATAGATATTGTCCTAATAGAGACCCCTGAATGAAAAGTTAGTGGTATCCACCATTATTGAGTGATATTCAATTTGATACAATATAAAATATTTTTAGATACACTAGTCAATTTATAGTGTGTTACTTAATTGCAAAATGAACAATGATCAACAAGGTTGTATGTTATGGATTCTCACATAACAAGAACGAAAAGTTACGGATTTTCATGTAACAAAATGGCAGGTTTTTGCTTCTCACAAAATGACTCAAATGGTATCTGATAACTCACAGTTCCAAAAACAAGTTACAGATTATCACGTAACAAAATGGTAGGTTTTGACTTCTCATAGAACGAATCAAATAACATACGGTAACACATCAGATAAGTTTTTGAAAATTCATTATAACATAATACTAATCCGGGAATACATTGAGAGATAAAAGAAAGTGGACCTTAACGGACAAACATCAATCTTTTGTAGGTGCCAACAAAGTTGGACTATGAAGATGTATGTGAAAAAACGGATTATAGTTTAAGGGTTGATCTTACGGTTGATCAGAATTGGAGGTGGGTCAAAGACAAGCGTCTGTAATGTTGGGTGTCAAAGAGGAGGAGGGGGTGTATCTACAAGCCACTCTGATGCTAAAGTAAGAAAACGAGCAAGAGAGAGAGCAAGTGAGAAGGTTTTTATAATGCCCCAACGTTTGGCCATTGGTCCCTATTTTTGGGGCAAAATAACTATTTTCCGAATAATATGTAACTGCCAAAACTAGTCGTTGGGACAGACATACGTGCCCATAATTAACCGTTGGCACGGGCACAAGCGTTTTGTCTGTTTCTGGATGGTGGAATCGTCCATGAAGGGAAGAGACTGACAGAGAGGAGTGTTGTGACCAAGGATAAATTGGTCAACCTCCCCTGTTGGAGGGGCAGAAAGGTAAATTCTCCCCCCCAAAATGGTTGGACTTAGGCAATTTGGTCGTTCTGGGAGCAGAAGTGGATCGGGTCGTGCCTAGCTATTGGGTCAGTCCGGAACAAGGGCATTAGAAGCAATCTGGATTTTAAAAATGAATTATCATACGAGAACTGGACTTGAAGAGATAGACTACCAGATGGAAACTTGTGTTTTATTGTTTTTGTTTGTTATATGAGAACTGACTTTCAGATAGTCTATCAGATGAGAAAATATTTTTTATTTATTCTTAGACGAGAATTGACTTTAAAATGGACTACCAGAAGGAAACTGGTTTTGAAAAACTTGTTAGAACAATATTTGTTCATGACATATATCCTTTGGATTTTGATGATAACAAAGTATTGAAAGAACAATGATTTTATCTAATGTGTGTCCTAAGTGTGCAGGTTCTAAAGCTTAAAGAATAATATATTCAGAATCTGATATAAGGACGCACTAGAGAGAAGCTAAGTTACTGGCTTCTGGTGGCTCAGAATCTGATGAACATTCTTTAAGTGAAAATAGGTAATATAGGTTTGCGTAGACTCTAAAGTTGAAGGTCTCATCATCTGAAAAGCAATATATTGTCTCTAAGCTTATTGAATGTATCAGCTTCTGGTGATCATTCAGAACCAACAATAAAGCTAAAGTTATTCGTACTGTAGAAAGCAAGCTACATTGTTAAATCTGCTGTCAGCTATAGTCTATGTTCACAGGCTCAATAAGAGTTGACATGCTTTACGGATATCTACTCTCAGTGAATCTATAGTACAAGATCATAAGAAATACGCAATGGTTAGACAAGTTACATAATGCATCAAGATCTTTTGGTGTATCTATCTTCAACGTCTCTTATACTATGGAATAACAAATACGCTTGTACAAGTTATGTCTTCCAGCGACTAGTCCTCTAAAACTACTATATAAGTAGTTGAAGATTCAACATGGATTTTCAACAAGGAGCAAGGAGGAAAAAAAGTCAAGAAAGATTGAAGTGTTCATCGCTTCTATCAGAATGGAAGAATAATAAGATCAACAATAGCAATACAATCGAGTATGCAAATTTTCGGTTATATGTTGTAAATTGTACAAAGCCTTAATATTTCTTAAACATTTAATATCTTAAAAACCTTAGGTGTTGTGATCTTTGTCGTGGTTATTGCCTTGTACCTCTGATTATGTATCAAATACACATTGTTCTCTATTATGATAAACAAGTTGTTTAGTATTTTAGATAAAGGCATTTGTTATGTGCTTAAGCATAAAAGTCTCTTGTTGTGAAGCTTGAGCCAAGTAAGTTTCTTGTTATGTGCTATAGTATTTAAGTCTTAATCAGTTGTTGATTGAGCAAGAAATTCTTGGACTACAAGTCTGAGTAAAAGTCTTGAATTCGTGGAATATGAGCAAGAAAGTCTTGTACCTGAAGGGTATGAGTATAAGTCTTGAATCTGTGGGATTTGAGCAAAAGTCTTGGATTCATGGAATCTAAGTAGGAAGTCTTAGACCGAAGGTCTGAGCAAATGTTTTGAGCCTAAGGAGCTTTAGCAAGAAAGTCTTGAACTTGAGGGGTTTAAGCAGGAAGTCTTGGGTTAAGGGTTGAAGCAGGAAGTCTCAAGCTGGGGGTTTGAGCAGTAAAGTCTTGTGTTGGTGGCATAAGCAATTTTAATCATGATTTGATTATAGTGGAAAATCTCTTGTACTGCAAGAGGACTGAACTACTCTTAGTTTGGGAGGAACCAGTATAAATCTTTGTGTGTTTTATTGCTATTTATTTGCTTATGTTATTATTTCGCTGCAACTAATTATCAGAATCTGAACAATGGTTTAGAATCTGAACTCTGTTTAGAAGCAAAATAAAGAAAATGAATAACATAATTCAACCTTCTTTCTTGTGTATTTTTCACCTTAAGTTGGTATCAAAGCATGACATATTCATAACACTTAACAGTGGTGCAAATAAAGATTCAATGAGAAAAATATGTATGTTAATGATTTTCCTTCAAGAAGGAATTAAGTACCATATGAAAAATATCACTTTGTTAGTCCTCTCATATTCAGAGGTGACTCCAATGAAATTAAATGATTGAAGAGCAATATATGTTTAAACCATTGGTATTAATAAAGGGTTTTGATGAATGTCTATAGAATATCCTTTAGAAAGGTATTACTATAGAAGTTTATGGTGTATGGATGATCAAAGATTGAAAATCTCTCACACCAGCTCAGAAGAAGCTTTATGGAAATCTTTTTGGAGTTAGATGCATTTTGATGGGTGCTCTATCTCATTTTAAGTATATCAACATCATTGATATGTATAATATGCCAGACTATCTTTGAATCCTTGTGTTCTTATTTGAATGGAATCAGGTTTAAGCTTATTAAGTTGAACTTCATCTCATTTTTGAAGCAAATTCTAAGAATTTTGCATGTTGATATTAAACCATAAAGTCACATATATTCAAGAAGTCAAAAACTTGAGTAGACTAAGTCCTAAAGGTTTAATTAGAATTATTAAAAGTAAATAAATGGAATTAGATGAAGAAAAGTCGTCAAAGAGATCACTCTTTCCTAATTAGCATTACTTCTTTTGAAGAAACAATCTAAATCCAAGAATAAATCAATTATTAAAGAGAAAGAGGTATTGACTAATCCATATTGCTTCAATATTGATAATAAGGAGTTTGCATCTCAAGATATTATCTTAAGTGACTTCATTGCTCGTATGGAAATTGAAGGCTATCATAGAATTTGTGTTAAAGGACAATTATGTGAGAAACCTTTCATTTCTTCTATTTTCTGGCAATACTAAGACAATGCTGAAAACTTACCTCATGCCAACGTTTGATAACAAACATTATCTGGTTCTATGCTAGTCAAAAATTTCAAAATCAAGGATTATGAAGTCAATAGATTTAATTTAAGACAATGGAATCAAAGACTCTACTAAGAACAATATTTTGTTAAGTGTTATAATTCATCCTAGACTCTGTTCTGGAATGAATATTGGTACTTCTATCAGACTAAGGCATGATGTATGAGAAATCCTGTCAGGACTAACATTTGTGGACCCACAAAAATATGGATACTAACATTCAAAATTGTATTTGTTGCAAATATCACAGAAGAAATGAGCAAGACATCTTCCATGATACTTGATCAAAGGTTGTTTACAACATTTGATGGAAGAAATGCCTACATACCAAACTCAAGAGCTGAAGAATGTTAATATATGGAGTTTGAAGAAGAAAGTGAAACCATTGGTTTGGCTGTTATTGACTCATAATCCACTCAAGACAGAATTTAGATTCTACGATCAAATATAAATACTCATCTGAAGCCTGACCAAGAAAAACAAAAAAAAACGTTATGTTCCTTCACTTTTGCAAAGTTATTGACTTAAAGAACTATATAAGTATGAGTCAATACAAAGTCTCTGATTAAATCTCTAGAGAAGTTTTGTTTGTTAATAACAAAAGAATCTTAAGAAATCTTTGAAAAGAAACTATGTTGTATTTGAGTGTACTGAATATGTCATTAACTGGAAGATGATCATTCTTATGGAAACAATATTCTCACTGTTTGTGATAATACTACTGCTAGTTAGTGGTCAAGTAACTAATTCAATATTCATAAATCAAGCATGACTATAGTTTTATGAGAAAATATTTGACTTTGAATAGAATATCAAAGACTGGTAATTAAACAGAAGATGTCTCACTCGAAGTATAATTCTACTAGACTCTGATGACAAATAACTTTTGAGAAATAGTCAGTATTTGAGATTCAAAAAAAGAATCCTAACTTTTGATGAAGCAGTTTAAGTAAAAATTATTGTTAAACCCATGTCTTACTTAAAATTCCATAAAGTTGGAAATCCTCTAGTGTATTCAAGAAGTCTGCTAGGTAAGAACCCTTGAGTGATGATATTTTCTTATTTTATACGTTTATAATCTCTATCCCTTGTTTTTATGAAACATCATTTTGCGTCATCTTTTTTGTCCCTCTGACAAGATTCTTATTCCTCTCTGATCAAAATCATGTTCATTTCTTTTCTTGTTATTTGTTTTTCTTTTGTGTGTTGATCAAACCAAACATGAGATGAATCATCTGGTCAATTATTCATCAAATCAACTAGTAGTCATTAATGAAAAGTTTGTGAAATTTGAATAGCTGTTTAAGCAAGGCTTTAACTTCTGGAAGATTGTTTCAGACAAAATTAGAATGGATACTTTGATATGCTCTGTGGATTTACTTATCCAAATCTTGTAAAAAAGTTTTAAGTTAATGCTTTCATTGTTGAGCTAAGTTATGAGTACGCTATTCTTTCCAAGGTCTCTGGTGTTTCAATAACAATAACCTCTAAAACGATTGCTAATGTAATCAATCATGAGAAGATTGGAGAAATTCCTTGTACTCTTGTTTGGGAATGTTATCTTCCTACATTAGTACTCCATCAAACCTTTCTCTGGTCTTAAGTCTTCGTCCTGATGAAATTATTTGGAATCGGGTTTTGAACTCAAAATTGCTTCATATGGACAAGGATCTAGACCTTGTGGGCTATATTGAAAAAGATTTGCCACTTCTTCTTAATTCAGACTTACAGATTAATCTTCCTCAAATTATGTGTGACTATCTGAAGAAGACTTTTTAATCTTTTCATGAAGGAAAGACATTATTCATTCCTTACGAACGAGTTCTTTCTGAACTGTTGCTCCAATAAGGAGTTTTCATAAGTTCTGAGGATGATTCTTCTAAAATCTAGAGAGAAAAACTTAAATTTATTTATGAGAGATTCCGATGTTGGATTTCTGCAAATGCATGCCTTGTAATTGTTAAATATCTTATATTAAGCAATCTTGTTGTTAAAAAAATGTTCATTGTTCTTGCTCATATTCTTATGTTTCTTAACTGTTATATGTGCATTTTTTTATGTTGTCTTGAGTAGGGGTGCTCAAATAAACCGGTTATTTAAATAATCTATATCCATATCCAAATCCGATTATTAAAAACCGGTAAATTATTAGTATGATTTTAACCAAATCCATATTTTAGATATATTTTTAATATGGTTTTAACCAAATCCATAATTTGGACATCCATATCCAAAATAAAAACCAATTTAGTCAAATTTTTTAATTAAAAAAAAACTTTGACATTTTTTTAAAAAAAATTTTATTTTGAAAAAAAAAAATATTTTCTTTAAAAAATTTTTTAATTTTTTTGAAAAAAAATATTGTTTTAATTTTTTTCAGTAAATAAAATTTTTTTTCAAAAAATTTTTTAAAACCCGTTTATAACCATTTTAAAAGATAAAAACCGGTTATGAGAATTGTTCTGACATATGGAGTCTACAATTAGCTCTAGTCTGATATCTGTGTCGAGGAATCAGTTTGACGACTCAAAGGTACACTGGAAGATAAAGACAACTGAACATGAGATACTAGACAAACAGAGATATGCAATGGATCATGCAAAGATGCAAATACAATGCAATAGTTTCAAGTACTTTAACGGTCGGTTGCAAATATTCCTTTTTAGGAAAGCTGAAAAAGGTTTTAGACTTTAAAATGTAGGACTTCTTGAATTTTCAAATGACGGTTGAATTCCTTGAAACTAGGAATGATGTTTTATGGACGCAATGCACAAATACACATAAGAAAACAAAGTCCTAGGTTATAGGAACAATGAATGGAGTTAAGGTCTACCCTTCCCAAAAGGTATGTACTATAAGATAGTTGTACCTGCAGAACAAGGTTCTAAAGAAATGCCCAAAGTCATCAGTCCATCCTTCGGATATTATCAACTTTCCGACTGACTCGGGGGTCGATAATATTCTCAAGAGAACCTCTTTTGAGGGTAGTATCGCGTTGCAATTATTCTGGGACTACTCCCTCATAATTCCCACACTACGTCCTAGATAAGGCCAAAGTGGTATTAAGGTACTACGGTCCTCAATATCATAGACTCCTTTCCAAAAATAATAAAAGTTTTCACGACTGTACTCGTTCAACCGAACTATCTTATGGAATGGTCTCAATCGAGCGGTGATTCTCAAGTTAGCTTTGTGCGGTAATATATGGATTATTTATGGTTATGGATTGGTTTTGGACATTAACCATCCATGACCACCCATAGTCTTGAGAATAAAATTAGGACTTTAACTTAAAACACTTGCAACATACTCATTGAAAGATAAGAAGCTAACACATATTATCAAAGAAAAACTTTCTAGACATTCAGACATGTTATAAGGAACTCCTCAGGCCTATTTGACATATCTAGATTGTTTAAATAATCTTCCCAATCTTCATTTTCAAACTCAACAACTTCCTTCCTCAGTAGATTCCTACATTTTGACCTAGAAGTTCTTTTTTCTTCTATGTGTCTCAACAAAGGTTGTTGGAGATGTATGTGCCTCTACAGGAATCCTCTTGCTTGAAGATGCTTCAGTTGCTACATTATTTTCGTTTGCTTGAGTTGTTGCATTCAATATTGCTTCCTTTCTAAAATCTGTCTTTGGAACCCAAATTTGCTCCTGCTTATATATTTTTTGGTGTTCTAAAGATTAAGTGATACATAATGATGGTTTGTTAAACGTCTTACAATAACTATTCATTATTTATCTTAAGTGTTTAGAGTTTAAACATGGATTAGTCAAATCAATCTTTTAATTTATGACTCTTGGGAAATGAGATCTAGTATATAATCCTAATAAAGATTATTTTAAGACGAGTGTAAATTTCATCTTAACAGCTATCTGTTGGTTTTGTTATCTCATTTACTCATCTTTTTACTTCGCTTATGTACTTGTCTGAAAATCAAAGGGAACAATAATAAATTGTACTATTGCAAATTTAATAATTGTCAAAACATTTTCATTAATCAAAGAAAAAGATTACAAAAAAAGGGACTGGAGAGTACTAAAGACTACAATTAATCTAACTCCTCTAATGTCTTATGACCCATATAATTTCCCAAATCAACTTCAGGTTTGTCCTTATCTATATCCTCATCCTCTACATTTGAGATAATCAGCTAATAAAATATCTTGTCTCTGATCTTTTTCTTCTTCATTAATTTCTTCTTTGGTTTCAAATCAGTAGCTGATGGACCTGCTTCAGAAGGTCTCATTGCAAGTGAGGATGAACCCTCTTCAAAAGATTTCAGTACAGAAAACGAAAAACCAGCTTCAGATGTTTCAGAACTCACTGACTTATGAGGACTTTATACCTCCATACTCTTAGCATCTTCTGATATCTCTGTTATGGTAGATATGTTTGTAACGCCCTTCTAAAAACCCCACAAAATTAACGATTAATTTAATCATATAAACACAACCACAAGGGTATCACACTTTATAAAACATCACGATTATCCTGCTCCATAACACGGGTTATGCAAAAACATATATTAAATCGAACATATTCATTTATGAGACTTTTACGACATCAAGTTCTTTTAAAAACAACGTAGTGGATTCATCATAAAGAAATTCAATTATAATTCCACAACTAAAATTGAGTCTTAAGCTCCAACATCAATAACATCAACAAAAGATAAGTTTCATCAACAATCAACTCAACATCTTAGAATATGACCATAAAATAATTAGTAAATACTTCGAAATAAACAACATAACAAATTAAGAAGACAAGTGTCAACCCTAACCCAATGTTACATGAATCAGAGCAAAATCTCTCCTACTTAAAATGACAAACTGAAACAAGCACCACTATATAGCTTCCACTACTTCCTTGGAGTCTACTTTTGAGTATCTGTATGTTACCCATATGGAGGTAACATTCAAAAAGAAGGGGTGAGTAATCTTAATCAATCATAAACAACATAAGAGAAAAGTAAACTTTAACAATTATAGTCTACAATTTAACAACATTAACATAACATATACTCACACCTTCACTCATCATAAAATAGCTCACATATCATCTTCATCCATAAAATTCACACATAGTCACATAGCAATCACAAGTATTATCACATCATCTTTTATCAACAAAACTCATGCAATGCCACATAGGATGTTAATGCAACAACTCTAACGCAAAATGTGTGATACCAAATATGAACACATAAGTTCATTTCACTCCATAATCCCCATCATAGGATCGATCCCTTCTTGGAACCGGAGCACACCAAATTGTTATTATCACCATAGGTAACACTTCACTAATCCCATGTAATAGGAATTAGCTACTCGCACCCGATCCATCATAATAAGATCGAGGCACACCAAAACCCGTTACCATCATCATATGTAATGCTTCAATAATCTCCCATAATACGAATTAACTACTTGCATCTGATCCATCACCATAGGATCGAGTCTCACCAAAAAGAACAAAAGTTCTGACAACATGAATTCATGGACTCTCAATATGCAACGACGACACATGCACATTGGCCCCTCATGACTATTTATGCCACCATCAACATAATCATCATAAACACATCATGCATATATTTGAACATGCACATCATTAACAATATTATCATAATAACATCATCAACATCACATCATAACAACAACATCAAACTTCATCAATACATTAGGCACAAAAATAATATTTAAACATTTCACCTATTACTATTATGTTAGTGCAAAGTGTTAAAAAAAATTGAAAAGTTCGTTCATTTCAAATGAATATTTTAACAAATTTACTAAGGAAAGTTGAATCGTTGAATACAACCACTTAAAAATTTGTAATAAATATTGGCTTTTATTGTTTCCACGTATGAGAGAGATGGCGTTTGAAAAGAAACACACTCTCTTTGAGACATAAAATATATATATATATATATATATATATATATATATATATATATATATATATATATATATATATATATATATATATATATATATATATATATATATATATATATATATATATATATATATATATATATATATATATATATATATATATATATATATATATATATATATATATATATATATATATATATATATATATATATATATATATATATATATAGATAATAAAAATAAATGGCATACAATAAGCAAGATAGGGGTAACCCTTAAAAATTAGGAGTTTCCCCAGTGAAGTCGCCATTTTTTGTTGCGGTGGAAATTGGATATCAAACTATAATTAGCTTGAATCACATTTTTAGTTCACAATCAATCTTTGATTTATCAGAAGGAAAACCTATTTTTGCATCGTAAACACAATGCGAGGAGAGACCTAGGTAAGGGGTTGGTTAAGTTTAAGGAAGGTACTAGCACCCTAAACTTCTGTAGTACTCTACAGGAACCTTTTGTTTAATGTATGCCTTTTTTTATTTTATTATCTGCTTGCAATATATACTGAGCTAGGGGTTAAGAGTGACAAAAAGACCTAAGGATTAATCCTAAGTTTACTCGCCAAGACTCGCATCTTGTGCCTACGTATCCGAGGTAGGGGATGGAATCAGAGGAATCGTAGTTCCCCTCGAGAGGGAGGTTGGAAACGTCTTGACTGTGGTCAAGGTTTCAAGGGGAGTAAGTGTTCTTAAGGAAGCGCTTACGTGGAGTCTTGAAACTCCTATTTCTACGTTGAAATAAATTTGGATTGAAATTAGGGTTAAGAGGTATTCCACGGCGGGAAACCCTAAAACAGAGTACGACGACTTTTTGACCTAATGCTAGGGTAAAGGGCATTTTGTCCACGGCAGGACACCTAGGCTATTAGGCTTTGGAAACGGTCAAGGGTTAGGACTATTGACTCGGCAGTCAAACGGCTAGACCTAATCCTTCGGAAGGTTTAGCGGTAAATAATGCAAAAGATAAATTATTATATGGCGGAATTGAAATGCGGGAAATAATGGAAACAGTAAAGAAAAGAGGGGAAAAAAACAAGCATCGCGACGATCACTCGCGTAAATTACAAACCGAAAATAATAAACAAGAACAATAACTGCGACAATGGCCTCGCATGATTACAATTGAAACAATGACAGTACAAATAAATGAAGGATTAATAAGCTGAAATGAACAAGATAATGAGGGTTAGACAGAAATTGAAACGACTAAATCAAGAGTTCTATTTTTAAATTTTTATTTAAAGGAAAAGTTGATTTTTGCACTTAATAGGAGAAATTATTTTAATTTTAATATTTTTACTCAAAAAGATTTGTTTTAATTTAATTAAAGAAAAATGTTTTAATTTTAAGGTTTTAGATGAAGAAAAATCTGTTTTTAATTTTTGTTGTAATTAAAAAAAAGTGTTTTAATTTAAATGCTAAAAAAATGTTTTAATTTTAATATTAACAAATGTTTTAATTTTAAAGTAAAAAAATATTTTTAATTTCAAAAATGGGTTTAAAATTAGGCTTTTTTAAATTTAAAAAAATGTTTTATTTTTAATGATGAATGACCCCCTTTTTTTTATAGCTTTTAAAATATTTTTTGTTTTTTTTGTTTTAGCTTTATTAAAGAAACAAATAATTAATTAGTTAAACAAGAAGTTTGTGTTAATTACTATGATCATTAACCCATAAACTAACAAAAATAGTAAAATCCTAAGTTAATTAATAAAAATAGAAAATGAAAAATAAAAAATAACAAGAATATAAAAGGTGAAAATGAGTCTTTGGGGAGACTAGGGTTTGTTTGCCCCAATCTCATCTTCTTCTTTCTACCGGCGGCGCATGTTCCACTTTTATCTTCTCCAAACTTCTCCTTTCCACTGCCATGACCAACTTCTTTGAAGCTTTCGCACCCTTCTTCTTCTCGCACGCCCTCTTCGTTTTCCCCATTTTTGCATGTACCTGAAAACCATGAGATTACAATGCAATTAAATACGACCCTTACGCAAAAACGGCCGGATTGAAAGCTTTTAGCGGACGATAATGGTGACATCCTCCGTCTCTGAGTCCGGCGACGGCGGTAGTGATCACTCAAATAGATTCACGACCTCCATGATGATTTGTGATGTTTGGATTCTTGTCTTCTTCTTTATCGGCGGCTTCGTGGATAATGATAAAGAACCTTCAAGGTTTTTTCTGAATCCCCTATTGAAACTCGTCCACTGGCCGCCGTTTTTTCGTTACGGTTTTTTCCTTCGGGTTTCCTCCTTCACTAATGATTCTTTATGAACTTTATATTGATGATTTTGGCTTGGATTTCATGGGCCTGGGTGCTGACTTTAGGTCTCGAAAAAGTGGTTGGATTTCACATTTTTTTGCTGAAAATCCTCTTGCTGCGTTTTGATGATTATTCTGTTATGATATTAGTCATCTTTTCCAGGTTTTGATTTATTATTTGTTTCTGTAGATTCGCGGATTTTTCTCGTATGGATGCGGCTTATTCGTTGTGTTTGACGGTGTTGTTGCGATGATATTGCGAAACTTCCGGTTTTGTTGTGGTTGCCTTGGCTGAAAATTACTCTTCTTAAAATAAGTGCTTTTTTTTAAAAAGCACTTTTCTCAAACCAGCTTTTTTCCAAAAGCACTTTTCTGGAAAATCCTTTTCTCTCTCTCTCTCTCTCTCTCTCTCTCTCTCTCTCTCTCTCTCTCTCTCTCTCTTTCGGTTGCCTTAAGGAACAGATGTTGCCGATTTTTGCTTTTGGTCGGAAATAAAGTTGGGAGTTGGCGGCAGAATAATAGTTGCCCTTTCGACGCACCCGATGATGACATTGACTCTGAGGGTGTCGGAAAAAACTAACCGATAAAATTGCTCGTTTTGTTTATTTTACAGGTTCAGAGAAAAAGTCGGAAGCTTGGAGAAAATCGGAAAAAAAATGGAAGAAAGTCCTCTTAGGAATTTAGGATTTTTTAGGAGAAAAAATGTAATTTTAATTTTGTAAATTTATTTAATTTTTAATATTGTAAACAAAATAATTTTGAGGGAATAAAAATGAAAATGCTATTTATTATATGCATTTATTTGTTTATTTTAAAATGAAAATGAAAACAATATCACTATCTATCTTTCAGATATTAAAACAAAAATAAAAAATATTATAACAACGAAATAAAATTTTTATTTTCTTTTGATATTTAAATGAAATTACAAATATTATTAAAAAAATGAAATGAAATGATTATTTTTCTTTTGTTTTTATACAAAAATGAAACGAAAAACCAAATTTAAATGTATATTTTTTTTTTTTAAAGTGAAATGAAACAATATTAAAAAATGAAATATTTTTATTTTTTTACTTTTCTTTTGATATGAATGAAATGAAAACATTATTAAAAAAAATTAAATATCTTTTATTTTTAAAATGAAACGGAAACACCAATAAAATTCTATTTTTTTTTATTAATTCAAAATTCATCCAATTTATCCGATTAATCTCGTCTCCGACAAAATACCCGAATAACCTTTTTGGTAACCTAAACAAACAACCGATTAAACTCCTCCAATCAAAACCATCTACCTCAATTCAACGGGTTCCAGTTGTTAGAACACAGATTGGTTCTTAATAATTACTCTTTGTTTTGATGATAACTGTTAGGAAATTTATATTTAAGAATTATATACTCTAAAATTTGTTTGAGAGTTTTACTGCAGATTGAAATTATATTAACTCTCTAGAAGCAAATCTGCCTTGAATACAAGAAGTTATTCTGACTCTGAAGCGCCAGATGCACCTTACAGAAGAATCTGTTTGCTCCTCACAGAAGATCCTGAGCGTAGTCTCCAGAAGGATCTGAAGCAAGAAGCTCCAGAACATTCTGAGTCAGAAGCATCTGAAGCTGAAGCATCAGAAGTATAGAAGAATATTGATTGAAGAGTTTCTCAAAGCATTAGTCTACAGAAGTTTCTGAATGTACCTACGCTGCCAAGTACTGAAGTTCTGTGTCAAAATGCTCTGATGATCAACATGCTAGAAGCACACACGCTGCAGAAGACTCTGATACAGCATAGTTCTGAATCTCATTAGAAGACTCTGATCCATTCAGACTCTGAAGAACTTGCTGAAACTGAAGAAGTATTTTCAAGAATATATCTGTTGGAACTATTCAACGTCTCTTTCCTTATTTGTGCTAGACACACTTACACAGACAAAAAGGATTTTTCTGTGCCATCTATTTCAAGGAAAGGTCAGTTGATGTGAAGACAAAAAGGCTCAGACCTTTTGGGACTCTCTTTTCAACGTTCAGCTTGCATGATTCAGCTGCCTATAAAAGGAGATCTTCACTTCATTCTTCAGTGCTACACACTTGCTGAAAAGAAATCATAATATTCTAAAAGCTTTTATTCTTATTCTTCATAGAATCTCATTGTACTTAAACTTAAGAGAAAACTCACTGTTGTGATAAAAGCTTAATAGAAGCATTAAAAACTCTTGTATTTAATTTACATTGATTGTAAAGGATATTCCTTAAGAGGATTCAGTTAGAATCAGTAGCTCTTGAGAAGACTAAGAACTGTTGTTCTTAGGTGATACTATTGTAATCAGTTTGATTTAATAGTGGATTAAGTCCTTGTTGAGAAAGGCAAATCACTCTGGAAGGGTGGACTGGAGTAGTTGTTAAACGAACCAGGATAAAAATAATTGTGTGATTATTTTCAAGTCTTAATTTTCCATACTTATTCAATCCCCCCCTTTCTAAGTATTATCTCACCTTCACCAGTTTTCTCGCATAACCCCGTCCGATTAAATTATCCAGTTGAGTTCCTGATTACTATGACATGCCCAACTACTGCAAAATCCAGCTCCCTTCCAGATAAATCAACAGGACTCGGATATGTGAACCCTAATCACTTGGGAAATTTCTGACGATAATTCAACTTCAAACATTGTCAGCAGGCTGCCGTTGATGATCATTTTACCCTTCATTAGTCAACGAGCACACAGTGTGATCTTTCTTACAAAACCAACAGACTACACAAACCCGTTAGCGGTTAATTAAATGTAATGCCAAACGACATGGGATGCGAAATGAAACTACTAAATCTCAGGGAAAAATTTGGGGTATTACACATACTCACAGAAATAAAATAAATATTCAATTAATAAGAACCTGCAAGTAGTACTGATATTGAATTCTCGAGTAGTCCTCCACAATGTCGGCAGGATTCTACTTTGGAAAAATAAAAGTGCATAATGAAATACAGTACTTGAACGAAAGGAAAAGGAAAAAAAATAACAGCAAGAATGAAAAATGGCTTCAATAGAATTTTTGGCAGCACTTCGGTACGTAGGATGAAGCTCCTTATTTTGGTCCAACTGCCCTCCTTTTATAGTCGAGGTTGCATAAGGAAATGTCGGAGGAAAATGAGTTGAGGGATAGAATCCTCAGGAAAGGCACACTGGGTCGTGCCTAAATTCTCTCCCCTTCGTGGCCATGTTCTGTTTTTAACGTTATTACTGATATTAGGACCATGACGATCGTGGCCATGTTGTGACGAGCGTGACGCCTGTGACGGTCATGGTGGGCCATGACGGTCGTCACACCTTCAAAATCTGCATTCTGGCTTTTTCCTCCTCTTTTGTTTCTTTCTCATGTGCTTTTTTTATGTCTTGCTCATTTTTAGCGCGAGAACGGAATACCTGCAAAAACACTTAGAATTGGAAGTATGCCATTATGGATAGAATTGGAACTTCTAATTGGGTGCCCATAGAATTGGAACTTCTAATTAGGTTCCCACCAACCACACATAAACCATTTCTACCAGTTTGGGTAGGTTCATCTATGTTATTGGGACAAAGGCCAGTTTTGATTATGGGGCTTACATATTTTACCAAACATTAAAGCATGCTAGAACTTGTGCAATAAAGATGCCAATAGATTTTCCTTTCCTTATCTGTGGTATCATCCTAAATCATCACCCTTGTATCTTGAATAGTGCTAACAGTGCCTGTAAAAGGGAATCTACCTTGTCCTTCCACTATAAATTGTTTGCAGGAACACATGTCCCAAACATTGTTATGACATCTTCTAATAAGTCTGGGCATTCAACTTCAGAGGCTAGAATTATAACCGAACTGAAAGAGTCTTTCAAGGAGGTGGATGATGTAATTCATGCAAGCACCGAGAGGAAGCTCAAGTTTGAGAGACGGATCAAGCCTCTGACTGAAGAAGAGCATGTTGCTGAATGAGAAAATGATGACAATGATGATACAAGTCATGCTGCTGACAACACATATGATTCCACTATCAATTGATGAATGGTTCTGTTTTCTTTGTTATTTTTGGGGTGTTACCTAAGATTTTATTTTTGGCACCTTATGTAATTGATTGTATTTCTATTTTGCTTTCTATCCTAAAGAAATCAATGATTGTAGTTTTTGTGTTTCCACCAGACCTTGTTTTTTATGCATTTTGTTTTTTTGCTTCCATATATGTGTGATTCCATCTATTTACATTTACTTTATTTTTGTTTTTGTCAATTTTTGGCTAAAAAGGGGGAGAAAAGTGTTGTTTTTGTTTATGTTTCTTATGTTAGATCATATGTCATGACTTTATGTCATGTTTGTACTACTGCTTAGGAAGAGTAGTTGTTTTTGTTGTTGGATTGTATGTAATATGCAATTTTTTAAGGAATGTGCATGGTAGCCTGTCATGCTTGTTGTTGCTGCTGATGTGGAACCATTACCGTGTTTGGGAGAATGCATTATTCTCTATAGTAGATTATGGTATTCAAAGGGAGTGCGCTTGTGCTAATGGTTATGTTTTTTTAAGTGTGGTTCCACTGTATGAACACTTGCATGGGTGTTCACGTGTTCGTGTTTTTTTTTGTTTTTTTTTTGTTTTCCCTATTCAGGGGGAGTACAAATTATGTGTGATAGGGGGAGTGGTGTACCTGTCCATTTTGCTGCTGCAAGATTGCAATCTGTATAAAGCTTACATGTTCTCATGTATCTTGTGTTGGTTTGTGATGTCAGACCTAATGTCTTGACATTGTGTTGTATCTATTGGTTTGACATCATTGTGGTTCTTCAGGTTCCTTGTTTCTATTTTGTTTCTGATGTGTGTGCCTCTAATGTGTGCTAAGGTTGTTCTAGCCAAAATTTGTCAAATGGGGAGATTGTAAGTTCTATGTTTTTTGGATTTGCTGCATTTTGATAAAATAACATGTTGTTGGCAAGATGTTAAACCAGATGTTCTGCCATGACAATAGTACATCACGATCTGCATGATGTTGTGACATGTTCCATAACATGTTATACTAGATAGCTAGGGGATGTTTATTTTGGTATTTTTAGTGTGATTTTTTAGTATGTTCTAATTCACACACGTGCATTTTTTATAGGAGTATATTATGGTATTTTCTGTTATAACAGATTCTGTTACTTTTCATATAAAAGATTCTAGAGCCTTTTTAGGAAAGTTTGTATTTTGCTCATATTATTAAGCAGGATGATTTACGGCCAATTTATACTAATTGCTGATATTTGTGCGCCTCAAGAAGCCTAAGTCCAGTAGGTCTGAAGGCTATTTAAAGTGAAGACCAAACCCTATTAAAGTAGTGAGCATAACATAAAGAATCTTGGGAAGAAGGATTAGTCGTTGTTTTGGTTGGTCTTTTGGGCTTTCTGATTGTTAATTGTATGTCACTCATGTATCTTCTATATTTTTTGACCAAAATATCCTTATATAAATAAGTATAAAGTTTTTCTAATTTAATTATTTAATCTGGAATTTAATACATAAATTTATCTTTAAACACTACTTGATTGATATGTTAACAAACATGACAAGTATTATATACTTTCCGTAAAAGTATTATATAATTTTGTTTATAAAATTTTTAAACTTTAATTTTTTAAAAATTTTGATATTATAAAAAATGAAAAACAAATTATTCATATTTTTAAAAACTGATATTTTTATTAATTTCAATTTACTATCAAAAATATATATTTTTTTCTTTTTTAATTCATATTTTATGTTTTTAGTTTTTTTTCAATGTCTTCCAATTTCAAATTACCTCATAGCTGATATCATGAGAAATTGTTCGTCAAAAATTATTCTATGTTTTTTATATCAGTTTTTTTGAACCGTAATGTCTTTCAACTATTATCTTCAAATTACCTCATATCCACATCATTTATAATTTTTTAATAATTAGCTCAACTATGAGATAACTTATAATTATGGTTCGAGATATTGGCTATTTCTATCATCTTTCTTCAAACAGGTTGGCTCATACTTGAAGTATTTAGAAAATAAGAAGAAGAAAAAAACTACTAGCTCAAAAATCGTGTTGTATATAGTTATTGTCATTCAAATCACATGCAAATATAAATTAGTATCCTTAACATCTTTTTACGAAAAATATATAATACTTTCCATATTTATTGAAAATATTAATTAAGTAGTGTTTAAAATTAGATTTATTTATTAAATTTCATATCAAATAATTAAATGAGAAAAATTTTACACATTTTTATATGAGGATATTTTGGTAAAAAAAATATAAGATAAGGGTAGAAGAATAAATGATGGGGTATGGAGTAAAATTTTCTCTGATGCATTGAGGTTGACAAATTGTTCATTATTCATTGTTCACTCTAAATCTGTTAAGCAAGAGTGTATTGTTCTTGATTGAAGCTTTTAAGCAAGATCAACTATTGTCTTGGATGTGTGCTACTTCTATTAGTTGTTATTGTTGATTGTCACTAGGATCGTGACTGATTAGAAAGTGAGAGGGGGATCTCATATCTAGAGAATGTCTAGGTAGAAGTTACACAAGGTAGATATTAGGTGATAAGTTATAAACATGTGAGTTTAGCTTTGAACTAATACTATCATAGTGAATTTCTTTCCTAGTTTAGTAGCCCCCATATGTAGGTGAGTTACACCAAACTGGGTTAACAATTCTGGTGTTGAATTTATTTTTTCTATTCATTTAATTCCTGCATCTTTGTTTGTATGATCAATATGTCTTGATCTCAGTGTTGTGATATCTTTCTTGACATCTCGTATTTGTGTGCCAAAATTTCGCATATTATTGTGTGTTGTTATGCATATACTTTTTATTTTAGTTTTAATTATTTTAATGATATTATGGATTCATTGACAAAATAATATGTATTATTGAAAAATATTAAGACATTTTTTTTATTTGTCTGTTTTAAAATTTTGAATGTTTATCCTTTTGGTCTTAACAATGAACAATACATGGGTTTTACAAAAAAAAATTGAATCAGATTATTGTCCCCAAGTATGAGAGAGATGATGTTTGAAGAGAACCACAATCTCTTTAAGTTATGAAAGAGAGATGATGTTTTGAAAAGAATTACAATCTCTTTGAGACATCAAAGAGAAAAAACTTTGTTGTTTGATGGATGAGAGAGATGAGACTTGCATATAGTTTTGTTTGTGTGATTATTACGCAGAAAAGTAACATTTGAAATGAAACATGACTTATTGATTTGACAAAAGTTAGTATTAAACTTGTAAAAAGTGGAGAAAAAGAGAAAAAGATCTGCAAAGTGTTAAGAAATTGAAAAATCTCTCCATTTCAAACCATGAGTCAGAATTAGTTGAAAAAAGAGAAAAATAGACAAAAAAATATTCAAAATTTATTGATGTGGCATGTAGTAAAGCGATGACAAATGAGACTTTTCCATAACATATTATTTTCTTATAGGATAGATAATAACTATTATGAAGAAAAAAACATTGGAAATGAAAAATAACTTATTGATTTGATAGAAGTTAGTATTGAACTTATAAAAGCATATAGTATTGAATTGAAAAGAGGAAAAAAAAACGTGCAAAGTGTTAAAAAATTGAAAAGTCCATCCATTTGAAATCATGAGTCAGAATAAGTTGGAAAAAGAGAAAAATGGACCAAAAATATTTAAAATTTATGGTCTTTGTGCATATACTTTATTACTAAAATAAATATTATATCAATTTACTAAGGAAAGTTATATCATCGAATACAACCACTTAAAAATTCATAATTAATATTGGATTTAAAATCATGCAACTAATAAAAATTGAAGATAATTGTAATATCTCATATTTCCTTAAAAGCTCAATTAGGTGTCAGTTGAGATCAACTGAGTTCTTATATACTCTATGTTTTGTCAGTTGGAACAATTAATGCTCCAAGTGTTGTCAGTTGGAACAAATAGAGTAACTAGTGAACTCTGAATAGATATATTATTATTAAAAAATGATTGTTATTAATAAGTACAAGAGGAGACATTTTGTTAATATTAATAATTGGTCAATTTATGTTAGATGACAAAATATCTAATAGGATATTTTATATCATGGTACGAAATTATAATATATGCAGGTGTGGAAGAAAAGAGAGAAAGAAAGATATAAAGAAAAGAGGAAGAGAAAAAAAGAGAATGAGAGAAAAGAAGAGGAAAAAATAAGAACATATGGAAGAAGAAGAGGAAGCTCATGGATTCATCATCACCATCAACCCCGTCTCAATTTCTTCACCACATGCATCTCCAAGGTGAGTTTCATAGATAGTTTATCTTGGGATAAAATTCATGAAAAGTGTTTGGGAATTAGGTTTGTATGATAACATGATGATTTTGATGAATTGCATTCCTATTTGTGTTATACCATCTCGAAATGAGTCATTGGATGCATTATGAGCTTGTGGGTTGAAGAAATTAGCCACAGTCCCCTTTCAATCGCATTTTACAGGTTATGAATTTTGTCGCTCTCACTGGGCGAGCTAATTTTTGTCAACATCGTCGGGCAAAATTTGGCGAACAGAAGGCGAGCTAGCTCGCTAGCTGCTCACCAGACGACCATGGTACATTTTTTCCACTGTCGGGGTCTCCCTTGGGGTTCGATGAGCAAACCGAAATCGAGCCAGCCCTGCTAGTTGCTCGTTGGGCGACCATGACAATATGCATAATTTTGTTTCTTATTTTGTCCATAACTTGAGAATCGTAACTCAGTATGAATAAGAATTAGAAGAGTTAGAAGAGTTAGAAAGTTATTCTAATGCTCTATTTAATAGTGAATAAGAATACAAATATGTACAATTGTTGTATAGGACGATTAGGGATTGGAGTGAACGCGTATAATATGGTTCTCGTTTCCACCATAAATCATGAATCAAGTATCTGATTAATATGATACTTGAAGCATTGGAAAGATAATTCAATGTGTTATTAAACAGTGATGTGAAACCATGAACTAGGAAATAGTGTTTGGTTGAGGATATTAATGGCTTGTATGCCTTAGTGTGTACGTGAACTACTATGGTTGGTTGTGTTTGACATGTTGTGCTACTATATGTGTTTCATGTATAACATCGTGTTATACTATTATGTATGATATACATGTATACTGATTGAATGCTTGATTGTGAAATAATATGCTTAAAACACTATAAAGATGAGTGAGAAAACCTAAGATATAACTAGGAAAATGAATTAGAAAGATAGTTAGAGCATAATGATTGACCTAGATGGCGATGCTTGGACGCAATGGTACCTCGGTGTATATCATGGATAAGTAGTCGCTAGAATTATAGTTTAGTCATGAACTAATATGCTTTGTATGGAAAATATTGCGTTGTCTTGTGATTAAGGTGAATGTGATCACCTTTTAATTATCGAATACAATCACGTTGTGTTATATTTGGTCACGTAGTCGAAAATAACCCCTTGATTATATTGTCCCAAGTCATGATGCTTATATATAGTAAGATTGGGATGTATGCAACCACACTTGTATGACCTAGGATTGAATACGAAAGGCGATGGATCTTATGGTGGGTGAAAATCCCATATGGGTAAAGGCTTAAAATGGGTTAAGAGTCCTGTAGGAATGGACGATTCTCAAGGTTGATGTTACCCTTTAGAATCTGAAATCCATACGTATATTTAATATGAGATAAGTATTTGTGGCCCGTGTCAATAACCTTAGAGAGAGAGAGAGAGAGAGCTTGTCGGGGAAAGATTCATATGTTACAAAGATTTGTAACTCGCGTCGATAACTCTAGACACGGGGTTGGCCGGAGAAAGATGCCTTTGTACGATTTTTGAGCTATTGATCATTTGAATTGATGAACTCAAGAGACATGTTTTCATATATTACGAATTTTGTGATCCCATTTCCTTATCCCCTTTTGACTAGAGTTAGGATTCAATTAGAACCATGTAGAGCCGAGTGAACCCATAGGATATAGGAACTCACTTAGATTATTATCTCACCCCAATATTATTGTTTTTTTTCAAGTATTGTTTGTAGATTTAGTATATAATAGGAGCTATGCATTGATGTTTCAAGAGAAGCTTTTATTCTGATCTTTCACTGTGTATCTTTTACAATGACAAATATTGTACTTAGATCTTAGATTTTTATTTTTGGAACTTTTTGTATCTTGTACCATAGGTTATCTTTGTCATTTTGTAAATGGTAAAGTATGTAAAGGATGCTAGTAGGCACTTATGATTGTGTCAGTATCAAATAATAACACTTGTATGATTTTATTCTAGATATATATACTATACGGGTTGTTACAGTTGGTATCAAAGCAGGTCGATTCTCGAGCTAGCCTTGAAACATTATAAGTAAATGTATTCCTGCCTCATATGCGTGTTTTGCCAACATGATTCCTAATATCACAATATGTAGTATTAGGCCCAATCAACCTAATGTTATGTGCGTAGTAGGTGGGATCATGGTTGAGCGACCACGAGGATTCTGAAGTGTTGGTGGAGCTTGTAATTTGAGGGTAGGCTCAGACCAAGAGTTAGAAAGTAAGGAGAACTGGTGCACTCAGTTCAAGTTTCAATAGAAGTTTTGATTCAGGTAATATGGAAATGAAGAGTAGTTTAGGGTTCTATACAGTGAAGGAGAAATGATGGTTCTGTTACATGTATGACATAAAGTTTATAAGTAAGGTAGTTTATGAGTGTTTTAGTTTCTAAGGTAACTATGGCATCTTGGAAGAACTAGAGTATTTTAGGGAGTATATTCAGAATGGTACCTTTCAAGTGGTTTAGAGCTTGAGAGATAAGGACATTCAACATAGTTGCAAGAATCCAAGGTAGTGGTGAAGTGTGAGAAGAAACTCAAGGATATGACTACATGTTCCAAGTGAGATATATATGCACCAGATGAAGGCTGAAAGATAAATCAAGTGTATTAAATCTTAGAAAGGAGATCAGGTTCAGGATAGTTCACCAGGAATTTAGTAATTAGGGAGAGACCAATTTGGAAATGTTGGATTACCCAAGGATTAGTTAAACGAGATTTGTGTCGAAGAGAGAACAAGCATTATATAGTAACAGGAGTTGTAATGGTATAGGTTGAAGGAGGTTTGTGTTGAGAAATAGATAAAGTGATCTGAATTCAAGGAAACTTTATTAGGATGATGTTATAATTGGCAATTAATAGAAATACCATAGGGAGAGAAGCAAACACAGAGTGGAGAATGATGTAAACATTATAACATGAAAGAGGTAACAATATGTAGTTTGAAATAATGCACAATGGAGTTATTAAGATTTTGTTAAGACTAAGATAAAGGCGTGTCATTAATGATTGTTCACATATGAAGACTTTTAAAGTTGAAGTGGAGTGAAGGAAGCTATATCTTGGTATTAGTAAGTACTAATAGTAGCATCATGGTCACAAGTGTATGTAATTGATTCCTTGTTATGAGATGGGTGCGAAGAAACACACTCCTTATTGAGTAGTAAGTCGTGGCATTATGAGAAGTTGATTTTATAGTAAATAAAGGAATCCAAACCAATATTTAGTACGGGACTAAGTGTAAATCGTTGAAAGTGTTGGTGTAAGCCCTAGAGGCCAATACTTTTTGGTACTTGTATCGGATTATTCGTTTAATAATAAAAGACATTTCTTTATTATGTTTGTCTTTCAGAATAATAAAGTCCCTAGAATAGTTAGTCTGTTTAATGAAATGTTAAGTGTGACTTAATCATGAGATCCCATTAAACATAAAGACATTATTCTTAAAATATCCGTAGTCAATCTTTATTGCAAAGTGGGATAACATTAAAAGCATTGAGACTATTATGAAGATAGACTGATGATCACATCTCATGGATCATGGATAAAGAGTTATCAAGTCTTGACATAGGTATAAATATTAGGAGTAATATTTATACCGGATTGACCCACTATGAGAATACTACATAGTATGTTATGCAAAGTGTCATAAGTTATTCTCATGGTGATAATGGTGTATTACCACCCTTCGACCTGAAACCACTATGGACCCTAGATGTAGAGTCGGGTGCTTTATTGCTGATCAAACATTATCCGTAACTGGATGATCATAAAGACAGTTGATGGGCACTCCACGAAGCATGCTGAGGGACATGAGTGTCCTAGATGGAATTTGCCAATCCTGCATAACAGGAGAAATGTCTAAGGGCCCAATATTGAACTGGACAAGGATGACACAGTGTATGCCTTGTGTTCAATATAGACATAGGGGCAAAAAGGGTAATTGTACAAACATATATTATCACGAAAAAGGTTTTGTCAGATCACATGACATTTTCGTGACTTGGGTAGCAGTGATGTGTTGCTAGATACCGCTTACTGTTTATTATGTTAAATATATAATTTAATATAATTACCAATGTTACGAAATCCTACAGGGTCACACACATAAGGACAGTTTGATGAGAGATAGAGAAATCAAAGGAACACCGTAAGGTACGGTGAACTTAAGTGAAAAAAATAGAAATTCGGATAATATAAATTATTGTTATTTTATAATGGTTATAAAATAATAATAAAATAAATATATTTATTATAATAATAGTTATTATAATAATATATAATATTATTATGGATCATGTGAATTGGGTTTTTAGCCCGCAGCCCACAAGAGAGTCTATAAAAGGAACCCTTGTGATGAAGCTTTCACTTGATGCAATTTCGTTTTTGATTCTCTTTTCTCACTCAAATAATTTCGTTCGTAAGCAGCTAGCACTGTGACCGGAAGCTGTTCGTGTGGACTGAGTAGAGGCGTTGCACTTCATCAACGCTTGTGATCGCTGCATCAAAGATCTGAATCGCCACAAAGAGGTAACGATTCTATCACTGACCATGCTCATTCGTATGGATCACTAAAGGAAATTGTTTTGTTTTCCGCTGCGTTTAGATCGCAATTTTCCATCAGAAAGAACTATAATGGGTGGTCTTGTAGGTCGTTGATGAGATTTATCGGTTACGAGTCACTCAAATGAGTGGTTTCTGTATGGTGAAGTGTTCAATGGATATTAGGTTAGAAGAGAATTCCAGTCAATAAATATATGGAAGATGTCAAGGTTCTTCAAGAGGGTGTATTATCTTAGTTGTCAAGAGTGGGAGAATTGTCCGTATTTGTGAATGGTTGAAGTATTTCGATATAGGCTCCACCAGTGGGGTACAAGATGTGCGTAGTTATGCTATGCCCAATTAAAAAGATTCGTGAGTCGTACTTCCAAGAAGGAGTGAGAATAAGAGATTTTTGAATTTAAGCATGTGACTTGGATCGTATGAAAAGGAGAACACATACTGGAGTTGCAGGAAATGGAATAAGACGATTTGAGATGAATGACTTTAGATAGGAAGTGCAATGTTATCTCCAAACGTGTGTGAAGTAATGTGTGATTCTATGAGTAGTATGGAAACTCATTGTTTCGTTATGGATTGCTTAAGTTCTTTGGAAGTGATATCTTAGTGATGAATTGAAGTTCCTTGATGGTGTTATTTTATTATAGGTTGAGATCCGGTGTCGGCATAAACCTTGAGCGAATCAGAACCATATAAGAGGATTTGACATAGAATATAATAACCAGAATAAGATATTATCAAACTAATTTGGATTACCTTCTTTGAGCACATGATGAATATGAAGGTTTTACACTTTTATAGTTTTAGTCACGTGACTCGTATTTACCTATCTTCTAGAGAGTGTTGGTCCAATTCTAAACTTCTATGTGTAAGCGAGAAAGTTATTCTACTAATGGATGTCAATAAGGTTCTAGTACTGTTTTAGATGGTGGGAACTCTGGGGATTAAGTGTGTTTTTATGCAGATTGTTATCTAACCAGTAATGCCTAGGAATTCTAGGTGTTCCACTATTGGAATCATAGTAGAGTAGTGAAGGGCGATAGATGAAAGAGCTCAATCAAGTTTGTAGAGGATTAAAGATATAGTTACTTGTAAGAATGGAATTAAGACAATCTCGTGCTAAGTGTACCATCTGATTGGAATAGTGCGAGAGAAGTGAAGTATCAGGTGTAGACGCTTGTAGTATATAGTATCAAGTCAAGTAAAGTTGATAAGGATATCAATTGATGGATTATAAAGTTGTCTTAATTGTTGATGGATTTATAAGAAAATGGTCATCAATATTGTGTGTATTCAAGAAGTTAGTATATGATCTCACAAAGATTCGAGGAGGGTTGATTATCCCATGCCAAGATAAGATGTTACAGATATGTCCTGTATGACTCAGTACGAGAAAAAGAGTTGTAGATTCCAGAAAAAATTGACCAAGTATTTCAGAACGACGTGTAAGGAGAATTAGAGTGGGGCAAGATTAGGAGTTAATCATATATTGGAATGAGAATATGGTTAAGACCATGAAATTTTGAAAAATTGTGAAAGAGGGGAACTAGTTAGTAAAGACAAGTGAAAAGATTCAGTATATTAGAGGTTTTTACTGAAGCAAAGTCAATTGTTGACCTGAGATGATGTTGCAAGGAATGGTGTGAGTAGAGGAAATTCGGGGGCGAATTTCAATTTATGGGGGGAGAATGTAATATCCCATATTCCCTTAAATTCTCAATTGGGTGTCAGTTAAGATTAGCTGAGCTCCTATGTACTCTATCTTTTGTCAATTGAAATAATTAGTGCTCTAAGTGTTGTCAGTTAGGACAAATAGAGTAACTAGTAAACTCTGAAGAGATCAATTATTATTAAAAGAAAAGGTCGTTATTAATGAAGAGATCAATTATTATTAAAAGAAAAGGTCATTATTAATAAGTACAAGAGGAAATATTTTGGTAATATTAAAAATGGTCAATTGATGTTATATGACAAAATATCAAATTAGATATTTTATATCAACATACAATATTATATATGTGTGTGTGTGTGTGTGTGTACGCGCGCGCGTGTGTGTGTGTGTGTGGAAGAAGATAGAGAAAGAAAGATAGAAAGAAAAGAGGAAGAGAAGAAAAGAGAATGAGAGAAAAGATGAGGAAAGAAGAAGAACTCATGGAAGAAGAAGAGGGAGCTCATGGATTCGTCATCACCGTCAACCCCATATCAATTTCTTCACCACATGCATCTCCAAGGTGAGTTCCATAGATAGTTTAGTTTGGGAAAAAGTGCATGAAAATAAGGGGGGATTAGGTTTGTGTGATAACATGATGATTTTGATGATTTGCATGCCTATTTGTGTTATACCATATTGAAAAGAGTCATTAGATGCATTATGAGCTTGTGGGTTGAAGAAATTGGCCACTGTCCCTTTCCAATGTGTTATGCAGATTTTGAATTTTGTCGCTCTCGTCGGGCGAGCTCGAGGCGAGCTGATTCCTGTCAGCATCATCGAGCGAGCTTTGGCGAACAGAAGGTGAGCTAGCTCGCTAGCTACTCGCAGGGCGACCATGTTACATTTTCGCCACTGTCTAGGCCTCTCCTTGCATTCATTGAGCAAACCAAAAGTGAGCCAACCTCACTAGTTTCTCACTGGGCGACCATGACAGTATGCAGAATTTTGTTTCTTGTTTTGCCCATAACTTGAGAACCGTAACTCGAAATGAGACACAATTAAAAGAGTTAGAAAACTATTATAATGCTCTATTTGATAGTGAAGAAGAACACATACATATACCATTTTTTTTATAGGATAACTATGGATATATATGTTTCATGTATAGCATTATGTGATGCTATTATGTATGATATATACGTATATTGATTGAATGTTTAATTGTGAAATAACATGCTTAAAACACTATGAAAATGAGTGAAGAAACCTAGGATATAACAAGAAAATTTAATTATAAAGATAATTAGGGCATGCTGATTGACTTAGATGGTGATGCTTGGACGCAAGGGTACCTCGGTATATACCGTGGACAAGTAGTCGCTAGAATTATAGTTTAGTTAGAACTAATATGTTTTGTATGGAACTGTCGCTACTCGAAAAATGCAACGACGGGGAGGCAAAAAGAAAGACAGAAGAGTTGCCACCGAACTTTATTTATCCCATGAGGGGAAAGGAAAATATCGAGAAAACCTTAAGAAGGGAACAGATAAGATGGCCTCGTGACCAAAGAATGGGTTCGGAAGCCGATTATGCGAAGGGAAGGTATTAGCACCCCTCACATCCATCATACTCGATGGGAACCATTTGTTTGTCAACATGTGATGATATCTGCTAAAATATACTGCTTTCTATGAGTGTTCCAAAGGATAAAGAGAAAGGTTAAAAACAAAGGAAAGAGAGGTAAAGGGAAAGAAGAGATACTCGGTAGGACTTCGCGGTCCTAGGCCTATGTATTCTCAACAAATATGAGAAATTTAGAGTCAATGTAGTTCGGGGAACTACAGATATAGGAGGGAATGTGCTCGACAAGGATTGTGGCCCTTGTGCCTATGTATCTTTACTTAAAAGAGGTAAAGAATCAGAGCAGTCGTAGTTCGACCTTGTCGCTACTGCGAAAAACGAGGTCGGCAATGACAGAAGAGTCGCCACCGTGCGTTATTTATCCCAAAGAAGGGAAAGGAAATGCTCAGATAAAACCTAACGAAAAGGGGAAAAGACGAGGTCATCACAACCAAGTCCTGGATTCGGGAGTCGGTTACGCAAGGGGAAGGTATTAGCACCCCTCACGTCCGTCGTACTCGATAGGATCCACGCTTGTTGTCTATCTAAAAGGGTTGATTAATCTATCTAGCTAAAGGCTTAAGGACAAAAGAAAAGAAAAATGACTCGGCAGAACACATCAGTTCTATGCCTATGTATTCCTGTTTGGAACGAGAAATCAGAGTCAACGTAGTTCGCCTAACTACGGGTAAAAGAGGGGGAAGGTTTCTCACCGAGATATCGCATCTCGTGCCTACGTACTTTCACACGGCATGAAAGATCAGAGTAAACGTAGTTCAGGCCAACTACGGGACGAAAGGGTGTTCTCGGTCACACGGGGGTGAGAGAAGAGGTTGACGATACTAGCGTACGCATTCTAGCAGTTAGGTGTATGCTGCTCGACCATTGGAGACTTAGGCGTTACCTGTTTGCGGTAGAATGGACGTAGTATGTCATTGGTTTAGAGGTACGGGAACCTACAAGAACTAGAACTACGGTCTGGGCTCAATTACACTAGGGCAAGAGAAAGGAATATTAGTCGTTAGCGGGAAAGTCTCGATCGCACGAAAGCGAGAGAAAATAGAAGTTAGTCGTTAGTATGCTCGCTAGGATATCACAATCCTATGCCTACATATTCTCGTCTGGTACGAGAAATCAGAGCAGCTGTAGTTCAGCTAACTACAACAAAACAGTCTCGATTGCACGGGAGCAAGAGAAAAGAACTCAATCGCCAGGATGCGAGAGAAAAGGTTCGGAGCGGGACACACACGTGAAGTCCTAAGACGTAAGAGCGAATGTGTCGCATATCACCCAAAGGGTGCTACACTAAACATCCAAGCCATTGAAGGGAGACCCTCCAACAACCCTTTTGTTGCACCCTAAAATTTGCCCAACCTTATTCACTGGGTTTATGTTTCAATATCATTAGCATTTGCATAAAGAGTCATGTACATAGGTTACTCATCTGCATAGCATAAGCATAACAAGTCATTCAACAGGGGACCAAGCATTATTCTCATCTCTAGAGGCCTATCCAGAGGTTATTATCCTAATTCAATCTCATTCAAGTCATCAGAGAAGAATTTGAAAGCAGGGAGTTCAGTGGATCAAGCATTGAGTATATCTCCTAACTGAGGGTGTCTGAGGATCAACAAGGGAATCATGAGTTATGAATTGAGAGCATGGGGAGTATCTAGACATCTTGGAGGACTTAGAAAGTCATTTGGAGAAGAAAACAAGTTGTTGATGTGATCACAAGAATTGCAGTTGAAGACAGTCAACTGAGGTTTCATCTGGGTCAACCCTAGGTCAACCCTAGGTCAATTGATTGATTTAAGGGCATTCAGGTCTATTGAAGAGATGTGGGGTTCATCATTTGACATGGAGAATAAGGATATGTTGTTATGCTAAGAAGGAATCAATAGAAATTAAGGAGAAGAGGAGTTTCTAAATTAGGGTTTCTATGTAAAATCCCCTAGTTTAGGTCAAATTTCCAAGCAAGATAAGTCAAAATGCAAGCTTCAAATGGATCCTTGGCCAACACGAAACTTGTAGAGGATCTCAAGACCTTTAATTTAAGTGGTGGAAGACATCAAGGAGATTTATAGAACTCAAGTTGTGGTCCTTGCAAGTTACAGGTCATCTGAGGTATCTGAAATTTTGTCTGTGAAAGTGACTTGACTTCCAAGCAATTTTTACCCCTCAAGGAGATTTCAAATGGATTTCTGGTCAACATAAGAATTGTTCCTTATTGTCTTAGCTTTCTAGAATGGTATGGTATGCCTTCATATGATTTGGGGAACTCTACTTATGGTCTTGGCAAGCAAGGGGTATTTTGGTCATTTGTGAATTACAGGTCATTTTAACCTATGCCCAAAACTCACACAAGGAAGCTTCAAATGGAAAACTTTACAACATCAAACTTGTTCCAAATGACATTTTGAGTCTAGAAAAGTGACCATGAGAGATTGGAAAGATTCATAGCACAAGGTTTCAAAATTGTTGAATTTAATGAATAAAAATGGCTTTAAAAATGAGATTTTCCATATCTTGGCCAAATGAAGCAAAATTATAGGTCATTTTGAATGGAAAGGGCATTTTAAAGACATTGGCTAAAGTGGAATTTTGAGTTTAGTTCAAGATTTAAGAGTTATCCATGGTTGCTTGCAATGTAAGAAACATAATCAACATCCAAGGGAATTTGCACAAGGGAAACTTCTCCAAGTTTCTAGGAGGTTCTAACCTCATCTATATATTCATACAAGTTGGTTCATGCCATGGTTGGTGCCTCCATTTATTCAAAACCCCAAATTTTCCACACTTTCTTCAACTTGCATAAGCTTTCCAAAATCTCTATAATCTCCATCAATCTTCACTATTCTTGATTGAATTTTCATCATCATCATACAAGGATCAGAATCCACACCTTCATTTGGCAAATTGAGGAAGGAATTGTGCCATTCATCATCATCATTCAAGAAGCATAAACTTTTGAAGTGAGTGATTCAAGGCCTTAGAACCATACTTGTTGCATACAGAAGTAATCACCAAGCTTATTGATCACTTTTCTTTCATCACAAGCATCTGATTTGGAGATCTTAGCACATGTATCAAGAAATTGCACCAGGTTTGTTTTCTCTTCGTATGGCATGAATTAGTTAGAATTTTAGGGTTTTGATAGAGTATAATGGTTAAGATAGGATAGAAGATTGATTGGGATGATTTTGGAGAAGTTTCATGAGGTTTGAGCATGATGTGTCAATTCTGTTGAGACTGATAACTCTTGGATTAAGGCACGAAAATGTGATTGGATTAGCATGCTGTGATCAGGATGAGTTGTAGATTAGTTTAGGATGAATTTTGTGGAGAATTGGAATAGTTGAGGACAGGTGATAATGGTGGATTCTATCTGGTATCACTATCGGGCTTGCTCCTTGAATGGGTTTCAGAATGAGATAGCATCATGGCTGTGTAGAGGGAGAGTTTTAGAGCATTTTTGGTTTTTGAATCTCATGATTTCATGGAGGTATGAGATAGAACAGAGGGATGGAAGTATCGTGCATGAGAAGGGTTTCTGAAACCCTAAATGGCTGGAGGTTAAAGAAGGGTCAGGAGCCACACGATTGCGGTCTGACCTTTGACTTGGAGACCCAATCCAACGGACACGATCAAATTTCAGAATGGAGGGAGTTTTTAAAAACTGAAACGCACCGTTTCATTTAGTGGGATGAAATAGGCTCAGACAGCTATTCGCACCCCCCAATTTGATGGGCCCAACGCGCTGAACATGATCTGCTTGCTATTCTTACCCCCTCCCTTTATTTCTTTCTATTTTCGTTTTTAATTTCCTTTTATTTTCATTCATTTTTGAAAATTCATAATAAATCAGAAATTGCATATTTTAAATTCATTCTTTTTGCATTGTTTTCTTTAAAGAGTCAAGAAAATTATAAAAAATAAAAATTCATTTTATTTTTTATTTGATATTATTTTCATATTTTCCAAATAAATAGCATTTTAAATAGTTTCATTTCATATATGATTTTGTTAATTTTTGTTCTATTAAATGCTTTGATATTTTTCACCCATTCTTTTTAGGTTGTTTAGTTTAGACATTAAACTTGTAGATACAATTTAATTCCCATTTTTTAGAAATTAATTTTAGGTGTTTAGTTTAGGTGTGAATAACATGAACAAACTAGGGTTTTAGGTGATGACTTAGGAGAATTAATTCACTTCCCTTAGGACTTAGAGATGGAATAGGTTAGCTATGGGACTATAGGGGCTATGGGTAGTTATTAGATCCCCTTAGAAAAAAGTCAGGATTCCCTTACTGCTATTAATGTACTGTATATATCTGACTGACTGGTGTGGTGTGCCCTCTGGGGATTATTGCTTGTCTGTGTGGGTATTGGGATTGCTTGGGGACTTGGGAGAGCTGAAGACTTGAGGAGGTGAAGCCATTGGGGATCCAGATGTTGAAGTCCAACTTCCAGAGTTGAAGAGGAGATTCTTGCTAGCAGATGCTGAGGAGACTAGGGTTTAGGAGCTAGGCAAAGCTCAAGATTAGAAAGCTTGTTTCTCAAACATGGATTGCCTTGTCTGCATCCATTCTTCTCTGTGATTCAGAGTCTCTCTAAGACACTCACCCCCTTCCTTTGGAAGGCTTGGTGATAGTGTCTAAGGGATAGAACTCTTGAGAGAAAATGTCCTTTGTGTTAGAAGCAGTCTGTTCACCACCTTTGGTAGTCAACTGATTGCTTAACACCCAATTCACTCTTGTGACTGATCCCTCATCCTGGAGGTTTGAACTTGAAGAAAAGTCATTGCAGATAGAAGACTGTTGATCAAAGCCCTTTCCTGAAGGCCATGAAGATGGAGATTGATGCTTGTTGAAGCCTGTAGCTGATTGGAGATTACTGGGAGCCAGATGTTGATTCAAAGCTGCTGAAGCTGTTTGTGGTTCTGCTGTATTTCATTTCTTGATGTATTGATTGGTTTTCTTGACTGTATTGTTTGCTGTTTACCCTGTTGGGTTGAAAGTGAAGCCTGTTCACTTTTGCCTATTATTTTCTAGGTTCGAGGTTGAGTGGGACTCCCTTGCCTCGCTTGTACTGTTGCATCCATGCATTTTACCGCTTTATTATATCTGTTATTGTTTCTGTTTCTGCCTATCCCGTAGGATCTTTGTTTCTCTCTGCGCAAGAGAGGAGCATGATAGACACTAGGTCTTAACCCATGCATGATAACATTAGGTTAGTTTGATTCCCTTCGCAACCGTAGGTTAGAGTTCTATCTCTTTCTTTCTCAAAACAAACAGAAAAACACATAAAGATTTCAAACACAATAAAAGACACTTCTTCCGTAAAAGAAGATGAACTCATCAAGACGTCATTTTTGTCCGCCGGGACTGCTAATCAAGAAAACCTTTTTCAGAAGGAATAAAATCAACCAAGACAGACCTGTGTCGTACGTGGCCCGAACTACGTTTGCTCTGATCTTCCATGCTGTGTGGAAGTACGTAGGCATAGGATGCGATATCCTAGCGAGCAACCTTCCCCTCCTTTCCCGTAGGTAGGCGAACTACGTTGACTCTGATTTCTCGTTCCAGACGGGAATACGTAGGCATAAAGTGCGATACTTTGCCGAGTCATTTTTATTTTTCATTTTATTTTCTTTTTAACCCTTGACCTATAGTTTAGATAGAATAACAATCCATACCCGAAAACAAGCGTGGATCCCGTCGAGTACGACGGACGTGAGGGGTGCTAATACCTTCCCCTTGCGTAACCGACTCCCGAATCCAAGTTTTGGTTGCGATGACCATGCCTTTCCCGTGTTGTGCGAGGTTTACTCTGAGCGTTTCCTTTCCCTCCCGTGGGATAAATAACGCACGGTGGCGACTCTTCTGTTCAGCCGGCGCCGATTTTCGCAGTAGCGACAGCTGGCGACTCTGCTGGGGATTCAACGTCCCCTGGCTGCTAAGGACTGCGATAGTTCTTATGCATGTGGGATCCAACGTCCCTTAAGAGAGTCAATCCTAGCGCTTGTTTTCCCGTCGAGGATTTTGTATGGAGTTATTTTATATTTCTAACCTTGTATTTTCAGTTTTATATATTGATTATTGCTGCTGTATCTGGGGTGTGACGGGTGTTCTGATATTGAGAGATAAGCCGGACCTGGGCTTGAGTGCACCTAGAATTAGAGTAGAAATTAGTGGGTGCCCGCTTGCTTTGCTTGCTTTGGTGTCCCATGAAATCTACACTCAGACGAGGTTCCTCTGGTTGGCCTCCTGCCCCTTCCTTTGGTTGGCGTGGGTTGCTGGTTAGTTGGATTGTCGACTCTGGGGACCGATCATTTGGAAGTTGGCTAAGTGAGGCCTCTTCAGGGATTGATGATGCCACTCCTTCTGGGAATCGTATCATCAACCCTGAAAGTCTGTGACGCCGACGACCGCATAGGATGCCGTACCTTGTGCCAGTTATAGGGCCACCCACCTGTGAGGGGATTCAGGGTTATGCAGGTAACTAGACCTTCAGACCACCGGGTTGTTTCTTGATCAGGATCCCGGATATTTATGGAGGGTTCTAAGGTCTGTTAGAGACCAGTTGGTGTGTTCTGAGGTCTGTTAGAGACTATGTGGAGATGTGTTCTGAGGTCTGTCAGAGACCAGTGGGAGACATGATTTGAGGTCTGCCAGAGACCATTCAGGTTATGATTATGGGGTCTATCAGAGACCAATATTGGAGCTTTGTTTGAGGTCTATCCTAGACCAGGATTGGATGACTTCTGGAGGGTCTGGGACTTTCTTGATATGGTTCAGGCTATTCAGCTACAGCTTTGGTCCCTGTTGCATGTTGCTTGCATTGCATTACTGCATATCCATTACCCTTTGCATTTCACTAACGTGTGTCTGTGCTGCAGGTGCATTTGCATTTCCCTAGTTCTAGTGCCCAGACTTCTGAGTGTTTGATCATGACTAGCTTGAGGAGAACAGTTGCTTACAGATTGCCTACTCCTGATATTGTTCCTTTACTGGGGTTGATCTCTCTTGCTGATGAGGGTGTTCGTAGGAGCTTCCGGATGAGCTATGGTAGATTACTGAGATTGGTGTGCAAACCTACAGAGGTAGAGTTAGACGGGTTGTATGCTTTGATGCAATTCTACGACCCTGCTTTGAGGTGCTTTACGTTCTCAGACTTTATTATGGGACCAACCCTGGAGGAATACGCTGAGTATGTTAAGCTGCCCGTGCAGAACCAGGTTCCATTCATTCATTCTGGCGCCAAACCCAAGCCGGAGGACTTGGCAAAAGCTTTGCATATTGATGCTTCTGAACTATTAACTACTGTTTCCCGTGGAGTTCCAGGCTTCTCACTCCAGTTCTTAGTTGGTAAGGCCCAGGAGTACGCCAAGAGCGGGTGCTGGGTTGCTTTCAATGTTGTGTTGGCCTTGTGCATTTATGGCATAGTCTTGTTTCCCAACATACCGGATTTTGTGGACTTCGATGCTTTCTACTTGTTTGCCGCTGGTAATCCTGTACCTACCTTACTCGGAGATTTCTACCACTCACTGCATTACAAGAACGAGAAAGGGAGAGGAAAGAATGTTCATCTTTGTGTACCCTTGTTGAGTATGTGGTTTGAGAGTCACCTTCCTAAGAGAAGATCTTTTGCAGAGACCACAGTCCCAGTTGGTTGGCCAGAGCGCCTGATGAGGCTATCGTCGGAAAACATGGAGTGGTTTGATCGAGACCTGTTGGGATCTGAGCTCATCTTCAGTTGTTCTGGGTACCCTAATGTGCCGCTGATAGGAAGGAAAGGGTGTATCAATTACAACCCTTCTCTATTCATTCGCCAGTTCGGATATGCACTGAAGAATCCACCTCAGGAGGAAGAAGTACAGGAATCGCTGTACTTCACAGGTAATTTGAAGGGAGAATTGCTAGCTGAGCTACAACATGCCTGGACACGTATTAACCGCAAAGGGAAGCCACTGTTAGGTAAGAACGATTGCCAGGCCTATGCACCTTACAGAGTTTGGATCCAGGAAAGAGCAAGTCAGTTATTAATGCCATTTCCAGCTGCACCCGTCATTGTTCCTATTCCGGCAGGAGAACCAACTACTGTTTCCAGGGAAGCCTATGAGCAAGTTGTGAGAGAAAAAGAAGCCTTGATGAAGATCAACGAAGGGTTAGAGCAAGAGCTAGCTCAGGTACGCAGTGAGAAAAACAAGGCCGTATATACTTTCCAACAACAAATCGAGCTGTTAAACAGGTTAGGGGCTGAGTTGACTGAGGAAAAGAAAAAGCGCGAACGTCTGGGGCAAGAGTTCAGAAGCTCCCATGACATGCTGGAATCCAAAAAGAAGGCGCTCGACGCAGCACACCGAGAAATCTCCTCTTGCAATAAGACTTGGAACGCTACGCTCACCAACAACAAGAAGAGGGAGGATAAGTTGAAACAGCAAATCTCCGACCTCGAAGAGAAGTTGAAGTCTAGCATCAAGAAGTGTGAGGAAGAAGTGATGACCCGGTATAGTGTCCAGAATGCATTGAATAAGGCAATCAAATGCAGAGATGAAGCTGTGTCTCAAAAGCGAAAACTAGAAGATTGCTTCGGGGAAGCGACATGGGAAGAAACCGTTGAAGATGTGCGCCATGTTCTGAAGAAAAGGAACCAACTTGTTGAAGGGCTGCTTGCTCGACCCAGTCATCCGGAGACCAAGAAGTTGATAGAAGAATACCAGACTTTTGGGAGGATTTGATCATTTCATGTAGTAACTTGTATGCTTTATTTGCATAGTGCTGACCATCACCAGGATTGTTGGTTGAGGTCATGCCTTCTCGTTGTACTCTCAGTGACATTGTATTCTGGTTTTCTCAGCAATATATGAGGCTTTCTGTGATTCAGCTCCGATATTCCTATTGTCCGCACTGTCACTGCACTGGCACCTTCACACTAGAACTGGGGGGATGAACTTCCCTAATGCACAAACACATTGCATTGCATTCATATCCATATCGCATTACAGGTAATCATTGGATGGTATCTTATTTCATGCTCTGTATCAGGTACTTGCAAGGATTGCAGACCAGCACCCGCACCGCTATTCTACCCGCACCAACTGTCGAAGAATCATGGATCAAATGCAGAACGAGATGCAAGATGTGCGTGAGAAGCTCGCTCTCTTCATGCAGACCATGGAAGCTATTGCAAAAGGTCAAGAGAATTTGCAGGCCATGGTCCAGCCTCTGTTGGCCCGAAATGCTGGTCACGGTAACGAGGATCATCAGTCCGTGCGAGTCGATACAGTTCATGGAGACGGCACTCCCACACCAGTGGCTCCGCCTGTAGTCAATATACCTGCTGCTAATGTCAACAACGCTACCGCTGCTGTGAATGGTAACGTCGAAGTTGGAAATGAGACTGCTGTCCATAACGTGGGGCTTGGTGACGTCAACTTGGGAGATAATATGGGAGGCAACGGCTTTGTCAACGCTGGATTCGGGTTCAATGATCAGGGATTCGATAATGCTGGGAAATACGGTTTTAATGCTCAAGGCTTTGGGCAAGATGGTTATGGTGTGGCCAATCAGGGCTACGGAGGTTTTGGAAATGGAAACGGCGCCGGGTTTATGGCTTTTGGTCCTGCTGGAGGTGTTCAAGGGTACGGCAACAGAGGCCGAGGTCCGAGGATGAATCAGATCAGGGTTGGACGTAATAATGGATATGATGGGTATGGAGCTGGAAATGGTATGTGGCAAGAAGATCAGCAGGAGGACGCCTTCTCCGGCGGAGGTTTCGAAGGGCCGATGGACGACTCCCAGAAGATCAGAATGCTAGAAGAGCAGATGAGGGGAGTCCTGAACCAAAGTGCTGTGGGCTTGGACATGGCAACAATGGGTCTGGTACCTGGCTTGAGGGTGCCAATCAAATTCAAAGCCCCTGCGTTTGATAAGTATAAAGGGGACACATGTCCGAAAGTGCATGTGCGAGCATATTACAGAAAGATGTATGTATACTCAACTGATGAAAGAATGCTAATGCATTTCTTTCAAGATAGTCTGTCGGGTCCTTCCTTAGAGTGGTATATGGGGTTGAAGCCAACCAATATCAAGACATGGAAGCAATTAGCAGAGGCATTTGTGGCTCACTACAAGTATAATAGCGATTTGGCGCCCAATCGGGTCCAATTGGCAGGGCTGTCTCAGAAGAAGGGAGAGAGCTTTAAAGAGTACGCGCAAAGGTGGCGCGATATGGCTGCCAGGGTCCGTCCTCCCGTAGAAGACAAGGAAATGAATGACATGTTCGTTGGCACATTCACAGGTCTGTTTCATGATATGCTGTTTCACACGTCTCTGGCCAGTTTTTCAGACCTAATTCTAATGGGAGAAAAGATTGAGCGTAACATTAAGCAAGGAAAATTCCAGATTGAGGAATCAACTGCATCTGGCAGTAATAGGAAGGCTTTTGGTGGGCGCCGTCAGGGCGAGGTGTAACCCGGTGAACTGACTTTAAACAATGTTGCGGATAGCAAGAGTCGCCACCGACTTTTATTTTATCCATAAGGAAAGGTTATAAAAGAACAGGAAAGACCTTAGAGAATATTTTGGGTCCGGGGGGTAGGTTATGAAACTCACTTGAAGTCTTGGAAGTCCATTTAGCCTGATTAAAGTCAAAACCCTAGTTTTGGATGCACTGCTTAGGAGGTGCATTGTCTGAGGGAATTGTCAACTCTTCTGACCAATTGTGAATTTTGTGAACCTTGTGAACCTTCTTGGAACACAAAGTCTTGTATTGTGAGGGCAAATTTTGGGGTGCAACAGCTGCCCCTGTTCAATTTTCTGAAACCTGAGGGGTTAGATTGGTATATTTGCCAGTCGTAACCTGGAAGGTTGAAGGGGATTGAACACAAAAGCCCAAAAATTTGCACTCACCAGTGCATGGAGTGATATTGATGGTTGGTTGAACATGATTGAGTGGGCTTAAAGATGCCACTAGGGGAAAGTTCTTCAGTAGTATAATGAGAACTGTCGGGAGTCTGGAGTAATACTGATGTAACAGCATGTCTTCATGAGGATAGAGCAATCAATAATGATATCCCTAAAGCAGTCTTGAAGTGATAAATCTGACCTCAGGAAGATAGAGCAATCAATAGCTCTAAAGCAGTCTTGAAGTAATAATGGCTTCAGGAGGATAGAGCAATCAATAGCTCTAAAGCAGTCTTGAAGTAATAGAATGGCTTCAGGAGGATAGAGCAATCATCAGCTCTAAAGCAGTCTTGAAGTAATGATTTCAGGAGGATAGAGCAATGAATAGCTCTAAAGCAGTCTTGAAATAATAATGTGATATGTCTTCAGGAGGATAGAGCAATCGATAGCTCTAAAGCAGTCTTGAAGTAATGATTTCAGGAGGATAGAGCAATGGATAGCTCTAAAGCAGTCTTGAAACAATAATGTAATTTCAGGAGGATAGAGCAATGAATACTCTAAAGCAGTCTTGAAGTAATGATTTCAGGAGGATAGAGCAATGAATAGCTCTAAAGCAGTCTTGAAATAATAATGTAATTTCAGGAGGATAGAGCAATGAATACTCTAAAGCAGTCTTGAAATAATAATGGCTTCAGGAGGATAGAGCAATCAATAGCTCTAAAGCAGTCTTGAAGTAATGATTTCAGGAGGATAGAGCAATGAATAGCTCTAAAGCAGTCTTGAAATAATAACGTGATATGTCTTCAGGAGGATAGAGCAATCAATAGCTCTAAAGCAGTCTTGAAGTAATGATTTCAGGAGGATAGAGCAATGAATAGCTCTAAAGCAGTCTTGAAATAATAATGTAATTTCAGGAGGATAGAGCAATGAATACTCTAAAGCAGTCTTGAAGTAATGATTTCAGGAGGATAGAGCAATGAATAGCTCTAAAGCAGTCTTGAAATAATAATGTAATTTCAGGAGGATAGAGCAATGAATACTCTAAAGCAGTCTTGAAATAATAATGGCTTCAGGAGGATAGAGCAATCAATAGCTCTAAAGCAATCTTGAAATAATAATGTGATATGTCTTCAGGAGGATAGAGCAATCAATAGCTCTAAAGCAGTCTTGAAGTAACGATTTCAGGAGGATAGAGCAATGGATAGCTCTAAAGCAGTCTTGAAATAATAATGTGATATGTCTTCAGGAGGATAGAGCAATCAATAGCTCTAAAGCAGTCTTGAAGTAATGATTTCAGGAGGATAGAGCAATGGATAGCTCTAAAGCAGTCTTGAAATAATAATGTAATTTCAGGAGGATAGAGAAATGGATAACTCTAAAGCAGTCTTGAAATAATTAGATGGCTTCAGGAGGATAGAGCAATGAATAGCTCTAAAGCAGTCTTGAAGTAGTAATATGACCTCATGAGGATAGAGCAATGAATAGCTCTAAAGCAGTCTTGAAGTAATAGGATGATTTCAGGAGGATAGAGCAATCAGTAGCTCTAAAGCAGTCTTGAAGTCATGAGAGGCTATCAGGAGGATAAAATAACCCTGAGGTTACAATAAAGCAGTCCCAAAGTAATAAGAAGCTCATCAGGAGGATAAAGTAACCCTGAGGTTACAATAAAGCAGTCCCAAAGATCATAAGCTTGTTTGTTGGATAATTAACCTGAAAACAAGGTAGCATTCTGTATAACAACATTAGTTTATGCTTTATGTATGCATGTATGACATGATGCACTTAGGTAATGTACTATAGACATATATGTTATGGTATGATGTAAATGATGTATGTATGCTATGACACTGCTGGAAGTGTCTGGATATCCTTGTATAACAACTGCTGGCCAAGGAAAATAAATCCCGATTCGTTGTTGAAGAATATATAACCCTCCGTCTGCTGGGGATAACAAGGTATAGATAACCTCCCGTTGTTGGGGATAACAAGGTATAGATAACCTCCCGTTGTTGGGGATAGTAGGGTATAGATAACCTTCGTTTTCGTTTGATAGTAGGATAAGTATAACATCCCGTCTTCGTTCATCGTGCCCTTATTGGAAAGTAATTTCCCGTATATCCGTATGAGGATAAAAGAGATGGATATAAATTCCAGGGGAGATTAGACTTTGTGAAAATGGATTAGTCCTACTGATGGTTTGTAACTGTCTTGTAAAGATGAACCGGCGAAGCTTCGTTGAAATCCTTCCCTCGTTCGTCCTTAGTAAATACTATTACTGCATTTTCATGCATTTCTGGTAAACATCAATCATATTAAAAGGCATACATACATTCAAACACAACCAATGGACGTTTCGCTTATGTAAATAGGGTAAAAGTAAATCTGGATTCAAAAGATAGAGTTTATTTATATCAAAAGTGACCCATACACGGGTAAGTTTGTACAAGGAGACATAAACCCTAGTAAGAGAATTTTGTCATGAAGTTTTACAAAAAGAATCAGCTATGTGGGAAATAATCCTATTGAGTTTCAATTCTACTATTGCCACTCAAGTATCTCATCTTCTTGCTGTTGAGACGGAAACGATTGGATTGAGCTTTATCTGTTTGAGCTTGAGTAAGTAGTACAACTGGTTGCAGTTTCATGAGTGATCCAAACGAGACATAGTCATACGCTTTAATCCCTAACTTTTGCCTGGATTGCCCTTTCAGGTTTTCAATCCACCGGGATACCCTTTTTTGCCCAAGCCGCCTTTTCAGGTTTTCGACTTGCCGGGTGTACATCTTTTTATATATATATCCCTAATTTTTGCCCAAACCCTTTTGGTTTGCCGGGATGCCCTTATTTTTGCCTAGGCCTGTCAACCTAGCGGGTCTCTTTTTATGCGTAGTATTTTTTAACTATGTCTGCGTTTACAGGTTGTGGGAAGTCTTCACCATCCATTGTAGTCAGTATCATGGCACCTCCCGAGAACACTGTCTTGACTACAAATGGTCCCTCATATGTTGGAGTCCACTTGCCCCTAGGATCACCCTGTGGTAATATGATACGCTTGATTACCAAGTCACCAGCCTGATATACCTTTGGCTTAACCTTCTTGTTAAAAGCTTTGATCATCCGTTTCTGGTACATCTGGCCATGACAAACTGCTGCTAACCTTTTCTCATCAATCAAATTTATCTGGTCAAGTCGAGTCTGAATCCACTCATCTTCATCCAAGCCTGCATCCTTCATAATTCTCAAGGAGGGGATCTGAACTTCAATAGGCAGAACTGCTTCCATACCATAGACTAAGGAGAACGGGGTTGCCCCTGTTGAAGTACGTATTGTAGTACGATAACCATGCAGAGCAAATGGTAACATCTCGTGCCAATCCTTGTAAGTAACAGTCATCTTCTGTACAATCTTCTTAATGTTCTTATTTGCAGCTTCAACTGCCCCATTCATCTTTGGACGATACGGAGAAGAGTTGTGATGCTTAATCTTGAACTGCATCTTCGAAATCAACAAGGTAGTATGGGTCAACATATACTGTCTTAGTCGGCGAGCAGCCCATGCCAAAGCGCAGCAAGTTTTCTCGAGCAGTGAGTATCTTGTTTCACAGTCGGTAAACTTTTTGCTAAGGTAGTATATTGCCTGCTCTTTTCGACCAGACTCGTCATGTTGCCCCAATACACACCCCATTGAGTTGTCTAATACTGTTAAATACATAATCAAGGGTCTTCCATCAACTGGTGGCATTAAAATTGGAGGTTCTAGCAAATATCTCTTGATTTCATCAAAGGCGGTCTGGCACTCATCATTCCATTCCATCACCTGATCTTTCTTCAACAACTTGAAGATTGGCTCACAGATGGTAGTTAATTGGGAAATAAATCTTGCAATGTAGTTCAATCGTCCCAAGAAACCTCTAACCTCCTTCTCAGTACGGGGAGCTGGCATCTCTCGTATAGCTTTCACTTTTGCAGGATCCACTTCAATACCTTTTCCACTGACAATGAAACCCAAGAGTTTTCCAGATCTAACTCCAAAAGTACACTTGCTTGGATTTAATCTCAACCTGTATTTCTTCAACCTCTCAAACAACTTGTGCAGATGATCAAGATGTTGTTCTTCATTCTGAGACCTGGCTATCATATCATCCACATATACCTCTATCTCGTGATGAATCATATCATGAAACAAAGCCACCATGGCACGCTGATATGTTGCCCCTGCATTCTTCAAACCAAATGGCATTACCTTATAGAAAAAGGTCCCCCACTGTGTCACAAATGTAATCTTCTCCATATCTTCAGGTGCCATCTTGATTTGATTGTAACCAGAGAAACCATCCATAAAAGAGAATACCTTATGCTGAGCGGTGTTGTCTAAATCAGCCCCTATTTTGACCTCTTTTCTGTTTTCTTCAGTTCCCAGATTCACAACTTCGACTGGCTCTTCATGTGGCTGTATAGCTTTCTCTTCTTGTTGTAACAACCTAGCAAGCTCTACAGGTATTTCACGATCGTCCTCGTCTCCGTCTTCAGTTTGATAGATCGGATTCTCGAAATTGTAATTGGCAATAGTAGAACTGTTATCAACTGGATCCAGAGTGGATGAGGATCGGTATTTTAGTGACGTGGGTGTGTGTAAGAACACATAGCTGATAAAGCAAAAATAAAAGAAAAAGAAAGACAAGGAACACAATATTTACGAAAACGAAACGTCCACTGATTTTATTGAATGCAGTATGCAAATGAAATGACAACCCGTAACAAGCACACCATTGTGCCCCGGGTAAGGCACATGGCTTGAAAGTTTTAATTGTTCCAAAAATTGCAAATTTAAAAACATAACACAGTAATAGTATTTACTCCTGACTAAAGGAGATAGGGATAACATCTTCAGCTGTCCAATTATTGAGTCCAGCACCCACAGTAGGAAAAATCCATGCCTCCAAGTTGAAAGTGTTTACATGGCTGACAAAGTATTCTTCCTCTCCAAAGACAGTAACAACTTTTCCATTCACCGGATATCTCAACTTTTGATGTAATGTGGAGGTCACAGCACCTGCCCCATGGATCCAGGGACGACCAAGCAGACATGAGTATGAAGGACGAATATCCATCACCTAGAATGTAGCAGTAAACACCTGAGAGCCAACCTTGATTGGAAGATCAATTTCCCCATGCACTACTCTTCTAGAACCATCAAAAGCCTTTACCACAATATTACTGGGCTTCAATACCGTATCTTCAGGACTCAGCTTGTTCAGGACTTCCTTAGGCAACACATTCAGAGAGGAACCATTGTCTATCAGCACATGAGACAGGGTAGTGCCCCTGCATTCAATTGAAATATGCAAGGCCTTGTTATGATCCCTCTTGGCAGGGGTCAAGTCAGCATCAGAAAATCCTAACCCGTTGTCATAGGTCAGGTGAGCAACACAATTCTCAAACTGGTCCACAGAAATTGCACTGGGTACATGAGCCATCTTTAGAAACTTGATCAATGACTTGGCATGAGCCTCAGAACATAATAACAAGGAGAGCATAGAAATCTTTGAGGGAGTATGCCCCAGCTGATCAACAATATCATAATCACTCTTGCGAATGATTTTCAATACTTCTTCCATCTGCTTAGAGAGGTCATCAGCAGCTGGCACATCAGTAGATACAGGCTCAATAACAGGACCCTTGCCCCGAGCATCAGTGGTGGAAGTAACAGCAGGAGTAACTGCACTCTTAGAAGCAACTGGAGGAGAGAAGACTCTTCCGCTACGTGTGATCTTGCTAGATCCAGCAATATTATCAATGTCAACAGGCATATCAGGTAAAGGCTCCTGCTTGACACCATGGATGTAAACATCAGACCCATAGTGCCAAGGCACAGCTTTGTCAGATGTATAAGGAATAGGACCAGGAGTGGTAATGATCAGAGGAGCTACTCTGGCTTCAGCAACAACTTTCACAGGACCTTCAGCAGTAATCTTGATTGGGCCCTGATGAGTGATTCTTAGTGGTACTTTGTCAACCATGTCAACCTCTTCAACCTTCTTACCCTGAGTCAGATGATCCACCATACTTTCTACAGATGATGGTCTTCTTTCAAACACTATAGTATATTTATCCATGAGACGTTGAATCCTATCTCTCAAAATGAAGCAACTATCCGGCTTATAGGTACAATATAGACAATCTTCATGACAACCTGGAAAGATCCCAGCTTGTACTAACCTCTTTTTGATAACAGACAATGGTGTGCTCAACTCCATAAACAGCGAGAAGATGAGAAACCTGTGCACAATTATAAACCTGTGATGCAATGATATGGGAATGCATATGCAATGTTTTCAAGGACCGCAGGATTTAAATTTGCTTAAACAAACAAGAAAGTAACTTTTTATTAGTAATAACTTGTTTTTCCTTTTAGGCTTACAAAAAATGAAAACGAAATAAGTACAAAAGATGGGGTTTTAAGTCTCCCATGGACGTTTCCTCTTGGTGTTGAGGTATGAGTTGAGGTTTCGTTCCTCATGAAGTAGCTTTGTTAGCTCTAGGATCCTTGCTTGGCTTGCTTTGTAATGAGCCTCGAAAGTATCCCTTTGCTCTTTCAGTTGGATCCATGATCTCTGCAAGTCTTCCATATCAGTAGGCATGTCTGGGTGAAGGATGGTATAAGCTGTGTCTCCTTCAGCAACAGGTTCCATGGTAACTGGTAGGACGGCAGGATATGGCATCATGAGTGCCTGAGCACGAGATCGTACCCATCTGAGATAAGCCTCCATAGGAACAGTGTACTTAGGCTCCAGTGTCTTGCTGTCAATCCTGTTTACCTTTCCCCAAGCTCGGATGAATCTCTGACGGTAACCCTGAAGATCGTTGTCGTAATCAAACACAATGCCCTGAATCAACATGTCATGTGGACCATCGCTCCGGGCGTAACCAAACTGTCGTAAAGCTAGAGCTGGGTTGTAGGTGATGCCTCCTCTTATGCCTAGAAGTGGCACATTAGGAAACTCCCCACCATGGTCAATGATGGTGACATTCTCCATAGATCTGGAGCACCAATGGATGTCTGAGTGAGAAAGTGACATGATCCTCTTGGACCATCCGAACCCTTGCTCATTCTTCATTACTGAGCGAGGAAGGTGAGAAATAAACCACCTAGAAAGTAAAGGTATGCAGCACATCAAAGTTCCTCTTGCCCTTGTAGTACGGGTGTGAAGAGAATGTAGGATGTCTCCAAGTAAAGTAGGCACTGGATTGTGACTCAGGAATATGTTGATGGCATGAACGTCTATGAACTGATCAGGATTGGGGAACAACACTAAGCCGTAAATCAATAAGGCTAAGATCTCCTCAAAAGCATCGTAACTCATAGCCTTCAAGAACATTTGAGCTTTATCCGCTAATACCTTGGCAAGAATACCTTTAACTCCACTTCTCGTTTCTAGAACAATGTCAGACTTCTTCAGATGTAGAGCTGCAGCAATAACTTCTGGTTTAAGCTCCTTCTCTAAGCCTGTGAATGGCTTCTGATCAAGAACAGGTATACCCAGAAGTTTAGAGAACTCCTCCATGGTTGGAACCAGCTGATAATCAGGAAATGTAAAGCAATGGTGCTTAAGGTCAAAGAACTGAAACAGCACACTCATCATGTCTTCACTGAACCCTAAAGTAACTAGATCCAATAAGTGACCATGTCTCTTGTTGAACTGGGAATGATCAGGCACTAGGGAAACCAACTCTTTGAGCTTGGGAGGTATCCCTACAAAGTTGATCCTGATGGTGTTTCTACGAGCAGAAGCCATGACCTGCAACAAAGAACAAAAATAAATCCCTTGGTCCTTGAAATGGTTAGGGAAAATGATATGCTCATGATGCATGATGATGTCATGATGTTATGTTCAATCACAAACATGTGGCACACACAAACAAGTCACACAATTGCCCTAGGTTTAAAGGCTTGCATGAGGTTTAAAGGCAAGTACCCTCCCCTGAAGTTAGATGGTTCATCCTGTCCTACAAAAGTAACCAGGTTCTAAGGGATCTCAATATCATTGATCCTTCACAAGGGTGGTTGTTCAGAAGGCAACTTACTTGCCAACCAAAACCCTCCAAGTTTAAGATCTCAATGAGCGTAGTATCGAGTGTCAACCAACTTCAGTCTGCACCAAAGCCGGTTACCTCACTACTTTCTAAAGGCCAAGATGAGTTAACTAGGGTTCTAAAAGTCAGTTAGTGCATTGACAACATATGGCAGCCTCAATATTATCCTCAACTTGACTTAAGGAATATAAGCACCAACCAAGAAGTCGCACTAACTATGGCCACCAGATCAACCGTATCGATATACGTCGTACAGTTTCCTTGGTCTATTGCCATTTACCTAAGGTACACTAGATCCGGGTTAGGACCTTTCACACATAAGAGCACCCCAACAAGTAATATAAAACAAACAAGGCAAACAATTTAAAGTGATCTTTAATTCCTAAGGGTACCCCTCTTAAATAGGTCCCCAGCAGAGTCGCCAGTTCTGTAACCCGGTGAACTGACTTTAAACAATGTTGCGGATAGCAAGAGTCGCCACCGACTTTTATTTTATCCATAAGGAAAGGTTATAAAAGAACAGGAAAGACCTTAGAGAATATTTTGGGTCCGGGGGGTAGGTTATGAAACTCACTTGAAGTCTTGGAAGTCCATTTAGCCTGATTAAAGTCAAAACCCTAGTTTTGGATGCACTGCTTAGGAGGTGCATTGTCTGAGGGAATTGTCAACTCTTCTGACCAATTGTGAATTTTGTGAACCTTGTGAACCTTCTTGGAATACAAAGTCTTGTATTGTGAGGGCAAATTTTGGGGTGCAACACGAGGCAAGCGCAGTGTTTGGAGGCCGAGGCCGAGGCAGAGGCAGGGGACGAAACCAATATCATCAGCCGCAGCAGGTGGCGAGTGTTACTATCCCGTACCAGCAATAACCACTTCAGCAACAACAACCGTCTCAGCAGCAGCCAATGCAGCAGCAGCAGCCTCAGCAGGGGGCACAGCAGGCTCAGCGAAGATTCCAGGGTGGCAAACCGAGAAGAGTGTTTGAGAAGCCTCCCTCAACCTATGCAGATTTGTTGCAGACATTGTTGAGATTGAACCTGGTAGAGAAGAGAACTCTGGCACCGATAACGGGAGCTCCCCCGTTTGGTTACGATGCAAGCAGGCACTGTGAGTTTCATTCTGGGGCTCCGGGCCACGATATAGAGGGTTGCCATGCTTTTAAGCATGTTGTGCAGGATCTTTTGGACAATAAGACTATCAATTTCGGAACGGCAGGTCCGAATATAGTGCAGAAGCCCATGCCTAATCATGGGGCCAACGCCATTCTGACTGAGGAAGGGTTGAATCTGATTATGAATGTCGACGATTTAAAAACGCCGCTGAGCGAGATAAAAAGCCGACTGTTGCAAGGGGGTGTTTATCCAGGATGTGACGAATATTGTTTAGAATGCTGGACCCTAGCTGGGGGGTGTGATGATTTGAAGAAAGGCATTCAGGCTTTAATTGATGAAGGCATATTGCAGTTTGACCAAGCAGCAACTGAAGAGCCCGCAGGGGCAGTAGCATATGATCAGAATGATGTGGCCACTGTAACGATTCCTCGAAAGACAATCACTATTGCAGCACCAGCTCAGCGACCACCGATCACCATAACTAAGGTCGGGCCGATCCCGTACGAGAACACGAAAGCAGTCCCATGGTCATATGGATTGGAGGTGTATTGTGACGGGATAAAAATTGATGTTAATAAGCAGCCAGCCGAGACTGTGGAAAATGTTGTTGGTTCAGGAGGTATGACAAGGAGTGGTAGGATCTTTATATCCCCTGAAGTGGAGGCCGAAAGATTAGCAAAAGGAAAAGGGAAAGCGGTTGAGAATGTCCCAGTGCAAGCGAGTGACAAAGAATCGGCATCGAAAGACGTAGAAGAGTTCATGCGCTTGATTCGAAAAAGTGATTATAAGATTGTGGAGCATCTGCAGCAGACGCCGTCCAAAATATCTATCCTGTCATTGCTGTTGTGTTCGGAAGCTCACATAAATGCTTTGCTGAAAGTCCTGGATACTTCTTTTGTACCTCAAGACGTCTCTGTAAATCAGCTGGAAGGAGTGTTGGCACATGTGAATGCAGGCCACAACTTGGGCTTTACCGACTTTGACTTGACCCCGAAAGAGAGAAATCATAATATGGCGCTGCACGTATCTGTCGAGTGTAGAGGATCAGTAATGTCGCATGTATTGGTCGACACCGGATCGTCTTTGAATGTGATGCCTAAGAAGGCGATGATGAAGCTGGATGTTAGAGGAATCTTGTGCACGCCCAGTGACTTGGTAGTCAGAGCGTTTGACGGCACGCGGAGAACAGTCTTTGGATCGATCACATTGCCTCTACAGGTGGGGGCGGAGGTGTTTGCAACTGAGTTTTATATCATGGATATACAGCCTGCGTACAGCTGCTTGCTTGGAAGACCCTGGATTCATGGGGCGGGGCAGTCACGTCTACCCTACATCAGAAGTTGAAATATATGGTCGGAGACAGCGTAGTCACTGTATGCGGAGAAGAGGACATCCTGGTCAGCCATCTGTCGTCATTTAAATATGTGGAGGTCGACGGTGAGATCCACGAAACACCCTGCCAGGCATTTGAAGGGTTGCGCGTCAAGGACAAAGGTCCCGGGCCGAGCAAAGTGCCAGAGATAGCCGTCTCATCGTATAAAGAAGCTCAAGCTCTAGTGGAGGCAGGAGAGGCAAAGGGCTGGGGCAAAGTGCTGGACATTCTTGTGAAGATGGACCGGTTCGGGCTGGGATACCAACCGTCGTCGTCAATTCCTTCCGTGGGGGCACCCCGTTTCAGAGGGCCAATCACCATCTCTGCCAGTGGAGTGTGTCATGAAACCATCAACGCTGCTTCGGAGTCTGACGAAGGAGACAGCGACTGTGATATGGATGCCTGGATTCAGCCAAGCATGCCAGGACAAGGACTGTGCAACTGGTCTATTCAGGAGCTTGTTCCTGTGACTCTTAAACAGTAATGCTTTGCTTTATTAATTGTTGAACAATCTGATGTCTTGCCCGGGGCATCGTGATTTACTTAGGGCCGTGTTGTTATGAACATTGCGTGTTAATCATTAAATAAATGGCGTTTTTTCATGTGCAAATACTGTAATCTCTGTCTTTCCTGTTTTGTATTTTTCAATAAAATGGCAACGTGGTTATTCGCTTTATACGCATTTTGAAGCACTTAACCATTCCTTTTGCAGGATAACATTTTCAGATGACATCCTTGAACCACCTATGACTCGTCCCGACTTTGAGCACCCGGTATTTCAGGCCGAAGAAGAGGTTGTCGAAGATAGCGACGTTCCTGAAGAACTGTCTTGGTTGGTGAAGCAAGAGGAAAGAGCCATTCTGCCTCACGATGAGGTCATCGAAATTATCAACTTGGGGTCGGAAGGGGTTGAGAAGAATATTCGTATCGGAGCCGCGCTGCAGGGCGATATCAAGCGAAGACTGGTTGAAATGCTTCGAGAGTATAGTGACGTATTCGCTTGGTCGTATGAAGATATGCCAGGGCTCGATACAGATATGGTTGTGCACCGCTTGCCACTGAAAGAAAATTGCCCGCCGGTCAAACAAAAACTTCGCAGAACTCGACCAGACATGGTAGTAAAGATCAAAGAGGAAGTTCAAAAACAGTGGGACGCTGGGTTCCTTGCTGTGACAAAGTATCCATCTTGGGTTGCTAACATCGTACCTGTGCCAAAGAAGGATGGCAAGGTTCGAATGTGCGTGGATTATAGAGATTTGAATAAAGCAAGCCCAAAAGACGATTTTCCACTACCTCATATCGACGTGCTAGTCGATAATACTGCTCAATACTCCGTATTCTCCTTCATGGATGGCTTTTCAGGCTATAATCAAATTAAGATGGCGCCAGAGGATATGGAGAAGACTACTTTCATAACGCCTTGGGGAACATTTTGCTACAAAGTGATGCCCTTTGGTTTGAAAAATGCTGGGGCAACATATCAGCGTGCGATGTCGACTCTTTTCCATGACATGATGCATAAAGAGATCAAAGTTTATGTTGACGATATGATTGCCAAATCCCAGACGGAGGAAGAGCATCTGGTAAATCTGCTGAAGTTATTTAAAAGGCTTAGGAAGTTCAGGCTGAGGCTGAACCCTAACAAATGCACCTTCGGGGTGAGATTGGGTAAGCTGCTGGGGTTTATTGTAAGCGAAAGAGGAATAGAGGTCGATCCTGCTAAAATAAAAGCAATTCAAGAAATGCCGACACCTAAAACAGAGAAAGAGGTGCGCGGGTTTTTAGGGAGGTTGAACTACATCGCCCGGTTCATATCTCACTTAACTGCCACGTGTGAACCATTGTTCAAGCTGTTGAAGAAAGACCAAGCTGTGACATGGAACGAAAATTGTCAAAAGGCGTTCGATAAAATAAAGCAGTATCTGCAGGAGCCTCCTATTTTGATACCCCCAGTGGCGGGTAGACCCTTGATCATGTATTTGACGGTTCTTGAGGGAAGCATGGGTTGTGTTCTCGGTCAGCACGACGAGACAGGGAGAAAAGAGCATGTGATCTATTACTTGAGTAAGAAATTTACAGATTGCGAATCTCGATACTCAATGCTCGAGAAAACTTGCTGCGCATTAGCTTGGGCCGCCAAGCGTTTGAGGCAATACATGCTGAATCATACAACCATGCTCATCTTGAAGATGGATCCTATCAAATATGTATTTGAAAAGCAGGCGTTGTCAGGAAGAATTACCCGTTGGCAGATGGTCTTGACTGAGTATGACATCCAATACGTCTCGCAAAAGGCTATAAAGGGGAGTGTGTTGTCTGAGTATCTGGCAGAGCAGCCTATTGAAGAGTACCAATCGATGAGGTTTGATTTTCCTGACGAGGATATCATGTACCTAAAGATGAAAGATTGTGAAGAGCCGTTGCAAGACGAGGGGCCAGAGTTGGGTTCTAAATGGAAGATGATATTTGACGGAGCTGTGAATGCTTACGGTAGCGGAATAGGAGCAATCATCACCACGCCACACGGGTCGCACATCCCGTTTACTGCCCGATTGACCTTTGCCGTTACCAACAATGAGGCCGAATACGAAGCTTGCATAATGGGGCTTGAAGAAGCCATTGATTTGCGAATCAAGAATTTAGACGTATACGGAGACTCAGCTCTGGTAGTGAATCAGATCAAAGGGGAATGGGAGACACGTCAGCCCAACTTGGTACATTACATGAATTATGCAAGAAGATTGTTGCCTTTCTTCGACAAGGTTGAATTGCATCACGTACCGCGGGCAGAGAATCAAATGGCTGACGCCCTCGCCACTTTGTCTTCCATGTACAAAGTCAACCTCTGGAACGAGGCTCCCCGGATCTTTATCTCTCGACTTGACAGGCCAACTTATGTATTTGCTATTGATGAAGCATCCGACGACAAACCATGGTATTTTGATATCCTTAACTTCCTGAAGAACAAAGAGTATCCGGCTGGGGCATCCAGTCAAGATCAAAAGACTCTCAGGAGATTAGCGGGTAATTTCTATTTGAACCCGGATGGCGTCTTATACAGAAGAAACCACGACTTGGTACTGTTGCGTTGCGTAGACGAAAGAGAGGCAAAGCTGCTCATGGAGGAAATACACGAAGGTACCTTTGGTACGCATGCTGGTGGGCATGCTATGACAAGAAAGCTGCTGCGGGCAGGTTATTTTTGGCTGACTATGGAAACTGACTGTTTCAAGTTTGCGAGAAAGTGTCACAAGTGCCAAATCTATGCTGACAAGATCCACGTGCCTCCAAGTCCTCTAAATGTGATGTCATCACCTTGGCCATTTTCGATGTGGGGAATCGATATGATTGGAAAGATCGAGCCTACAGCTTCTAATGGGCACCGGTTCATCCTAGTAGCAATCGATTACTTCACCAAGTGGGTAGAAGCGGCGTCTTACGCAAATGTAACGAAGCAAGTGGTGGCCAGATTCATCAAGAGAGATATCATTTGCCGATATGGGATTCCTAAGCGGATAATCACGGACAACGGTTCGAACCTGAACAACAAAATGATGAAGGAGCTCTATCAGAATTTCAAGATCGAACATCACAACTCCTCCCCGTACCGACCCAAGATGAATGGCGCCGTCGAGGCGGCCAATAAGAATATCAAGAAGATCGTTCAGAAAATGGTGGTGACCTATAAGGATTGGCACGAGATGTTACCTTTTGCTTTGCACGGTTATCGTACGACGGTACGCACATCAACCGGGGCAACCCCGTTCTCGTTAGTATACGGAATGGAAGCGGTGCTACCATTGGAAGTGGAGATCCCTTCTCTGAGGGTATTGCGAGATGTTCAGCTAGACGAGGCAGAATGGGTGAAAAACAGATTGAATCAACTGAGTTTGATGGACGAGAAGAGGCTAGCTTCTCTAGCATACGGTCGTTTGTACCAGAGCCGAATGAAGAAAGCATATGATAAGAAAATACATCCGCGAAGCTTTCAGACGAGCGACCTTGTGCTGAAAAGGATTCTCCCACCACAAGCAGATCACTGGGGCAAGTGGACCCCTAACTACGAAGGGCCATACGTTGTCAGGAAAGTCTTCTCAAGAGGAGCGTTGTTGTTGTCCACCATGGACGGTGAAGACTTCACGTCGCCTGTGAATTCGGACGCAGTTAAAAAATACTTTGCTTAAAATTGACCCGCTAGACAGAAAAAAGAGAGTCCAGGCAAAAATGGGGCATCCTGGCGAACCAAAAACAGAATGAAAGGTTCGGGCAAAAGTTAAGGATAAAATTGAAAAATGTACACCCGCGAAGTTGAAAACCTACACTGGGCGGCTTCGGCAAAAAAGGGTATCCCGGTGAACTGAAAACCCGTAAAGGGCGGTTCACGCAAAAGTTAGGGATTTGAAAAGCAAATGACTGCGGTCCGAATTTGATATTGTGGTAAGCATCAGTGCGGGAGAATACCTGAGGGGTCGATTGTCAGATACAACCTCTTCAGAAGCGTGAATACCGGGAAAAGCATTAGAGTCGGACGAGTCATAGGAGGATCAGTTCGTGGTGTTCATCTGCATCCCGTTGCCGACATGTGTACAAAGTTGATTTGTCGATATATTTATGCTTCGTGGGCATACTTGTATATTTGCTTTGTGTAGCTTCCTCTTTTCAGGAGTTACATTCCGTGTACAAAACTCCGCCCATTCAGGGGCCCAATCAATAAAATACGTTATTCAGTACTTGACACTGTTCTTTACTGTTTTGTGCATGATTAACGCCTAAGTTTGATGAAACTAGCATGTGCATAACGTCACTGGCCCTTGCCAACAGTTGCTAAAGCTTTGAATTAATTGAAAATAACGTCACTAACCTGAATCGACTTGGTTGCATAGGTGTCTTGTCTTGTTTGTGTTGTTGCAGGTTTCATAGCCGTACGAGGAAGATGATCAAGAGACTGCAGTAATGAAAGACTCGACCCCCACGCAGGTCATGCATGTTCCTTACTGAAGAAGGATCGAATTCCCCAGCTAGTCGTAGCCTATCTAAGAGGACATGCTCCAGCCAAGTCATTTATCCTCAGCAGAGGGTGGTTCAACCTCAGGAGATTAATATTTCCAATTGGCAAGCTGAATTCAGACGGTTCACCTTTCCCCGCCGGGTCATTTACTCTCCCCCAACGGATTCAATTGATTTTTCCCAAGAGAATCATCCCATCCCCAGCGGAATTCTCTTCTCAGCAAGTATTCCTCCCAGTAGAACTCAAAGATTAAGGCTCTCCCCGACAGAGTTGGTGTGGGTCATGGCATCTATTTTGTCAGAATACCGTATGATACCCGTTCACTTTCCCGCAGAAGTTCAATCATACTAGGCGCATCTGTTGTTCCCCAACAGAGTTATATGCCCCAGCAGGGTGGCCCTTCAACAAGGTGCTGGGTTAAGTTCCCAATGTCCCAGCTGGGTTCGACTTCACTCTTCCGGCATTTATTTTGCTGGAATAATTCTATAGCACCTGGCTATCCTCAGTGGAGTTGGCATTATTTTTCAGCATTTTATTTTGCTGAAGCAGCTCCTGTGCCCAACAGTTCGAGTCTGCATTCGCATCAGCATATAGTGTCATACTTGCATTAACCAAATAAACGTGTAGCATTCCCATGACGAAGGGAGCATTGCATCATTGCCAAACATATGCATTTGTGAAACATAAACTAAGTTGGCTAACCGTTGGTTTCAAGTATTGTTTCTCTTGCAGGTAGAGAGAGCCCTTGCCCAGGTGAATCAATAAACATTCAGGATCTCGACGTGAGACATCCGACGAAATGTCAGTTGTGACACTACTCCCCACAGAGTCAGCAGGATAAATTTCTCTTTGTCCCCAAGCAGAGTTACTTATGTCCCCGCCAGAATCTCTTGTTGAAGTTCCTCTAGTCCGACCAGCGGACTGTTTCCTTCAAAGTTGTTGTTACGTCAGCATTGAAAGAGGTCATGAATCAAAATTTCAGAGGCTACCGCCGGTTATCAGAACAGGCGTCCGGAAGTTTGGTTTCCAAATGTCCCTAGTAGAGTCAGCCTCAAAGCTGCCGTAACGTCAGTGATAAGAAATTTGCGGACCAATGAAAGGATGAGTCCTAACGTGGACAGTTTTATTGAGGGGTTTTTCTTTGTGCTAGAGAAGATTGTTGGAATGTGGAGTCCTAACGTGGACATTTCCTCGAGTTGACGATGTGTGTTAATCCTAATGTGGACAGGATCGAGTTCTCGGTATTGATTGAGTGTGGAGTCCTGACGTGGACAAGATTGATTACTCTTCGTGTTGGTGTCCTGACGTGGACCATTTATTCTCGGCAAATAGCTTTATTCGTAATGGTGAAAGGGGTGTCCTGACATGGACAAGTTTGTAACTCTTTGTGATGACAAGATTCGAGAGTCCTGACGTGGACAAGTTTATCCTTCTTGGTGTTGTGGGCAACGTGTGAGTCATGACGTGGACAAGTTTTATTTCCTCAGCAAGTCAAGAGGTGAGTCCTAACGTGGACAAATCAAGACGAAACGTGAGTCCTGACGTGGACAGGTTTATTCCTTACGTGGAAAGAGAAGCTTCAGTTCCTTACGTGGAAAAGCAAGTTCAGTCCTGACGTGGACAGACGCAGAAAAGACGAGTTGTATGCCTTACGTGGAAAGATAAGATCGTTTCCTTACGTGGAAAAGTTTAAGTCCTGACGCGGACAGTTTGAGAAAAGGTTTCCTTATGTGGAAAGATGTGGTTCCTTACGTGGAAAAGATTGAGTCCTTACGCGGACATATCGGAGGAGGATTCCTTACGTGGAAAGAGTGGAGTCCTTACGCGGACATATCAAGCCGGAGTCCTAACGTGGACAGATTGAGATTATATTCCTCACGTGGAAAGATTGGGGTCCTTACGTGGACAAATTCAAATCGGGATGTGATTCCTTACGTGGAAAGATAGTATTCCTTACGTGGAAAGAGGCTTGTATTCCTGACGCGGAAAGAAGGAGTGTGTTCCTGACGGGGAAGGAGTTTAGTCCTGACGCGGACAGATCGAAGAAGTTATTCCTAACGTGGGAGAAGGAGATGGATTCCTTACGCGGAAAGGTGAGTCCTAACGTGGACGATGTTACTCCTAACGTGGAAGAGTTTATTCCTAACGTGGATGATTTAGTTCTAACGAGAAGGCAGACGAGCCGTCCCCAGCAAAGTTATTGAGGTTTTCTAAATCGACGAAGCAGGCGTCCTGATGTGGACAGTGTTTTGTCTCTGCGATGATAGAATCTTTTTCAGAACGATGAAAATAATCCCTAGAACGGTCACGCGAGACCAGTGGGTTGTCATAACAGTCAGATTCAGCTGATGAATGTCGTTCCCCAAGCGGGAGCACAGTTTATGTCTGCGGTTGGCAAATTTCTGGTTTCATTGGTATTCAACCGTCTCGTACCGCGAATGTTTGAAGGCTCCGGGCTCTTCACCCAATCGGGTCCAAGTCGCTTGAATAGGGGCAGCTGTTGCACCCTAAAATTTTCCCAACCTTATTCACTGGGTTTATGTTTCAATATCTTTAGCATTTGCATAAAGAGTCATGTACATAGGTTACTCATCTGCATAGCATAAGCATAGCAAGTCATTCAACAGGGGACCAAGCATTATTCTCATCTCTAGAGGCCTATCCAGAGGTTATTATCCTAATTCAATCTCATTCAAGTCATCAGAGAAGAATTTGAAAGCAGGGAGTTCAGTGGATCAAGCATTGAGTATATCTCCTAACTGAGGGTGTCTAAGGATCAACAAGGGAATCATGAGTTATGAATTGAGAGCATGGGGAGTATCTAGACATCTTGGAGGACTTAGAAAGTCATTTGGAGAAGAAAACAAGTTGTTGATGTGATCACAAGAATTGCAGTTGAAGACAGTCAACTGAGGTTTCATCTGGGTCAACCCTAGGTCAACCCTAGGTCAATTGATTGATTTAAGGGCATTCAGGTCTATTGAAGAGATGTGGGGTTCATCATTTGACATGGAGAATAAGGATATGTTGTTATGCTAAGAAGGAATCAATAGAAATCAAGGAGAAGAGGAGTTTCTAAATTAGGGTTTCTATGTAAAATCCCCTAGTTTAGGTCAAATTTCCAAGCAAGATAAGTCAAAATGCAAGCTTCAAATGGATCATTGGCCAACACGAAACTTGTAGAGGATCTCAAGACCTTTAATTTAAGTGGTGGAAGACATCAAGGAGATTTATAGAACTCAAGTTGTGGTCCTTGCAAGTTACAGGTCATCTGAGGTATCTGAAATTTTGTCTGTGAAAGTGACTTGACTTCCAAGCAATTTTTACCCCTCAAGGAGATTTCAAATGGATTTCTGGTCAACATAAGAATTGTTCCTTATTGTCTTAGCTTTCTAGAATGGTATGGTATGCCTTCATATGATTTGGGGAACTCTACTTATGGTCTTGGCAAGCAAGGGGTATTTTGGTCATTTGTGAATTACAGGTCATTTTAACCTATGCCCAAAACTCACACAAGGAAGCTTCAAATGGAAAACTTTACAACATCAAACTTGTTCCAAATGACATTTTGAGTCTAGAAAAGTGACCATGAGAGATTGGAAAGATTCATAGCACAAGGTTTCAAAATTGTTGAATTTAATGAATAAAAATGGCTTTAAAAATGAGATTTTCCATATCTTGGCCAAATGAAGCAAAATTATAGGTCATTTTGAATGTAAAGGGCATTTTAAAGACATTGGCTAAAGTGGAATTTTGAGTTTAGTTCAAGATTTAAGAGTTATCCATGGTTGCTTGCAATGTAAGAAACATGATCAACATCCAAGGGAATTTGCACAAGGGAAACTTCTCCAAGTTTCTAGGAGGTTCTAACCTCATCTATATATTCATACAAGTTGGTTCATGCCATGGTTGGTGCCTCCATTTATTCAAAACCCCAAATTTTCCACACTTTCTTCAACTTGCATAAGCTTTCCAAAATCTCTATAATCTCCATCAATCTTCACTATTCTTGATTGAATTTTCATCATCATCATACAAGGATCAGAATCCACACCTTCATTTGGCAAATTGAGGAAGGAATTGTGCCATTCATCATCATCATTCAAGAAGCATAAACTTTTGAAGTGAGTGATTCAAGGCCTTAGAACCATACTTGTTGCATACAGAAGTAATCACCAAGCTTATTGATCACTTTTCTTTCATCACAAGCATCTGATTTGGAGATCTTAGCACCTGTATCAAGAAATTGCACCAGGTTTGTTTTCTCTTCGTATGGCATGAATTAGTTAGAATTTTAGGGTTTTGATAGAGTAGAATGGTTAAGATAGGATAGAAGATTGATTGGGATGATTTTGGAGAAGTTTCATGAGGTTTGAGCATGATGTGTCAATTCTGTTGAGACTGATAACTCTTGGATTAAGGCACGAAAATGTGATTGGATTAGCATGCTGTGATCAGGATGAGTTGTAGATTAGTTTAGGATGAATTTTGTGGAGAATTGGAATAGTTGAGGACAGGTGATAATGGTGGATTCTATCTGGTATCACTATCGGGCTTGCTCCTTGAATGAGTTTCAGAATGAGATAGCATCATGGCTGTGTAGAGGGAGAGTTTTAGAGCATTTTTGGTTTTTGAATCTCATGATTTCATGGAGGTATGAGATAGAACAGAGGGATGGAAGTATCGTGCATGAGAAGGGTTTCTGAAACCCTAAATGGCTGGAGGTTGAAGAAGGGTCAGGAGCCACACGATTGCGGTCTGACCTTTGACTTGGAGACCCAATCCAACGGACACGATCAAATTTCAGAATGGAGGGAGTTTTTAAAAACTGAAACGCACCGTTTCATTTAGTGGGATGAAATGGGCTCAGACAGCTATTCGCACCCCCCAATTTGATGGGCCCAACGCGCTGAACATGATCTGCTTGCTATTCTTACCCCCTCCCTTTATTTCTTTCTATTTTCGTTTTTAATTTCCTTTTATTTTCATTCATTTTTGAAAATTCATAATAAATCAGAAATTGCATATTTTAATTCATTCTTTTTGCATTATTTTCTTTAAAGAGTCAAGAAAATTATAAAAAATAAAAATTGCATTTTATTTTTTATTTGATATTATTTTCATATTTTCCAAATAAATAGCATTTTAAATAGTTTCATTTCATATATGATTTTGTTAATTTTTGTTCTATTAAATGCTTTGATATTTTTCACCCATTCTTTTTAGGTTGTTTAGTTTAGACATTAAACTTGTAGATACAATTTAATTCCCATTTTTTAGAAATTAATTTTAGGTGTTTAGTTTAGGTGTGAATAACATGAACAAACTAGGGTTTTAGGTGATGACTTAGGAGAATTAATTCACTTCCCTTAGGACTTAGAGATGGAATAAGTTAGCTATGGGACTATAGGGGCTATGGGTAGTTATTAGATCCCCTTAGAAAAAAGTCAGGATTCCCCTACTGCTATTAATGTACTGTATATATCTGACTGACTGGTGTGGTGTGCCCTCTGGGGATTATTGCTTGTCTGTGTGGGTATTGGGATTGCTTGGGGACTTGGGAGAGCTGAAGACTTGAGGAGGTGAAGCCATTGGGGATCCAGATGTTGAAGTCCAACTTCCAGAGTTGAAGAGGAGATTCTTGCTAGCAGATGCTGAGGAGACTAGGGTTTAGGAGCTAGGCAGAGCTCAAGATTAGAAAGCTTGTTTCTCAAACATGGATTGCCTTGTCTGCATCCATTCTTCTCTGTGATTCAGAGTCTCTCTAAGACACTCACCCCCTTCCTTTGGAAGGCTTGGTGATAGTGTCTAAGGGATAGAACTCTTGAGAGAAAATGTCCTTTGTGTTAGAAGCAGTTTGTTCACCACCTTTGGTAGTCAACTGATTGCTTAACACCCAATTCACTCTTGTGACTGATCCCTCATCCTGGAGGTTTGAACTTGAAGAAAAGTCATTGCAGATAGAAGACTGTTGATCAAAGCCCTTTCCTGAAGGCCATGAAGATGGAGATTGATGCTTGTTGAAGCCTGTAGCTGATTGGAGATTACTGGGAGCCAGATGTTGATTCAAAGCTGCTGAAGCTGTTTGTGGTTCTGCTGTATTTCATTTCTTGATGTATTGATTGGTTTTCTTGACTGTATTGTTTGCTGTTTACCCTGTTGGGTTGAAAGTGAAGCCTGTTCACTTTTGCCTATTGTTTTCTAGGTTCGAGGTTGAGTGGGACTCCCTTGCCTCGCTTGTACTGTTGCATCCATGCATTTTACCGCTTTATTATATCTGTTATTGTTTCTGTTTCTGCCTATCTCGTAGGATCTCTGTTTCTCTCTGCGCAAGAAAGGAGCATGATAGACACTAGGTCTTAACCCATGCATGATAACATTAGGTTAGTTTGATTCCCTTCGCAACCGTAGGTTAGAGTTCTATCTCTTTCTTTCTCAAAACAAACAGAAAAACACATAAAGATTTCAAACACAATAAAAGACACTTCTTCCGTAAAAGAAGATGAACTCATCAAGACGTCATTTTTATCCGCCGGGACTGCTAATCAAGAAAACCTTTTTCAGAAGGAATAAAATCAACCAAGACAGACCTGTGTCGTACGTGGCCCGAACTACGTTTGCTTTGATCTTCCATGCTGTGTGGAAGTACGTAGGCATAGGATGCGATATCCTAGCGAGCAACCTTCCCCTCCTTTCCCGTAGGTAGGCGAACTACGTTGACTCTGATTTCTCGTTCCAGACGGGAATACGTAGGCATAAAGTGCGATACTTTGCCGAGTCATTTTTATTTTTCATTTTATTTTCTTTTTAACCCTTGACCTATAGTTTAGATAGAATAACAATCCATACCCGAAAACAAGCGTGGATCCCGTCGAGTACGACGGACGTGAGGGGTGCTAATACCTTCCCCTTGCGTAACCGACTCCCGAATCCAGGTTTTGGTTGCGATGATCATGCCTTTCCCGTGTTGTGCGAGGTTTACTCTGAGCGTTTCCTTTCCCTCCCGTGGGATAAATAACGCACGGTGGCGACTCTTCTGTTCAGCCGGCGCCGATTTTCGCAGTAGCGACACCTTTCCCACGTATCTAACACTCTCATAACACTCGACGGTTGCAGGAAAATAAAGAAATAAAGGCAATGTTACCAAACGGAATGGTTCCGTTGACCATTGACTTTTTGCGTGCAAGCTCCATTTTCATGCTTTTCTTCTTTGATCCTTGATGATGCCATTTTGTATCAGAACCAATGTGACGTTGAACCGTCGTATTTCGACTTATAAATTAAAATGAGATGAAAAATCCAATAACAAATGGGAATTGCATCCAACTTCTAAAATTGAAACTAAACTCCTAATAGAAAAATTAATGTTCTAAAGGGAATCATTTAAGGGAAACTGGATTGAAAATATAGAATATGAAAATCTATACAAAAATATGTGTGCACAATATACTTCTAAAGAAATTGTAAAAGAAATTGCATATAGAAAATAGAATACAAAATTCTATATAAACCCTATATATCCTAAAAGAAAAATAGAATATAAACTAGAATATAAAACCTATATACACTATTAAAAAATAGAATATAAGATTCTATTAAAAAAAAACTACACCAAAATATTCTAAAAAGAAAACATTAAAATGTATTACAATACAGAATACACAAAAATATAATACATAAATTAAAAAGCAGAATACAACACAGTGGGGTGCAATATTGAAACAGAGGTTTAGTAACAATGCAATTGGGCTAAGCCCACCAAAGAAACCAACAGCCAAACAAAATAATAATAATAAAAAGAATGGGGGTGCGAAATTGGAAACAGAAGTGTATGACCCCAAAAACATTGGGCCAAAAAGAGAGAGCCCACGAAGCCCTTTTCTCTTTCATTTTTCACAGCCAGAAACCCTAACCCTTCCTTCCTCTCTCTCAGCTTCCGCCGCCGCCGGCCCTTCAACCTCACTCTTTGTCTCAGCTTATCATTAACTTCCCCGAAACAAACTCACACGATCCTCCAACTTCGCGATCTTCAACCTACAAATCAACCTGTTAACACTTCCGAGTAACTTCTTCAAGATGTTGATGTCGCGTTTGAGTTGCCGAAGATTCATTCACGGTGGAAGTTGAAGAACCGGTTCAGGTTTTGAATAGCTTCGAAGATGGAAACTGATGATTTATGTTTGTTCGTGAACATCTTCAAACCAATCTGAGGAACTATGAAGACCTGGATGCTGATTATTGATGGTTATGGAGTTTCTTGAAGATTCTCTGATGAACGTTCTTGATGATTCTCTGAAAAACGATGGTAGTGTGAGCTTGATGTAGTTCTTGACGAAGATCGAAGTTCATTTGCGGTGCTACACTCATTTGGATCTCGAAGACTTTCACAAAGAAGAGGAGGATATGTTTGACGAGTTCCTGAGGATTTCTGATGAATCTTGCTGAAGAGAATTGTTGAAGGGATGAAGTTCTTGCTGGGAATTTCCTGACGATCGATAAAGTTGCTTGAAACTGAGTAGAGTTTCGAAGAAATCTGAAGAAAGTTGCATGAACGTGATGAACATTGCTTGAAAGTTGTGATGAAGATCTTGAAGATCTGAAGGAGTTTCTTTCACGAAAAACAGATGAAGATATGAAGATGATTTCTGGAAAGCTGCGTGAACATGGATGAAGGTTGTTACGAATTTGCGATGAACACATGATGAAGATCATGGAAAAAACTGATGATGAAGATTCCGGTGAGAGTTTTAGTTTTCCAGCGGGTTTTTTTCAGTGGTTTGGGTGGCTTGATTTCTCCGGTGAGTGGGTTGGTGTTTGCATGCGTGTGGTGAGGTGGCATGCATGCAGGAGAGAGGGAGAGCTAGGTGGCATCAGGGAGAGAGTGGGTGATGTGGCAACCAGAGAGCTAAGAGAGAGAACGTGGCCTGCTTCTTATAGTGACAAGTGGCATGGACTTGGATTGAGCCTGCGAAATCTGGACAAGTGGTCCGCGAATCTGACTCATTAAGGATTGAATTAATGATGAATGATTAGCATTAATAATAAACGAAGATGATTAGATGCTGAATTAAAACCTAAACAACACAACACTAATCAAAGCCAATTAACTAATCCTAATTAATCTATATTAGAACCTAAAAAGAATTAATAAAAGGCTAAAAAGAATTAATAAAACTATTAAAATCTAAAAAGAGTTAATAAACCTAATATTCTAATAAAGACCAATTAATTTCTAAAAGAAAAGAAAACAATTAAGATTTATAAAACCGCTAATACATCTAAAAAATAGAAATGCTATTAAAATCTATTTAAAGTCTAATCTCTATGCTAAAAATTAGAAGATAAAATCTAGAAAATTAAATCGGTGAATATAAAATGCGAGAACGCAACAGAATAACCGGTAAAAAAAAACGGACACCGAGATGTCTTAAAAAATAAAAGCATAGGCTGAAAACACCAGGAAGAGCACAACTTCCAAAAAATAAACCCGCTTATTCGAACTGGTCTGAATCGCCTGAAACGCGAGAAGAGGGATGTGATCCCGACAAAATTAATCCGGCTGAAGAAATGCATTGTATGCGATATGCAAATGCGAATGCAAAATGAATCGAAACATAAGCCAAATACAAGAATCGGTTGGTCAAATTTTATGGTGCAACAGACCTACGGTTTGCGGGGAAGTTCTAGTAGACGATGCTGACGTTCGCATTCTAATAGTTTAGGTGTATTGCTGCTCGCTCGTTGGAGACTTAGGCATTACCTTTTTGCGGTAGAATAGACGTAGCATGTCCTTCTGGGGAAGGGCGGAAAAGAAAGAAGGGTTCGCCAAGATATCGCCGTCTTGTGCCTACGTATTCTCAATATGCATGAGAAATCAGAGCAATGTAGTTCGTCATACTACGGGTAACCAGTGTTTTTGTGGACGATGTTATCGTAGCGCATTCTAGCAATTTAGGTGTATTGCAGCTCGCTCGTTGGAGACTTAGGTGTTACCTATTTGCGGTAGAATGGACGTAACATATCCTTTTTAAAGAGATTAGTTTTTTCCATGCGAGGCAAGGTGTCACGTTTGATTTGTGGAATGTTTTTAGGGGTGAAATATGTCATTAGATAGTAACCCCTTGCGGGTAGTATCCAAATTGTTGTCTCAAAGTTTTGTTATGAAAGGTCTGTCGAATACAAGCGTCTTTGTATTGAAAGACGAGTATCGAGACCACACACTCTACAGTGAGTATCTTGATACTTGGAGAGGAAGAAGTCTACACTCAATCTTCTCTCTTTAATTCAATACAAATAGAACTTCATTCTCTTATTAAAAGTGTTTTTGATTTTGAATGGTAAGTGCTTCGTGACAGTGAAGCCTATGGTAATGTCAAGAACTCGGGATAGGATAAGGCCTACACCTAACCACTCCACGACCATTCAAGTTTTTGTTGCAAAAAAGAGTTTGAAAATGCACTCGGTACGGGACCGAGGTTTTAGGAAAAGAAAGATGTGGCAAATACGGTTACTTCTTCGTATTGAAAGACGAGTATCGAGATCACACACTCTACAGAGAGTATCCTGACACTCGGAGAGGAAGTCTACACTCAATCTTATCTCTTTAGTTTAATACAAAGAGAATTTCATCCATTATTACAGATGGTTTGACAGTGTTAGTGAATCGAATCGGGATACAATGTGACGTTAAACCGTCGTAGCTCAACTTATGAGGGAAGTCGAACTATAGGAGGTCGCATAGTTGATATCCGTGCATAAAATAAGATAGAGAAATGATATTGAGGATCATTCTCCGATTTAATCGTGTCGCACGAACCAAAAAGAATGGGATCTCGTATTAATCGCAACCAAAATGTTAATTAATCAAAGGTAGCTTATCGCGATCCCGAAGTAAAGAAAATAACCAAAATGGTCATTTTCCATAGATTTGAAATCGAGAAGGTTATCAACTTCGATAACGACGCTTACGAATAAAAGACTTCATAGATCGAGGAAGTTAAAATAAAATCGGAAGGAAGAAGAATGAGGAGAGAAGGAAGGTGGTCTCGGGCAAACCTTCATCTATCAATAATTTGACCAATGATGGTTTTAGGGGTGTCGTCATCGACCTAAAAGGCAAAAATGAAACAAAATGCCCAATAACAAATGAGAAATAAAATTTAACTCTAAAAATATGAATTCTAAAACTATAATATATTTTGTAAAGCTCTAAAAGAACATATTATAAAACTCTTAATAATAAAGCTAATATATTAACAATTTCAATAAGAACTAAAATATATATACCAACTAAAAGAGTTTTAAAAAAAATATTATATTAACTAAATAAACTAAAACATGAAAACTGTTTTAATAATTATTTACAAAAAAAAACTAAAATATATAAAAAGTATTTATAATTTTTTTTTAAGAAATTAAATAAGAACAGAGGGGTGCAACATAAATTATGAGGATGAACCAGGAAACAATTCACCATGGGTTTTTCGGCCCATATATCACAAGGCAAGGGTGGTTCTCTTTTTTTTTATATATAAAAATAAGCAAACAAAAAAAAGAGGAAAAAGATGGGCATGAACTCCAGACGGGCTGAGACCACGCTCCATTTGTCTCAACAAAAAAAATACAGGGTTAAATATAATGGAGACAAACTCGATTTGTGAACAGCAACAACAAAAGTTCATACTTCAAACCCAGTGAATGAAAAACAAAGTATGGATGAAACTCGTTCATCTTGGAACGGCGGAAGACAGCAAACCACAACAATGTAATCGACCTCTTCAACCTCTTACTTCAACAAAATCCCTTTTCTCACGATTTCTGACACGCCTTGAACCGGTTTGAATTGATGCTCAGTTTTTTTTTTGTGTTAATTTGTTTCCGATTGGGTTCTGTTTTGGCTTTGATTCACTTTCTTCGATTCTATCCCTTTTCGATTCTAGTTTTGTGTGGTTGGTTGGTGGATCTGTGAATTTGGTTTAAAAAATTTGGACGACAATGAACATGAACGTTATATAGTGAAAAATTGACACGTGCTAGCTGATTAATGAAGTGTTAATTAAATTGTTGATTAAACTATTAATTAAAGCTGATAATAAAATAGTTGTACCAATTGTCTCTAACTAAGCTAATCTAATATAATTAATAAAACTTAAAATAATATTCTAATTATATAATACTATTCTAATCTAACTAATAAAATCTAAACTAAAAAGTTAATCCAACTATTAATAATTAATCTAAATTTTAATCCTATTTCTATAAAAAAAAAAATTAAAGTTCTATTTAAAAACTACCTTCTAAAAACAAATATTATTCTATTCTAATTAATCTAAATATTAAATAAAATAAAATAATTCTATCCTAGTTAAAATGATATTCTAATAATAAAATTCTAATCACTAATTCTAAACTAATCATAATTAAAATTCTATTTAAAATCTAAATCTATTTCTAAAAAACTATTTCTAATATTCTGAAAAATCAAATAAATTCTAAGACTATTATATTTTAAAAATTATTTAAATCTAGTAAAATCTATTAAATAAACTAATAATAAAATCTATTTAAAAGAACTACTTCTAGAAAAATAAACCATTTAAAAAAAAACTATTTTCTATCCATTTTAAAAAAAGCAATATTAAAAACCTATTTAAACTATTTTCTAAATAATTAAATATAAAGCAAAAATAGCAATAAAATGCAAAATGCCATGGAAATAGAAACGAAAAACGGGCGAATACCGAAATGCGCCAAATTATCAGCACAGACTGAATCATAAAAAAGAGAGTGACTTTCGCTCAATTTCGATATGGAACTTCTTGTTTGAATTGATTTGAAACGCCTGAATGCGAGCAAAGCGGCTGAAATCCTGATAAATTAAATTCGGTTGATAATACTGGCAGGATGTGAGAAATGGGCACCTAAATGATATGCAGATGAAAACGAAACAAAAGTCAATCAAAGCGAAAAAAGGGTGGGGAAATTTAGGGTATGACAAATGCCCCTATTTAATTAGCTTAAATCGAGTAAGACGAAATGCTATGGCATTCCTTCTTTTGAGGTAGAAGATGATTAGATATAAAAGACCCTGAATTTGTCCAAAAAAGAAGAATGCTTGGGAAATGGAAAGTTGGATATCTTGCAAAAGGTCGCTACCATCAAAAGGATGACAATACACTCACACACACTGCCCTGACATCAAAAGGATATAAGGGATCCATTACTAAAAGGATAATGGAGAATAAACGCTAGTCATGACACCAAAAGGATGTCAGACCCATCACCAAAAGGATGATGGAGCGAAACAAACAACCCTAACACCAAAAGGACGTAGGGGATCAATTACCCAAAGGATAATAGAAGACAAACACTAGTCATGAGACCAAAAGGATGTCAGACCTATCACCAAAAGGATGATGGAGCGAAACACAATCAAACCTGACACCAAAAGGATGTAGGGGATAAGCTTCTCTGAAGAGATTGCCACTTATCATTGAAGATGGATAAGCTTCTGTGAAGAGATTGCCACTTATCATTGAAGACATATAAGCTTATCTAAAGAGATTGCCACTTATCGTTGAAGACGGATAAGCTTCTCTGAAGAGATTGTCACTTATCGTTGAAGACAAATAAGCTTCTCTGAAGAGATTGCCACTTATCGTTGAAGACGGATAAGCTTTTCGGAAGAGATTGCCACTTATCATTGAAGACAGATAAGCTTCCTTGAAGAGATTGCCACTTATCGTTGAAGACGGATAAGCTTCTCTGAAGAGATTGCCACTTATCATTGAAGATGGATAAAGTCTGCTGGAGACAAATCATTGGGGATCGCCCAAGAGAGGGATTGGATTGAGATGAATCACCGGGCACGACCGCTGACTTGATCGGGGATCAAAGCTTTTACAATAAATGGTTGGAATAGACTCCATGAGGAACGCCCATGGTCTTGAATGATATGCCCCTGACTGGGTTGTATGTTGATTTGAAGATCTGATCAGTCACGAGGTTGAAATATGTCATGGGAAATACCTATGGTCTTGAAAAGGTGCCCCTGATTGGGCTGAATTTTTCCTTGATACTCTTGAGTTTCGTGGGGGGACCCACGATCTTTACAGATAATGCCCCTGACTGGGCTGATGGTTACTTTGAAGCTCTTGAATTTGTCCAACAAAATGTTGCACAACTTCGTGGGGAACGCCCACGGTCTTGCAGAGAATGCCCCTGACTGGGTTGCATATAGTCTTAGAAATCTTGAAATTGATCCTGAACCTGAGCTCGCATATGCGAATACTTGATGATAATGATGTTCCATAAATGGAAATGCAAATGCAAATGCTAACACACGGAGATGCAAGAACTGGGGGAAGTATGATATGATTTTGGGTATGCGTGTGATGCAAAATGATTATGAAGTCAAATGTGATGCGTATGATACATATGATTGCGGACGGGTAATCGGAAATGCAGGTGCCGACGTGGCGGACTTTGGTGGTTGCTAATACATATTGGAATTTGGGTGGGAAGTACCAAACGAAGACTGGTATTCGAAGGGTAGACCACCAGACAAGAACTGGTGGCAAAAGGTTAAGTTGTCAGATGAGAACTGACTTCTGGTTTGCCAGACGAGGACTGGATTTTGAAACGAGGTTTACCAGACAAGAACTGGTTAAACGGTTATCCAAAGAATGGGTGATCAGACGGGAACTGGTTAAAAAGCTGACATGTACCAAACGAGAATTGGTATTTAGTGAAAGGTTGACCAGACGAGAACTGGTTTGATGGTTTGCCAGAAGAGAACTGGACTTTGGAAGTGGTTTCGGTTACACATTTTTGACAGATAACATGTTTAGGCTGAGGGATGAAGAATCCAATGATAGCAAGGCCTTTTCGGAAGATTAAGGTTATTTAGGTAAGGTGACGGTACGATTCCCCGACACTCGTTTTGAACTCAACAGTTGCTGATGAGGATGAACTTGCTTGAGTAACTTGCCATGAGATGACCTCGAGATGGCTTGCCCCAGAGTTTGTACCACGAAAGGATTCATCATTGTTTAACCGATTCTTGTGGTAGTTGACTTCAGTATACTCTTGGATTAGCTTGCCCCTAAGTGAGCGTTGAAGCGACTTAACTCATCCTGATTGAATATTGGAGGGATCTATCCTTAAGTCAAATAAACTCTGGGTGGCCAGTCCCTGATTGGCGGAATCTCGAGATGATTCACTTCTGGTAAAACGCTTCTTGAATGATTTTCCCCATAATCAACCGATGTTTGGGGATTTGCCTCAGACTGACTGATTCCAAATTCGCGGGATGACAATGCCCCAGATCCATAAGGCTCCATGGTATATTCGGTTCCGATCCAGACTGCTGAATGATCCAGTCCTGTTTGATTGCTCTCTGTTGGAGTTTCCTTGATGCCAACTATCGACTTGCAATTAAAATTGTTTGTTCACGAATGGTAATTTTAATGCGAAGTTTATGCAAGTTTTGAAAGAAATGTCATTTATTACGTGTCGTGATAGTGAGACGAATGGACCGTTAGCCCAAACGTTGTGCTAACCTGATTGGTGTGAAATATATAGCAAGGATATTGACACCAATGCTGATGATTAGCAAATATGTGAGGAGTCAGTTTACGCAACCTTGCGATAATATGCTTTCAGAATAAACCTCGCCTCAATTAGGTTTTTCGAGGGTTGTAGCGTGGTCTGGTTCGCGAATTATAAAACAAAGGATATTAGGCTCAAAGTATAATTTGTACCCATCCCATCTTCATGATGATCTCCATACCTACGTTCAGTTAATTCTGCACATGTTTACCTTGACGGTGTAAGCTTGATGGTTCAAGGTTTGCTCGAGACGGCAGTCACCTTATTTTTGATGGATGTCAGTAGCCCTTGATTTGAATGGCCACTGAATTTTATTTTGTTTTTGTTGAGGGTTTGATGACCTCTTTTTGGTTTTCTTTTTGGTCCCTAACTTTTGCATGGACTGATTTTGCTTGTCAGATCCATCGGGATAGCCTTGATTTTTGCCTAAGTCCCCTTTGAGGTGCTCGACTTAGCAGGCTTTCGATTTTTTTTGGATTTTGTTGGAGGATTGTGACTTCCATGTCATGGGTCATTGATGAACAACCGTCACGTCTTTTGAATTTTGATTCGAGTGTGTAGTTGGATTAACCGAACACTACCCTGCCCCAGGTTGAGTGTTTAAGGATTTGAATATCCGAAGGAAACTCCTACTTCTAGGCTCGAAGTGGTTGACTAGGGATTAACTTCTTATATCTCTGGTGTTTAGGGGATTTGAAACAATGTATGTACATCATCAGCAAGACTTTATTCGAAAGCATACGATCAACAATTATGAGTATTTCGCTTTCGTCATCCTCCCTCCAATCTTTGCTAAAACAACAGTGACAAAGTGGAATGGATAAAAAATATATGTGTTTGTGCTTGTGATAAGTGGAAGTAATGAGTGAATACGACGTGACTTATTTATAAAATGCATAATCACTTCATTAATATCACCATTCAAAACAACAATGTTTAAAAACGAATAGCAATTGACAGGAAATAAACTATAAATGCAAATGATAAAAGTTCCCAAGGACTGCCAATGTTGAGGACGTCTGCCTGTCTGGACCATTGGCTTTTGGAGATGACCATTGGAATCTTCGAGCTTAGACAACTGAGAGGTTGACATGAAAAACCAAACTTCCTTCCGGAAAGGATATGTACCCCTTGTCGATCAACTACTGCACTTTGGCTTGGAAGGCTTTGCAGTCTTCGGTTGAATGCCCCATGGATCCTCCATGATATCCATACTGAACATGGGGATTGTACCCAGGAGGGTAAGGTTCTGACACAGGCTTAAGAGTTTTGGGTTCCACCAATGAGTTTTGAATCAGATACGGGAGAAGCTGACTGTGCGACATAGGAACTGAATGAAGAAGAGCAATCCTTCTTTCCAAGTTGTTGTTGGGCCTATTCTAATTCCGGCGCTGATTCTGATATCCTTGGCCATGGACTCGTTGATTTGCATGAGGAGTGATCCATGGTTTGTAGGATGAAGCTTTAGGCATGGTTGATTTCCCACGAGGATAACATGGCACTGGAAATGGTGCATGTTGAGCAGATGGGGGACTATAGATTTTTGCTGGTACATCATGAGAATACTCAATGTTTGCTATGAATGTGCTGGTTTCATCTTTCTCTTCCTCGTGGAAATCGTTGAATGACTCAATCTCACTGGCCTGACTGCTTGAGGCGTCCTGGATTTGTCTGCTTTTAAGGTATCTTTCAACGTATTCTCCTACTATCACAAGATCAGAGAAACTTGATGGCGTACAACCAACCATTCTTTCAAGATAAGATCCATGCAGACTAATTATGAACATGTCAATCAGTTCCCTGTCCAGGAGTGGTGGTTGCACTCTTGCTGCGAATTCTCTCCACCGCTGTGCATATCCTTTAAAAGATTCATTTCCATTTTGAGATAAGCCTTGCAACTGCATGCAGATGGGAGCCACATCCAGATTGTACTGGTAATGCTTTAGAAAAGCGCTTGCTAAGTCCCTCCATGATTGGATGTGGCTTCTTTCCAAGTCCAAGTACCAATTTAATGGTGCCTCACTCAAACTATCTTGAAAATAGTGGATCATTAGCTTATCGTCATGAGTGTAGGAGGCCATTTTTTGACAGAACATCACCAAATGACGCTTCAGGCAACTAAAGCCTGTGTACTTCTCAAAGTTGGGTACCTTGAATCTTGGAGGAATCACCAGATCTGGCACTAGACACATATCTGCAGCATCGAGGCCGGGAATATAAGGTACTTTCATAGCTTAAATTCTCTCCTCAAGGGCACAAAGCTTTTCTTCCATGAGATCAACTGGTGGCATTCTCTGGGGTCGAGTAGGAATGCTTACTTGCGAAGGATGGTCATCCGGCGGAAGATCATATAGTGGATTAGTCGTCACAGTAAATCCTTGTGGGGAATCAACATCCTGGCGATCGTTCTCTGGCATAACTACCTCATATTGCATTGTCTGACTGGCCTTTCAAGGCGTCTACATTCCTCTTGCTTCAAATGCTTCACAACCCTTACGCGTTCAGTAGGAGTGCCGGAAAATCAACTTCGAGTTATGAACAGAGGATGGGTAAGCTCTTAGTATCTTGGTTAGAGAAGAAAATGCAAGATGATGCAAAGATGCTTATGCAAATACAATGTTTATGAGCATACGAGAACAGATCAACAACAAGGATCAAGGTTAAGGATCCTGCAAGGCAACATAACAAGATATCTTTCACCTTGGGTGGGAAATCTATTGGTTTATAAGAGGGTATCCCAAAGGTTTTAAAACAAAGTCCCATGCATTAACCCTCAAAAGTTTTCCATCAGAACGACGATTCGTAAGATGGTAATCCCTTGAAAGGATGAACACAGATTAATGTTTTAGTAACCTTCAGAATAAGGTTCTATAAAAGTTCCTCAGAGTCACGGACTCCCAGGTCGGAAATAAAGACGCCATTACGACTACTCGTAAGACATAATCATCCCAAAGGGGTCTCATCTGAGCGGTGGAATTCAAACCAACTGAACGAGTCCTAAGTCTCGCAAATCAGAAAGAATTCACCTCCTAATCTTAGTGTATACTAGAAAGCTCGGGTAGAAAGCTTTTTATCCTTACAAACCATCCCAACAAATCCAACAAGTAAGAGGAACACAACATAATAAATAATAAAAGCAAACAAATCAAACATGCGACAGACGAACTAGGCTTGGCTTGCTAGGAGTCCCTAGCAGAGTTGCAGTTGTCGCTACTCGAAAAATGCAATGACGAGGAGGCAAAAAGAAAGACAGAAGAGTCGCCACCGAACTTTATTTATCCCATGAGGGGAAAGGAAAATATCGAGAAAACCTTAAGAAGGGAACAGATAAGATGGTCTCCTGACCAAAGAATAGGTTTGGAAGCCGGTTATGCAAAGGGAAGGTATTAGCACCCCTCGCATCCATCGTACTCGATGTGAACCATTTGTTTGTCGACGTGTGATGATATCTACTAAAATATTTTGCTTTCTATGAGTGTTCTGAAGGATAAAGAGAAGGGTTAAAAACAAAGGAAAGAGAGGTAAAGGGGAAGAAGAGAGACTCGTAGGACTTCGCAGTCCTAGGCCTACGTATTCTAAAAAAATATGAGAAAGTCAGAGTCAATGTAGTTCGGGGAACTACATATATAGGGGGGATGTGCTCGACAAGGATTGTGGCCCTTGTGCCTACGTATCTTTACTTAAAAGAGGTAAAGAATCAGAGCAGTCGTAGTTCGGCCTACGGTTTGCGGGGAAGTTCTAGTAGACAATGCTGACGTGCGCATTCTAGCAATTTAGGTGTATTGTTGCTCGCTCGTTGGAGACTTAAGCCTTACATGTTTGTGGTAGAACGAAAGTAACATGTCCTTCTAGGGAAGGGTGGAAAATAAAGAAGGGTGCTCGCCAAGACATCGTCGTCTTGTGACTACGTATTCTCAACATGCATGAGAAATCAGAGCAACGTAGTTCGTCATACTACGGGTAACCGGTGTTTTTGTGGATGATGTTATCATAGAGCATTCTAGCAATTTAGGTGTATTGTTGCTCGCTCGTTGGAGACTTAGGCGTTACATGTTTGCGGTAGAACGGATGTAACATATCATTTTTGAAGAGATTAGTTTTCGCCATGCGAGGCAAGGTGTCAAGTTTGATTTGTGGAATGTTTTTAGGGGTGAAATATGTCATCGGATCGTAACCCTTGCGGGTAGTACCCAATTCGTTATCTCAAAGTTTTGTTATGAAAGGTCTGTCGAATACAAGCGTCTTCGTATTAAAAGACGAGTATCGAGACCATACACTCTACAATGAGTATCCTGATACTCGAAGAGGAAGAAGTCTACACTCAATCCTCTCTCTTTAATTCAATACAAAGAAAACTTCATTCTCTTATTAAAAGTGTTTTTGATTTTGAATGGTAAGTGCTTCGCGATAGTGAACTCTACGGTAATGTCAAACACTCGGGATAATAGAAGGTCTACGCCTAACCACTCCACGACCATTCAAGTTTTTGTTGTGAAAAAGAGTTTGAAAATGCACTCGGTACAGGACCGAGGTTTTAGGAAAAAAATGATGTGGCGAATACGGTTACGTCTTCGTATTGAAAGATGAGTATCGAGACCACACACTCTATAACTAGTATCCTAACACTCGGAGAGGAAGAAGTCTACACTCAATCCTCTCTCTTTGGTTCAATACAAAGAGAATTTCATCCTTTATTACAGATGGTTTGACAGTGTTAGTGAATCGAATCGGGACACAATGTGACGCTAAACCGTCGTAACTCGACTTATGAGGGAAGTCGAACTATATGAGGTCGCGTAGTTGATATTCGTGCATAAGACAAGATAAAGAAATGATATTAAGGATCATTTTCTGATTTAATCGTGTCGCACAGACCAAAAAGAATGGGATCTCGTCTTAATCGCAAACAAAAATGTCGATTAATCGAAGGTAGCCTATCGTGATCCCAAAGTAAAGAAAATGACACAAATGGTCATTTTCCATAGATTTGAAATCGAGAAGGTTATCAACTTCGATAACGACGCTTACGAATAAAATACTTCATAAATCGAGGAAGTTAAAATAAAATCGAAAGAAAGAAGAATGAGGAGAGAAGGAAGGTGGTCTCGGGTAAACCTCCATCTATCAATAATTTGACCGATGATGGTTTTAGGGGTGTCGTCATCGACCTAAAAGGCAAAAATGGAACAAAATGCCCAATAACAAATGAGATATAAAATTTAACTCTAAAAATATGAATTCTAAAACTATAATATATTTTGTAAAGCTCTAAAAGAACATATTATAAAACTCTTAATAATAAAGCTAAATAAACTAAAACATAAAAATTGTTTTAATAATTATTTACAAAAAAAAACTAAAATATATAAAAAGTATTTACAAATTTTTTCTAAGAAATTAAATAAGAACAGAGGGGTGCAGCCTAAATGATGAGGGTGAACCATGAACCTATCCACCATGGGATTTTCGGCCCATATATCACAAGGCAAGGGTGGTTCTCTCTTTTTTAATATAAAAATAAACAAACAAAAAAAAAGAGGAAAAAGATGGGCATGAACTCCATACGGGCTGAGCCCACGCTCCCTTTGTCTCAACAAAAAAAATACAGGGTTAAATAACAATGGAGACAAACTCGATATGTGAACAACAACAACAACAAAGTGTGGATGAAACTCGTTCATCTTGGAACGGCGGAAGACACCAAACCACAACAATGTAATCAACCTCTTCAACCTCTTACTTCAATGAAATCCTTTTTCTCACGATTTTTGTCACGCCTTCAACCGATTTGAATTGATGCTCAGTTTTTTTGTGTTAATTTGTTTCCGATTGGGTTCTATTTTGGCTTTGATTATACTGCCCCAAGTCACGATGTTTATATAGAGTAAGATTGGGATGTATGTACTCATACTTGTATGACACGGGCTTGAGTCCCAAAGGCGTTGGATCTCATGGTGTGTGAAAATCATATATGGGCAAAAGGCTTAAAATGGGTTAAGTATGAGATAAGTATTTGTGATAGGTATCTAAAATCCATGCGTATATAAAATCTGAAATCCATGTGTATGTCTAAGTATATAGGTATCTGTGACCCGTGTCAATAATCTTAGAGAGAAGGCTTTCAAGGGAAAGATACTTATGTTAGAAGGATCCGTCACATGTGTCGATAACTCTAGACGTAGGTTTGGCCGGGGAAAGATGTCGTAGTATGGTTTCTGAGCTAGTGATTGTTTTAGTTGATGAACTCAAGAGACAAGTTTCCATACATTGTAAGTTTTCTGAACTAAAGTCCTTATCTCCTTTTAACTTCAGTTAGTATTTGATTAGAACTATGTAAAGCAGAGTGAACCCATAGGATATGGGAACTCAATGAGATTATTATCTCATCCCAATATTGTTGTTATTTTTTCAGGTATTGTTTGTAGGTTTAGTATACTGGAGGAGCTATGCATTGATGTTTCAAGGGAAATTTTTATTGTGATTTTCCATTGTGTATCTTGTACAATGACATATATTGTACTTAAATCTTATATTTTTATTTTTGGTACTTTCCATATCTTGTACCATAGGTTGTCTTTATTGTTTTGTAAATGGTCAAGTATGTAAATGGTGCTAACAAGCACTTATGATTGTGTCAGTACCAAATAACAACACTTGTATGATATTACTCTAGATATATATTATACGAGTTGTTATAATAATTATGGACGAAATCTCTTAAGGGAGAACTTAGTCGCCTATTATGACCATTCCGCTTTGAGAGATTAGTCTTTACAGTTACGCGTAGAGGATACTCAATTTATTAAAAAAAACTATATACAAACTAAGCTTAATTACAATTTTATTTCTCATATTTTATCTAATTTATGAAATTGATCCACCTATTGTAAATTTGAAGTTTTGTTCCCCTCGTTTGCGGATTCTTTGTTGACGAGGTTACAAATTTAAAATTCATCTATTTCTTTTTGATTTTTAGGCTTTGTTTTTTTGTTGGTGTTTCATTCTTTTTAAGGGTAATACTCTTGTAAGTTTCTTATAAAAATAAAAATAAAAACTCTTCTAAGTTTGAATGTGTTGAGTTTTATTAAGATTATAGTTTGGAATTGATTTAATCTCAGATTGTAAGTTTCTTATAATCTCAGAGGTTGTCGTGAGTAGTTCTTCTAGCTTTTGTTTTGTGGTTGATTTTTTTTTTAATTTGTAAAAGGGTGAACATTCTAGTATTTATTTTTAATTTTAAGTAATTTTTTATATATAAAATAAAATTTAAAATTAACGATATTTTTATTTTTTAAATGATAAGTGTCTAGTAAAACAAGACAAATTATCGAATGAAAGTATGTTATACAAATTTATAGATAAAAATATAAGAAAAAAAATAATATTTCAACAATTTTATATTAAAAAATATGAGATGATATCAAAATTGTTTGAATTTAAAATAAAAATTAGTTTAGTAACTTAAAATTGGGATAAAACAACAATTTAGTCGGTACACTAGTAACTAGTATAATACTCGTGCCTACGCATGATACCGGTACGATACACATATTCGTTTTTAAAATATATTAAAAATAAATTAAAAAAAGCAAAACTGTTTAATCAAAAGAATTTATTATTTTTAAAAGAGATAATAAATTGGTATGTATACTTTTTTAGTATATAAAAACATTTGAATTAATAATATATTTTTTTCCATATATAAATATTATTTTTATTTTAGTATTATTTACAAAAATATTTAAATTAATAGTAAATTTATTTTAATTATTATTCAATATTTTGATCCGAAGCTTTATTTTCTCAGTTTATAATTTTTATATTATAATAAAACAAAAATTATTAAAATTTCAAATAAATATAATTTTCCTAATTAGTTATTAAAACTTTAAGCCAACATCAAAATTTGAAATTTGAAATATTTAATTTTAAATATTTATATTGAATCATTTATAAGAAAAATATGAATAAAAATAATTGTTTCACTTTGATGTTTAAAAAAATAATAAGTTATAATTTGGTTTATAAAAAATTTCTACAGTTGATCAACATCATCAAAAAAAAATATTAATGACAATAAAAATCTTAAATTGACAAACAAAATTCTTATATTAAGAATTAAAATCCTCACACTACACAAATATTTAAAAATAATAATCATTTTAATAACCATTAAAATCCAATTTTATATTACATTAAATTATTAAAATTAACAAAATAAAACTGTATAATCTTATCATATTTTTTCATATAATTGTTAATATTATCGTACAGTTCCAATATAATTTAATTTATACAATACTACCTATATATTTAACAATTATATGGTGATCATACAAATTGATTGAATACTGCCTTTAAAAACTCAGATGTATTTTCAATGATGAAAACAACCGCATCGCTAAATAATTAAGTTTTAATTATTATCAATAAAATTATAAACTCGCTAATTTAGTGTATCATAATTAATTACTAAATTATAAACAAAGTAGGAATATTTTTATTGGTCAATTTAAAATAATTTGATGTGTCATAATCGATTGAAAATTGAAATAATAGTTTAATTGAAAACTGAAAAGTAATAGTAATTTTTCACATTTTGTTAGAAAGGGAATTAATAAATCAATTAATTCAATAAATGAAGAATTATAACTGACTAAAAAACTCATTAAATTTTAAAAGTAAATTTCTTGTAATAATAAAATTTTATTTATTATGATCCTTGCTGGCAAATAATCAATATTCACACAAAGAAAAAAATTAAAGAATCAATATTCACACAAAGAAAATAATTAAAGATAATAAAAGAAAGAAAGAAAACATATTAGATAAATAGATGGAAAAAAAATAAAATAAACGAAAACACCCTGCACAAACAAAACACATCTTACTTAACATAGAGCTTATTCTATCTTCATGATCCAACTTAAATAAGAAAAGAACATTATTAGTAAAAATATTAGAAAACATATTTATTGGAAGCAAAATCCTAAATCAAATTTAAAATTCTGGCAAACACACGATGAATGTTATCACAGAAGTTATAACATCCACTGTGACATTGACTACTGCATTTACTAAATAAACTGTAAAGGAAAGTAGTAAATAACGCAACAATTGTTCACCCAGTTCAGTGTCAACAACACCTACATCTGGGGGCAATCAAGCCAAGGAGGAAATTCACTATTAGCATAATTAATTCAGAGTCAAACACTCAGTTTGCACTCCTCACTTAAAATCTACCCAATGACACTTCTGCCTAGAGACACTCTAGACCTGAGTATACCCACTCACTCCCCATCAATCACCTCAGTGATATACAATTCACAATTACAGAATAAATATGAAGAAACACTTCATACACACCTTGATCTTTCTTCACAACTTTGATCAAGGAACACACACTCTTGCTTAACAGCTTTGAGTGAGACAATGAACACAACAGTTCATACACAATAACCAAAGCAATTATACAACCTACAATTGCTTGGCACACAAGGACTTCTAAGATTCCTAGACACACGTGAAGAGAAACCTCTTCACTCACAATTTACACCCTTTAATCTCTCTGCTAGCTGTGTTAATAAATGAGGTTCAACCTCTTGTTATTTATAATATATATTCTTTGGGCCTAAGTGCAAAATTTAGGTTTACCCAAAACCTCTCTTCAAGAATCTGCACTTACCATTTAGGTCAGAGACATTTTATTTCGTCAGGCCTTCTAAAATGTTTCTTGACTTCCAACTTGAGCTTCCACACAGTTTCCTGAATTCTAGCCCGAGCTTCCTCAATCTAAATACCAGAAAACTACACATGCACGCCTGATGTCATACGATCAGTGTTATGACATTCAGTATGACATCCAACTCAACTTACTGTTAGCTTACCCTGCAGAACTCTATTCATGTATGTCATAACATCAGTCATGGCATTCATATACACACTAATGTTTTGCCACAAAATGCAGCCAATCAAGAGCACTTACAAACTCCCTCTTTGGCAAATTATTGGCTAAAACACCCTATTATCAGAGTTTACAAGCAGCAGAAGTCTAACAAATCCTATTATGCAGGTAAGCTACCAACACACTAGTAGAGTTGTCTATACTCACACAATTAGCTCTCAGCTTCTCAGGCTCAACCTGTCACCATCTGTTAGTTAGCACTACAGATGTCACACACATTTGAGTAACAATCTGGGTTACTCCTCAACTGATGTACTTATCAGTTGGGCACACAACCTGCAAGTAGTCCTGCAGTCACACACACGACCAAAACATCCAGGCTGTTCTGGATGTTAAGACATTCAGGATAACATCCTGAAGTCACACACTCCTGTGCTACTCCCCTTGAAGAGATGCACAACACTCACATTCTGCTAATATCTTACAGACACATATACACTCCTAAGCAGCAACTTGAAGTTCACAGAGATTAGCAACATCAACAAACATATACTCAGCAGTTCTAGCAAACATTCGTCTACATAGTAGGAATTCGCACATTACTAACAGCTGAAGCTGTTATCACACATGCACACCAACAGCTCAATAAGTTCTTCACACTTGCAGCAGCACCTGTATCACACTTGCAACACATTTGTAGCAGCACCTGTATCACACATGCAACACACTTGTAGCATCAATTGGTTATTCAACCAAGTCTTCCACCTGTATCATCTCTAACTTGCTGTTTACCTAACATTATCTCCCCCTTTTTAGCCACAAATTAAGATCCAACTAACAAAATAGTATAGATCATAATGAGTAACATTACAACTATTTAGGGTTATTACAAAAAATATTGCTCATGAAGAGCATCACAAAAGATCATGTTGTCACAAAAGTCAAAACAAAAGTCTAAGCAAGAAAAAAACTTAGCAGCAACACACATAATCAGCTCAGCAACCAGCAACATGAGCTCTACAATAGTCTATCATCTCCGCGCTTTTCCTCCTCAAAGGAAGAACTGGAACCAATGTCATTAGCACCGGTTGAGACATTCTTCTCAGAGTCGTCACCTGACATACCCACACCATCAATATCAGCTTTACTTTGTTCAAGGCTTTGAATAAAAGATTCTAGCTTGATCTTTCTTGCAGTTGCTATACTAATGGTTCCTTCCAAGTCCCTACATGTTTCCTTTAATTCAGCAATTATCATTTCTTTAGAAATGTTGTCCTTCTCATCAGAAGTGAGAACCATATCAGGGACATGTCTCCCTACAAAGAGTTTGAAGTGCAGAGACATTGCAGACTCCCTCTTGCTGACAACATCACTTGAGTTCAGGATCCCAAGGTATTGATTTAGGATGATCTCACAAATGAGGAAGGGAAATGCAATAGGTAACTTGATAGCCCTGATTGTGGAATGCTTAACAGTCTAATCAAAGATGTATAGACCAAAATCAAAGTTAACTTTGGCACCTATGGCATGAATGATCTTGCCCAGTCCAACAACAATGGAGGATGTATGGTTGGTAGGCACCCAATTTGTAGCACAAATTTGATTGCGACTTTCTATGTCTAATACAACTTAACTGCAAGTGCACAGTCTATCGCGTAGTAATAAAAGATATCGATCCCACAAGGACTCGTAATCAAACTAGTGTTCTCGGGAGTTACTATGTTTAGCTAGGTAGATAATGTTTAAGGGAATAATTTCTATCACTAAAGGGAATTAAAAACGTTACTTGAATTATAATTACGCGAATCGATATGCAATAATTATGTTCTTCGGGGATTTGACAAGTTACCGGTATATGAAATATTTTTCAGAATTTATTTAAGAAGAAAAATAGTGATCTAAAGACCTTCGTCTCACGATGGTTGTTGACGCTAGTCGCAACTCTAAGGCGAAACGTAGTTCGGGGTTAAAATCGCTTTTTGAAAATCTCTAAGTTCTAATCTATTTTAAAGTGCTTTCGCTGTTATTAAAACAAATGCCTAGCGTTTACTATCTGGTCCTAGCCGCAGCTGTCGCTTGTTGGTTCGTACCTTAATTAATTTCCCACTGTCGTGGTAAAACTACTTTTAAATAAGTTCTCGCTTTCGCGACGAAAGTTTATTCAGTAAATAAGTTTAAACACTCAGACCATAAACAACTTTTGAAAAGGAAAGTTTTCAACCGGTTATTATCAAATCCCGTCTGAATTATTATTACATATCGATTACTCTGATTTAGCTAGACATGGATTTGGGAAAGGTAAAACATAAATAAAAACAGAAACTTAGAACATTCATATTACTGGGAATTAAAGTTACAATTAACGAAATAATGAAAAACCTGTAACGTATCCAATTGGCTTTTGGCCAAATCCCAACGATGTCGGCAGGATTATGTCTTCAAACCAATAGAGCGCACAAACGAATATTGTAGAAATGGAATACAGGAATAAGGAAAGGAAACAGAAACAGAAAGAATGAAACTAAATTTTGCTCTGGAAATAAATTTGGACAGCACTTCGTTGTCTGAATGCGGCTCCCTTTCTCAGCTCCCCTCCTTCCCCTTTTATAGAGGTAAAATTCTAACGGTTGTAATTTGAAGAAGGTGGATGTAACGCCCCGATTTCAACTATTCCTTTTTCGTTGAGTCCTTTTTGGTTTAATTGGGCGAATATTATTTGAATGTGGAAATTGTGTGGAAATATGTTATGTTTGCATATTATTCTATTTTAACCGATTTTGGGAGTTTTCGGAGAAAATAGTTTGGAGGGTATTTTGGACATTTCCTATTTAATGTTAAGTGAGATATTTTATGAGATATGGAATTAGTTGATGTTTTGGGAAATAATGAGAAAGATATTAAAGAGGAAATAAAAGAGAAAGAAAGATAGTAAGAAAGGAAAAAAAAAGAAAAGAGAAAGAAAGAAGGAGAAGAGAAAGAGGAGAGAAAGAAGAGGAAACCTAGATTCTTCAAGATCAACCAAAGCTTGCGATTCATCAGGTAAGGGTGTGAAACTCCATCATCTCTTTAATGTATATGATTGTATGTGTATGTGTTTGGATTTTGTAGAGTTTCTACTCTTTTTCCACTTAGGTTAGAAGTTGGTTTGATGAGTAGAATGAGGTTTTAATCGGTTAGAACTCGGATTAGACGATGTAGTTTAGTCGGGTGATGGTAGGGTTGTGCCACTGAGACTAGTTTGGATTTAATCGGTTGATTTTGTGGAGTTTGGGCTCTTGAGACAACCATGGAAGTTCTGTCTTCGCAGGCTCGCCAGGCGAAGTCCAGCGAGCTGTAGCGAAGCAAGTCAGAAGCAAACACCCTGTATTCGCTGGCGAGGTTAGTTGGCGAAGGTTCGCTAGGCGAGTGTGTAGCGAGCCTCAGCGAGTAATTCCAGAATTACTCCCAGTGGACTTCGCTGGGAAGTTCGCCAGGCGAAGGCCAACGAGCATTAGCTGCGTGGCTTCGCCAGGCGAAGGTTGGCGAACCTGACAGTGTTATTTGTTTTGCTGGTTATTCATAGCATGATTTTTTGACCGATTCAATTATGATTAATGCTTATATGAATGATTGATGTGTTGTGGGTGTCGCTACTCAAAAAAATGCATCGCGCAACGACGGGGAGGCGAAAAGAAAGGACAGAAGAGTCGCCACCGAACTTTATTTATCCCATGAAGGGAAAGGAAAATATCGAGAAAACCTTAAGAAAGAAATGGATAAGATGGTCTCGCGACCAAGAACGGGTTCGGAAGCCGGTTATGCGAGGGGAAGGTATTAGCACCCCTCGCATCCATCGTACTCGATGGGAACCTTTTGTTTGTCGATGTGTGAATTTATCTGCTTAAACATTATGCTATAAGAAGTGTGTTCCAAAGGGAGAGAGAAAAGGGTATTAGAGACGGGGAAAGAGAGATAACAGAGGGGAGTGGAGAAAGAACGGACTCGGTAGGACTTCGCGGTCCTAGGCCTATGTATTCTCAATAGATGTGAGAAAATCAGAGTCAACGTAGTTCGGGGAACTACAGATAGGGGGGATTGTGCTCGCCAAGACATCGCCGTCTTGTGCCTACGTATTCTCATCTGGTACGAGAAATCAGAGCAGCCGTAGTTCGGTCTGCGGTGTGCTGATGTTTTTTATGGATGATGCTATCGTGCGCATTCTAGCAGTTAGGTGTTTTGCTGCTCGCTCGTTGGAGACTTAGGCATTACCTGTTTGCGGTAGAACGGACGTAACATATCCTTTTGAAAGATTGATTAGTTTTCGCCACGCGGGGCAAGAAGTCACGTTTGATTGATTGGATTGTTTTTTAGGGGGCGAGACAGGTCCTCGGATAGTAACCCCTACGGGTAGTCTTTGTATTGAAAGACGAGCGTCGAAACCACCCTCACTACAGTGGGCATCCCAACACTCGAAGAAGAAGGGGTCTACACCCAATCCTCTCTCTTTAATTCAACATAAAGAGAGCTTCGTTCTCTTATTAAGTGTTTTTGGTTTTGAATGGTAAGTGCTTTGCGACAGAGAACCCTACGGTAAACGTCAGCACTCGGGATAGGAGAAGGCCTACGCCTAACCACTCCACGACCATTCAAGTTTTTGTTACGAAAATGATTTGAAAATGCACTCGGTACAGGACCGAGGTTTTAGGAGCAAAAGGGGTGGAGACGTCTTCGTATTGAAAGACGAGTGTCGAAACCACCCTCACTACAGTGGGTATCCCAACGCTCGAAGAAGAAGAGGTCTACACCCAATCCTCTCTTTTTAATTCAATACAAGGAATTGATTTTAAGGAGATGAGATTTGAAAATGGATGGGAAGCGTCTTCGTATTGAAAGACGAGTGTCGAAACCACCCTCACTACAGTGGGCATCCCAACACTCGGAGAGGAAGAAAGTCTACACTTAATCCCCTCTTTTTAATTCAATACAAAGATAATTGGATTTTGAAGATGGTTTGTCAATGCTTTTGAATCGAGTTGGGACAAGTGACGAAGAGAGAAAAGAGGTGGTCTCAGATCCAACATTACTTATCAATAATTTGACTGGTAATGAATTACGGAGGTCTCGTCATCGACCCAAAAGGCAAAAACGGGACAAAATGCCAATAACAAAAGAGAGATGAAATTCAACTCTAAAAAGAAAAAATAAAATGTGAATATAAAGAGAATAATATAAAACTTCTAAAAGAAGCATAGTATGTTCTAAAAAATATGAAGAGAAATTAATATATAAAAATTATTTACAAAACTAAAGTTATATAAAATATTTGTCAATTTCTAAAATAAATATATATACATATTAACAAATCTATTAACTGTTTTTAAAACTAAAACTAAATAATATGTAAATATAATATACACAAATATACTAATAATAATACATTCTAAAATAATATATAAAAAAAAGTCTTTAAAGAAACAGAGGGGGGTAGAATAGAAATAAAGGGTATATGTAGAAACCAACCTGGCAGTAAGCCCATGAGCACACACAACATAAGTGACAAAATGCAAGGGATGTTGTGTAGTAAAATCAACGGGCCAGGAATCCTACCAAGATCTACACGGTTTTAGATCAACAACAACTACATAGGATCCTTCCTCGCGCACGATAATCCCTTCTCCTTCAACTCTTTTTACCGCTCGTTCTCCACAATCGCTCCGTGTGCAAGCTCTCAAATCAGGTTCGTGCATTTTGGTTTGATTTCGATTTCTCTTTTTTGTTCTCCTTTTCCCTTCTGGTTTAATTTTCTGCGAACCGGTTTTGATTTGTGAAAATATGTTCTGCAGCTTTAGGGATTTGAGTTTGAGAAGGGTATGGATTATGGGTTTGATTAGTATCGACTGAAGGTTGTTTTCAGAGTTGGATTTGCGAAAGGAGGTGATGACGAATTTCTGGGTTTGGCTGTTGAGTGAGGGTTTTTCAGAAGTGGTGTGAGTGTTTCGTTTTCAGGTTGAAGAAACGAATCAAAAATGGGATCGAAAGTGGAAAATGGAAAGTGGAAGAGGGAATAGCGATGTGAGTTTCACGTTTGGCAGAAGAACATTATATGTTTGGGTGGAGTGGAATTTGTTCATGAAAGTTGGAAGATTATGGTTATTGGAAGTTTTGCGGAAGATTGTTGCAGGCGGCGAGATAGTGTTACGTTTATTTACATTGTGAAGATGGAGATGTGAAGACAGAGTTTTGGATTGTGAGCTGGAAAGTTTGAATGTTGTTGTTGCGTTAAAGGGGTGTGTTGGTCGAAGCTCCAAAGTGAACTGGTTTGGGCGAGTTTTGAGGCTGAGCGGAGGGAGGCTATCGTTGAAGATTGAGGAAATTTCTGGGGTGATTTTGATGTTGCAGAAGTGGAGATGGAAAGAACGCAGCGGTAAGGGTTGTGAAGATTTTGAGGTTTAATGGAGACTAAAGGAATAGAGAAGAAGGAGATGCGTATGATGATTGTGAGTTTTGGAAGATGTTTGTTAACAGAGGTATTTGTTTGTGGTTAACGGTGGTAGGAGTGAGGGTTTTTTCAGAAGGTTGAAGATGAATGTTATGATTGTAAGAAGGATAACTTCAAGGTTGAAGAAGGAGGAAAGTCTCAGACTGGTTCATGATTATTTCTGAAGAATCATTGAAGGGGAAGATGGTTCAGCCAAGAGGAGAGTTGTGGTTTGTTGGTTAGAAAAACTTAGGATGAGTTGGAGGAGAAAGTTTTTGGGATTTGAAGATTGGAATCCCCCCAGAGGATTCTTCGTTCTGCTCCTTTTATCATAGAGTGTTGTAGCAGGTTAAAGAGGTATATCGAATTCTCCTTTTTTTACCTCTCTCTTCATACCAACTTTTTATTAAACCTCCCATGTGTCTTGTTATTACAGCTGGTTGGTTTTGTTTTCACTGCAGGTTGCAGGTTTGTACAACCTAGTGTAGCAGGGGGCAGGCTGTATTGTTGCAGAGTTGTCTGGTGTGGAGGAAATTTGTAGCAGGGTGTCGGTACAATTTCACAGGTGTGTGGGCTATGGCAGGTTGTTGTCTGGTGTGCAACAGGCTGGTCTGGTGTGATATTGTGCTTTATTTTCTTGTTGCTGCATAGCAAATTATGACGGTTGTAACTTTGTTCTGATGCAGGTATTTTGCTTTTGGTTTATGATGCGGCGAAATCGCATCAGTTAAAAGAAGCATAACCTCTCTACCGTAGCTGCTGGGAGCTGTTTGTGTTGTACAACCACTACCGTTGTGCTAAACAACCGAAACTGAGTTGGATTTGAAAACACGATGCGACGAAAAGAAAAGCCTGAAGTAGCGGTACTCATACAAGAAAGATTATGGCTATCAACACAATTGCAACATTCTCATAGTATCACAAAACCGAACAGAGTAATCAACATCGCCAAGATAAAGTGACACTGAATCGAGGTCGTGAGTCGTATCCGTGGTCAGACTCTGGCCAATCTACCGAGTTGGATATTGATGTGTTGTGGTTTGAAACTTCATTGTTATCAATTCAGTCAAGATTGTTGCACCGGCCTAACATGTGTCCACTGTTTTTTTTCCTGCCAGGTTCTGCGGCTTTTGTGAATCATGAAGGGTGTGATGACGATTTGTTATGGTAGCTGATACAATCAGGGACAAACCACCAATCATCTCAAAAATTATCAGAGGAAATTTCATTCAAAACAAATAATTAATATTAGTTTTTTTTACTGATGCATATTTACTGTGACCTCTTGACAGGTAGTATTGCCCGGATTGAAGTCGTCGCCGTGAAGTATACTTTGCAGGTAGCGGAATTGGGGTGAAATGGATTTGCGAGAGGAGCTTGCAACATTGCTGTCTTCTTCTTCAGATCTGGATCCTTCTTCTGCTGCAACTGGCGGAGACAGGGCAATTTGTGGCGCGTTATTGTTGCTTCAAGCAGTGCATTTTTGCAGGAACATGGAGCGGTTATGAAAAGGACATTCCGCTGATTTTCTTTATGTGTTGCGTATGATACAGCGGTTCATGAACTGGCAGTTTTTTTCAATGTTCTTTTCCTCTAAGTGATGGTGAGCTGCGTTATTTGCATAACAAGGATTTATGTTACAGAGAGAGATAACAATAAATTGAGGGAATGAAGGAATCCGTGCCAACATAGTGATTCAGCGACATCGTGACAGAACGCCTCTTGTGCAGGTTTTTGGAAGAAAAAATCATGCTTATCTCTATGAGCTTGGCATGTTGTTTGTCTTATTTCTTTTTCTTTTGATTTGCAGGGGGGGTATGCGAACGGCACCGGTCGGAGGCTGCAAAGTTCGTTACATCATGATGATTGTTGGAGAATGAAGGCAAGATGGAAAAACCTTTTAAAACCAAAATCTTCTCCCCCATTATTTCAGTTGTGTGAATAGCTTTGGTGCAACACATTTGTCAACACAGTACCAATAATCAAAATATTGTCCAGTGCAATGTTTCTGCCTAGAATCATCACCATTTATCCTTTTTATGCATGCCTGATATTCAAGTAACGGTCTCACACATTTTGGTTTGCAAGACTCTTCAAGAAATCTCTTCTGATCAACAGGTTCCTCATCAGCCATGGCGGCAGTGCGCGAAGAGAGGTTTCGGGAGGTTGGTGACGATGTTGGTCATGTTCATTCCTTTTACTTTGTAATGGTGGATTAATTGTTATCTTGGCTGAACTTTTATGCAGGTTATGTGAAAGAAAAAAATGATGATGGCTACCTTATTTGATGGCATTCCTGGAAGATATCTGGCTTGTGCAGAATTTGAGAAATTGTGGGACTGAGGTGACACGGTTTGCAGAGAAACGTTGATGAATTGGTGCTATTCCAACTATTGGTGCTATTCCAACTCCCTGCTCGTGGGCTTTTCTTCTTCAAATTACTCCACCAACCTTAAATGGACCCCTTTTTTTTTCTCTTTTTTCTGTGAACTTATTTATAAAGTATTGCATTCTATCAAATGCTAATTGAAGTGGGCTCTTGTAATGACACAGGCTATAATTGTATGTGTGTTTTTTTTTTATGAATAAAATTTGGGTAATTTGGATCCCCATCATAAATTCAATGACTTTGAACAAAATGCTATTGGGTCTGTGTACACTTTTCTTTGCACCTCCACCTCTCACACTTTTGATTTATGCCCGAAATACCTTAAAATTGAAATGAAATAGAATCTTATATTGACATGAGTCCATCACTGAATCAATTTCCAAACTTTGTTGCGTGCACTGATGTAAATAACCCCTTCACCAGGAACCAAATGAGCAATAAGTGTCTCTAAATCAAAAGATAATGGCCTGAGATGTGAACTACAGAGCCCAAGGCTCTAACTGAAAATGAACTGATCTTTGGTGATTTCTCAGCCATGAATCGTCTGAATTTAGCGCCACCTGACAACTCGCATAAGTAGAAACCTTAATTGGATCCTCAGGCATATACCCTATACGCGAGTATTTCAACCTTACACAAAATTGGATGATGAGTGGAAACAACATATTTTTTTATTTTTCTGCCCCTGACAATCACATATGCTTATCTGTTTGTCTTCAAGGACCTTGACTTGTCTCTGATAAGGGTAACCACTTGGTGACATGAATATAACCTCCTTGATCAGGTTAAAAACCATTGGTAATTTTTTGTTAGACACACATTTCTTGATCCCCTGTGAAACGCAAAATGCTATGCAATGCAATGCTTACGTATGTACTGATGCAATGAAATAAAACATAAGCCAGAGAGGTCGGTCAAATTTTGGGGTACAACAGCTGCCCCTATTCAAACGACTTGGGCCTGAAGGGATGAAAGGTAAGCGACTTTCATACAATCAAGGTAAAAGACGGTTGAATACCCAAGGACCCGGAAATTTGACAACCGCGAAACGAACTTCTGACATCGCCCCCAGGCACCCATATTAAGTAGAACGTCTGACCTTGCCGTCAGCTCTCAGCGTCAAAATTATAAATCAACTGACTTTATCGTCGGTCCTCAATATTTTCTGACTTCGCCGTCAATTTTTTCAAAATCGTCTTCTGACTTCGCCGTCAATTCCCATATTAAATGGAACATCTGACTTCACCGTCAGTCATAAATCAAGTAAACATCTGACCTCGCCGTCAATTCTCACATAACCTGACTTCGCCGTCATCTTTTAAAACAATCTTCTGACTTCGCCGTCATTTCCAACAATTTTGACTTCGCCGTCAATTCTTAAAATAATTGGTAAAAGCATCTGACCTCACGGTCAGGCCTCGACATTAAGTCGGTAAAAAGATCTAACCTCGCCGTCAGTCCTCTTTTAAATACAAACGGACATTGAATCCAAAGATACGAGCCTCCGACATCGCCGTCAAGGCAAAATCCAACATCGCCGTTGGAAGAACCGAATTACCTGACATCGCCGCCAAGAACAAACATCTAGCATCGCCGCTAAAGAATCAAACCACTCGACCTCGCCGCCGAAAATAAACACCCAACCTCGCCGCTGAACAAACAAATCACTCTGACATCGCCGCCAGAAACAAACATCCAACCTCGCCGCTGGGAAAACAAAGCATCTGACATCGCCGTCAGGAACGAACTTTCAACATCGCTGCTGAAGAGTCAAATCACTTGACATCGCCGTCAAAGCAAATCCTCCGACATCGCCGTTGGAGAGTACAATTACTTGACATCGCCGTCAAAACAAACTTCTCAACATCGCCGTTGAAGAGTACAATTACTTGACATCGCCGTCAAAACAAACTTCTCAACATCGCCGTTGAAGAACTAAGCCATCTGACATCGCCGCCAAGGCTTTGCTGAATATGTGAGCAACAAGATTCAAACGAATTTAAGACCATCCATTGGTGACGACCACAAAAGAATTCTGTTGGGGAAACAACACGAGCTGGGGTATAAACAACACAACGGGCAAAGATGCTGATCGTCTGCGAGGTTCACTTGAAACAAAAGGGGTAACAACCTGGCTTATGTTTCACATGCATATGTTTGAATATGACGAAATGCTCCATGTGAAATGGAAATGCTTCGTGTTTGGGTAGATGCTATGCATGTATGTAGATGCAAATGACCCACTTTAGCAAAATAAATGCTAAAGAGAAAGAGCCAACTCCGTTGAGTCAGAGCTAGATACACTTAGCGCAAACAAACTCGTGCTGAGGAATACAAGCCCTGGATGGCCTCCGAGAAAAACTTCTGGGTAAAAACTGCTCTGCTAAGATCAAAACTACTCCGCTGGGGATCCTAATCAAACTCTGCTGCGGAGAACGTCCCGGATGGCCTATCAGCCTACAACTCTTCTAGGGATCAAGCAACTTGGCTGGAGGCAACAACTCCACTCTACCGGGGAAATCAGCTATGAATGATTAGCCAGAATAACTCTACTGGGGAAACACAGCAGATTGTTGAGGAATAGCTCCATTCTGTCGGAGATTGAATCCACTATCTGCTAGGGATGTTGAATAAGATTTACTGGGAGGATTATCCCACACTCTCTCTGCTGGGGATGGAGATAAACAATCTCTGAGTCAGTTCCACTCTGTGGGGAAGGAAATTAACTCCGCTGGCTTGGCTGGGGATTAGATAAGGAGGGACTCAACATCAATCTCTGCTTGGGGAAAATGAGAAGTAAACTTCAACAATACTTCCGTTTGAGGAATGAGTCAATGACCTAGACTCTGAGGGGAAAGAAGTCAACCATTTAGACTTTGTGGGGATAACAGTACTGCACTCGCCCTACTGCTGGGGAAATAAACCCAAATCTGCTTCTATAATTCTGATAAGCTCTGAAGATATGGAGAGGAACACATCTCCTTTGTTTCCAATTTTGCCCCAGCCTGTGGGACCTGATGGTTAGATATGAACCGCCTCAGCGCTTCGAACCCCGAAGAAGTGCTTCAAGTCAATTTCCTTTCTGGATAAGGATAGTTGTCGTGCTCCTGGGGTGGCCTGCCCCAGCTTTGAAGTGATTTTGCCCCTGATTGGCTGAATTGGAGAAGTGCCTCTGACTTCGAGAGGTTTACTTAATCTCGACCTGATTGCCCCAGATTAACGGACCTTAGGAAATGGCGGACTCCTTTGATGATCATTTGATATGCCTTGCCCCTGCTCAACGGAGTACTCAGGCGTTCCGCATCTTATCTCGATCGAACTTTCCACTGTTGGAACTCTCCTGATGTCAAGTGCTTACTCACAAGTAAAACAAATCATTTTGCAAAAGATAATGTTAATGCAATGTACATGACAGTTTTTTAAATCCAAGCCTGTTCACTTAAAAAAAGTTGTGATGTATAGTGAATGAATCACTTATCGGAATGTCAATATCAATACCCATAGGGTAAGAAAATCCTTTTAGGAGTCAGTTTCGACGCGATCTTTACCGAAGTATGCTTTCGAAACAAACTTGCTTCAATTAGGACTTTTGAAGGTTGTAACTTGGTTAGGTTCATGGTTTGAGAGAAAGGATATAAGGCTCAAAGTTTTGTTTAACCCACCCACTCTCCTTAATATTTTTCAATCTTATGTTCAGCTAATTCGACACAAGCGCTCACTTCTCAAAGGTTAAATGACCGGAGTGATGGTTCGGGAAACCACAAGTTTGTGGAGTGAAAGTCACTCGCTTTCGTCTTTGGTGCCTGGAGTCACACGACTTGTTTTTTCATCATCATTCATTCCCTATTCTTGCCTGGACTGGCTCTTTTGAGTATATCATTTGGTTTCGAAGTCCAGCGGGATGCCCTAATTTTTCCTAAGCCATTTGTTTTCAGGTTACCGACTTAGCGGGCTTTTTTTCTTCTTTTTTTTCTTCTTTCTTTTGATTCTTTTTTTTGAACACATCGTATGACACCGGCTTGTCTGACTTGTTGAAGGGGTTGTGACTGTCTCACCCCTTGGCTGGTGAAGGATAACCACTGTGGTTCTTTAGGTACGACCTATATAGGTGCGATTGATCCTTGAACGGGAACACCCCTTTATGCAATTTGGATATTTAGTCGAATTAACTGACACCTACCCTGCCCCAGGTTAAGATTGAGGGTTTTTCGTTTTCGGAAAGAAACTCCTACTACTAGGCTCAAAGGGGTTAACAAGGGATTATCTTCCTTATATCTCCGGTGTTTAGGAATTAGAAACAATGCCTGTACATCATCAGCAATGGTTTTAATTCAAAAAGCATACATTCGGAAGTTTGCGTCTTTAAATTTCGTCATCCTCCCTCAAGGGATTTCGCTTAAACAAGCGTTTGACATTAATGAAAAAGCAATATTGAGTGAACACAAGTGGATTTAATCAAAACATGCATATTCATTTCATTATCATTGTCAATCGAAAACAAACACGTCTTACAAATGAAATTTGCAAATAAGTTCACACTTAAACAGAAAAGAAACTACAAATGCAAAGGAATAACATGATAGAAAGATTGCCAGCTTCGGAACTGGGCTTTCAGGTCTTGACTTGCTGCTGAACCAACCATCTTTAGAATTGTTCGTCAAAGTCATCCTGATAATCTTCTGAACACCCGCTCTCGGTGAATCCCTCCATAACATTAGCTGCCGAACCCACATGACTGGACGAAGGAAGATCATTGATCTGGATACCCTGAGGTGTGATTGAGAACATGTTGGAGTCAAGCAGTGTTTGAATCTTGCTTCTCAGCACCTTACAGTCTTCAGTTGAATGCCCCTGTGCCCCAACATGGTACTCACAACGGGCGTTGACATCAGAATCTGAAGGATGTGGAGAAGTCTCTGGATCAGTTTTCTTCGGCACTATCAAACCACCTCTGATAAAGTCTGGCAATATCTGACTGTACGACAACGGCAACTGAGTGAAATGTCTCTCTGGCTTCCTCGGTCTTCGTCGGGCGTGCTGACGCTGCTGATGACAGTATGAATGTTGACTATGAACAGTTGAAACATATGGAGATCGAATTTGAGGTATCAGAGACTCCCTTTGTTCAGGAACTTTCATCCTCAGGCTTGGCCTAGGAACGGGCAATAGCTGCGGGCAGGAAGACTCTAAGGTCACAGATTGCAAGACAGGTTCCTGACCTGATGCGACTTCAGGGGAGAGAATAGGAACATCCACATCTTCTGGAATAAGACCATTGCTCGGCATGAACTCAAATGCTCTTGAATCGATTAAATCCTGAACCTTGTGCTTAAAGGCTTTGCAATTCTCGATACTATGCCCTGGTGCCCCAGAATGGAAATCACAATGGGCTCTTTTATCATAGCCTTGTGGTGACTTACTGGCAAGTGGAGACATAGTCCGGAGTTTAACCAATCGAAGTTGAAGCAAGAGTTGCAACAACTGAGCATAAGTCATAGGGATCTGGTTGAACATTCTGTCGGACTGCTTCGTCCTTTGAGCATACCTCATAATCCTAGGGTTGTCTCGGGAAACAGGAAGTAGTTGTTGGCGAGGAAATACTGGAACCTCAGGTTGTGTAAGATATCTTTGAGGCACTTCACGCCTTGGGAGAGGTTCCATATGTAAAGGTGGAATGGCCATCTCTGCCGCAGCTTCGGGCACATGATCGCCTTCCTTTCTCAACACATTTCTCATGACTTCTGTTATCAGGCCTATCTGAGTCTTCAACTGATGGACTTCTTCTCTAAGCACTTTCTGATCCTGAAACAAAACTTGCATGTCCGTCATGAATTGTCCCATTTGGCTTCGGATTCCCCTCAACTCTTCTCGAATTTGTTCCATAGTTGTCTCTGTTGATTTTCTTTTGGTGGAATGATCTTCAATTCTGGCACAAGCCAGATGGAAAACCACATGAAGCAATTATGTCCACAAAATTAGAACACCTCTATGCAAATGAATAATGATGCAATATGCAAGACATGCAAAGAAATGCAAATGAAATGCAAATGCAACAGGGGATCAAACGTTGTTGTGTTGTTGACGGTGACGGACCAGCGCTTCGCCTTGAGACCAAACAACATTAGTACAAGGATTCCACTGTAACTGTTCATACTGACAAACGGGTAGGATGAAGGTCAAAGTTATTCCTGCAAGACAGCACAACGAGATACCTCTCACCTCGGGTGAGCAATCTATTGGTTTATGAGGGTATTCCAAAGGCTTTTCAAACAAAGTCCCATGCACTAACCCTCAAAAGTTTCCCATCATAACGACTACTCGTAAGACGGTAATCCCTTCAAAAGGATGAACACAGAGTTATGTTTTAGCAACCTTCGGAATAAGGTTCTACAAAAAGGTCCTCAGAATCGCGGACTCCCAAGTTGGAAATAAGAACGCCATTACGACTACTCGTAAGACATAATCATCCCAAAGGGGTCTCATCTGAGCGGTGGGATTCGATCCAACTCAACGAGTCCTAAGTCTCGCAAATCAGAAAGAAACCACCTCCTAACTTAGAGTATACTCGAAAGCTCGGGTAGAAAGCTTTATCCTCACAAACCAAACCAAATAAACCCAACAGGTTAGTGAATACAACATAAACAAATAAAGCAAATTAAAACACAAGCACGACAAACAAAATAGGCTTGGCTCGCTAGGATTCCCCAGCAGAGTCGCCAGCTGTCGCTACTTGAAAAAATGCATCGCGCAACGACGGGGAGGCGAAAAGAAAGGACAGAAGAGTCGCCACCGAACTTTATTTATCCCATGAGGGGAAAGGAAAATATCGAGAAAACCTTAAGAAAGAAATGGATAAGATGGTCTCGCGACCAAGAACGGGTTCAGAAGCCGGTTATGCGAGGGGAAGGTATTAGCACCCGTCGCATCCATCGTACTCGATGGGAACCTTTTGTTTGTCGATGTGTGAATTTATCTGCTTAAACATTATGCTATAAGAAGTGTGTTCCAAAAGGAGAGAGAAAAGGGTATTAGAGACGGGGAAAGAGAGATAACAGAGGGGAGTGGAGAAAGAACGGACTCGGTAGGACTTCGCGGTCCTAGGCCTACGTATTCTCAATAGATGTGAGAAAATCAGAGTCAACGTAGTTCGGGGAACTACAGATAGGGGGGATTGTGCTCGCTAAGACATCGCCGTCTTGTGCCTACGTATTCTCATCTGGTACGAGAAATCAGAGCAGCCGTAGTTCGGCCTGCGGTGTGCTGATGTTTTTTATGGATGATGCTATCGTGCGCATTCTAGCAGTTAGGTGTTTTGCTGCTCGCTCGTTGGAGACTTAGGCATTACCTGTTTGCGGTAGAACGGACGTAACATATCCTTTTGAAAGATTGATTAGTTTTCGCCACGCGGGGCAAGAAGTCACGTTTGATTGATTGGATTGTTTTTTAGGGGGCGAGACAGGTCCTCGGATAGTAACCCCTACGGGTAGTACCCAATTCGTTATCTCAAAGTTTTTTGTTATAAAAGGTGTGGCGAACGAGGCGTCTTTGTATTGAAAGACGAGCGTCGAAACCACCCTCACTACAGTGGGCATCCCAACACTCGAAGAAGAAGGGGTCTACACCCAATCCTCTCTCTTTAATTCAACATAAAGAGAGCTTCGTTCTCTTATTAAGTGTTTTTGGTTTTGAATGGTAAGTGCTTTGCGACAGAGAACCCTACGGTAAACGTCAGCACTCGGGATAGGAGAAGGCCTACGCCTAACCACTCCACGACCATTCAAGTTTTTGTTACGAAAATGATTTGAAAATGCACTCGGTACAGGACCGAGGTTTTAGGAGCAAAAGGGGTGGAGTCGTCTTCGTATTGAAAGACGAGTGTCGAAACCACCCTCACTACAGTGGGTATCCCAACGCTCGAAGAAGAAGAGGTCTACACCCAATCCTCTCTTTTTAATTCAATACAAGGAATTGATTTTAAGGAGATGAGATTTGAAAATGGATGGGAAGCGTCTTCGTATTGAAAGACGAGTGTCGAAACCACCCTCACTACAGTGGGCATCCCAACACTCGGAGAGGAAGAAAGTCTACACTTAATCCCCTCTTTTTAATTCAATACAAAGATAATTGGATTTTGAAGATGGTTTGTCAATGCTTTTGAATCGAGTTGGGACAAGTGACGAAGAGAGAAAAGAGGTGGTCTCAGATCCAACATTACTTATCAATAATTTGACTGGTAATGAATTACGGAGGTCTCGTCATCGACCCAAAAGGCAAAAACGGGACAAAATGCCAATAACAAAAGAGAGATGAAATTCAACTCTAAAAAGAAAAAATAAAATGCGAATATAAAGAGAATAATATAAAACTTCTAAAAGAAGCATAGTATGTTCTAAAAAATATGAAGAGAAATTAATATATAAAAATTATTTACAAAACTAAAGTTATATAAAATATTTGTCAATTTCTAAAATAAATATATATACATATTAACAAATCTATTAACTGTTTTTAAAACTAAAACTAAATAATATGTAAATATAATATACACAAATATACTAATAATAATACATTCTAAAATAATATATAAAAAAAGTCTTTAAAGAAACAGAGGGGGGTAGAATAGAAATAGAGGGTATATGTAGAAACCAACCTGGCAGTAAGCCCATGAGCACACACAACATAAGTGACAAAATGCAAGGGATGTTGTGTAGTAAAATCAACGGGCCAGGAATCCTACCAAGATCTACACGGTTTTAGATCAACAACAACTACATAGGATCCTTCCTCGCGCACGATAATCCCTTCTCCTTCAACTCTTTTTACCGCTCGTTCTCCACAATCGCTCCGTGTGCAAGCTCTCAAATCAGGTTCGTGCATTTTGGTTTGATTTCGATTTCTCTTTTTTGTTCTCCTTTTCCCTTCTGGTTTAATTTTCTGCGAACCGGTTTTGATTTGTGAAAATATGTTCTGCAGCTTTAGGGATTTGAGTTTGAGAAGGGTATGGATTATGGGTTTGATTGGTATCGACTGAAGGTTGTTTTCAGAGTTGGATTTGCGAAAGGAGGTGATGACGAATTTCTGGGTTTGGCTGTTGAGTGAAGGTTTTTCAGAAGTGGTGTGAGTGTTTCGTTTTCAGGTTGAAGAAACGAATCAAAAATGGGATTGAAAGTGGAAAATGGAAAGTGGAAGAGGGAATAGCGATGTGAGTTTCACGTTTGGCAGAAGAACATTATATGTTTGGGTGGAGTGGGATTTGTTCATGAAAGTTGGAAGATTATGGTTATTGGAAGTTTTGCGGAAGATTGTTTGCAGGCGGCGAGATAGTGTTACGTTTATTTACGTTGTGAAGATGGAGATGTGAAGACAGAGTTTTGGATTGTGAGCTGGAAAGTTTGAATGTTGTTGTTGCGTTAAAGGGGTGTGTTGGTCGAAGCTCCAAAGTGAACTGGTTTGGGCGAGTTTTGAGGCTGAGCGGAGGGAGGCTATCATTGAAGATTGAGGAAATTTCTGAGGTGATTTTGATGTTGCAGAAGTGGAGATGGAAAGCACGCAGCGGTAAGGGTTGTGAAGATTTTGAGGTTTAATGGAGACTAAAGGAATAGAGAAGAAGGAGATGCGTATGATGATTGTGAGTTTTGGAAGATGTTTGTTAACGGAGGTATTTGTTTGTGGTTAACGGTGGTAGGAGTGAGGGTTTTTTCAGAAGGTTGAAGATGAATGTTATGATTGTAAGAAGGATAACTTCAAGGTTGAAGAAGGAGGAAAGTCTCAGACTGGTTCATGATTATTTCTGAAGAATCATTGAAGGGGAAGGTGGTTCAGCCAAGAGGAGAGTTGTGGTTTGTTGGTTAGAAAAACTTAGGATGAGTTGGAGGAGAAAGTTTTTGGGATTTGAAGATTGGAATCCCCCCAGAGGATTCTTCATTCTGCTCCTTTTATCATAGAGTGTTGTAGCAGGTTAAAGAGGTATATCGAATTCTCCTTTTTTTACCTCTCTCTTCATACCAACTTTTTATTAAACCTCCCATGTGTCTTGTTATTACAGCTGGTTGGTTTTGTTTTCACTGCAGGTTGCAGGTTTGTACAACCTAGTGTAGCAGGGGGCAGGCTGTATTGTTGCAGAGTTGTCTGGTGTGGAGGAAATTTGTAGCAGGGTGTCGGTACAATTTCATAGGTGTGTGGGCTATGGCAGGTTGTTGTCTGGTGTGCAACAGGCTGGTCTGGTGTGATATTGTGCTTTATTTTCTTGTTGCTGCATAGAAAATTATGACGGTTGTAACTTTGTTCTGATGCAGGTATTTTGCTTTTGGTTTATGATGCGGCGAAATCGCATCAGTTAAAAGAAGCATAACCTCTCTACCGTAGCTGCTGGGAGCTGTTTGTGTTGTACAACCACTACCGTTGTGCTAAACAACCGAAACTGAGTTGGATTTGAAAACACGATGCGACGAAAAGAAAAGCCTGGAGTAGCGGTACTCATACAAGAAAGATTATGGCTATCAACACAATTGCAACATTCTCATAGTAGCACAAAACCGAACAGAGTAATCGACATCGCCAAGATAAAGTGACACTGAATCGAGGTCGTGAGTCGTATCCGTGGTCAGACTCTGGCCAATCTACCGAGTTGGATATTGATGTGTTGTGGTTTGAAACTTCATTGTTATCAATTCAGTCAAGATTGTTGCACCGGCCTAACATGTGTCCACTGTTTTTTTTTCTGCCAGGTTCTGCGGCTTTTGTGAATCATGAAGGGTGTGATGACGATTTGTTGTGGTAGCTGATACAATCAGGGACAAACCACCAATCATCTCAAAAATTATCAGAGGAAATTTCATTCAAAACAAATAATTAATATTAGTTTTTTTTACTGATGCATTTTTACTGTGACCTCTTGACAGGTAGTATTGCCCGAATTGAAGTCGTCGCCGTGAAGTATACTTTGCAGGTAGCGGAATTGGGGTGAAATGGATTTGCGAGAGGAGCTTGCAACATTGCTGTCTTCTTCTTCAGATCTGGATCCTTCTTCTGCTGCAACTGGCGGAGACAGGGCAATTTGTGGCGCGTTATTGTTGCTTCAAGCAGTGCATTTTTGCAGGAACATGGAGCGGTTATGAAAAGGACATTCCGCTGATTTTCTTTATGTGTTGCGTATGATACAGCGGTTCATGAATTGGAAGTTTTTTTCAATGTTCTTTTCCTCTAAGTGATGGTGAGCTGCGTTATTTGCATAACAAGGATTTATGTTACAGAGAGAGATAACAATAAATTGAGGGAATGAAGGAATCCGTGCCAACATAGTGATTCAGCGACATCGTGACAGAACGCCTCTTGTGCAGGTTTTTGGAAGAAAAAATCATGCTTATCTCTATGAGCTTGGCATGTTGTTTGTCTTATTTCTTTTTCTTTTGATTTGCAGGGGGGTATGCGAACGGCACCGGTCGGAGGCTGCAAAGTTCGTTACAGCATGATGATTGTTGGAGAATGAAGGCAAGATGGAAATACCTTTTAAAACCAAAATCTTCTCCCCCATTATTTCAGTTGTGTGAATAGCTTTGGTGCAACACATTTGTCAACACAGTACCAATAATCAAAATATTGTCCAGTGCAATGTTTCTGCCCAGAATCATCACCATTTATCCTTTTTATGCATGCCTGATATTCAAGTAACGGTCTCACACATTTTGGTTTGCAAGACTCTTCAAGAAATCTCTTTTGATCAACAGGTTCCTCATCAGCCATGGCGGCAGTGCGCGAAGAGAGGTTTCGGGAGGTTGGTGACGGTGTTGGTCATGTTCATTCCTTTTACTTTGTAATGGTGGATTAATTGTTATCTTGGCTGAACTTTTATGCAGGTTATGTGAAAGAAAAAAATGATGATGGCTACCTTATTTGATGGCATTCCTGGAAGATATCTGGCTTGTGCAGAATTTGAGAAATTGTGGGACTGAGGTGGCACGGTTTGCAGAGAAACGTTGATGAATTGGTGCTATTCCAACTATTGGTGTTATTCCAACTCCCTGCTCGTGGGCTTTTCTTCTTCAAATTACTCCACCAACCTTAAATGGACCCCCTTTTTTTTTCTCTTTTTTCTGTGAACTTATTTATAAAGTATTGCATTCTATCAAATGCTAATTGAAGTGGGCTCTTGTAATGACACAGGCTATAATTGTATGTGTGTTTTTTTTTATGAATAAAAAAATTTGGGTAATTTGGATCCCCATCATAAATTCAATGACTTTGAACAAAATGCTATTGGGCCTGTGTACACTTTTCTTTGCACCTCCACCTCTCACACTTTTGATTTATGCCCGAAATACCTTAAAATTGAAATGAAATAGAATCTTATATTGACATGAGTCCATCACTGAATCAATTTCCAAACTTTGTTGCGTGCACTGATGTAAATAACCCCTTCACCAGGAACCAAATGAGCAATAAGTGTCTCTAAATCAAAAGATAATGGCCTGAGATGTGAACTACAGAGCTCAAGGCTCTAACTGAAAATGAACTGATCTTTGGTGATTTCTCAGCCATGAATCATCTGAATTTAGCGCCACCTGACAACTCGCATAAGTAGAAACCTTAATTGGATCCTCAGGCATATACCCTATACGCGAGTATTTCAACCTTACACAAAATTGGATGATGAGTGGAAACAACATATTTTTTTATTTTTCTGCCCCTGACAATCACATATGCTTATCTGTTTGTCTTCAAGGACCTTGACTTGTCTCTGATAAGGGTAACCACTTGGTGACTTGAATATAACCTCCTTGATCAGGTTAAAAACCATTGGTAATTTTTTGTTAGACACACATTTCTTGATCCCCTGTGAAACGCAAAATGCTATGCAATGCAATGCTTACGTATGTACTGATGCAATGAAATAAAACATAAGCCAGAGAGGTCGGTCAAATTTTGGGGTACAACAGTGGGTAGCCGTATGGCGTGAATCCTAGTTTATCAATTGTGAAGTGTGGAATGTGGCCGTTTGGTATTTTGGTGCATTACTTGAATGTAATAGAAATGCATGATGAGATTATATGATGACTGTATGTATGTATTGTGATATATATATATAGTGGATGCATAATGAATATATGCAATGAATGTGAAGAATGCATGAGCATGTTCGCAAACGCGGTTGCATTTTAAGAAGTGTATGAAGTACATTCTTGTGCTATTGACTCTTAGGAGAGTCTGATGAGTGGTGTGATTCTTAGGAGAGTCTGATGAATGAAGTGATTCCTAGGAGAATCTGATGAACGAATTGATTCCTCGGAGAATCTGAAGAAAGATGCGATTCCTCGGAGAATCTGCTAAATGACTTGATTCCTCGGAGAATCTGATGAACAGTGTGATTCCTCGGAGAATCTGATGAACAGTGTGATTCCTTGGAGAATCTGATGAATGGTGTGATTCCTCGGAGAATCTGATGAATGGTGTGATTCCTCGGAGAATCTGATGAATGGTGTGATTCCTCGGAGAATCTGATGAATGGTGTGATTCCTCGGAGAATCTGATGAATGGTGTGATTCCTAGGAGAGTCTGATGAGTGATGTGATTTCTAGGAAGATCTAGTGAGTTATAGGATACCCATGAGGGGTGGGAGTGAATTGATTCTTAGGAGAATCTGACGGACGATTAAGTCGATAATGTGTTGCATTTGCGTAGAGTAGCGAGTTGGCCTCTATGATTTGCGTATTGACATCTGTGCATGATGTATGGCGAAATAAGCATGTTGTGTATGTTTATTAGAATAATGTGAAAGGTGTGAATGACATAATGAAATGCTTGAAGATATATATATGTATATATATATATGTATGAATGAATATATGTATATATGTATATGTGTGTAACATGTATGAATGTTCCTGAATGGATATAAACCTTAATGATGCATATTGTTTATGCTTGATGTTCTATTTGTAAATAGACTTTAGTGGATACGTTGCGATGTACGATGTGAGTCGTGGTGAGAAAGCGTAAGATGCATGATTGTGGATATGATATATATATATATATATATATATATATATATATATATATATATATATATATATATATATATATATATATATATATATATATATATATATATATATATATATATATATATATATATATATATATATATATATATATATATATATATATATATACAATTTTATGCATTAACTGTTATGATGTTGTTTCTCACCCTTCTGCTGTTTTATAATGCTCTATGAGGCATTGCGGATTAGATTATTGGAGATCTTTTGTGAGGCGTGGCTTCATCCTTTAGTTGGTCGGCTCTGATATGTAGCACCGGGTAGCTAGGAGTTGTTTTGTTTCTTTTGTGATGCATGTGTATATGTATCTGCTGATGAAAGTTATGTAACCATGTTGGTTGATGATTTGTATATATGAATACATGTGTTAGAGAATTATGAAATATTTGGATGTTCCGCCTTTGTTCTAGATATTTTCTCGTGGGTGTTACCCCATTGTTGCATATCATTATATATGAGCAGGTGTTTTATATGTGTGATTTTCGGATAATGTGGCATGTCCCTTTTATACCGTTTTATTAACTTACTCTGATAAAATTTTGAATTTGTACCTAAATGATTAATTGTATTATTTGGGGGTATAGAAAGGGGGTGTTACATTAAGTGGTATCAGAGCCAGTGTTGAGTCAGTTGTGTCTGTCTCGTTGTTTTGATTGGTTAACGGTTGTTTAACCTTGTTGTTATTTTGTGAGTAATCAGAATATGACAGGTCGTAATGACAATGCTATGGCTGCGGCATTGGAGACGATGGCTAGAGCGGTGCAGGGTGCGCCGAATGTGAACGCTAATGATGAGTTTAGAAAGAACCAGCCGCCGGTATTCAAAGGAAGGTTTGACCCGGACGGTGCCCAGATTTGGTTGAAGGAGATCGAGAGGATCTTTAGAGTTATGAACTGTGCTGAAGGCAATAAGGTGAGACTTGGATCTCACATGTTACGGGAAGAAGCCGATGACTGGTGGATCGGTATGAGACAAGTGCTTGAAGTAGATGACGAGGATATAACTTGGGATTTATTTCGTTCTGAATTTTTGAGGAAGTATTATCCTGAGAGTGTGAAGGGAAGGAAAGAAATGGAATTCCTTGAGTTGAAACAAGGCAATATGTCCGTGGTGGATTACACGGCTAAGTTTATGGAGTTAGTAAAATTTCATCCTCACTATGACGCGGTGACGGCGGAATTTTCTAAGTGTGTTAAGTACGAGAACGGCTTGCGTCCTGAGATCAAGCAAGCGGTGGGCTACCAGAGGATTAGAATATTTTCGGACTTGACCGAATGTTGTCGAATTTTTGAAGAAGACCGTAAAGCTCGTTCTACTTACTACAAGAGTTTGAAGGAGGAGAAAGAAAAGCGACAAGTAAGGAGTGAACCTTATGTGACGCCAGCTGATAAGGGCAAGCATAGGGAAAACTTTGTTAAGAGATCTGGAGGAGAGGGTTCTGGATCCATTAAATGCTACAAGTGTGGCGAGATGGGTCATAAGTCTTTCATGTGTGGAAAACCTAAGATCAAGTGCTCTAACTGTGGAGTTCTTGGGCATGATGCTAAGGATTGTAGAATGGATGTAGTGAAATGCTACAATTGTGGAGAAGTAGGTCACATCAGTGCTAAGTGTCCTAAACCGAAGCAAGCTCTAGTAAATGGGAAAGTATTTGCATTGGCGAAGTCAAACACTACCAAAGCGAATCGTTGATTTGAGGTACGTGCTTTATTGATAATACTCTTTGAGTACGTTAAGTGTTTGAGATTTTCGTATATTTACTTGTGATGGTAATATGGTTATTGAGACGCCCGCTTCACGGTCGGTAACTACGTCTTTGGTATGATTAAGTTGTCTCTTGACTATGTATGGTAAGGACTTTGTTATGGAACTAGAGTAGATTGTTATCCCCTGTTGGAGAGGATGAGAGTTCCTTGCCCATGGAAGAGTTGGAGAAACTTCTAGTGGACGGGACTCGAGTGTTTAATTTGGCTGCATCAGTGTCAGCAGAGGCTAAGGTTGAACTGAACGTGTTTCTAGTGGTGCGTGACTTCCCAAAAGTATTTCCGGAAGGTGTTGAGGATGTACCGCCGAAGAGAGGAGTTGGATTGAATTCCGTTGATTTGATGGTGAATGAGAATGAAGACTTTAAGATGATGATGTTGGATGAAAGTTTGTATCCGAGATTCAAGCTCATTGGGGTAGAATGACTAGTATGTCATTCCTGATGAGGTATAAGTGTTAGGGTTGTGTTCGCTAGGGTAGAATGACTATGTGTCGTTCCTAGTGAAGAGATCGCCGGGGTAGAACAACCGTGATGTTGTTCCTGGTGGAGGGTATGCGGTGTGCCTGTAACCTCCAATGGAGATTGACGTGGATTGACGATCTTATTTGAGTCATGCGGTATGACTATGATAGTGGTATGGAAGTATGCGTGTAAGAGATCATGTGTAACTTGGAAAATGGAGAGAGGGCGTGAAAGTTGTGCCCGGTATGGTTTGAACCAGGTGATATTTTCGAGGACGAAAATTCCTAAGTGGGGGAGAGTTGTAACGCCCCGATTTCGACTATTCCTTTTTCGTTGAGTCCTTTTTGGTTTAATTGGGCGAATATTATTTGAATGTGGAAATTGTGTGGAAATATGTTAAGTTTGCATATTATTCTATTTTAACCGATTTTGGGAGTTTTCGGAGAAAATAGTTTGGAGGGTATTTTGAACATTTCCTATTTAATGTTAAGTGAGATATTTTATGAGATATGGAATTAGTTGATGTTTTGGAAAATAATGAGAAAGATATTAAAGAGGAAATAAAAGAGAAAGAAAGATAGTAAGAAAGGGAAAAAAAAAGAAAAGAGAAAGAAAGAAGGAGAAGAGAAAGAGGAGAGAAAGAAGAGGAAACCTAGATTCTTCAAGATCAACCAAAGCTTGCGATTCATCAGGTAAGGGTGTGAAACTCCATCATCTCTTTAATGTATATGATTGTATGTGTATGTGTTTGGATTTTGTAGAGTTTCTACTCTTTTTCCACTTAGGTTAGAAGTTGGTTTGATGAGTAGAATGAGGTTTTAATCGGTTAGAACTCGGATTAGACGATGTAGTTTAGTCGGGTGATGGTAGGGTTGTGCCACTGAGACTGGTTTGGATTTAATCGGTTGATTTTGTGGAGTTTTGGCTCTTGAGACAGTCATGGAAGTTCTGTCTTTGCAGGCTCGCCAGGCGAATAACAGCGAAGCTTCGCCAGGCGAAGTCCAGCGAGCTGTAGCGAAGCAAGTCAGAAGCAAACACCCTGTATTCGCTGGCAAGTTCGCCAGGCGAGGTTAGTTGGAGAAGGTTCGCCAGGCGAGTGTGTAGCGAGCCTCAGCGAGTAATTCCAGAATTACTCCCAGTGGACTTCGCTGGGAAGTTCGCCAGGCGAAGGCCAGCGAGCATTCGCTGCGTGGCTTCGCCAGGCGAAGGTTGGCGAACCTGACAGTGTTATTTGTTTTGCTGGTTATTCATAGCATGATTTTTTGACCGATTCAATTATGATTAATGCTTATATGAATGATTGATATGTTGTGGGTAGCCGTATGGCGTGAATCCTAGTTTATGAATTGTGAAGTGTGGAATGTGGCCGTTTGGTATTTTGGTGCATTACTTGAATGTAATAGAAATGCATGATGAGATTATATGATGACTGTATGTATGTATTGTGATATATATATATATATATATATAGTGGATGCATAATGAATATATGCAATGAATGTGAAGAATGCATGAGCATGTTCGCAAACGCGGTTGCATTTTAAGAAGTGTATGAAGTACATTCTTGTGCTGTTGACTCTTAGGAGAGTTTGATGAGTGGTGTGATTCTTAGGAGAGTCTGATGAATGAAGTGATTCCTATGAGAATCTGATGAACGAATTGATTCCTCGGAGAATCTGATGAAAGATGCGATTCCTCGGAGAATCTGCTAAATGACTTGATTCCTCGGAGAATCTGATGAACAGTGTGATTCCTCAGAGAATCTGATGAACAGTGTGATTCCTTGGAGAATCTGATGAATGGTGTGATTCCTCGGAGAATCTGATGAATGGTGTGATTCCTCGGAGAATCTGATGAATGGTGTGATTCCTCGGAGAATCTGATGAATGGTGTGATTCCTCGGAGAATCTGATGAATGGTGTGATTCCTAGGAGAGTCTGATGAGTGATGTGATTTCTAGGAAGATCTAGTGAGTTATAGGATACCCATGAGGGGTGGGAGTGAATTGATTCTTAGGAGAATCTGACGGACGATTAAGTCGATAATGTGTTGCATTTGCGTAGAGTAGCGAGTTGGCCTCTATGATTTGCGTGTTGACATCTGTGCATGATGTATGGCGAAATAAGCATGTTGTGTATGTTTATTAGAATAATGTGAAAGGTGTGAATGACATAATGAAATGCTTGAAGATATATATATGTATATATATATGTATGAATGAATATATGTATATATGTATATGTGTGTAACATGTATGAATGTTCCTGAATGGATATAAACCTTAATGATGCATATTGTTTATGCTTGATGTTCTATTTGTAAATAGACTTTAGTGGATACATTGCGATGTACGATGTGAGTCGTGGTGAGAAAGCGTAAGATGCATGATTGTGGATATGATATATATATATATATATATATATATATATATATATATATATATATATATATATATATATATATATATATATATATATATATATATATATATATATATATATATATATATATATATATATATATATATATATATATATATATATATATATATATATATATATATATATATATATATATATATATATATATATATATATATATATATATATATATATATATATATATATATATATATATATACACAATTTTATGCATTAACTGTTATGATGTTGTTTCTCACCCTTCTGCTGTTTTATAATGCTCTATGAGGCATTGCGGATTAGATTACTGGAGATCTTTTGTGAGGCGTGGCTTCATCCTTTAGTTGGTCGGCTCTGATATGTAGCACCGGGTAGCTAGGAGTTGTTTTGTTTCTTTTGTGATGCATGTGTATATGTATCTGCTGATGAAAGTTATGTAACCATGTTGGTTGATGATTTGTATATATGAATACATGTGTTAGGGAATTATGAAATATTTGGATGTTCCGCCTTTGTTCTAGATATTTTCTCGTGGGTGTTACCCCGTTGTTGCATATCATTATATATGAGCAGGTGTTTTATATGTGTGATTTTCGGATAATGTGGCATGTCCCTTTTATACCGTTTTATTAACTTACTCTGATGAAATTTTGAATTTGTACCTAAATGATTAATTGTATTATTTGGGGGTATAGAAAGGGGGTGTTACAGTGGACTTGGAGGCAGAAAAATTAGGGAGTAGTGGTCCATTATTTGGGACTTGGAACTGGTATTTGCACGTTCAATTGAAGCTATGCGTTTTTGCCTGCATGACGGTCGTCACCCGTGTGACGGTCGTCATGGCTGTGTGACGGTCGTCACAACAGCAAAATGTGCATTCTGTGTTTTTCATGTTGTTTTCATCTGGTTTTCGTCCATATTTCATCTGTAATTGCTTCTTTTCTTCATATTGCTTCGTTTAGACATGATCTTCAAATACCTGCAAAATATCAGACAAATAACATGGAAAAAACCCGAAATCGGATTGAAACCAGTCAAACATTAGTTGAATTATGCGTCAATATATATATATATATATACGATTTCGCATTATCAAACTCCCCTAAGCTTGAATCTTTGCTTGTCCTCAAGTAAAACAGGAAAAAGTCGGCAAGCACGAGGCAGCTTCCTCATTTAAAAAGTTGGGAAAAACCGGGATTCTGAATAGGAACAAAACGAGTACGATGATGACACTGAACTATAAGTCTTCAGAGGTCTCCTTTTTATGCAAATCGGTTCCAGTCATGCTACTGCAGCTTGGTATCAAGGTTCTCGCGTCAAGTTCACCCTGTTTGTTCTAGCGCAATCACATTAAGCCCGTTGTCCATACACTTTCATGGCAAGTCAACCTGTTAGTGAATATGATCTCACTGCTGTTTTGATCTTTTCATTGCTCATAAGCTTATACTATTGATTTTTCAATGAGTTTTTGTACCGTTGAGCTAAATGCTCGGGTGAGGAGCACCTAACTTAGAGGGAACATGTCTCTATACTTGGGCTATATGGCTTTCTTTTCATGATTTTTCATCTTTTTGGAGATCATACACTTATTTGCATTGGTCGCTCGCTTAGAAGTGTTTAGGATAGTGCTGACTGCTAGTATAAACTACTTGAGGCTGAGTTTGCGTAGAAACTTGAAACTTTGGTACACGTAGGTAGTGAAACCGACTCGCATAAACCGGAGGTCTAAGGTGTCAGGACGGTACTGATTTTGTTAGAATTTTCGTCTTGGAGTTTCAAAACTTGGTTTGAACTTTGGCGCATTCTCGTGATGCTTTTGCTTTTGAGGAACGAACGAAATTTTTTTGTTTATGTCGAATAAAGTGGGGATATTTGCGTAACGGAAGAAGATATATAAAAGAGCTTTTATTTGCTAAAACGAGAAAATGTTCGAATTGAAATTACTGAATTAAAAGTACAAGGGAATGGGAAATAAACGCTCCGCTCCCACACTATCTCAATCAGTGTCCCCACTGATTTGAAAGAATGCGAGAGGGAAATACAAGGGAAAAGAAAATAAAAGAAACAGAAAATATAGTAAACAAATAAGGAAATAAAAAACTAATCACGACCTCTGCCTCGGTCACGTCCTTTGTCTCGTCCTCTACCTCTGGCTTGGTCGACTCGGGCCTCAAAGTTCAGTGCTCCGGTGTGATAGACATAGTCTCGGAGTCCTTCGAACTGTAAGGTAAGATTCGCCAAGTTCTCAGTGATGGTTTCCTGGCCAGTTTAAAGTTGTTGCATTTGGGTCCGATGCCAAGCTTCGAACTGCTCTGCTCGCTGATTCTGTTGCTGCATCATAGCGAGTATCTGGGCCTGCTGGTCGAGGGATCGGCGGAGGTCTTCTTCAGAGTAGTCGGGCTCTAGACGATGGCGGCGGCGGCGGTAGGATGTGCCTTTAGAAGGAAGTGGTTGCGATGCCTCCGGTTGCTCAGTTCTGTCCAACTCATCTTGTATTTCGTCACCAGAACCTTAGGTGTTGGTTTGAGTTGGGGCAGCGGTAGCAGCAGAGGCACTGAGGTCAAAAAGCCAGTTGGCACGATCCTGTGGGTGCATCCGGGTACGTGATGGCATGATGATACTTCTGACAGTTTTGCCACGCACAACCGGGTGGTACTTTCCATCGGCCCTGGAACGGATGAGGCGAGAAGCTCTGCAGTGGTCGGTGTCAAGGAATACCGAGGGAGTTGCATGGAGATGCTGGAGTCGGTCACCGAGGTTCAGCCCGAGTGCAATGGAGGTAACAATCCCGCCAAAGTAAAATGGCTTAGAGCCACGGTTGCAGTTGGCCTGAATGTGGGCCAGGAGGAATGGAGCGGCATTGATGGGCTCGGAATGGAACACACAGCGGAGAAAGAAGAGCTCTTTGGAGTTCACCTTATGGTTGCTATCCCTTGCGAAGATGGTGTTGCTCAGTGCTCGGTGGAAATACCGGATGGTCGGGTTGTGGATGTGTGTTGCATGCAGAGAATCCCAGCCGTCGGCATTGATTCCGGTCAATTGGTACCAGATCGCAAAGGCTTCATGCTGAAACTGTTCGGTGATGCGGCAGTGAGCATCGTCGCCGCGAGGGAAATGTAGGATGTCGGCAATCTGGTTTTGATTCAGTTGATAGTTCGTGCCGAACATACGGAAGCAGGCGGCGCCGGAATGTTGGCTGAGGTCGCCGCTGGAAGTGAAGTAACTGAACGAACTGAGGAACTCAAGGGTGATTTGTTCGTAAGTCGGTTGCGGATTTGTGCAGAGATGCCAAATGCCGGCTCTCTGGAGCAACCAAGTGACGCCGTCAAGGAGGCCGAGCTCCGTGAGGGATGGTATGTGCGGATAATGGGTCGGCTGTAGCGACCGTTGATGGAAGGCGATATAGTTGGCTCTCTGTTTCTCGCCGGAGTCGTCGTCGCTGAACACGATATTGCTAAGGTCTGGGGTTTCGTTGTTTCTCGCCATGGTTTGAGGATGCTGATGAAATGTGGATTGAGTTGGTTCTGTGGAATGGAAAATGTCACAGAAGTGGATTAGAAAGATGAAATGGGAGTTGGAATTATATGGAGCAAGAAGGGAAAACGAAAGTTGGAAGTGGGGTTTGAGTTTGTGATGATTGAAAGTTGAATAAATGGGAGTGGGAGAGAAAACACAACCTCTGTTATAGCAGATAACAGTTTTGGACTCGTGACGGTCGTCACCCGTGTGACGGGCGTCAGGCTTCTATGACGATCGTCACACCAGCAAAATCTGCAGAACGCAGAATTTTGCTATAGGGGTGCTCTTGTCATGGTTTTAAGGTGTATAATTGATATGGCAATGTATTTGATCGGTGGATTTCACTTGTGTTTTCAAACACTGTTTGTTGTTAATTTCGCACCATTTTTATTTGTTTTCGAAGCTTTAGTTGTTATTATCTGAGTTACTCGTAGTTGTTTGTCTTCAAATCTTATTTTGAAGTTTGGATTACTTTTGCCGCTGGTGCGTTTGATTCGGTTTCTTTTAGTGTGTTTTTGGTAGGAATGGATAGCATGACAGTCGCACCGCTTTCGGAGGCAAAGAAAAGTCGGAAAAGGGAAGTCAGAGCCACAACACGGGTACCCGTGTTGCACAACACGGCCCGTGTCATGGAGAACACGGTTGGCAGACACGGGTAGGAGAAGCAAGGAAAATGGGAAACAGACGTACAACACGGGTGCCCGTGTCATACAACACGGCCCGTGTTGCAGCCCTTGTAGAAGAAAACGTGTCTGAAGGAGTCAGCAGTATGACACGGCCATCCGTGTTGCACAACACGGCCCGTGTCATGGCCACTGAGAGTGAAAATGTTATTTTTCTGATTTTTATGCTGTCAGACTTATTTCGAAGGGCATTTGAGACATTTCGCGATGTAATTTGAATTTAGATATAAGAGCCACTTTTTAGAAAGTAGGAGACTCTTTTGAATTGATATTAGGATTGACAACTGAGGAGAGAGTTTTTCTGGAGAACAAAAGGATCGATCAAAAGCGGAAGCAATTGATGATCCAAAGGACCCAACTCGAATTGTAATGATCTTCTCCTTTTCATTTCTAATTGCATTTATGTTTATGAAGAACATGAGCAGCTAAACCCCCAGTTGTTAGGGGGTGGTCCTAAGTTGCGATGTAATGACTTTTGTTTGATTATTCTATGAGACTTATGTTATTCACTTTATATATATTTTATTTTGCAACCATCTTAATGCGTATTCATATTGGAAAGTAGAATTCGAATTATGCTTAGGTTTTAGTCTGGAAAGTCAACCTAACACTTTTGCAAAATAGTCTCACGGTCGATATTGCTTAGGAATGAGGATATCCCGTATCACGTATTGTATGGTCGGAACGATTGCTTGATGCTTTTCATGGACACTGAGGAATTAGTGTACATGAAACTCATCAAAGGGTTTTTATTAAGGAATTAAGGAAAACTAAATTGGCCAACTGATGAATTAAGGTGAATAACTATAATCGCAAGATAATCCTACATGGTCTTTACTCGCATCGTGTCCACTCCCCTAACACGGCTCTTAGATTGATTTATAAGTCTTTATTTACTTGTTGTATTACTCTGCTACCAAACAAACCCCTAGATCTTTTGTTCCTTTGAATACTAAAAATCCCGTTAATTACTACGCAGTCCTCGAGATCGATACTTGGGACTTTTCCCTTATTACTACAATTGGTAAAAATAGTACACTTGTTATTTTTCCTGATCAAGTTTTTGGTGCCGTTGCCGGGGACTTCCAAATTAACATTGTTTTTAGAATCCAAAAGAAATTTTGTTGCTCTGCGACTAAAATTTTATTGTTCGCTGCATTTTTTTTCTCTGCTCGTATTATCTAACGCTTGTCTAATTGTGTATGCGAGGTCAGGCCTCAGCTAAATATTCTTTTGATACAGAACTAGAACGAGCGTTACACGAAAGACGGAGAATAGCTAAAGTTAAAAGACAGGAAGAAATAGAGGAAATTATATCTGTGCAGAGCGACTCCAAAGAGAGAGAGACAACACCCGAAACTGTTCAAATGGCTGGGAATCCACCTCAGCCTGAAAGACTGCTAGGAGACTATGGAGGGGCCAATGCTCAACCAAACCGGATGACCATTGTGAATCAACCGGTGAATGTTGCGCATTTTCAGCTACACCCTTCCACCATCCGTCAGTTGGAGAGCAAGCCATTCGCTGGAAGAATCAACGAAGATGCAAATAAACATCTTTAGAGATTCCTTACGACCACCACCTCGTTGAAGATAGAAGGACATTCCGAAGAGGCCAAAAGATTGGTTATGTTCCCGTTCACACTCACAGATGATGCGGAAGAATGGTTTTACTCGCTTCCAGCTGGGAGTATCACAACATGGCAAGAGATGGAAACTGCGTTCCTGAATGAGTATTTCCCTGCTTTAGTGTTTATCCGAAAAATATATGACATTGTCAACTTCAAGCAAAAAGAAGGAGAATCTTTAGGGGATGCATATAAGCGGTTTAAGAGGTGTCTTACAGCATGTCCTACTCATAACATGGACGCCACTGAGTAGATGCAAAACTTCGTGAATGGATTACGACTCAAAACGAAACAGCTCATAGACACTGCTGCCGGTGGCTCAACCAACTTCTCAACGGCCACGGGTATCAAAAGGATCATAGAAGCAATTTCCGCTAACGAGCACCTTGAGTTGTATGATCGCACGGTAAACCAACTGAAAGGTAAGATTGATTTGAAGCTGGCAGACCAGGTTGTTAAAATGGAGGATCAGATTACCGCTGAGGTAGAGAGAAGGTTAAAGAAAATGAATGTAGAAACTCAGACAGTGGCACAGGTTGAACCAGTTCAAGCAGCACCTTGTGAAATATGCGGTGGACCACACTTTACAGTGCACTGTGTAGCAACTCAAGAGCAGGTGGAACAAATTAATATGTTGAGGCAAAACAATCCCTACGCCGACACATATAATCCTGGTTGGAAAAATCACCCCAATTTTTCATGGAAAGATCAACAAGGAAATGTACAAAAACCGGTTCAAGGCCAACAACCGTATCAACCTCAGCAACAACAGTACCAGCAGACACCGTACCAACCTCAATATCAACAACAAGCGCCTCGAAAACCTGATTGGGAAGTAGCCATTGAGAAAATGGCCGCCCAAAGTTCTCAATTTCAAGAAGAGACAAGGAGTAACTTCAGGAATGCTGGAGCATCCATTAAAAATCTTGAAGTACAAATGAGTCAAATTGCTCAACAGCTAGCGAGTTCGCAAGCGCCGGGTACACTTCCAAGTGCCACAGTACCAAATCCGAAGGATCACCACCAAATTAAGGCGGTAGTAACAAGAAGTGGAAAATCCAAGGAAGTAGAAAAAGAGGAAACAGAACTAAATGATCAGATGATTGAGGTTGAGCTGGAAATTAAAGAAAATGAAGTGGTTGAGGAAGAAGTGGTGACACCGGTACCGGTAACTAAAGAAAAAGTGGTGGAACCGAAACCGGTGATCAAGTTGCCATACCCCTCAAGAAATAAAAAGAAAGGACAGTAAGAGAAGAATTTCGAGAAATTCCTTGAACTGTTTAAAAAGTTAGAGCTGAACATTCCGTTGTTGGAGGCACTAGAACAAATGCCCACCTATGCTAAATTCATGAAGGACATCATTGCTAAGAAGCGGACTAGTGAGTCCGAACCTGTTATTCTAACGGAAACTTGTAGTGCTATTTTGCAGGGTCTGAAGATTCCGGTGAAGAAGAAAGACAGTGGAGCTGTTACTATCCCATGCACTATTGGCGATAGGTCATTCAACAGAGCTTTAATTGATTTGGGAGGAAGTATTAGCCTCATGCCCTTGTCCATCTACAAAAAGTTGGATATTGGTGCGGTTCAAGACACTCGGATGACCCTCCAATTTGCTGATCATTCGGTTAAGCGGCCGTATGGAGTGGTTCAAGATGTTCTGGTTAAGATAGATAAATTTGTGTTTCTGGTTGATTTTGTGATACTAGAGATGCCGGAATATGAAGAAATGCCGTTAATTTTGGACCGGCCATTCTTGTAAACCGGGAGAGTCATGATAGATATGGAAGGCGACACCCTGACCTTGAAGGTATATGATGAGGAGTTAAAAATTGATGTTAGTAATACCATGAAGCATAAACATGATCTTGGCACAAGTAGCAACATACAAGTGCTATAACAAGTTGTGGAGAGCGAACATTTGGAGAGTGTGACCCAACTGCCCCTTGAGAGAGTGTTAAGCATGTCAATTTTTAAGGAAGATAAAGAAGTGGAAGAGAATGACAGGGAAGTAGTTGAAATGTTGGAAACTCGACCATTCCAAAGGGGATCCCGACCACACCGATGGGAGGACTTACGGCAACCTATAGCGCTGGAAGGTAATGACGAAAAGCCTAAAGGTTCGGAATTGAAACAACTGCCGGAAAATCTCAAATATGTTTTTCTAGACACCGAGGAAAAGTGTCCCGCCATTATCAGCTCTAGTTTGAAAAGTGTCCAAGAGAAACAACTTATTGGGGTTCTTAAAAAATTTAAGAGTGCTATTGGCTGGAAAATCGAAGACCTCAAGGGTATAAGTCCTACAGTTTGCATGCACAAAATCCTTATGGAGAAGGACCACAAACCGGTTGTGCAGCCCCAGAGAAGACTGAACCCCGTTATGAAGGAAGTCGTAAGAAAGGAAGTGGTGAAATTGTTGGATGCTGGACTTATCTATCCTATATCGGACAGTTCATGGGTGAGCCCTGTTCACGTGGTGCCCAAGAAAGGAGGTACAACTGTGGTGACTAATGACAAGAATGAGTTGAATCCTACGCGTATAGTCACTAGTTGGAGGGTATGCATTGATTATAGGCGACTTAATTTGGCCACCAGAAAAGATCACTTTCCGTTGCCCTTTATTGATCAGATGTTAGAAAGATTGGCTGGGCACGATTACTATTGTTTTCTAGATGGATACTCCGGATACAACCAAATCGCGGTTGCGCCGGAGGATCAAGAGAAGACGGCTTTCACATGCCCGTACGAAGTTTTTGCTTATAGGAGGATGCCATTCGGGTTATGTAATGCCCCAACAACATTTCAAAGATGCATGACTTCTATTTTTGCGGATATGCTTGAGAAACATATGGAAGTCTTCATGGATGATTTTTCGGTTTTTGGGTCATCATTTGATAATTGTTTAACTAACCTGTCACTTGTTTTGCAGAGATGTCAGGAAAGTAACTTGATCCTAAATTGGGAAAAATGTCATTTCATGGTAAGAGAGGGCATTGTCCTTGGTCACAAAATCTCACACAAAGGGATCGAAGTCGATCAAGCAAAAGTGGAAGTAATATCTAAGTTACCACCACCCGTGAACGAGAAAGGCATTCGAAGTTTCTTGGGTCACGTGGGCTTCTACCGTAGGTTCATAAGAGACTTCTCCAAGATAGCTAAACCGTTGACGTCCTTGTTAGTCAAGGACACATCGTTTGTGTTCAATAAGGATTGTGCTGACGCATTCGAAAACCTGAAAAATAAGTTAGTGTCAGCACCAATTATGATAGCCCCCGATTGGTCGCTGCCGTTTGAGATCATGTGTGATGCCAGTGACATCGCGGTGGGGGCTGTATTGGGGCAGCGGAGAGAGAAGCATTTGCATGTTATTTACTATGCGAGTCACGTTTTGAACCCTGCACAAATGAATTATGCAACTACCGAAAAGGAGTTGCTAGCGGTGGTGTATGCCTTTGACAAATTTAGGCAATATCTGTTGGGTTCTAAAGTGATTGTTTATACTGACCATGCTGCGTTAAAATATCTTTTTGCTAAGCAGGAGTCAAAGCCCCGACTGCTAAGATGGATTCTACTTCTCCAAGAATTCGATGTGGAGATTCGTGATAAGAGAGGATGTGAAAACACTGTAGCTGATCACCTCTCGCGAATGTCACCGATTGAAGAAAACGGGGAAAAGCGTCCGATAAAGGATGAGTTTGCTGATGAACACATCCTAGTTATTCATGGTGTTCCTTGGTTTACGGATTACGCCAACTATTTGGTCGGGGGTCTAATACCTGACGATTTTGATTCTAACAAACGGAAAAAGTTTGTTCATGACTGCAGGTTTTACTTATGAGATGACCCGTTTCTTTACAAGAGAGGGGTGGATGGACTGATCAGAAGATGCGTTCCTGAAGAAGAGAAAAGGAAGGTGCTCGAAGCATGTCATAATTCAGATTATGGAGGGCATTTCAGTGGTGACCGCACCGCGGCCAAAGTCCTCCAATCGGGGTTGTATTTGCCGTCTTTGTTCAAGGATGCCCAGAACGTCGTTAAGGAATGCGATAGATGTCAACGAACTGGAAATATCTCGAAAAGAAACCAGATGCCGCAAAATTCCATGTTAGAAGTAGAGTTGTTTGATGTTTGGGGGATTGACTTTATGGGACCATTCCCACCATCATTTGGAAAACACTATATATTGGTGGCAGTTGACTATGTTTCGAAGTGGGTAGAAGCAGTGGCACTACCAGCTAATGATGCTAAGGTAGTGGTCAGGTTTCTGAAGGAGAACATATTTTCTCGGTTTGGAGTACCAAGGGCCCTTATAAGTGATGAAGGAACTCACTTCCTGAATCATCTCATGGAAAAGTTACTCCTTAAGTATAATATGAAGCACAAAATATCTACTCCTTACCATCCTCAAACCAACGGGCAAGCCGAGGTGTCAAATCGATAACTCAAACAGATATTAGAGAAAACAGTGCGTGCCTCCCGTAAGGACTGGGCAGTAAAGCTGGACGACGCTCTCTGGGCGTATCGCACTGCGTACAAAACACCCATTGGTATGTCCCCTTACCAACTGGTCTATGGTAAGGCCTGCCATCTGCCTCTAGAATTAGAACACAAGGCATTATGGGCATCAAAAGTCCTTAACCTAGACCTCACCAAAGCAGGAGAGTCTAGAACTCTCCAACTCCATGAGCTAGAGGAATTTCGGAACCGGGCATATGAGAATGCCAAAATTTACAAAGATCAAGCAAAGAAATGGCATGATCGACGAATTCAGAAGAAAGAATTTCGGGAAGGAAAATTAGTACTGTTGTACAACTCCCGGCTGAAACTCTTTCCGGGAAAGCTTAAATCAAAATGGTCAGGACCATTTGTAGTACATAAGGCGTTTCAGCACGGAGCAGTCGAGCTGAGAAATCCAGCAAATGGAGACATTTTTAAAGTAAATGGTCAGCGTCTGAAACCTTACTACGAGGGACAGTAGAAAGATCAAAACAATGTCGTTCATCTCACATGATACGATGAAGGACCGTCGAGCCAGGCGACGTAAAACGAAGCGCTTCGTGGGAGGCAACCCACGTATTTTACACTCACGCTTTCATTTTATTTTTTTTTTAACAGGTTTTGATTAACTCGCGGTTCATCGGTGAAAGAAGATTGTCACAGACTAGAGGAGAGGAAAAAATTTGAAAAACAGCACCCTGACATGGGTGGCCGTGTTACACAACACGGGCCGTGTCAGGCCTAGCATATCAGGGCTGAAAAACTTGAAAAAAGGTGGAGTCAGTGGTGCAACACGGGTGCCCATGTTGCAGGTGCGTGATTTTGAAAAAAAAATATAATACAGGAGGTGCAACACGGGTGCCCGTGTTGTGCAACACGGCCCGTGTTGCAAGGCACGCAGTCACTAATCATGTTTTACCAAGTGGGGCCCACCTGCTTTACTCCCCACTTATCATTAGTAACCACCCATTTCTTATCATTGTTCCCTATCACTTCATCTCCCTTCTTCTTCTCCCTCACAAAACCCTTAGCCTCCATAGCCTTCTCTCCAAAAAGCTTCCATATCCACCACACCCACTCATCGGAAACACTTCTGCCCTTCACAAAAAACGTTCTACTCATCCTTGTGCTCATTTCTACGGTTGCGTTTTTCACTAACAGTGATTTCAAAATTTTTCGAACTATCTGTGTTGTTTGTGTTTTGCAGGATTAATAATGCCTCCTCGTAGAGACACAGGAAAAGCAGTGGCGGAAACTTCGCGCCCCAGAAAGAGAGCACACCGTATGGAAAATCCTCACGGCATACTCTTTGAAGACCCGGATCATTAGAAGAAATACTCAAACATCATCAAGCGTAAGCTCACTCCCACAAGGTATATCTGTAACACTACGCTTGATAATCTAGGGCTGAGAGTAGAAGTCCATAGGATGTTTCACACTCTGGGTATGCTAGAATTTATGCAATTGGAAGCGCCGACTTATGAGCGCATAACTGTTGAATTCTTGAGTACTTTAGAATTTCAGTTGAAGCACAGGTGGACAGGTGTGGAGGAGGAATATTATGGTACACTGAGGTTTCGGTTATTTGATACTGACCATAGCCTGACAATAGCCGAATTGGGAGATATTCTGAAGCTCCCCAATTTTGGACCTGGAGCCCCTCCAGGAAATTTTAGTGCAGGGGACTTCTGGAAGGCTATTACAGGCAGAACTGATTATGTCGCGAAGGCAGCAAAAGCCTCGTGTATCCATAACCCATGTTTCAGGTACGCTCAAAAGGGATTGACCTATACACTATTCGGCAGGGGTGACAGCACAGGAGTGGCCACTCAGAGGGAGTTGTACTTCATGTATGGCATGGCAAATCAAGAACTCATCAATGTGGCCGCCTTTGCAGCTGACCACCTGAAGAGGGTTACGAATGCACCTTCCGGCGAAATCAGTGTAGGCGGTATGATTACTCAAATCGCAAATCACTTTGGCCACGGTGCTCTCCTGAGAGAGGAACCCACTGTTGCAGGTAAGACAAAGATAGATCTAGCCACCCTAACTGCCCAAGGTATGATTCGAGTCTTTGATAATTACTACTCCTTGGTAAGCTGAAACAGTCATCTCCTCGCTTTACCTGCCCCTGACTTTATTAGTATTCAAAATGTGAATAACTGGCTATATGAGAGCATAATGCAGGATGAAGAAGACCAATTTTATGATGGTACAGGTACAGAATTCTTTGAGGATGAAGGAGATCAGGTAGAAGAAGTGCCTATACCGCCTACTCGAGTCTCACCTCATCAGGAGTCCGGCTCCGGCTCTTGGAGCTTATCTAAAAAAGAATGGGATTGGATGGAGAGTGAGATGTGTCATCTCCGAAGTGAGCAAACAAGGCAAGGCGATGAGCAGACAAGACAAGGGAACGAACAAATCCGACAAGGCAGGTTGATCGGTGAAATGCACGAATGGATGCGGCAGATGATGCTGCGCGACCAACCTCCGCAACCATGAACTTTGTGAGTCCTCTGCTACTGGTGTTCCAACAGTGAGGACACTGTTGAATCCTAGTATAGGGGTATTTTATTTGTGTTTTTATGTTATTTGTTTATGTTATTTGTGTGTTTTCATTTCTGTTTTAGTTATTTGGTTATTTAATTTTCAGTGTTAGTTTGAAAGCATGAAAGCAATTCCACAGGAAAACCCCCTGACATTGAGCTAATAAAATGAATAACATTGTTGGTTGGGGAACTGTTTGGTGAAGATGTCGGTGAGTGAGGTGATGAGAAAGTATATAGAATACTCGGAAAAGAACTGTGAGGATGAAATCGGAACAATCTTGAGAGATAGGTAAAAGGCAAACACCCTGGGTTTCCCGAGTAGGAACGAGTTCGACGTGTAGATTTGTACCATAGTGCTTTGATCTGAGAAGTACCCCTGAGTAGTTTATTTTGACAATTAGGTTTCATCAATAAGAATCGTGTGTGCAAGGTTAATGAAAAATATTGAGCTAAGGCACAGAGAAAAAAACAAACAAACAAAAAGGGGCAATTAGGCGACTAATCCTTCTAAGTTGGGTAACCCTCACCCGGTTATTCAGCCCAACGGCGGTCGAACCTGAAAGCCATTCAAAAATAATAACAGTGCCAGAAAAAGAAAAATTTCGTTGATAAATCTTGTGCACACGAGGAAAATCATAAAAGCCGTTATAGTGATTGTCCGAATGAAAGGGAGAAAAATTGAAAAAGAAGACTTAAGTACAAAGCATAGTCGGAGAGGTTACCCATAGGGAGACTGAGGTCTGTGGTTTACCGCAGTCTAGTGTTTGCATGTTACCTGTTTTGAGGGAAAAGCCGAGATTAGTCCTAGTGGGACTTGGAATGAGAAGTTCAAGTATGAGTATCATCACCGTAACTCACATTTCGATGGACGGTTCCGTTATGAAAAAGATATTAAGTTCGGTTTGGCGAGCTTTTTGCTTGAGGACAAGCAAAAGTTCAAGTTCGGGGGAGTTTGATCGGTGGATTTCACTTGTGTTTTCAAACGCTGTTTATTGTTAATTTCGCACCATTTTTATTTGTTTTCGAAGCTTTATTTGTTATTATCTGAGTTACTCGTAGTTGTTTGTCTTCAAGTCTTATTTTGAAGTTTGGATTACTTTTGTCGCTGGTGCGTTTGATTCGGTTTCTTTTAGTGTGTTTTTGGCAGGAATGGATAGCATGACAGTCGCACCGCTTTCGGAGGCAAAGAAAAGTCGGAAAAGGGAAGTCAGAGCCACAACACGGGTACCCGTGTTGCACAACACGGCCCGTGTCATGGAGGACACGGTTGGCAGACACGGGTAGGAGAAGCAAGGAAAATGGGAAATAGACGTACAACACAGGTGCCTGTGTCATGCAACACGGCCCGTGTTGCAGCCCTTGTAGAAGAAAACGTGTCTGAAGGAGTCAGCAGCATGACACGGCCACCCGTGTTGCACAACACGGCCCGTGTCATGGCCACTGAGAGTGAAAATGTTATTTTTCTGATTTTTATGCTGTCAGACCTATTTCGAAGGGCATTTGAGACATTTCGCGATGTAATTTGAATTTAGATATAAGAGCCACTTTTTAGAAAGTAGGAGACACTTTTGAATTGATATTAGGATTGACAACTGAGGAGAGAGTTTTTCTGGAGAACAAACGGATCGATTAAAAGCGGAAGCAATTGATGATCCAAGGGACCCAACTCGAATTGTAATGATCTTCTCCTTTTCATTTCTAATTGCATTTATGTTTATGAAGAACATGAGCAGCTAAACCCCCAGTTGTTAGGGGGTGGTCCTAAGTTGCGATGTAATGACTTTTGTTTGATTATTCTATGAGACTTATGTTATTCACTTTATATATATTTTATTTTGCAACCATCTTAATGCGTATTCATATTGGAAAGTAGAATTCGAATCATGCTTAGGTTTTAGTCTGGAAAGTCAACCTAACACTTTTGCAAAATAGTCTCACGGTCGATATTGCTTAGGAATGAGGATATCCCGTATCACGTATTGTATGGTCGGAACGATTGCTTGATGCTTTTCATGGACACTGAGAAATTAGTGTACATGAAACTCATCAAAGGGTTTTTATTAAGGAATTAAGGAAAACTAAATTGGCCAACTGATGAATTAAGGTGAATAACTATAATCGCAGGATAATCCTACATGGTCTTTACTCGCATCGTGTCCACTCCCCTAACACGGCTCTTAGATTGATTTATAAGTCTTTATTTACTTGTTGTATTACTCTGCTACCAAACAAACCCCTAAACCTTTTGTTCCTTTGAATACTAAAAATAGTACACTTGCTATTTTCCCGATCAGTATTATATCGGCCAAGAAACATATGATAACATAAAAACAGAATCAAGGAATAAAGAATAAAATTGAAATAACATGTAATTAAAATGATTGTTTGGAATGTAATACATAAGGGAAATAAACAATGCAAAAATCAAAATAATTGAAAACGGACGGAAAACAGAAAAAAAGTAAACTAAACTAAACTAAAGCTAATAGCTCAGTCTTTTCGTGCCTTCAATTCGTCAAACATTCGGGCGTAGTAGTCGAGATGGTCCCAAACTAAGTCCATGAAAACTGCGAGTTTGCTGTGTATGCTTGTGATGTCGTCTCTTACGGTGGTCAAAGTTGCGTCGACGTTGTCTAATTGGTTCAGGACAGTATCCATTTTGTCTGTGGTTTCCTCAGGGATGGGCTCAGGATAGGTGTTGTAATACGGAGGGGTCGTAGGGTCTACCTCAGCTTCTGATACAACATCCTCATAGTACATATAATCATGTGCTTCAGAGATGTGATTACTGTCGTACATGTAATTCTATGGTGTTGATTGAGGTGAAGGAGGTCACATAGGCTCATCCAATTCATAAACCCAATTGTCCTTGTTATGGATACTTGTCATCTGATGATTTGGCAATGTGAATAGCTGGACAGGTTTTTCATTGATGAGGTACTCGTAAGGTCCAAGTCCCATAGTTCTTAAAATGCGCCTGTTAAAGCAAAACTGGATATTCATGGGTTGGATGGTGCCAAAACTAATGCTTGCATTTAGGTGGAATCTAAGGCCAAACTCGTGGGCAATCATTGTCACGAGGCCTCCTATTAGAATAGGTGATTGTGGTTCCTGAGTGAGGCGTCGGAAGGATCTCATCATAAAAGGTACAACATTCACTGTACGGCCCTGAGAAGCACAGAACATGATAAATAACTCTTCTTTAGATACTGTAGTAATGTTTTCTTCATTACCGAAAAGGGTGTGAGCTAGGATCTTATGAAAGTATCTGAAAGCTGGGTTATGAATCTCATCATTATACATGCTGTTTGGGTCAGGGTGATAGTCGCATGTGATTCTACTCCAGAACTGGTTTAATTCAAAATCAAGATCGTCATCTTCGGCACTGATGAACACATGTGGTCCGCTAGGAAATCCTAGGAGGTTAGCTAATGACATCCGGCTATGGGTTTGGTCCATTCCAAACATCCTAAAGGTGATCAGCTCTGAGTTTGATCTGAAACCATAGTTGGGTAAGTACCTGAAGGAACTAAGGAATTCGTAGGTGAGGTCCTTATAGGTAGCAAAACGGGTTTTCAAGAAGGTGTTCTCCCAGCCTAATTGATTAAACAGGTATTGGATGCTATCAGTAATTCCTAGTTTCTCCATGGTAGACTTATCATAATACAGTGTTAAGACTATGTCTCTCTCAGTTAATGCTTCAAATCTTGCCTTTTGAGCTAATCCTCGAAAATGAACCTTTGTGAAGTCGTACGCGGCCATACTCGCAGGTTAGTCGGAGAAAAACAAGAGGAAGGTTTGAAGTCTTTTAAAATCCTGAAAAGTTTAAAACAGAAATTTGAAGTCAGAATTTTTAGAAACAAAAGGTGGTGAAAAATAAAGTTTAAATAAAAGAGAAAAATAAAATAAAATAGAGTAAAAATAGTAGCAATTGTAAGTTTAGAATTTTTGTTAAAGTTTCAAAGTAGAATTTTAAATAAAAATGAGAATGAAATACAATAAAGAGGGAAATACGGGAAAATTGGGTTGCCTCCCATTAAGCGTTGTTTTTAACGTCTAAAGCCTGATGATAGCTTGGTGACAAGCTATTCGGGTGTTTGAGCAGGAAGCTCAAGCAATGTTATACTGCTGACTTGAGGGCTGTTTTCGTTCTTATTATAATGTTTTAGACGTTGCCCGTTTACGATAAACGGTGCATTCGTCTTATCGGTAATTTCAACAGCTCCACTTTGAAGTACTTTAGTCACTTCAAAAGGTCCAGACCACCTAGATTTTAGTTTACCTGGGAAGAGTTTTAATCTTGAATTAAATAGAAGTACGATGTCTCCCAAACTGAATTGTTTCTTGACTGAACATTTATCATTCCATTTTTTAGTTCGTTCTTTGTAGATACGGGCATTTTCGTAAGCGTCCAATCGAAGTTCTTCTAATTCGTGTAAGTTCAAGATTCGTTTCTCTCCTGCCTCAGTGTAGTTGAAATTGAGTGTCTTAATGGCCCAGAAGGCTTTATGCTCTAATTCTACAGGGAGATGACAGAATTTACCATAAACTAATTTGAAGGGTGTAGTACCTATTGGTGTCTTAAAAGCGGTCCTATAAGCCCATAAAGCTTCATTTAGCTTTGATGACCAATCTTTCCTTGAGGTAGCGACAGTCTTTTCCAAAATTTGTTTTATTTCTCTGTTCGAGACTTCTACTAGTCCACTAGTTTGTGGATGATAAGGTGTAGCTACTCGGTGTCGGACTCCATATTTAGAAAGAAGTTTATCAAGGATTCGCGATATGAAGTGTGATCCGTCGTCACTAATGACGAGTCTGGGTACACCGAATCTAGGAAAGATTGTGTTTTTGAAGAGTTTGATTACTACTCGTGCGTCATTTGTTGGAGCAGTTATGGCTTCTATCCATTTAGACACATAGTCTACAACGACGAGTATGTAGTTATTACCAAAAGAAGGCGGGAATGGTCCCATGAAATCTATTCCCCATACGTCAAAGATTTCTACCTCTAAGATTCCTTTCTGAGGCATTTCATCGCGTCGTGATATGTTGCCAGTTCGTTGGCATCGATCATATTTTAGCACAGCGATGTGAACGTCTTTCCAGAGGTTAGGCCAGAATAAGCCGGCTTGGAGAATCTTAGCGCACGTCTTGGATGTACTGGCATGACCACCATATGGTGCTGAATGGCATTGGGAAATGATATTTTCTATTTCTTCCTCTGGGACACAGCGACGGTATATGTTGTCGGCCCCTCTCTTGAAGAGTAGAGGTTCGTCCCAATAATAGTGTTTCAAATCGTGGAAGAATTTCTTCTTTTGCTGATAAGTGAAATCCGGTGGAAGCACGCCTGCAGCTAGGTAATTAACGATGTCAGCGTACCAAGGTAATGTGACTTGGGCATAGACGGCTTCTACGGCTTTTTCGAGTTCTGGATCTTCCGAGATTAAGTTAGGCATGTCACTTTCTAATTTGGCTATCAGATGTTCGTACGGGAAGTCGTGATTTATCGGTACTGGTTCATGTTTGATGCCTTCTATTCGGGATAAGTGATCTGCAACAACGTTCTCGGTTCCTTTCTTATCTTTGATTTCTAAGTCAAACTCTTGTAATAACAGGATCTATCTCAATAATCTTGGTTTGGCATCCTTTTTGCTTATTAGGTACCTAATGGCAGCGTGGTCTGTGTATATGATAATTTTTGCTCCTACTAAGTAAGAATGGAATTTGTCAAGCGCAAATATAACTGCTAGAAGTTCCTTTTCTGTTGTAGCGTAGTTCATTTGGGCAGGGTCTAAGGTTCTACTGGCATAGTAGATGGCATGAAGCTTCTTGTCATTCCTTTGTCCTAGAACTGCGCCTACGGCATAATCACTCGTATCGCACATGATTTCGAACGGTAATCGCCAATCGGGTGGTTGCATAACCGGTGCGGTGATAAGGGCTGATTTTAATGTTTCGAATGCTTTTAGACAGTCGTCGTCAAAGACGAACTCAACATCTTTCATCAACAGGCCGGTCAAAGGTTTTGTGATTTTTGAAAAATCTTTTATAAATCTGCGGTAGAAACCGGCATGTCCTAGAAAACTCCGTATTTCTCGTACGAATTTTGGAGGTTGGAGGTCTTTTATAATCTCTATTTTAGCTTTGTCGACCTCAATTCCTTTATTTGATATGACATGTCCTAGAATTATTCCTTGTCGGACCATAAAATGGCATTTTTCCCAATTTAGGACGAGGTTCACTTTTACACAACGTTCTAATACCATTTCTAAGTTTTGTAAGCATCCTTCGAAACTTTGTCCACATACTGAGAAATCGTCCATAAACACTTCCATGATGTCGACTATGAAATTTGCGAAGATTGCCATCATGCATCTTTGGAAGGTTGCTGGAGCATTACAGAGTCCGAACGGCATTCGGCGGTAAGCAAAAGTACCATAAGGACATGTGAATGTAGTCTTTTCTTGGTCATCAGGATGAATGGGAATTTGGAAAAATCCTGAATAGCCATCTAGATAGCAGAAATATGAATGTTTGGCTAATCTTTCCAACATTTGGTCTATGAAGGGTAAGGGGAAGTGATCTTTTCGTGTGGCTTTTTTAAGCTTTCTATAATCAATGCACATCCTGCTTCCAGTCACGACTCTTTTTGTTATTGATTCGCCTTTTTCGTTCTTAACTACTGTGACTCCTCCTTTCTTAGGTACGACATGAACTGGGCTGACCCATTCATTATCGGAGATTGGATAGATGATTCCTGCATCTAGCAATTTCTTTACTTCATCTCTGACTACAGTGCTTAAGATGGGGTTCAGTCTCCTATGATGCTCTATAGAGGTTTTACAGTCTTCCTCTATTGTAATTCGATGCATACATATCGAATGACTTATACCTTTTAGATCGCTTATGTTATAGCCTAACGCGGTGGGGTACTTCTTTAGGACTTCTAATAGCTTTACGGTTTCTAATTGTCCTAAGTCGGCGTTGACTATCACTGGTCTTTTTAGTTCATCATCTAGGAATTCATATCTAAGGTTTTTGGGTAGTGTTTTAAGTTCTAAATATGGGTTCTTCGGACCTGGCATATGATTTGGGGTTAGTGCTAAGCTTTCGCTTAGGCTGTCGTCTTTATACGATTTACGCCAATCACCATCTTCAGAAATATCTAGTATTTGAATCTTTATTATTTTTGAATACGTGGTCTCTTCATTTTCAAGTTCTCTTATACATTCGTCAATTACATCTACTAAATAGCAGGTATCGTCTATGGCAGGTGCTCGTAAGAACTTGGTGAGAATGAACTCTATCTTTTCTTCTCCTACTTCGAATGTTAGCCTTCCTTTCTTCACGTCTATAATAGCTCCGGCTGTAGCTAGGAACGGTCTTCCTAGGATAATTGGGGTAACAGAGTCGTCTTTGATGTCCATGATTATGAAGTCGGTTGGGATGTAGAATTGTCCTATGCGTACTGGAATGTTTTCCAGTATTCCGACGGGGTATTTTACTGACCGGTCAGCTAATTGTACGGACATTTTGGTTAGTCTTAGGTCTCCCATATTCAGTTTTTTGCATATAGATAAAGGCATAACACTGATACTGGCTCCTAAATCGCATAGAGCTTTGTCTATTACGAACTTTCCTATGACGCAGGGTATGGAGAAACTACCTGGGTCTTTTAATTTAGGAGGCATGTGGTTTTGAATAATAGCGCTACACTCTGCAGTAAGTGTAACTGTTTCGTTATCCTCGATCTTTCTCTTATTTGACAGGATTTCTTTGAGAAATTTAGCGTATGACGACATTTGAGTTATCGCTTCTGTAAAAGGAATAGTGATATTCAACTATTTAAGGAGCTCTACAAATTTCTTAAATTGTCCTGAAGTTTTGGAGTTTATTAATCTTTGAGGATAAGGGATAGGTGGTTTATATGGCGCTGGAGGTGCTTGCGTTTTTTCACTTGCGGTGTCCTCCTTCTCGTTGTCTTCCTTCTTCTCTAACTCAGATTCCTTTTCTGCTTGTTCAGTTGGTTTTTGTTGCATGGTTTCTGTGCTAGAGCATCTACTTTAGCGTTGAACTTTTCAAGGCTGCTGATCTCGTACATCCCACCTTTCGCTGCTGGTTTCTCTGCTGGAATGCGTTCATCTCCCCATTGGCAGTGGTTCTGAGACATGTTTTCGATTAGTTGATAGGCTTTGTCGTATGGCTTATCCATAAGTGCATCGCCCGCGGCGGCGTCTACCGTTAATCTGGTGTTGTATAAAAGCCCATTATAGAAAGTATGAATCGTCACCCAGTCTTCTAGACCGTGGTGAGGACATGTTCTCATCATATCTTTGAATCATTCCCATGCTTCGTAAAGAGATTCAGTATCTTTTTATCAAAATCCGTTGATTTGAGCTCTAAGCATAGCAGTTTTGCTTGGCGGAAAATATCTTGCTAAGAAAACGTTCTTCAACTGTTCCCACGTCGTAACGGAGTTGGATGGTAAGGATTGTAACCATGTCCATGCTCTATCTCTAAGAGAGAAAGGGAAAAGACGAAGTCTTATTGCGTCTGGAGTTACTCCATTTGCTTTCACTATGTCTGCGTATTGTACAAACTTTGTTAAATGTTCGTTCGGATCCTCAGTTGCATTTCCTGAGAATTGGTTTTGTTGTACAGCTGACAACAATGACGGTTTCAGCTCAAAATCGTTTCGAGTAATAGCTGGGGCAGCAATGCTACTTCTAGGCTCCATCTGAGAGGGTGTAGCGTATGCCTTCAGCGATTTGTTTTGAGGTCCTTCAGCCATCTTTGGTTCTTCTTCGGATTTGGGAATGTGAGTGAGAGGATCGGGAATGTTATGTTTTTGTTGGTACTCAATGATGCGACTTCTTAAATGTAAGAAGCGCTCTAGTTCTGCGACTGAGGATTTTAAGATATCGCCTTGTGGGCGATTACTTGGCATACAATCGACATAACTAGTAAAGGGAAAATAAAATTGTTAACCTAGTCTATACGGCGTAACAGAAGGTTACACTATTGACTAAACGGGTCCTCGGCAACGGCGCCAAAAACTTGATCGCGACTTTTTATGTCTAATACAACTTAACTGCAAGTGCACAGTCTATCGCGTAGTAATAAAAGATATCGATCCCACAAGGACTCGTAATCAAACTAGTGTTCTCGGGAGTTACTATGTTTAGCTAGGTAGATAATGTTTAAGGGAATAATTTCTATCACTAAAGGGAATTAAAAACGTTACTTGAATTATAATTACGCGAATCGATATGCAATAATTATGTTCTTCGGGGATTTGACAAGTTACCGGTATATGAAATATTTTTCAGAATTTATTTAAGAAGAAAAATAATGATCTAAAGACCTTCATCTCACGATGGTTGTTGACGCTAATCGCATCTCTAAGGCGGAACGTAGTTCGGGGTTAAAATTGCTTTTTGAAAATCTCTAAGTTCTAATCTATTTTAAAGTGCTTTCGCTGTTATTAAAACAAATGTCTAGCGTTTACTATCTGGTCCTAGCCGCAGCTGTCGCTTGTTGGTTCGTACCTTAATTAATTTCCCACTGTCGTGGCAAAACTACTTTTAAATAAGTTCTCGCTTTCGCGACGAAAGTTTATTCAGTAAATAAGTTTAAACACTCAGACCATAAACAAATTTTGAAAAGGAAAGTTTTCAACCGGTTATTATCAAATCCCGTCTGAATTATTATTACATATCGATTACTCTGATTTAGCTAGACATGGATTTGGAAAAGGTAAAACATAAAGAAAACCAGAAACTTAGAACATTCATATTACTGGGAATTAAAGTTACAATTAACGAAATAATGAAAAACCTGTAACGTATCCAATTGGCTTTTGGCCAAATCCCAACGATGTCGGCAGAATTATGTCTTCAAACCAATAGAGCGCACAAACGAATATTGTAGAAATGGAATACAGGAATAAGGAAAGGAAACAAAAACAGAAAGAATGAAACTAAATTTTTCTCTGGAAATAAATTTGGGCAGCACTTCGTTGTCTGAATGCGGCTCCCTTTCTCAGCTCCCCTCCTTCCCCTTTTATAGAGGTAAAATTCTAACGGTTGTAATTTGAAGAAGGTGGACTTGGAGGCAGAAAAATTAGGGAGTAGTGGTCCATTATTTGGGACTTGGAACTGGTATTTGCACGTTCAATTGAAGCTATGCGTTTTTGCCTGCATGACGATCGTCATGGTGTGTGACGGTCGTCACAGCAGCAAAATGTGCATTATGTGTTTTTCATGTTGTTTTCATCTGGTTTTCGTCCATATTTCATCTGTAATTGCTTCTTTTCTTCATATTGCTTCGTTTAGACATGATCTTCAAATACCTGCAAAATATCAGACAAATAACATGGAAAAAACCCGAAATCGGATTGAAACCAGTCAAACATTAGTTGAATTATGCGTCAATATATATATATATATATATATATATATATATATATATATATATATATATATATATATATATATATATATATATATATATATATATATATATATATATATATATATATATATATATATATATATATATATATATATATATATACGATTTCGCGTTATCAAAATTCTATAAAGAATGGCATACTTGACACTGAGCAGTGCTGCAGATAGCTTCCCTTTGGATGGCCAGGTGTTTACTTGACTTACAGTGATGATTCTGCAAACAAGGTTGTCTGAAGCAACCAATTCCTTCTCACCACTATTTGCTCTCCCCAAGTATCTGTTGATCACAGCTGGAGACAATTGCACACACCTTCCTCTGACAAATACCTTCATGAACTCCTTGCTGTCCCTTTTTGAGATTGAGTCTGGTATGTTGACAATAAACTCCTTTACCAGTCCTTCGTAACATCTGGAAAAACCAGTGACTGTCTTGAGCAGACCCGCGTTGTTGATCAAATCCATTACCTCCTTGATCTCAAAGGCATTTTTCCCCAATTCTCTCTCAAGAGCGATCCTCCTTTGGTATACATATCTCCATTTTGTCACACTGTGAATGGAATGGAAAGAAATGTTGTCAAGAGGAGCAGTTGGCATGGGCTTAATAGGTTTCTTTCCCAATGGTTTCTTAACATTAAAAATGTTAGGAACATCTCTTATAACATCACCTTCAGACTCAGAACCACTCTCAGTAAGTTTTCTTTTCTTGGAGGCAGCTGATACCTTGCTCCAAGGTTTGGAGGTCCCTATATGGGTTATTTTTCTCTGACTTTTGGGAGAGTTGTCTTCAAGGCCAGTTTTCCCTTTCCTAGTCATTAGTTTCTTGGCTATACCAGGAGCAACATTCTTGAGGAATTCATCATCTGATGATACATCTACACCATTTCCAGGAGCTTCATTTATCTCATCCTTATTGTTAGTGCTCTTGGTTTCACCAACATTTTGTCCTTCCTCATGTACTACATAGCTACCTAAATTTTTCAGTTTTTCTGTGTTATGGTTAGTCTTATCAGAGGGGAACTCAGAATTGTCCTCATGATTCTCATTAGATATTGGGGATGGGTCAACCCTAGAGAGTGGAATGATGATTCTATGTACATTTTGACCTTCATGGAGGATTTTGGAAACTAGTTCATTAACAGACCTGTCATCATAGGTAGAGTCTTTCCCTCTATTGAAGTTGTCCATGAGAGGTTCAGAATTCTTACCGTCTTGGTATGCATGTGAAGATGCTGAATTTTGGGCTTCACTACCTCTTCCCAGGGCCATGCTTAGAGGAATGACATCAAGGATTTCCTCCAGGGAAATGCTCTTGTTTTGATCATAGTCATGCTTGATGGGGATGGACGTTTGCTGTTGAGACATTGTTCATGACTTTAGTTGTAGAAGGAGAGGTTCTCTGTGATGGCTGTATGAGGTATGCAAGGAGATGACTTTGTATGAGCAACCACAATGACAAACTGAAAGAGTAAAGGGGCTAGAAGGGTTTGCTTGTGAAAGAGGTGGGAACTTGATATTTTGACCAATCAGACTTTGATTAATTTTCAAAATATAATTCCCTATTAATTGCTATAATCTCTTACTGCACCGCCTTTCTACACTGCTTCTTTCAATTTTACTTAGGGTAGTCTTATGACCCCAGGTGGAACTTTTAGCACTGGCTATGTCATGGTCCTTAGGCTCTATACGGTCTCTTCTAGAGTGAAGTTGATCATCACTATACACTATTCTATTATGACGAGTTGAGTCCATATTGATGTTACTCTTAATGTCACAGAACAAAGTCATGACATCCTGAGTGACATTTCTTTTTTTATGTTGATCTCTGGTCATGGACTCCATCGACTTCCAGTATAGTAGGTCTAGGTTTCTATGATGACCATCCTTTACATGTCTTATCTTGGTTTGCCTACCAGCCTTATACTTTCCATAGTTTGTTCTTCTATTCAGAGGAAACTTAGAGGTTCCTCTCACTGATTCCTTTGTCATGATCTTCTTCATCTTTTGAGGATATCTTCCTTGATCCAACCATATTTGATCCTTTTCTTTAGTTAGATTGCTTCTGGGATCCCATAAGTAACAATTGTTCTTTGATCTATATCCTCTCATGATTACCTCACCTTCTTCATTGGTGACAACACATTTATCCTTGGTAAATGTGACACTAAGACCTTGGTCACAAAGTTGACTTATGCTTATTAGATTCACAGTCAGACCTTTAACCAACAAGACATTCTCTATTTCTGGACCTTCAGGATTGTCTAGTTGTCCAGCACCTGTGATTTCTCCTCTAACTCCATCACCAAATGTTACATGACTAGAGGAATGAGTTTTAAGGTTTATCAAGAGATCCTCAATTCAAGTCATATGTCTGGAGCAGCCACTGTCAAAGTACCAATCCTCTTTGGTTGGCATTCTTAGAGAAGTGTGAGCTACTAAGGCCATATTCTTGGCAACCCATTGTCTTTGCTTGTTATAAGTCTCCTCCTTGGGTTTGGCATGATGCTGCTTCTTGACATGAGTACCCTGTTTGGCTTTTCCTTGACTAGGAAATCCATGCAGCCAGAAACACACAACTTTAATATGTCCAAGTTTTCCACAGTGGTAACACCTATAACCATAGAATTTTCTCTTGACCTGGTTCCAGTTTCTGTGTGTTGGATGTTGTGACATTGGTCTTGACATCCTTTCTAACTTCTGAATATCAGGTTTCAGTCTCTTGAGTTTTAAGATAGGATTTTGTTTATCAACAAATCCTAGTCCAGACCTATTTCCTGAAGTATGACCACTCTGAAGGATTTCCTCTAGGGTGTCAGTCCCAGAATTGAGCATCCTTATGGATTTTGTCATTTGATCCTTTTTACCTTTCAACTCATTTACCTCACCTCTGAGTGAGTTTATTGTGGCTAGATGCTATCTCTTTTCAACTTCTAACTCCTTGATGATTTCCTTCTGGTGCTCTCCTTGTTGATATAGTTCTGTATTCCTGATGTGAAGCTTTTGATACGAGGCTGCAAGCTCCTCAAAGGTCAATTCCTCTTTACTAGAGTCATCATCAGAAATACACACACTGTTATGATTAGTGACATGCTTAGCATACTCCTCTTCTGATCCACTAACAGAATCTCCATCAGACCAAATGACTGCCAAACTCTTCTTTTTCTTGAGATAAGTAGGACATTCAGCTCTAATATGTCCATACCCTTCACATTCATGACATTGGACCCCTTTGCTTTGGCCTGAGTTACTCCTTCTGCTGTTTTTAGAAGAGTTGTTCTTGATGTATGGTTTAGACTTATGATCAAATCTCTTGATCAATTTATTGAATTGTCTTCTAAGCAAGGCTATTGCTTCTGACAAATTATCCTCATTTTCACCATCTTCATCTTCTGAATCTTCTATAGTGTTTGAGACAAGAGCTATGCTTTTGCTCTTTTTCTCCACAGTCTGATCACACATGCCTATCTCAAATGTTCGGAGAGAACCTATGAGTTCATCCATCTTCATGTTGCATATTGTTGCACCCCAAAATTTGCCCTCACAATACAAGACTTTGTGTTCCAAGAAGGTTCACAAGGTTCACAAAATTCACAATTGGTCAGAAGAGTTGACAATTCCCTCAGACAATGCACCTCCTAAGCAGTGCATCCAAAACTAGGGTTTTGACTTTAATCAGGCTAAATGGACTTCCAAGACTTCAAGTGAGCTTCATAACATCTTATATGTGTATAAGAACCCCCATGTCAAGTTTCAAGACTTTTCTCAAAAGTTTGCTCAGTCAGATGATCAGATAAGTCAAAAGCAGTCAATGTAGTTAAAAGATCAAACTGAGGTCAACTGTGGTCAAACCAAAGTCAAACTTCATGATTTTTTTTTTGCCAACATCAAAGAGAGGTTGGGTGAGAAATATTATCATAATAACTGTAATACCCCAAATTTTGCCCTAAGATTTGTCGTCGCATTTCATTGCATTTAATCAATTACTAACAAATTTGTGTAGTCGTTTGCCTTTTTGCAGGTAAATATCATATGGCATGCATTTTTTTTCTAAAAAGTAAAAATGGCACAATTGGCAGGAGGACATGTGTAAGGAGTTATGAGTGTGAGAGGTTGAGAGTTCGAATCTCACCTTTGTCATTTTTTTTGTTTTTTATTATTTTTACTCTAAATTTTTCTATCTTTCATTAAAAAAAATAACAAAAATAGTTTTTTATTATCATTTAATTATTATTTTCGTATTTTAATTAAATCATTTTTTAAAATATTATTTTTTTCACTTTTTTCTAAATTATTCATAAAAATATCCAAAAAATCATAAAATAAAAAAATATTGAAAAAAATTTTGTTCTTTTTATAATATTTTTTATTTTAGGAATCAATAGGATTATTAGTTTTTATTTTAAGTTTATTTTAATTATTTTAAATTATTTAAATTTTATTTTTTCTTAACTAATTATTTAGTTTGGGCTTTAAAATGGGCTTTAGGGACATTATTGACAATTTGGTGTTAACCCTAATTTGTTCCCTATATATACATGTGTTGCCTTGTTGGAAAAAAGGGGAGGGAATGAAAAAAACCTAAGAGGAGTGAGTGCCGTTTGCCGTTATTTAGTTTTCTTCTTCATCCATTACTATTGTTTCTTTTTCTTCATCGTTTACCGTTATTTCTTTTCCTTCATCTATTACTGTTGTTTCTTTTTCTTCATCTTTTACCGTTATTTCTTTTTCTTCATCTATTACCGTTATTTCTTTTTCTTTATCTATTACTGTTACGTTTATATATATATAATTTTTAAATTGTTAGAGTTTATATATATAAGATTTTTGATCGAATTATGTCGATACGATGTTTGCACATTTGTGTGCATGACGCGTGACATTTATGTTAGTTCGATCTGGTTGCGATGATCGCATTTTTGTGTGAGCAATAATACTATTTTTTGCTTAATTTCTTTTTCTTTGCGATAAATTTTGTTTCGTCCGATTTAGATCTGGTTGCGATGAGCGCATTTCTGCGTTAGCAACATTGTTGGGTTATTTGGCACGTTTAAAATTCATTATTGCTTTATTATTATTATTATTATTATTATTATTATTATTATTATTATTATTATTATTATTATCATTATTTATTATTATTATCATTATTATCATTATTATTACCATTATTATTATTATTGTTATCATTAATTTATTAAAATTTGTTATAATATAAAAATCTGTTTTTTAAAATAAATAACATTAACATCTTTTCCAAATTAATATGAAAACCTATTATTTTTAAGAAAAACTTTTTTTTAGATAAATTTAAAATAATAACTAAAATCTTTTTTTTTAAAATAATAACTAGAACCGTTATTTATTTTATTTTATTATTGTTCAATTCAAATTTCATTATCATATTGTATCTGTTCCTCTCATGTAACCTCGCGAACTTAACAATCGCTCTTTAAATTCTGCCTTTAAATTTCTGCTTGCATGGTTTAAATTATGACATTATCTCTCTGTTTGCATGATTCAATTATCTCACGCGTTTACTATTATTTCTGTCACATTGCACACATCCGAAGGTTAGGTCTAACTGTTTGGCCGCCGCGCCAATAGTCCGTAAAACTTCACACATTCAATTTCAAATCCTCAAAACTACAAACTACAAACCCTAATTTTCACAAATGCCTCGCCGCAGGCAAAATTACAATTTTACCCTTAGCATTAGGTCAAAGAGCCGCCGCGCTCATTTTAGGGTTTCCCGCCGTGGAATCCCTAATTTAACCCTAATTACAACTTAACATTTCAACGTAGAGATTTGGAGTTTCTACACTCCACGTAAGCGTGTCCTTAAGATGCGTTTATTCCCCTTGAGACCTTGACCACAGTCAAGAAGTTTCTAACCTCCCTATTGAGGGGAACTACGATTACTCTGATTCCACTCCCGTAAGGATACGTAGGCACAAGATGCGATGTCTTGCCGAGTAAACTTAGAATTAACCCCCTTTATTATTTATTATTGCTTATTTATATTTTATTTATCTTTGCTATTTAATTATTTTGCTTATTATTTTGTAATTGTTTCTTGGATGTAAAGTTGTTTAATTATTTAATTATTATTATGGTTAGTAATTAGGGAGTGTAATAACATGTATGTAATATTAAAATAAATTTAGATCACTTTTAAATAAAGATAATTAAAATAAACACGTCACACACGTAAGTCGATTTTAATCGCCGTCTCACTTCCTAAGGATATCCCTCAAGTTGCCTACGAATAATGGTTAAGTGGGGTGTATAAAGCAAGTCCCTCAAATAAAAAAATCATCAAAGTCCCTTATGGTTGCCTTTACGAATCAAGTCCCTTTCGAAAAATGATGATGGTCCCTTATATGTGCTTATTACATCCCACAATGGCCTTCAAAAATCCAATCGTCCCTCACATGTCCCTTAACATCCAAAGTAAGGACTACCTACTCCATTATAGTAGGGATAGTCTTACTAAGGAAAGGATAAAGAATAAGAAAGACCTTAAAACATTAGGGTAGGCTACTCCTAGATACTTGCTCACTTCAAAACTTTTTCACACTTAAACAAATTTCCAACAAAATTTTCAAACAAGTTTTTTTCACATCCATACACGGATTATTATTAAACTATTCTGAAATTTTTTGCTATTCACACACTACACTTTCAAAACAATTCAAAAGTGAGCTTAAGTACCTAAGAGCCCATGGATAACCATGGATGAAAAGGATGCTAATACCTTCCCTTTTCATAACCTACCCCCCGGACCCAAAATATTCTCTAAGGTCTTTCCTGTTCTTTTATAACCTTTCCTTATGGATAAAATAAAAGTCGGTGGCGACTCTTGCTATCCGCAACATTGTTTAAAGTCAGTTCTCCCACCGTGTTACAGAACTGGCGACTCTGCTGGGGATCTATTTAAGAGGGGTACCCTTAGGAATTAAGATCACTTTAAATTGTTTGCCTTGTTTGCTTTATTATTATATTGTTGGGGTGCTCTTATGTGTGAAAGGTCCTAACCCGGATCTAGTGTACCTTAGGTAAATGTCAATAGACCAAGGAAACTGTACGACGTATATCGATACGGTTGATCTGGTGGCCATAGTTAGTGCGACTTCTTGGTTGGTGCTTATATTCCTTAAGTCAAGTTGAGGATAATATTGAGGCTGCCATATGTTGTCAATGCACTAACTGACTTTTAGAACCCTAGTTAACTCATCTTGGCCTTTAGAAAGTAGTGAGGTAACCGGCTTTGGTGCAGACTGAAGTTGGTTGACACTCGATACTACGCTCATTGAGATCTTAAACTTGGAAGGTTTTGGTTGGCAAGTAAGTTGCCTTCTGAACAACCACCCTTGTGAAGGATCAATGATATTGAGATCCCTTAGAACCTGGTTACTTTTGTAGGACAGGATGAACCATCTAACTTCAGGGGAGGGTACTTGCCTTTGAACCTCATGCAAGCCTTTAAACCTAGGGCTATGGTGTGACTTGTTTGTGTGTGCCACATGTTTGTGATTGAGCATGACATCATGACATCATCATGCATCATAAGCATATCATTTTCCCTAACCATTTCAAGGACCAAAGGATTTATCTTTGTTCTTTGTTGCAGGTCATGGCTTCTGCTCGTAGAAACACCATCAGGATCAACTTTGTAGGGATACCTGCTAAGCTCAAGGAGCTGGTTTCCCTAGTGCCTGATCATTCCCAGTTCAACAAGAGACATGGTCACTTATTGGATCTAGTTACTTCAGGGTTCAGTGAAGACATGATGAGTGTGCTGTTTCAGTTCTTTGACCCTAAGCACCATTGCTTTACATTTCCTGATTATCAGCTGGTTCCAACCATGGAGGAGTTCTCTAAACTTCTGGGTATACCTGTTCTTGATCAGAAGCCATTCACAGGCTTAGAGAAGGAGCTTAAACCAGAAGTTATTGCTGCAACTCTACATCTGAAGAAGTCTGACATTGTTCTAGAGACGAGAAGTGGAGTTAAAGGTATTCTTGCCAAGGTATTAGTGGATAAAGCTCAAATGTTCTTGAAGGCTATGAGCTACGATGCTTTTGAGGAGATCTTAGCCTTATTGATTTATGGCTTAGTGTTGTTCCCCAATCCTGATCAGTTCATAGACGTTCATGCCATCAACATATTCCTGAGTCACAATCCAGTGCCTACCTTACTTGGAGACATCCTACATTCTCTTCACACCCATACTACAAGGGCAAGAGGAACTTTGATGTGCTGCATACCTTTACTTTCTAGGTGGTTTATTTCTCACCTTCCTCGCTCAGTAATGAAGAATGAGCAAGGGTTCAGATGGTCCAAGAGGATCATGTCACTTTCTCACTCAGACATCCATTGGTGCTCCAGATCTATGGAGAATGTCACCATCATTGACCGTTGTGGGGAGTTTCCTAATGTGCCACTTCTGGGCATAAGAGGAGGCATCACCTACAACCCATCTCTAGCTTTACGACAGTTTGGTTACGCCCGGAGCGATGGTCCACATGACATGTTGATTCAGGGCATCGTATTTGACTACGACAACGATCTTCAGGGTTACCGTCAGAGATTCATACGAGCTTGGGGAAAGGTAAACAGGATTGACCGCAAGACACTGGAGCCTAAGTACACCATTCCTATGGAGGCTTATCTCAGATGGGTACGATTTCGTGCTCAGACACTCATGATGCCATATCCTGCCATCCTACCAGTTACCATGGAACCTGTTGCTGAAGGAGACACAGCTTATACCATCCTTCACCCAGACATGCCTACTGATATGGAAGACTTGCAGAGATCATGGATCCAACTGAAAGAGCAAAGGGATACTTTCGAGGCTCATTACAAAGCAAGCCAAGCAAGGATCCTAGAGCTAACAAAGCTACTTCATGAGGAACGAAACCTCAACTCATACCTCAACACAAAGAGGAAACGTCCATGGGAGACTTAAAACCCCATCTTTTGTACTTATTTCGTTTTCATTTTTTGTAAGCCTAAAAAGCAAAACAAGTTACTACTAATAAAAAGTTACTTTCTTGTTTGTTTAAGCAAATTTAAATCCTGCGGTCCTTGAAAACATTGCATATGCATTCCCATATCATTGCATCACAGGTTTATAATTGTGCACGGGTTTCTCATCTTCTCGCTGTTTATTTCAGCAATGGCTCTTGAACAATCAGTTAAGGATCTCCAGGCACAGAATGCACAGTTCCAAGAGCTGATCCTGAACCTATCTAAGGGGCAGGATGAATTGAAGGCACTGCTGGCCAAGAAGACTAAGAAGGCTAGAAGGTCTGCTGGGTTGCTCAACATGGGAAGAAGGTTCAAAGGTCCTGTCAAGACCAAGGAACATGTTGAAGACTATGAATCTGAAGAATCTGAGCAGGAGAGAGGCAGTCTCCACAACACTATGGGGGACTCTGATTCTGAGGCTAACTACTACCATGAGCCTAACAAAGACAAATTCAAGATGCTGGTGGATAGAATGGATGCTATGGAATTACAGAAATCATTTGGGCTGGATTTTGAGGATTTGAGCTTGATATCTGGGGTGGTCATACCCATTGGGTTCAAAGTTCCTACATTTGTTGTCTATGATGGGGTCTCTTGTCCCAAATTGCATCTGAGGTCTTATGTCAGAAGAATTCAACCCCACACTGCTGATAAAAAGTTGTGGATCCATTTCTTTCAAGAGAGTTTAGCTGGAGCTCAGCTAGAGTGGTATTATCAGTTGGAGAGTGTCAACATCAGAGATTGGAATGACCTTGCTGAAGCTTTCTACAAGCAGTATCAATACAATGCTGACTTAGCCCCCACTCGTATGCAGCTTCAAGGCATGTCTATGGGTGCCAAAGAAAGCTTTAAGGAGTATGCTCAGAAGTGGAGAGACTTAGCTGGAAGAGTTCAACCCCCTTTGATTGATAGGGAGTTGGTTGATATGTTCATGTGTACGCTGAATGGTCCGTTTTACAGTCATCTCATTGGAAGCTCATCATCTGGCTTCACTGAGTTGATCATGACAGGAGAGCGAGTAGAGAATGGTATCAAGAGTGGTAAGATCCAAGTGGGCACTTCTTCATCAGGTGCTGCAAAGAAGCCTCCCACTGGGAAGAAAGAATCTAATGCTGTGTATGGTCAGCCTGATCGTAACAGAAGGCATCAGTCTGTTAGTGCAGTTCATATTTCAAATCCAACTCCTGCAACAACAGAGCAGCCTCAAGGCAACCAACAGAGGGCTAGAAGACAGTTCACGAAGATCAACATGTCAATGGCTCAGGCATTGCAACACTTGTTGAAGGCTGAACTTATTACCCTGAGGGAGGCTCCTCAGAATCCCAATGTTACCTCTCCCAAGTACAATCCCAATGCACGATGTGCATATCATTCAAACTGTCCAGGACATGATACTAATAACTGCTGGGTCTTGAAGAACAAAATTCAGGATATGATTGATGCTGGAGAAATTGAGTTTGATCCACCAGGTACTCCAAATGTGATTACAGCTCCAATGCCAAATCACGAGAAGACTGTCAACGCCATTGATGAAGATATTGATGAAGATCTGCATGTCTATTCAGTTATGGAGTTGAGCACACCATTGTCTGTTATCAAAAAGAGGTTAGTACAAGCTGGAATCTTTCCAGGTTGTCATGAAGATTGTCTATATTGTACCTATAAGCCGGATAGTTGCTTCATTTTGAGAGATGGGATTCAACGTCTCATGGATAAATATACTATAGTGTTTGAAAGAAGACCAGCATCTGTAGAAAGTATGGTGGATCATCTGACTCAGGGTAAGAAGATTGAAGAGGTTGACATGGTTGACAAAGTACCACTAAGAATCACTTCAAAGGGTCCCATTAAAATCACTCATCAGGGCCCAATCAAGATTACTGCTGAAGGTCCTGTGAAAGTTGTTGCTGAAGCCAGAGTAGCTCCTCTGATCATTACCACTCCTGGTCCTATTTCTTATACATCTGACAAAGCTGTGCCTTGGCACTATGGGTCTGATGTTTACATCCATGGTGTCAAGCAGGAGCCTTTACATGATATGCCTGTTGACATTGATAATATTGCTGGATCTAGCAAGATCACTCGTAGTGGAAGAGTCTTCTCTCCTCCAGTTGCTTCTAAGAGTGCAGTTACCCCTGCTGTTACTTCCACCACTGATGCTCGGGGCAAGAGTCCTGTTATTGAGCCTGTATCTACTGATGTGCCAGCTGCTGATGACCTCTCTAAGCAGATGGAAGAAGTATTGAAAATCATTCGCAAGAGTGGTTATGATATTGTTGATCAGCTGGGGCATACTCCCTCAAAGATTTCTATGCTCTCCCTGTTATTATGTTCTGAGGCTCATGCCAAGTCATTGATCAAGTTTCTAAAGATGGCTCATGTACCCAGTGCAATTGCTGTGGACCAGTTTGAGAATTGTGTTGCTCACCTGACCTATGACAACGGGTTAGGATTTTCTGATGCTGACTTGACCCCTGCCAAGAGGGATCATAACAAGGCCTTGCATATTTCAATTGAATGCAGGGGCACTACCCTGTCTCATGTGCTGATAGACAATGGTTCCTCTCTAAATGTGTTGCCTAAGGAAGTCCTGAACAAGCTGAGTCCTGAAGATACGGTATTGAAGCCCAGTAATATTGTGGTAAAGGCTTTTGATGGTTCTAGAAGAGTAGTGCATGGGGAAATTGATCTTCCAATCAAGGTTGGCTCTCAGGTGTTTACTGCTACATTCTATGTGATGGATATTCGTCCTTCGTACTCATGTCTGCTGGGTCGTCCCTGGATCCATGGGGCAGGTGCTGTGACCTCCACATTACATCAAAAGTTGAGATATCCGGTGAATGGAAAAGTTGTTACTGTCTTTGGAGAGGAAGAATACTTTGTCAGCCATGTAAACACTTTCAAGTATCTGGAAGTAGAAGGTGAATACATTGAAACTCCATGTCAGTCATTTGAAGTGGTTCCCTGGGCTGTTAAGGATTGTGTGACTCCTCCTGCTGTGAAGAAGGTTCCTGTGGTCATCAGAAACCCTCCAACAATGGCAATGGCCTCCCTCAATGATGCAAAAGCTGTGGTGGAAGAAGAGTCCCAGAAGGCTGTTCGTCGTGCTCATGCTGTTCGTATCACCAATCAAGGGGTTATCAATGCTGTGGGAGATCAAGATGAAGACTACAACTTGGAGGCATGGATTTTTCCTACTGTGGGTGCTGGACTCAATAATTGGAAAGCTGAAGATGTTATCCCTATCTCCTTTAGTCAGGAGTAAATACTATTACTGTGTTATGTTTTTAAATTTATAATTTCTGGAACAATTAAAACTTTCAAGCCATGTGCCTTACCCAGGGCACAATGGTGTGCTTGTTACGGGTTGTCATTTCATTTGCATACTTCATTCAATAAAATCAGTGGACGTTTCGTTTTCGTAAATATTGTGTTCCTTGTCTTTCTTTTTCTTTTAGTTTTGCTTTATCAGCTATGTGTTCTTACACACACCCACGTCACTAAAATGCAGATCCTCATCCACTCTGGATCCAGTTGATAACAGTTCTACTATTGCCAATTACAATTTCGAGAATCCGATCTATCAAACTGAAGACGGAAACGAGGACGATTGTGAAATACCTGTAGGGCTTGCTAGGTTGCTACAACAAGAAGAGAAAGCTATACAGCCACATGAAGAGCCAGTCGAAGTTGTGAATCTGGGAACTGAAGAAAACAGAAAAGAGGTCCAGATAGGGGCTGATTTAGACAACACTGCTCAGCATAAGGTATTCTCTTTTATGGATGGTTTCTCTGGTTACAATCAAATCAAGATGGCACCTGAAGATATGGAGAAGACTACATTTGTGACACAGTGGGGCACCTTTTGCTATAAGGTAATGCCATTTGGTTTGAAGAATGCGGGGGCAACATATCAGCGTGCTATGGTGGCTTTGTTTCATGATATGATTCATCATGAGATAGAGGTATATGTGGATGATATGATAGCCAGGTCTCAGAATGAAGAACAACATATTGATCATCTGCACAAGTTGTTTGAGAGGTTGAAGAAATACAGGTTGAGATTAAATCCAAACAAGTGTACTTTTGGAGTTAGATCTGGAAAGCTCCTGGGTTTCATTGTCAGTGGAAAAGGTATTGAAGTGGATCCTGCAAAAGTGAAAGCTATACGAGAGATGCCAGCTCCCCGTACTGAGAAGGAGGTTAGAGGTTTCTTGGGACGATTGAACTACATTGCAAGATTTATTTCCCAATTAACTACCATCTGTGAGCCAATCTTCAAGTTGTTGAAGAAAGATCAGGTGATGGAATGGAATGATGAGTGCCAGACTGCCTTGGATGAAATCAAGAGATATTTGCTAGAACCTCCAATTTTAATGCCACCAGTTGATGGAAGACCCTTGATTATGTATTTAACAGTATTAGACAACTCAATGGGGTGTGTATTGGGACAACATGACGAGTCTGGTCGAAAAGAGCAGGCAATATACTACCTTAGCAAAAAGTTTACCGACTGTGAAACAAGATACTCACTGCTCGAGAAAACTTGCTGCGCTTTGGCATGGGCTGCTCGCCGACTAAGACAGTATATGTTGACCCATACTACCTTGTTGATTTCGAAGATGGATCCAATCAAGTACATATTTGAGAAACCTGCTCTCTCCGGAAGAATTGCAAGATGGCAAATGATCTTGACGGAATATGATATACAGTATACTACTCAGAAGGCCATTAAGGGGAGTGTTGTTGCTGATCATTTGGCTCATCAAGCAGTAGGTGATTACCAGTCAATGAATTTTGAGTTCCCTGATGAAGCCATTATGTCTGTTACCAAAGAACCTGGACAATATGACGGACCTGAACAAGGATCTCGATGGACTATGGTTTTTGATGGTGCCTCCAATGCACATGGTAATGGTGTTGGTGTTGTGATTAGTTCCCCTGAAGGTTGTCATACCCCGATTACTGCCAGACTTTGTTTCTATTGTACCAATAACATGGCTGAGTATGAGGCATGTATCATGGGTATGCAAGTTGCTATTGATATGAAGATTCAGTTCCTTGAGGTGTATGGAGATTCAGCTCTGGTAGTAAGTCAGATTAAAGGAGATTGGGATACAAAGCATGATAATCTCATTCCTTACAGAGAACATGTGTTGTCTTTGATCCCACATTTCAAAGAGATTACTTTTGGACATATTCCACGAAGAGAGAATCAGTTGGCAGACGCATTGGCCACCATGGCATCTATGTTTGAGATCAGCTGGGATGATGAAGCTCCCAAGATTACCATTGATAGATTTGAGAAGCCTGCATACTGCAATGAGATTGACACTGAAGGGGCAAGTGGACTCCAACATATGAGGGACCATTTGTAGTCAAGACAGTATTCTCAGTAGGTGCCATGATACTGACTACAATGGATGGTGAAGACTTCCCACAACCTGTAAACGCAGACATAGTTAAAAAATACTACGCATAAAAAGAGACCCGCTAGGTTGACAGGCCTAGGCAAAAATAAGGGCATCCCGGCAAACCAAAAGGGTTTGGGCAAAAATTAGGGATATATATATAAAAAGATGTACACCCGGCAAGTTGAAAACCTGAAAAGGCGGCTTGGGCAAAAAAGGGTATCCCGGTGGATTGAAAACCTGAAAGGGCAATCCAGGCAAAAGTTAGGGATTAAAGCGTATGACTATGTCTCGTTTGGATCACTCATGAAACTGCAACCAGTTGTACTACTTACTCAAGCTCAAACAGATAAAGCTCAATCCAATCGTTTCCGTCTCAACAGCAAGAAGATGAGATACTTGAGTGGCAATAGTAGAATTGAAACTCAATAGGATTATTTCCCACATAGCTGATTCTTTTTGTAAAACTTCATGACAAAATTCTCTTACTAGGGTTTATGTCTCCTTGTACAAACTTACCCGTGTATGGGTCACTTTTGATATAAATAAATTCCATCTTTTGAATCCAGATTTACTTTTACCCTATTTACATAAGCGAAACGTCCATTGGTTGTGTTTGAATGTATGTATGCCTTTGAATATGATTGATGTTTACCAGAAATGCATGTATGCTTTTAATATGATTGATGTTTACCAGAAATGCATGAAAATGCAGTAATAGTATTTACTAAGGACGAACGAGGGAGGGATTTCAACGAAGCTTCGCCGGTTCATCTTTACAAGACAGTTACAAACCATCAGTAGGACTAATCCATTTTCACAAAGTCTAATCTCCCCTGGAATTTATATCCATCTCTTTTATCCTCATACGGATATACGGGAAATTACTTTCCAATAAGGGCACGATGAACGAAGACGGGATGTTATACTTATCCTACTATCAAACGAAAACGAAGGTTATCTATACCCTACTATCCCCAACAACGGGAGGTTATCTATACCTTGTTATCCCCAACAACGGGAGGTTATCTATACCTTGTTATCCCCAGCAGACGGAGGGTTATATATTCTTCAACAACGAATCGGGATTTATTTTCCTTGGCCAGCAGTTATTATACAAGGATATCCAGACACTTCCAGCAGTGTCATAGCATACATACATCATTTACATCATACCATAACATATATGTCTATAGTACATTACCTAAGTGCATCATGTCATACATGCATACATAAAGCATAAACTAATGTTGTTATACAGAATGCTACCTTGTTTTCAGGTTAATTATCCAACAAACAATCTTATGATCTTTGGGACTGCTTTATTGTAACCTCAGGGTTACTTTATCCTCCTGATGAGCTTCTTATTACTTTGGGACTGCTTTATTGTAACCTCAGGGTTATTTTATCCTCCTGATAGCCTCTCATGACTTCAAGACTGCTTTAGAGCTACTGATTGCTCTATCCTCCTGAAATCATCCTATTACTTCAAGACTGCTTTAGAGCTATTCATTGCTCTATCCTCATGAGGTCATATTACTACTTCAAGACTGCTTTAGAGCTATTCATTGCTCTATCCTCCTGAAGCCATCTAATTATTTCAAGACTGCTTTAGAGTTATCCATTGCTCTATCCTCCTGAAATTACATTATTATTTCAAGACTGCTTTAGAGCTATCCATTGCTCTATCCTCCTGAAATCATTACTTCAAGACTGCTTTAGAGCTATTGATTGCTCTATCCTCCTGAAGACATATCACATTATTACTTCAAGACTGCTTTAGAGCTATTGATTGCTCTATCCTCCTGAAGCCATTATTACTTCAAGACTGCTTTAGAGCTATTGATTGCTCTATCCTCCTGAGGTCAGATTTATCACTTCAAGACTGCTTTAGGGTTATCATTATTGATTGCTCTATCCTCATGAAGACATGCTGTTACATCAGTATTACTCCAGACTCCTGACAGTTCTCATTATACTACTGAAGAACTTTCCCCTAGTGGCATCTTTAAGCCCACTCAATCATATTCAACTAGCCATCTGTACCACTCTAGTGCACTGGTGAGTGCAAATTTTTGGGCTTTTGTGTTCAATCCCCTTCAACCTTCCAGGTTACGACTGGCAAATATACCAATCTAACCCCTCAGGTTTCAGAAAATTGAACAGGGGCAGCTGTTGCACCCCAAAATTTGCCCTCACAATACAAGACTTTGTGTTCCAAGAAGGTTCACAAGGTTCACAAAATTCACAATTGGTCAGAAGAGTTGACAATTCCCTCAGACAATGCACCTCCTAAGCAGTGCATCCAAAACTAGGGTTTTGACTTTAATCAGGCTAAATGGACTTCCAAGACTTCAAGTGAGCTTCATAACATCTTATATGTGTATAAGAACCCCCATGTCAAGTTTCAAGACTTTTCTCAAAAGTTTGCTCAGTCAGATGATCAGATAAGTCAAAAGCAGTCAATGCAGTTAAAAGATCAAACTGAGGTCAACTGTGGTCAAACCAAAGTCAAACTTCATGATTTTTTTTTTGCCAACATCAAAGAGAGGTTGGGTGAGAAATATTATCATAATAACTGTAATACCCCAAATTTTGCCCTAAGATTTGTCGTCGCATTTCATTGCATTTAATCAATTACTAACAAATTTGTGTAGTCGTTTGCCTTTTTGCAGGTAAATATCATATGGCATGCATTTTTTTTCTAAAAAGTAAAAACGGCACAATTGGCAGGAGGACATGTGTAAGGAGTTATGAGTGTGAGAGGTTGAGAGTTCGAATCTCACCTTTGTCATTTTTTTTGTTTTTTATTATTTTTACTCTAAATTTTTCTATCTTTCATTAAAAAAAATAACAAAAATAGTTTTTTATTATTATTTAATTATTATTTTCGTATTTTAATTAAATCATTTTTTAAAATATTATTTTTTTCACTTTTTTCTAAATTATTCATAAAAATATCCAAAAAATCATAAAATAAAAAAATATTGAAAAAAATTTTGTTCTTTTTATAATATTTTTTATTTTAGGAATCAATAGGATTATTAGTTTTTATTTTAAGTTTATTTTAATTATTTTAAATTATTTAAATTTTATTTTTTCTTAACTAATTATTTAGTTTGGGCTTTAAAATGGGCTTTAGGGACATTATTGACAATTTGGTGTTAACCCTAATTTGTTCCCTATATATACATGTGTTGCCTTGTTGGAAAAAAGGGGAGAGAATGAAAAAAACCTAAGAGGAGTGAGTGCCGTTTGCCGTTATTTAGTTTTCTTCTTCATCCATTACTATTGTTTCTTTTTCTTCATCGTTTACCGTTATTTCTTTTCCTTCATCTATTACTGTTGTTTCTTTTTCTTCATCTTTTACCGTTATTTCTTTTTCTTCATCTATTACCGTTATTTCTTTTTCTTTATCTATTACTGTTACGTTTATATATATATATAATTTTTAAATTGTTAGAGTTTATATATATAAGATTTTTGATCGAATTATGTCGATACGATGTTTGCACATTTGTGTGCATGACGCGTGACATTTATGTTAGTTCGATCTAGTTGCGATGATCGCATTTTTGTGTGAGCAATAATACTATTTTTTGCTTAATTTCTTTTTCTTTGCGATAAATTTTGTTTCGTCCGATTTAGATCTGGTTGCGATGAGCGCATTTCTGCGTTAGCAACATTGTTGGGTTATTTGGCACGTTTAAAATTCATTATTGCTTTATTATTATTATTATTATTATTATTATTATTATTATTATTATTATTATCATTATTTATTATTATTATCATTATTATCATTATTATTACCATTATTATTATTATTGTTATCATTAATTTATTAAAATTTGTTATAATATAAAAATCTGTTTTTTAAAATAAATAACATTAACATCTTTTCCAAATTAATATGAAAACCTATTATTTTTAAGAAAAACTTTTTTTTAGATAAATTTAAAATAATAACTAAAATCTTTTTTTTAAAATAATAACTAGAACCGTTATTTATTTTATTTTATTATTGTTCAATTCAAATTTCATTATCATATTGTATCTGCTCCTCTCATGTAACCTCGCGAACTTAACAATCGCTCTTTAAATTCTGCCTTTAAATTTCTGCTTGCATGGTTTAAATTATGACATTATCTCTCTGTTTGCATGATTCAATTATCTCACGCGTTTACTATTATTTCTGTCACATTGCACACATCCGAAGGTTAGGTCTAACTGTTTGGCCGCCGCGCCAATAGTCCGTAAAACTTCACACATTCAATTTCAAATCCTCAAAACTACAAACTACAAACCCTAATTTTCACAAATGCCTCGCCGCAGGCAAAATTACAATTTTACCCTTAGCATTAGGTCAAAGAGCCGCCGCGCTCATTTTAGGGTTTCCCGCCGTGGAATCCCTAATTTAACCCTAATTACAACTTAACATTTCAACGTAGAGATTTGGAGTTTCTACACTCCACGTAAGCGTGTCCTTAAGATGCGTTTATTCCCCTTGAGACCTTGACCACAGTCAAGAAGTTTCTAACCTCCCTATTGAGGGGAACTACGATTACTCTGATTCCACTCCCGTAAGGATACGTAGGCACAAGATGCGATGTCTTGCCGAGTAAACTTAGAATTAACCCCCTTTATTATTTATTATTGCTTATTTATATTTTATTTATCTTTGCTATTTAATTATTTTGCTTATTATTTTGTAATTGTTTCTTGGATGTAAAGTTGTTTAATTATTTAATTATTATTATGGTTAGTAATTAGGGAGTGTAATAACATGTATGTAATATTAAAATAAATTTAGATCACTTTTAAATAAAGATAATTAAAATAAACACGTCACACACGTAAGTCGATTTTAATCGCCGTCTCACTTCCTAAGGATATCCCTCAAGTTGCCTACGAATAATGGTTAAGTGGGGTGTATAAAGCAAGTCCCTCAAATAAAAAAATCATCAAAGTCCCTTATGGTTGCCTTTACGAATCAAGTCCCTTTCGAAAAATGATGATGGTCCCTTATATGTGCTTATTACATCCCACAATGGCCTTCAAAAATCCAATCGTCCCTCACATGTCCCTTAACATCCAAAGTAAGGACTACCTACTCCATTATAGTAGGGATAGTCTTACTAAGGAAAGGATAAAGAATAAGAAAGACCTTAAAACATTAGGGTAGGCTACTCCTAGATACTTGCTCACTTCAAAACTTTTTCACACTTAAACAAATTTCCAACAAAATTTTCAAACAAGTTTTTTTCACATCCATACACGGATTATTATTAAACTATTCTGAAATTTTTTGCTATTCACACACTACACTTTCAAAACAATTCAAAAGTGAGCTTAAGTACCTAAGAGCCCATGGATAACCATGGATGAAAAGGATGCTAATACCTTCCCTTTTCATAACCTACCCCCCGGACCCAAAATATTCTCTAAGGTCTTTCCTGTTCTTTTATAACCTTTCCTTATGGATAAAATAAAAGTCGGTGGCGACTCTTGCTATCCGCAACATTGTTTAAAGTCAGTTCTCCCACCGTGTTACAGAACTGGCGACTCTGCTGGGGATCTATTTAAGAGGGGTACCCTTAGGAATTAAGATCACTTTAAATTGTTTGCCTTGTTTGCTTTATTATTATATTGTTGGGGTGCTCTTATGTGTGAAAGGTCCTAACCCGGATCTAGTGTACCTTAGGTAAATTTCAATAGACCAAGGAAACTGTACGACGTATATCGATACGGTTGATCTGGTGGCCATAGTTAGTGCGACTTCTTGGTTGGTGCTTATATTCCTTAAGTCAAGTTGAGGATAATATTGAGGCTGCCATATGTTGTCAATGCACTAACTGACTTTTAGAACCCTAGTTAACTCATCTTGGCCTTTAGAAAGTAGTGAGGTAACCGGCTTTGGTGCAGACTGAAGTTGGTTGACACTCGATACTACGCTCATTGAGATCTTAAACTTGGAAGGTTTTGGTTGGCAAGTAAGTTGCCTTCTGAACAACCACCCTTGTGAAGGATCAATGATATTGAGATCCCTTAGAACCTGGTTACTTTTGTAGGACAGGATGAACCATCTAACTTCAGGGGAGGGTACTTGCCTTTGAACCTCATGCAAGCCTTTAAACCTAGGGCTATGGTGTGACTTGTTTGTGTGTGCCACATGTTTGTGATTGAGCATGACATCATGACATCATCATGCATCATAAGCATATCATTTTCCCTAACCATTTCAAGGACCAAAGGATTTATCTTTGTTCTTTGTTGCAGGTCATGGCTTCTGCTCGTAGAAACACCATCAGGATCAACTTTGTAGGGATACCTGCTAAGCTCAAGGAGCTGGTTTCCCTAGTGCCTGATCATTCCCAGTTCAACAAGAGACATGGTCACTTATTGGATCTAGTTACTTCAGGGTTCAGTGAAGACATGATGAGTGTGCTGTTTCAGTTCTTTGACCCTAAGCACCATTGCTTTACATTTCCTGATTATCAGCTGGTTCCAACCATGGAGGAGTTCTCTAAACTTCTGGGTATACCTGTTCTTGATCAGAAGCCATTCACAGGCTTAGAGAAGGAGCTTAAACCAGAAGTTATTGCTGCAACTCTACATCTGAAGAAGTCTGACATTGTTCTAGAGACGAGAAGTGGAGTTAAAGGTATTCTTGCCAAGGTATTAGTGGATAAAGCTCAAATGTTCTTGAAGGCTATGAGCTACGATGCTTTTGAGGAGATCTTAGCCTTGTCATCAAACTTCCCCAAACTTCTGCCTTGTTGTCTAAAGACTTTAGGAAGGCAATCATCCTAGGTTTCCAATAATCATAATTTGAACCATCAAGAATTGGTGGTCTATTAGTGAATCCTATATCTTTATCCATTGTACCAGAATTTATCTTCCCTAGATCTCACCCAAATTAAACAGGCAGGGTGCCTGCTCTGATGCCAATTGAAATTCTGGCAAGCACACGATGGATGTTATCACAGAAGTTATAACATCCACTCTGACATTGACTACTGCACTTACTAAATAAACTGTAAAGGAAAGCAGTAAATAACACAGCAATTGTTCACCCAGTTCAGTGTCAACAACACCTACATCTGGGGGTTACCAAGGCAGGGAGGAAATTCACTATTAGCATAATTAATTCAAAGTCAAACACTCAGTTTGCACTCCTCACTTAAAACCTACCCAATGATACTTCTGCCTAGAGACACTCTAGACCTGAGTATACCCACTCACTCCCCCTCAATCACCTCAGTGATATACAATTCACAATTACAGAATAAATATGAAGAAACACTTGATACACACCTTGATCTTGCTTCACAGCTTTGATCAAGGAACACACACTCTCGCTTAACAACTTTGAGTGAGATAATGAACACATCAATTCATACACAATAACCAAAGCAATTATACAACCTACAATTGCTTGGCACACAAGGACTCCTAAGATTCCTAGACACACGTGAAGAGAAACCTCTTCACTCACAATTTACACCCTTTAATCTCTCTGCTAGCTGTGTTAATAATTGAGGTTCATCCTCTTGTTATTTATAGCATATATTCTTTGGGCCTAAGTGTAGAATTTAGGTTTACCCAAAACCTCTCTTCAAGAATCTACACTTACCATTTAGGCCAGGGACATTTTATTTCGTCGGGGATTCTAAAATGTTTCCTGACTTCCAGCTTGAGCTTCCACACAGTTTCCTGAATTCTAGCCCGAGCTTCCTCAATCTAAATACCAGAAAACTACACATGCGCGTCTGATGTCATACGATCAGTGTTATGACATTCAGTATGACATCCAACTCAACTTACTGTTAGATTACCCTGCATAACTCTATTCATGTATGTCATAACATCAATCATGGCATTCATATACACACTAATGTTTTGCCACAAAATGCAGCCAATCAAGAGCACTTACAAAATTGAAATCACTAAAAAAATAAGACGAAAAATAACAATAAACATATCAAATATAGCATAGTAAAAAATAGTAAAGTTTTTTAACAACAAAAAAAGAGGATAAAAATACTAATATTGATGTAGATATTGATCTCACCTGATCAGAAGGAGTCATTAATTGGCCACGCGTCTGAGCTCTCTGACTGCTGGAAGAATGAAGGGGATGTACCTGAAACACACTCTGATGTCAAAGTAAGAGTATGACTGAGTGATAACAAGTACAAAAAGAGAAGTAAGAATGAGATTATCTGACTCTCTAGTGAAAGAGGGTATTACAGTGTGCCCCCAACGCAGGGTCAACGGTTACTTCGCATTGGGCTGGATTTCCAGGCTCAATGCTGATAACTTCTAGGGCTAGCGTGGAGTCAGGAAGACCAGCACGTGGTCTTCACCCTAGTATAACTGCTCTGTGTTATCCAGGAGGTGGAGGACTGAATAATCAGGACATAGGTAGTTACTAGATGACGTGTCTCAGCGTAGGGAACACGTTGAGAATGTGAGAGAGGTCAGAGGAGTCCCCCCCGATCTGGATAGGTTTGCCCGATAGTTGGACAGAAGGGAGGGTGTGCCTGGAAGATGTGAGGTGCCTGCTCGATTGCCAAGCATCTGTATCTGATGGGAGAAAAGGTTTTTCCCAACGGGAGAAAGGTCTCTTCCCGACTGGGAGGCGGTTTGGGTCTTATTGGGCCTTCCAACCCGATGTGAGGTTGGGCCTGCTCTACTGTGGGCCAAGTGTCGGCCCAGTCCAAAACAGTATCCCTCCAAGTCGTTGTTGGCGGTCAAATGAGCTATGACTTAAGGTGTGGAAGTGTCGAGTATGTCGCTTCGTCGGTCAGTCTACGGCTGTACTGGTCGGGCAAGCCTTCGATGCGCGGGGAGGCTAGCGGACAAAGAGGAGAAACCTGAAGAGACGCAAGGAAAGCTGAGGGTCACCACGTGTCACCATAAGGAGGCTACGATCTAGGTCTTGAATGCCTAGCGACGCTTTGTTTCTCGTGCTATGGCGTATATATACGTGGGTGTAGTCCGTCCTTTTGCTCACTTGTCTTCTTGCTGCCGCTCAACTTTATGAGTTTTCTACTCAACGTCTACAACGTTTTTGCTCGACGCAACCACTTATCTCCTTCGTATCACGTAAGTTTCTGCCCCCTCTACTAGTATTTTGGTAGGCTTCTGGCGGTGTTTTCGGCGGCTCGGACGGGCCTGCTGGGGAGGCCGTGGATTTTTCCGGCGAATACGCCAGAAAGTCCTTCAAAAATAGGGTTATGAACAAGCATCCCCGGTACTTGCGATGAGTGGCCCGGGGAGATGCGATGATGTTGAATGTCCCGGGGGTGCTCGATGAATACCCCGATCACGATCGATGAGTACCCCTAGGACAAAAGGATGAATCCATCGGGGACGACAGATGATCTAGGCAACCTGGGGCGTGTCGTAGTTATACTCAGCTTCGGGCGTCCATGCCCTTTCACTTGAAATGCGGTGGAAGGGTGGATTTGATTTAGCTGTCGAATTCACCGAGTTACTATGCTTTTTAGGTAAATGGCTGCCCGCGGAGAAGAGGACACAATGTGGTACCTGTCCGACGATGAAGAGGGTCGCCAAGATGAGACTGTTGTGGAGGCTCCGGACTGGCCGATCGAAGAATGGGTCGGGGACGAACCCCTCAACTACATGTCACGATTCTTGGTCGATGATGCAGACGTCTTCACCGTGATCGAGGATAGACAAGTCGGGGCTCCTCGCCAGTTTAGGGCATGTCGGCCTCAAGAACGAGATCGCATCTGCTCTCGCTATGACGGGGGGCGATTCCCCATGTATGAATCCGCGTTTAAGGAGGCGAGGATGCGCCTGCCATTCAAAGATTTCCAAGAGGGAGTGTTCGACCATCTGATGTTGGCGCACTCTCAGCTCCACCCTAACTCTCTTGCTTTCCTCCGTGCCTTTGAGATCGTTTACAACTATCTCGAGCTCGGGGCCACCATACCACTATTCTTATGCGTCTTCCACTTGTAATGAAAGACTGTGTCTGGGCGACACAACTGGGTATCCCTGAAGCAACCGACCAGACTCTTTCGGGCATACACGGATTCCGTCAGAGGGTTCAAGGACAGGTGGTACATGTTGATGTCGGAGACAGACGAGACCATCAAGACGATGTTTCGATGAGAGGTTATCATTATGGACGACAAGTCTGGGGTGGACTTCCACTCCCATTTCCCCTTGGAATGGATGGAATTGCATTTTTGTTCTAGCACAGAGAGCTTCATCTACTGACCTAACCATCTGGACGAGGATGATAGTTTTGCCTTCAAGAAATTGGTCGACTTTGTCGGGGGTCTTCCCCCTCGCAAATGCGTGACCCCGGATGGGCAGTATATCTGCATCGCTGGCGGGGATGTCCGGACCGAGACTAGGTGTATCAACACGAAGGCCCTCCTCGAGTGTCGGGCCGAGGCAGAGGCTCATCATTTTTTAGGTAGCGAGTAGCTTCCTCGGCTTTTGTTCGTTTTGTTTTGAAATTCCACACTAACTTTTTTTTCGTGTTTTCTTTGTAGGTGTTATGGGTTCGATGGAAGAACGTGTTACGAAGCTACTCAAGGGAGGTAGCCGACGTCCCGCAGGAAGGGCTGCTGTTGTTAGAAAAGAGGTCGGTGCTGGTGATGGGCGATTCGCAAGTGCACGAATATCGTCTAAGTAATATAAAAGATTATCGATCCCACAGAGACCAAACGTCAATCTATCAATTACTATTATTATGGTGTTTATCTAAGGCAAGTCAATAAAGGGTTGAGTTGTGTGAAATAAAAGTAAAGTGCGGAAATAAATTCAATAATAAAGCAACAGGCATAGATGCAATTCATATAGCTACGTAGTATTCCAGATGTGTACAGATAGGATTCCTTATGGGGTAATGTTTTCTACTCATGAAAAGAACTAATTTAACAAGAACTGTCGCTTTCTCGTATTCAGAACCGAGTTTATCCCTAATCGATCTCTCTTATTGTCACTTATAAAATGGTGCGCATTGTGTTAGGACTAATAAACCTATTTTTAAGAAATATAGTTTCTTGACTTAGTCGAAAAGTATTTTAACCTGCAATTTCTAACAAAAAGAGGTTCTTGCGAACCAGACTTTAAATTTATAAACGCGTCCGAAAACAGTTTTAAAATCGGTTTTCTTAAACATTAAAGATTCCTAATTAACTGAGCCAAGCGCTTTCGCTTCCTTGGAACAGTCAAAACTAACCAAATTTATCTAATGGTTGGACGGCTTTTGATCTTACCCAACATATTTTAAGTACAAAAAATAAGTGTTAAAAGTTTCAATAACCTCTATGTAATTCTATCGACAACCATATGGAATACTAATTATAACTATAGTCCTCGCATCCTAGCCTTTAAGATTTAGCCGGACATGGTAAAGTAAAGAGACATGGTAAATAAATGCGAGTAAATAAAGTGCGGGTAAATAAATAAAGTGCGATAAATAAAGGGTGCGGAAAATAAAAGGCAGATAAATAAAAGGCAATAAATAAATAGAAACCTGCTCCAAACGAGAGGCTTTAAAATCTTGTACAACTGGAAATAAAAAGACTAAAATAAAATGGCGGTAGGATTAACTTCTACCCAAGTGCTCCAAACTCGATTACAGACTCGATCAAACAGTGTGATAACCCATCGATGTGAGAAGTTTATCAGTTTACAACAAGTGAAATTTATGGCTAGAGTGTTGTTCTCAAAGCTTGGATGGTTTGAAATGAATCAGAACTCTTCTATTTATAGAGGTAGAAAAGTACAGCTAAAGACAGGAAAGCCCCCCAACTCCTTTTGAGAGGGAAATAGTTGTGTGAAGGTGGCGCCCGCCACCTCCTTGTGGAGCCCGCCACATCAACTAGGGTGGAAAGGAGTGGGAGACGTGGCAGTTTTCAATAGTTGTCTTCTATCCAATGTGTGGCATCTCCTATGGCGTCCGCCATGGTGGAAGCCATGTGTACAATTTCTCAGAAAGTAGGATTTTTTGCTCATTTTTCTTCATTTCTTCTCGAGTAGCCTTGAAAATACAAAAACCTGAAAAAGAAACAAAACAGAGACATAATACAAGAAAACAGAAATAAAATACTAGATAACGTGCGTGAAATCGAGTCAAATAAACAGTATATTTTAGGTCTATCAAATTCTCCCACACTAAAACCTTTGCTTGTCCTCAAGCAAAACATCATGACAGAATAGGGTGATATCCATAAATGACCTGGGCAAAAAGGACTTATAAGTTCAAGCTGGGATGAAGCGATAGGTGATGACTCAGTGAACCACGGGTATCAAAATGACACTTCTCCCTAAACACGGACATAAGCTTCATTATTACACAAATCAATTCGTACTACCCTATTGTACCTAGGCTTACTTTCGAATCTCCTTTTGAGTCCTTTTCATTCCGGTGCAATCACATTAAGCCTGTTATCCGTACGAAATCATGGTGAAGTGACCGGTTAGTGATTCTGATCTAAAGCATGGGGTTCTGGTGCACAAAATGGTGTAACCCATTTTTATTGGCCCACTTACAGCTGTGGGGGATCGGTTCGTGATCCGCCCTACCGAGTTCAGTACTAGATACCTCTGAACCAACTGACAATGGGAAGGTATTTTTGTTTTGTTTTGTCTTTATCATTTTTTTCTTTTTTCTTTTTTTTCTTTCAAAATTACAACTTTTTGGGTTAAATGACCTTGTGAGGGTTACCTATACCCGAGTTGTAATTTTTATTTTTAGCATACCGATCATTCACTTATTTTCATCGATCCTTCACTTAAATTATGCTTTGGCCGGAGCTGACTGCTAGGATAAACTACTAAGGACTCACTATAGATATTCTATTAAGGTCAAGGTACGTAGAATATCGGGGTTGATTTCTGCATTTGTGAAGCCTAAGGTGTTATAATGATACCAATGTTTCAAAGGGAATTTTCCAAATCATCTGCATCCTAACACGAACTTGCCTCAAAGCCCAAAAAAATTTCAGGATAGTATATTATTTGTCAAAATATTTTGGTGGGGCAAAGTAATGAGGGAGTAAGATGAGGGATTAAAGGTATATTGTAGAATGATTCGTTAAGCACAAGTATGTTCTAGAAAGCAAAAAGAAAATATGAAGGGAAATGAACAAAAATGCGATAACAGAAAAAAATAAAAATGCGAGATAAAGCGGGAAAGTAAATAAAGTCTCCTCCCACACTTAAATTGAACATTGTCCCCAATGTTTCAAAAATAAGCAAGGGACGAGGTACCTGAGGTGCCTAAGGCATGCTACCGATGATGTCGCCAGCATGCTCGGAGTACCTGGGGCGGCGGGATCTGCTGCTACGGCGATCGGTCTGAGAAGCTTCAAACGTGTCGGATCGGGTGGCCAGAGCAGCTTGAGATTGCATAATGCTTTGCACAGACTGGCTCATCTGCTGCTGATACTTTTGCATGAATCTCATATTCTTCGATAATTGTTGCGAAATGGTGTTAAGCAAATTGTCGCGTCTTTCTTCTCTGGCTAATTGTTCTTGCCACATCTGCTCAGATATATAAAAGTCGGGTGCGGTACGTGCATAATGGTAAGAGGAAGATGGTGCAGTGTGTGACTGTGGTGTGTGGTGAGGTGGCATAGGATGATCTAGCTTGGCCCTCGAAATTGTTCAGCAAGAAATTCCCACATGCTACCGGGCGTAACCTATTTGCACAGAATAGGAAGAATATCTCTTCCTCGCTAACATGCATGTTTAAATCTTCCTTTCCAAGGAAAGTGTGAGCCAGAGTCATCTGAAAATACCTCATAGTCGGGTTATGAATCACCAGAGACAACTGAGTCGATGGATCTAGGATCCCTCCTCCTGTAATATCTCGCCAGAACTGATCAATGTCTCTGCTCATAAAGTAGCTCATTGGGAGGTCAGGAATGGAATCAGGGGTAGTCAAAAATCCAAGTAGGTCTCCGAATTATTTATTGGTGAAGGCGTACTCCTTCCCAAAAAGTATGAATGTAGCCAACCCTTCCTCATTGACGTATGGCTCGTGATGGAACGAGTTGAGAAACTCTAATGTGAGGTTCCTGTAGGTTTGGTGCAGTTCGTTAGCATATTCGCCCCATTGGAGCTAATGACAAAGGAATTGTACGTTGGGCTCGATCCCTAGAGCCTCCATGCAAGCTTGATCTGGATATCGGGTCGGTGCCATAGGACGTTTTCGAAGAATCGAGTACCTCTCTCTTTGCTTGTCATCTCTGAAGGCGACGTGCATATCATCGTGCTGCTGCATCCTAAAAAATAAAACTCAGAAAACATGAAAGCATAATCATCATAAACCTTCAGTTAACACATAAAAGAAAACAAAATAAAATGAAGTAAAACAAAAATAAAAGAAAAGATAAAAAATAAATAAATATGTGGGTTGCCTCCCAGGCAGCGCTTGTTTGACGTCGTTAGCTGGACGAACAAAACCTATATGTCTGAAGTAGACAATGATGGATTAATCAAGATATGGCGGGAGTAATCGTCGGGAATGTCTCCTCCTTCGTAGAGTTTTAATCTCTGCCCGTTTACAACGAATGGGATACATGACTGGTTCTGGATCTCGACTTCTCCTGATTGTAAAACTTTAGTAACTGTAAAGGGACCTGTCCACCTTGAATGGAGCTTACCAGGAAAGAGTCATAATCTAGAGTTAAACAGGAGAACATGGTCTCCTATATAAAAATCTTTCTTTATGATCTTTTTGCCGTGTCAGGCTTTGGTTCTTTCTTTATAGATAATGGCAATTTCATAGGCGAATTGACGGAGTTCTTCTAGTTTGTGTAAATCAAGGACGCGATTTTGTCCAACAGTCAAATAGTCAAAGTTTAGGGTTTTTATGGCCCAATAGGCCATGTGTTCTAATTTAAAGGGGAGATGACAAGATTTTCCATAGACTAGTTGGTAAGGGTTCGTTCCAATAGGGGTTTTGAAGGCGGTTCTATAGGCCCATAGTGCATCTTGCAGCTTTTGAGACCAATCTTTTCTTGATATAGAGACCGTCTTTTCTAGAATTTGTTTTATTTCTCTATTGGATACTTCTACTTGGCCAATAGTCTGTGGGTGATAAGGTGTCGCTATCCTATGCTTAACTCCATATTTTCTTAAAAGTTTTTCGAAAATTATTGATATAAAATGCGATCCTCCGTCGCTGATAACAAGACGGAGGGTTCCGAATCTAGGGAAAATGTAATTCTTAAACAGCTTAATAACTACCCGTATGTCGTTGGTGGGGGAGGCTATGGACTCAATCCATTTAGACACGTAATCGACTGCGACTAAGATGTATTTGTTTCCTAAGGAAGACGAAAATGGTCCCATAAAGTCTTAGCCCCAAACATCAGAGAGTTCCACCTCTTGAATGTTCCTTAAAGGCATTTCGTCACGTCTTGAGATGTTTCCAGTGTGCTGGCACCGGTCACATTTTTTTATATAGGTGTGTATATCACGCCACATTGTTGGCTAAAACAGGCCCGCTCTAAGAATCTTGGTGTGAGTTTTGGATGTGCTAGAGTGTCCTCTATAAGGTGTAGAGTGGCAGTGTTTTATTATCTTTCTTACTTCTTCTTCTGAGATGCAACGACGGAAAATACCATCCGTGCCTCTCTTAAAAAGGAGCGTTCGTCCCAATAAAAGTGTCGTATGTCGCAAAAGAACTTCTTTCTCTGCTGGTAGTTAAGATCAGGGGGTATAATGTCGGCATCTAGGTAATTTAAAAAATCTGCGTACCAAGGTACGTTGCTTACTGCCAGAGATATTTTAGGGTTCTTAGAAGGTTCTAGTTTTCTTTCTTCTATGGCTTCTATCCTAGCGATTAACCTGTCATAGGTAAATTCATTGTTAATGGGGAGTGGATCTGGTTTTAGATACTCGAGCCTAGAAAGGTGATCGGCAACTACATTTTATGTGCCTTTCTTGTCTCTAATATCGAGGTTAAACTCCTGTAATAGGAGGATCCATCGAAGTAACCTAGGTTTGGCATCCTTCTTGCTCAATAAGTAATAGATGGAAACATGATCTGTATAAACTATGATTTTGGCTCCTACCAGATAGGATCGAAACTTATCCATAGCAAAAACTACGGCAAGAAACTCTTTCTCTGTGGTAGCGTAATTAAGCTGAGCAGCATCTAGGGTTCTACTGGTATAGTATATAACGTGTAATTTCTTACCCTTTCTTTTCCCTATAACAGCTCCTACAGCATAGTCGCTAGCGCCACACATGATTTCGAATGGTTGGTCCCAATCTGGAGGTTGAATGATGGGTGCCAAAATTAGGGCCTGTTTTAGAAAGTTAAATGCTTTAAGGCATTTTTCGTCAAAGCTAAACTCGACATCTTTCATTAGGAGGTCGGTTAAAGGTTTGGTTATTTTAGAGAAGTCTTTAATAAAACGCCGATAGAAACCAGTGTGTCCAAGAAAACTTCTGACTTCTCTAACAGTGTTAGGGGGTTTAAGGTTTTCAATCACGTCTATTTTGGCTTTATCTACTTTAATACCTCTCTCGGAAACTATATGTCATAAAACTATACCTTCGGTGACCATAAAGTGACATTTCTCCCAGTTCAATACCAGGTTGACGTCAACATATTTTTTCAGGATTTTCTCAAGGTTAGCGATACAATTGTTGAAATCAAAACCGCATACCGAGAAATCGTCCATGAATACTTCGATGATTCCATCAAGGTAATATGCGAAGATCGCCATCATGCAACGTTGGAAAGTAGCAGGTGCGTTACAAAAACCGAAAGGCATTCTCCTGTAGGCGAAAGTTCCATAAGGGCATGTGAAGGTAGTTTTCTATTGATCCTCTGGATGTATAGGTATTTGGAAAAATTCAGAATACCCATCCAGGTAGCAAAAATAAGAGTGTTGGCCAAACATTCTAACATTTGGTCTATAAAAGGTAAGGGAAAATGGTCTTTCCTAGTAGCTTTGTTTAATTTCCTATAATCTATACACATACGCCATCCTCCTTCTATCTGTTTTGCTACATGTTCACCTTTCTCGTTCTGCACAACTGTGATGCCTCCCTTTTTAGGTACTACATGCACAAGACTTACCCACTTACTATCCGAGATTTGATCAATTATACCCGCCTCTAGTGACTTGAGAACTTCCTTCTTAACAACATCACTCATTATAGGGTTTATTATTCTCTGGTGTTCTCTATAAGGTTTTGAGTCTTCCTCGAGCGAGATCCGGTGTATGCACATGGATGGACTTATACCTTTTAGATCAGAGATGTTATATCCTAAGGCAGGGGGATATTTTCGTAAGACGACTAAGAGTTGGTCGGTTTCTCCTTGGTTTAGGGTAGCACTGACTATCACTAGACGATTCATTTCTTCGTCCAAGAATTCGTATCTTAGGTTCTTAGGTAGTTCCTTAAGTTATAAAGTTGGTTTTTTAAGGCATGGTATAGGATCTAGGGGTAAGGGATAAACATTCGTACAGGTTATCATCAAAGTAGGGTTCTATAAATCCATCATCTTCCTTTATGAGGGTTAAAGGTAGTCTGATGGTTTCTTCTAATTCTAGCTCTCTAATGCATTCATCAATGACGTCTATGGCATAACATGCGTCTCCTAATACTGGTGCCATAAGAAACTTCGATAGAATGAATTCTATCTTTTCGTCACCTACCTCAAAAGTCAACTTTCCTCTCTTGACATCTATTATGGCTCCAGCATTTCATAGGAATGGTCTGCCTAGAAGAATTGGAATGTCGTCATCTTCTTTAATGTCCATGACAACAAAATCAGTTGGAATGAACAACAGACCGGTCCTAACTAAGATGTCTTCCAATATGCCAACTGGATATTTAACGGATCTGTCGGCTAACTGAAGTGACATCTTCGTAGGCTGCAATTCTCCTAGTTTTAACCTTTCAAAAACTTTCATAGGCATAAGGCTTACGCTAGCTCATAAATCTAGAAAATCTTTATTGATGACATGACTTCCCAAAATACAAGGTATGGAGAAATTTCCAAGATCTTTCTCCTTCTTGGAAAGTTTATTTTTGGAAATGGAATTGCATTCTAAAGGTTTCGGATCGTCAAGTCTACGTTTATTGGTAAGGATGTCTTTGAGGAATTTTGCATATGAAGGTATTTGGGTGATGGCTTATGTGAAAGGGATTTCAACATAAAGTTTCTCCATAACTTTTATAAATTTTTGATATTGGTTATTGATCTTGGTTTATTTTAGTCTTTGCGGATAAGGTATGTGAGGTTTATATGGCGGCAGTGGTTCGTTGGTTTTGTCCTTATCCTTCTGCTTTTCAGATCTTGTCCTTACCCTTCTGCTTTTCAGATCCTACTGGTTCCTCTACTTTGTTCGTGGGTACCATGCTTTCCTTAGGAGTCTTGGGTTTTCTCAATGTTGGATTAATCGGTTCATCATAAGCGGTCCCACTTCGTAAGGTGATTGCATTGGCTTGCCCTTGGGGGTTCTGTTGGTGTTGACTAGGGAACTGTCCTCCGAGTGTAGTCTCAGGAGCTTGTTTTAAAGCTATTTGAGATATCTGGGTTTCAAGCATCTTATTGTGGGTGACTATTTGGTCTACTTTGGTTCCTAAACGAGTGATCATTTCATTTACATGAATGTCCTGGTTTAGGAATTCTTTGTTTTGCTGGGTCTGGGCCGAAATGAAATCTTCCATGATTTTCTCAAGGTTTGGCTTAGGTTGCACAACTTGAATAGGCGAGTTTTATCTTTAGGCTTGATAACCGGATGATCTTGGGGGTGTAGGGTTTTGGATAGGGTTATTGTTTTTGTAGGAAAAGTTTGGGCGATTCTTCCATCCAGGGTTATAGGCATTTGAAAATGGGTTTCCTTGGGCGTAGTTGACTTCTCCTGAGTGAGTTTCGTTTAGCAAATTGCATTCTGCCGATTGGTGTCCTTGAGTACCACATAGTTTGCACTCAGTTGAAACTGCTGCTGCAGCTACTGGGTTTGCGTACATATGTTCGACTTTAAGGGCTAAAGCGTCCATTTTGGCTTGCATCATGTCTATAGAACTTATCTCATGTATTCCTCCTTGGGTTTGTTTCTTCTCCGCTGTTGCTCATTCTATCCCCCATTGACAATGGTTTTGAGCCATATCCTCGATGAGAGCGCAAGCTTCAGGGTAAGGTTTATTCATCAGGGTGCCACCTGCGGAGGCGTCAATGGTCATCTTTGTGTTATAGTGAAGTCCATTGTAGAAGGTATGAATGATTAGCCATGATTCCAGGCCATGGTGTGGACATATTCTCAACAGGTCTTTATATCTTTCCCAAGCTTCGAAGAGAGATTCACCTTGGTTTTGGGTAAATTTGGTTATTTGGTTCCTAAGAACAGCGGTTTTGCTCGGGGGGAAATATCTAGCGAGAAAAACTCTCCTAAGGTCTTCCCAAGTTGTTATAGAATTGGCTGGAAGGGAATCTAACCAAGTAAGGGCTTTGTCTCTAAGGGAAAAAGGGAATAATCTTAACCTAATCGTCTCAGGGGTAGCACCATTGGTTTTAAAAGTATTAACTAGTTATATAAAAATTTTTAAATGTTGGTTCGGGTTTTCGGTAGCGAGTCCTGCAAATTGGTTTTGTTGTACTAATTGTAATGGGGATGGTTTTAGCTCGAAATTGTGAGCGGGAATATTGGGGTTCACAATACTAGAACTAGGTTCGTCATTAGATGGTTGGGCAAAATCCTGAAGGGGTCTTTGGTTACGGTCTTCGTCCATAGCTCTCTTAAATCTACGAAATAAGATATGTGCGCGAGTGTAACATTCAGGTTCCTCTAAAGGATCTATAAGGGTACCGGTGCTGCGAGTTCTTCGCATTGACCAGAGGGTATATCCTTAGTTTAGACGGTGTAACAATAGGGTACGAAATTTTAACGTAATTGGTCCCCGGCAACGGTGCCAAAAACTTGATGGGCGATTCGCAAGTGCACGAATAACGTCAAAGTAATATAAGAGATTATCGATCCCACAGAGACCAAACATCAATCTATCGATTACTATTGTTACGGTGTTTATCTAAGGTAAGTCAATAAAGGGTTGAGTTGTGCGAAATAAAAGTAAAGTGCAGAAATAAATTCAATAATAAAGCAACAGGGATATATGAAATTCATATAGCTACGTAGTATTTCAGATGTGTACAAATAGGACTCCTTATGGGGTAATGTTTTATACTCATGAAAAGAACTAATTTAACAGGAATTGTCGCTTTCGCATATTCAGAACCGAGTTTATCCCTAATCGATCCCTCTTATTGTCAGTTATAAAAAGGTGCGCATTGCGTTTGGACTAATAAACCTATTTTTAAGAAATATATTTTCTTGACTTAGTTGAAAAGTATTTTAACCTGGAATTTCTAACAAAAAGAGGTTCTTGCAAACCGAACTTTAAATCCATAAATGCGTACGAAAACAGTTTTAAAATCGGTTTTCTTAAACATTAAAGATTCCTAATTAACTGAGCCAAGCGCTTTCACTTCCTTGGAACAGTCAAAACTAATCAAATTTATCTAAAGGTTGGATGACTTTCGATCTTACCCAACAAATTTTAAGTATAGAAAATAAGTGTTAAAAGTTAAAATAACCACTAAGTAATTCTATCGACAGCCGTATGGAATACTAATTATAACTATAGTCCTCGCATCCTAGCCTTTAAGATTTAGTCGGACATGGTAAAGTAAATAGACATGGTAAATAAATGTGAGTAAATAAAGTGCGGGTAAATAAATAAAGTGCGATAAATAAAGGGTGTGGAAATGAATCAGAACTGTTCTATTTATAGAGGTAAGAAAGTACAGGTAAAGACAGGAATGTCCCCCCAACTCATTTTGGGAGGGAAATAGCCGTGTGAAGGTGGCGCCCGCCACATGAACTAGGGTGGAAAGAAGTAGGAGACGTGGCAGTTGTCAGTAGTTGTCTTCTATCCAATGTGTGGCATCTCCTATGGCGCCCGCCATGGTGGAAGCCATGTGTACAATTCCTTAGAAAGTAGGGTTTTTTGCTCGTTTTTCTTCATTTTTTCTCGAGTAGCCTTGAAAATACAAAAACCTGAAAAAGAAACGAAACAGAGGCATAATACAAGAAAACGGAAATAAAATGCTATATAACGTGCGTGAAATCGAGTTAAATAAACAGTATATTTTAGGTCTATCAGCTGGACCGACAAGGTTGATTTTGTCCCCACAAGGTAGCGGCTCCCTGGTTGCGCCACCGGTCTCCAAAAGGCAACGAGAGTTCAAAAAGTCCCCGATCCACTTGACAGACAGCTGATCAATGTTTCGTCCTTCCCCCTGTTGTCTCAGGCCTAACTTCTTTACCGGGGATAATGTCCCTGTTGTGGCTCTCGAGGAGACGAAGACCATCCTGGCCGTCAGCAATGAGGCTCGAAGGAAAATGTTGTCAGACGACCTAGCCATGGTGGTGAGGGCGTTTGAAATGGCTCTCATGCTCAACAAATAGGCTTGTTCCTCGGGGAACGTAGCCACCGTGCAGGGTGAGCTGGCAGTATCCGAGGAGGTTAGGTCCAAGCTGGTTGCTAAATAGAGGGAGTATCAGAGGCAGGACAAAGCCCAACGCAAGCGGATCAAGGAGCTTGAAAAGATGGTGAAGGACAGGGATGATAAGCTGACTGGGCTGAAGGGACGGGTTGCTAAACTTGAGGACTTGCTTGCTCCTGCCGAGGAAGAGTCTGACGAGGAGAAGCTGTTGGTTTCCTGACGGGAGCTGGTGGAAAAAATCTGGCTGTTGGAGGACGACTGCATGGGGGATGTCGAGGTAGGCTTTAAGAGTGTTGTGGCCCAGCTTCGACTTTCCAACCCCAGCGTGGATTTGGTGACCGAGAGGACTGATCCCTACCATCAAGTCCAAGGTGATCGCATCGTGGCGCCCGACGGACCAATCGGTGACAAGGGGGACTAACACGTCCTAGAAGGGGAGGATCATACTGACGAATAGGAATTTATGTGGCCTGCATGCCTGTTTGTATGTCGGCCTGCGTGCCTGTTTGTATCGGCCTGCGTGCCTATTTGTATCGGCCTGCGTGCCTGATTGGAAAAATAGCAAGTGTATTATTTTTACCGATGTAGTAATAAGGGGAAATTCCCCGAATATCGATCTCGCGGACTGCGTATAAATACTTGTTCTATAATAATGCAATTGAACAAAAAGTCAAAGGGGTTTTGGTTTGTTTCTTTAAAATTATAAAGGCCAGAAGGAAAAAGTAGTAAAATAAAGGTTTTGGACAGTTATGAGGAGCATGCTAGGGTAAGGTGTATGAAAAGCCTTGTAATAACCTTAATCCTTAGTTTTTAGAAATCACTGCTCAATTCAATCGGTACCGATTTTAAAGATTAGTTTACTCTAATTCCTTAGCAGAAAACCCTTTGGTATTCTCCCTATACCCCAATTCCTTGGCAGTATAGGAACAATACCAAGCAATTTATTTTATCTAAAACATTACGGTTACTATAGGGTATCCTCATTCCTAGGCAATATCTACTATAGTATTATCGTATAAAAGCGCTAACGGTTGTTTTTCCAAACCTAAGGTTAACCGCAAAATGAATCCTTATTTGTCAAATAAGAAAAACCTTAAGAATATTATACAATAACAACGATGATTAGAAAGCAGTGAAATCAATAATTCAAAGAAAACAAGGTCATTACAGAGTCAATTCAGGGACACCCCCTAGCATTGGGGGATTTACCTACTCATAATATTTAAAATAAAATCTACAAGATAATAGGGTACCCTGGATCTTCAATTTCTTCCGCTCATGAGAACCTTCAGTTTCCCCAATCCTTGAACGCTGCAATCTTGATCGTAAAATTCTTTTCTGTCCAAAAGTCCTTTTTTTCTTCTCAAAACACGTCTTTAATAGTATTAGGTCCAACCCAGCAATAGGAAAATACCCAATATACCCTTAGGAATCACAAAGGTCAAAAATATAAGAAAATTAGAAAATGAAGCGCTTTAGCCAACACGGGCCGTGTCAGCTGACACGGGCGGCCGTGTTGGCTCACTGCATATAAGAAATCAACTTTTTTTGCCCCATACATGCTGACACGGGCAATGTCAGCCTGACACGGGCGACTGTGTCAGCTCCCTGTTTTCCACCAATTCTTGCCTTTCTGAGCATTTCCTGACACGGGCGGCCGTATCAGGCTCCCGGTTCACTTCAAAACTCTTCCGAATTCTTGCTGTTTTCCCTGGTTTTTGCTCTGATTCTTCTTGATTGCTTATCCTAACCTAGAAAACAGGGAAATACCAAACCGACGCGTAAAATGCAATAAAAACAAATAAAATGCGACTAAACATATATAATGATTAACTAAAACTAATGGTAAAATAACGTATAAAAACCACTGATCAGTGCCCGTTTGTATCGGCCTACGTGCCCGTTTGTAATTTTTTATTGTTGTTCGGGCCTTGTGCCCTTATTTGTAATTCCTGAACAACTGGGCTAGTTCCCGTGATTTTATAACAATGTTTATCATTTTTGTGAAGTATTTATGTGTGCCAGTTTATTTATGTATGCCCGTTCGCATGGGTTTTTGTATGCTTGTTTGCATGTTTATATATTGGTGGGAATGGTAGCTCGATGTTACTTGTTGTACCCGGTAGTGTAGGGAACTGGCTGGGTGACCGGGGCTGTTACCTGGTCGATTACAAAGTGGGGACTGCGATCGCGGTCCTCTCTCCGTGGTGTGAATATCCCATCGCGAGCTGGGTATTCTGCCATCTTAGTATGGTAGCGGTGGCTCTCGGTTGAGGGGTTCCTGTCGAACAGATTGTTCTTCCTGCACACAAAAAATGGTAGGCGCTTGTTATCTCGTTGAGTTTTGGGAGACATGTTTGTACCAGGTCGCAAGGTTGGTCATTGCGGATAGTGTTTAACTGTAGCGCGGCTTCACGGAGACTTTCCCCTGAACGGATCTGTTTGACTAGGTCGAGCTCATCTCTGAGGGCCTCGTCGTTGGCCTTCTCCTCGAGGGGGGATTTGGTTCTTCTGGATGGGTCCCTTATTTCTACCAGGATCACTGCTTCGGTCCCGTAGGTTAGTTGGAAAGGGGTCTCCCCAGTGGTCGAGTGGGGCGTCGTTCTGTAAGCCTAGAGTAAGATGTAGAGCTCCTCGAACCATCTCTTTTTGACGTCCCCGAGCCGACATTTCAGGCTCCGCAAGATAACTTTGTTCGCGGCCTCCGCCTGGATGTTCGTTTGCGGGTGCTTGACTGACGTAAAATGTTGCTTTGTTCCGAGCTTGGTCACAAAGTATTGGAAATTTTTGTCAATGAACTTCGTCGGGTTGTCGATCACGATGGCCAGGGGGACGCTGAATCTGGCGATGATGTTCCTCTTGTAGAAGAGGAGTATGTAGTGCATCGTGATCTCGGTTAGGGCCTCGACTTTGATCCATTTGGTAAAATAGTCGACACCGACTATCAGATACTTGTTCTGATAGGAGCCTATATTGAATGGACCGAGGATATCCATACCTCGCCAGGCGAATGGCCATGGGGAGGAGAGGGACTTCAGCTCGCACGAAGAGGCAATGTGCATGGCCCCGTGCCGCTGGCACCTGTCACACTTCTTCACGTGCTCCTTAGCATCGTGCTGCATCGTCAGCCAGTAGCACCCAACTCGTAGGGCCTTCCTGGCTAAAGACCTTCTTCCTAGGTGTTGTGCATGGATGGCCTCGTGGATCTCTTGCAAGATGCTCGTGGCCTGGGCTTTATAAACGCATTTGAGGAGAGGGATCGAGAAGCCTCTTCGGTATAGTTTGCCTTCGAGCAGCATGTAGGAGCAAGCTTGACGTTTGACCATGCTGGCCTCTTTCCCGTTGTCGGGGAGGTGTCTCGTGCTAAGGTAGGCAAGTACCGGGGTCATCCAACAGTCTATGTCCCTAATGGTGTTGACCTCGAGCATCATTTTCTCCTTCTCTGTGCTTAGCTTAGCAAGGACCTCTTGGACCACAGATTTGTTCCCGCCCTTCTTCTTTGTGCTCGCCAGGTTCGAGAGGACATCTGCTCAAGTATTATGCTCGTGGGGGATGTGTTGTACTTCGGCGGAGTCGAAACTCTTCATACGCTCCCTTATAAGGGCTAAATATTCGGCAAGATTGTCATTCTTGGCTTGACACTCACCTCGGACTTGGGAGGCGACCAACTGGGAGTCTGTGAAAATTTTAATCTTCTTAGCTCCAAGGTCTTCCTCCAGGCGGAGCCTAGCCAAGAACACCTCGTACTCGGCCTGATTATTTGTTGTCGGGAAGGCCAAGGTAGGGGAAACTTCCGCGACAGTTCCTTTTTCATTCTCCAAGATGATGCCTGCGTCGCTTCTCGTCGAGCTCGAAGCGCCATCAACGAAGATGGTCCACTTGTGGACCCTAGAAATTGGTTCCGCGACGGGTGTCATATCGACGGAGAAGTCAGTCAGTACTTGTGCCTTGAGTACTTTTCTGCCTTTGAAGAGGATGTCAAATTCGGAGAGTTCCAGCGACCACTTAAACATACGGCCTGACATGTCAGGCCTACCGAGCAATTGTTTGATAGGCTGCTCGGTCCTGACTATGATGGTATGGGTTAGGAAGTAGTGTCAGAGTCTTCTCGCCGCGTTGATGAGGGTCAGGGAAACTTTTTTGATCTGTCGGTACCTCACCTCAGGTTCGTGGAAGGTCTTTCTCATGAAGTAGGTCGGATTTTATCCGTGAGGAGTATCCTGGATCAGTATGGCACTGACGGCCTCGGTGAAACAGCCAAGTACAGGTAGAGGGTTTCCCCGACGTATGGTCTCGTCAGGACTTGCGGCTCTGAGAGGACACACTTGAGATGGAGGAGGGTATGCTCACATTCCTCCGTCCATTCAAACTCAAACTCCATCCTTAGTAGTCTAAAAAATAGGAGGGCATATTGCACGGATCTGGCAACGAACCAGGATAACGAGGCGAGCATCTCATTCAGCGACTAGATCAATTTCTTCATGCTCGGCGTTGCAAACTCGAAAAAATCCCGACACTTATTCGGGTTTGCCTCGATCCCTTGTTCAGTCAAGTAAAATCCGAGGAACTTCCCTGCCTGTACACGGAAGATGCACTTCTCTGGGTTAAATTTCATCCTGCACCTCCTTGCTGTTTCGAAGACCTTCTTGAGGTGGGTCGTATGGTCGACCTCGGTATGTGATTTGACGATCATGTCACCCATGTAAACTTTGAGCATGTCGCTAATCTCTCCTCGAAAGATCTTGTTCATCATCCGTTGATAGGTGGATCCAACGTTCTTTAGACCGAAGGGCACTACATTATAGTAATAGTTGCCCGACTTGGTCATGAAGGTCGTGCTTTGTTTGTCAACCTTAACCATGGGGATCTGGTTGTATCGCGAGTAGATGTCCATGAAGGACAATAATTTAAATCTCGTAGAGTTGTCGACAAGCTTGTCGATATTGGGGAAGGGATATGCATCCTTGGGACATGCCCGATTGAGATCCGTATAGTCAACACATATCCTCCATTTTCCATTATTCTTTTTGACTAATACAATGTTGGACAGCCAGGTTGAATACCGGGCTTCTGAAATAAAATTTTCCTCTAGGAGGTCTTTTACAGCTTTTTCAGCAGCCGTCGATTTTTTGGGGGACTGCCTACGCCTACATTGTACTACGCCTTTCGCGAATTGGCCGATGGAAAGCTAATGGCAGACGACCTCGGGGTCAAGACCAAGCATCTCGACAGCGCTCCAGGCAAAGAGGTCGGCGTTCTCATGGAGGCATGCCTTTAGTTGCTTCTTCGCCAGGTCAGGCAGTCCAGCTCCAGTCTTCACGTTCCTGGTCGTGTCCTCTCCGAGAGACACAGGCTCAAAGTACCCGTCTAGAATGAGGTGCATTGTATGGAAAGGATGCTCGTTGACCGCTGGGGGAGCGTGCTCGGCTTTTGCTTACTGGTCCTGTTCGCCGGGGAAGCGGCAATCGAGGTCTACGGCATCGACGTGGTCTTTTGGCCTGTGCTCTTGGACGGGTGGAGACTTCTTGATCGCCTTGAGAGGGGGATTGATCGTGCTAAGGCCCTTCATTGCCTCTTAAAAACATCGTCGAGCTACCTCTATGTCGCTGTTGAGGGTGACAACACCTCCCCGCCCGGTGTAATACTTCATCTTAAGGTGGACCGTCGATGGCACTGTGGTGAGGTATGCCAGGGTTGTCCTACCTAAGATGCATTGTACAGTGATGGGCACTCGACGATCAGGAAGCGATGTTGGTCTCCCTGGCCATCTCATTTGTCCCTAAGGTGACCTTAAGTTCCACATATCCTCATGGTTTCGTCGTTGTCTCGTTAAACCCTTGGAGGTCAGAGCCGACATAAGGGGTTATATTGGTCTCGTTGAGCTGCAACGTCGATAACAGGTGGGTATACATGATATCCACTGAGATTCCCTCATTGACAAAGATACGGCGGACGTCGAAGTTTGCCATTTATGCCCAGTTCAGCAGAGGGATGACGGCTTTAGGGGCTCCCTCAAGAAGCTCCTCGAGGTAGTACGTGATTGGGTTAGATCGACCAAGGAACTTGCCGAGGGTGCTCATCTTATTGGAGTTGTTGCTCATTAGCTCGTTGAACTTCCTCTTTACGGACCCGATGTAGAGCTTGTTTAGGGCCCCGTCTAATATGACCACCGTAGTGGGGAAGTATTCCCACGGGCTGATGAGGCATATTGGTTCTTCGGACAGCTGGTGCCCGGTAGGGAAGTCGTGTTTTCTTAGGGAGGACAAGTCTTCAGGCTGACTTATGTTGAGGGCCACCTACAGCCCTGTCTCGTTGACGGGCAGAGGAATGTCCTCGACCCTTTTGGCTTCGTGGGACTCCTGTCGAAGGGCATCTCCTCCCCTAGTGTACCTTTTGGCTTATAGGGACGAGCATCTCGTAGTCGATCTCCCTCGTGTCGGGGGGGCTAGTGCTTCTTCTTCCTGAGCTCCACGGGAAGCTTTATGGTTATGAGAGTCTTGGGCTGAATTGGTAGCTTCGATCTCCTCTACCGAATGTATGCTCGGGCTTTCTCAAGGAAGGCCTGGAGGGAGGTTGGCCAGTGGATTGCCACGGCCTCGTAAAATTTGGAGTCGCGGTGCAGCCATTGCTCCACGAGGTCACACTTCCTGTCCTCTGAAGTAGTCACCTGCACTGCCTCCATCGTGAATCTCTCGATGTAATTCCTAAGAGATTCATCTCGGGCTTGGATGATCGCACCCAGGGTAGCTTCCATCTTTGGATGGCGCCGAGATTCCGTGAAATGTTACGAGAAGAGGTCTTTTAGCACCCTCCACGATATGATGGACTCGGGATCCAGGATTTTGTACCACGACATGACTCCCTTCCTCAGAGTCGTCGGGAAGAGCCTGCATTTGATGGCTCCTCGGACGTTCCAGTAGTCGAGCATGGATTCGATGTCTTCCAGATGGACGTCTGGGTCCGTCGTACCATCGTAGGAGGAGAGCGTGAGCGGCTTCTCCATCCCGTGGGGGATGGGGGTCCCTATGATTTCTCGCGACAAGGGAGTCCAGTGACTGTCCTCATCACTGTGGACGGGGGAGCGAGAGGGGGAAGGATTTTGTTGAGGTGCTTGACCGTGACCCTCATCTTCTTACTCGGACCGTCAGCCCTATTCTTCCTCTAGGTCGGGGAGCGCCTCTTCTTTTGGGGAGGTGACCGGTTGCGGTTCTTGGAGGCCACGGTTTGGGGCCTCTACAACTGTGATCGACATCCTCGTTGACAGGGAGATAGGCTCCGAGAATCTTCGCGCTGGATTCCCCACGGGGGAGAACGAGATGAGCTATCTTGTTCCAGCATCCCGATACGCTCGTTCTGCTGGAATATCATCAAATTAGTCTGGTTGATGGCTGCAAAGAGGGCATTCATCGTCGGGTCCACCCCTGCTGGTGTGGCAACGAGCTAGAAAACAACTGGGTTTGTTGCTCGATAGGCGACGTGGCGTGTTGCATTGTCGGATGAAAGGGAGACAGTATTCCCATCTCTCACGTCACCGTCATGGATGTTGGCAGGCCCACCCTGGTCCTCACTGTTTGTGAGTGGGTCGAAGGCAGAATTATGGACAACATCGTTGTGGCGTGGGCTGGTCATAATCTCAGAAGTTGATGAAGATGATAAACGCTTTGGTTCTACTACTCCGTAGAACGGGTAAGCTCTAGTTTCCCACAGACGACACCAATGATCTCACCTGATCAGAAGAAGTCATTGGCCAGCCACACGTCTGAGCTGTCTAACTGTTAGGAGAATGGAGGGGTGTACCTAAAACACGCTCCGATACTAAAGTAAGAGTCGAGCAGAGTGATAACAAGTACAAAAAGAGAAGTAAGAATGAGATTACCTGACCCTCTAGTGAAAGAGGATATTTATAGTGTGCCCGTAGCGTAGGGCCAACGATTACTTCGCATTGGGCTTAGTTGCCAGGCCCAATGCTGGTAACTGTTAGGACTGACGTGGCGTCAGGAAGACCAGCATGTGGTCTTCTCCCTAGTGTAACGACTTCGTGTTTTCTAGGAGGTGGAAGACCGAATAATCAGGACATAGGTAGTTACCAGATAACGTGTCTCCGTGTGGGGGACACGTTGAGAATGTGGGGGAGGTCAGAGGAGCCCCTCGAGCTGGATAGAGTCTTCCTGACAGTTGGGCAGAAGGGAGAGCGTGTCTGGCAAATTTGAGGTGTATGCTCAACTGCCAAGGGTCCGTGCCTGACGGAAGAAAGATCTATGTCCGAATGGGAGGCGGTTTTGGTCTTATTGGATCTTCCAACCCGATATGGGGTTGGACCTGCTCTACTGTGGACCAAGTGTCGACTCAGTCCATAACAAATATTTTTATAAATTTCACTTTAAATATCAAAATACTATAAAACTCGTCCAAACGTTTCTCTATACTTCTTTTAAATTTATCATTGAGATATTTTTTTAAACTTGAATTATATCTATTGTAACATTTACAAAAAATTAATTAGACCAAGCAAGATAAGTATTTAAAGGTCAGTATCAAAAATTTATAAATTTAACATAAAGAACAATCATTCTAATACTTTAGCATATTTTAATATATAGAAGAAAATTTTTAACTTTTATTTTTCTCCCTTTTAATTGTCATCCTTATTATTGAAATCATTCTAATATCTTAGTATCTTAATATATAGAAAAAAATAGTTAACTTTAAATTTTCTCCCTCTGTGAGAGGTGTTTTTTCTCCATCTCAATCCTACTTTTCAAACTCTGAATTCTCTTATAAACTTCTAATCTCTCATATGTAAGAGATGATCTTTCTTTTTATCTTATTTCCAACTCTTGTAAACAAACTAATTGGAATTTTAAACTTAGTGTATTATGAAATATTTTGATAAAAATATTCAAGACTCAATGACATCGAAAAAAATTATCTTTCAAAAAAAAATAAAACCTGATCTTACTCGATAAGAAAGAATCAATGGCCTGCCACGCATCGTTGGTTCTCTGTTCTTGTCGGAGTTGTGGAGACAAAGGGGGTGTACTTACAAGACACTCTGATGCTTAAGTAAGTAAAAGATCAGAGAGAAAACAAGCACAAAGATTATGTGTGGAGAAGAAGTTACCTGAACCTCTGATGGAAGAGGGTATTTATAGTGTGCTCTCAGCGCAAGAGCAACAATTACATTGAAAGAGGGTATTTATTATGTGTATTTATAGTAATTGTCAGGGCTTACGTGGCGTAGTGAAGACCAACACGTGGTTTTTGTTAGACGATGGCGCAGATCTAGAGGAGGGGGGCTTGAATAGATCCCTTATTAAAAAATCAGTCGGCGCTACCATCATTGGCAACATCATTGGCAACATCATTGGCAACTAGCCTACCTAGTGAATGCAATCTATTGATAAGATAAATGAATCTCTTTTGCATGTCCGCAATGTTTTTCCCTTGCTCCATGTAAAAGAGATCGAACTCTTGTGTTAGCATATTGATTCTTGCTAGCTTAACATCATTGGTTCCCTCATGGGCAACTTGCAATGATTCTCACATAGCTTTTGTCGTTAAACAATGAGAACCCTATAATATTCATCAACTCCTAATGAGGAGATCAAAATATTTTTGGCTTTCCAATCGTAATTATATTTCTTCTCATCATCATCAGTCCATTGTGCTCCGGGCTTAGGTACAGTCACATTATTCACATCGGTCATAGTTATTTCCATTGGACCGTTGAGAATAACATTCCACACTTTTTCTATCGATGGAATTAATGTGCACCCGCATACAGTCTTTCCAGTAACTGTAATTTTCTCCATTATAAACGGGAGCTCTATTGTAGGGCCCTTTAGGTTCGTTAGCCATTTTCTACAAAGTTATACTTGAAGCACGAAGTTAATCGGTGCTCCTAATACCACTTGTTAGACGATGGTGCGGATCTAGAAGGGGGGGTTGAATAGATCCCTTATTAAAAAATCAGTCGGTGCTACCAATAAAATTGGTTTTAAAAATTTGTTTAATTTGCGGAAGTGGTCGTGGAAAAATTACTGTCTATAATGAACCGTTACTAGAAAATCTAATATGCGTCTAGCCTATGGATATTGATAATGAGCAAAGAGAATCACCACACTAGTCACACTATCAATTAATTTATATCACTACTTGGTATGACTAGTTCCAATGCCTTAAAATGCCAACAAATTAAATGGACAGCACACGAGAATTTTGGTTCAGACAATTTATCAAACACTTGGCGTGCAAAGCACTCTAAGTGAGTTTGGATTTGAGTAAGTAGCTATAGTTTCATTGTACAATAAACTATCATACTAGAGTCAAAATTAATTCTGAACTTACTCAAAACAGTCCTAAATTTGATAAAATTGTTTGTACAAAAATCACGCAAATATTAGGCAAAATGAAAATGCGTAAAGGAAAAGGCAAAAAGATTTGTTGAGGCAGTTCCTCCATCGTCCTCGCTTCGGGGTACGTCGGCCCTCAATTCTAACAATAGAATTGAGCTCGTATAATATAAATGTAACCAGTTGTTGAATCATCTGTACAAGAATGGAATAGAAAATGCACAAACAAACTCCCTTGTTGTTGAAGATGCTTTCACTTCTTTTCCCTTGATTCGAGTCGAATTAAGTTCTTCAATTACTTGTGGATGAATCTCCGATTACAGCTCCTTGTTTGAACAACCTTATGTCTTCAAACCCCAGCCTGACTGATATCAAACACTTGCCAATCGAACCTGAACCTCTCCTTCACAATTCACCGATTACCGCTACTAGATCGACGGAACCCACCGCTCCTCGATCACCTTCGCTCAGCTGAATATATGTTGAGAAGATTCGTACCAAAAACCCCCAAATTCAGCGAATCTTGGAGGACAAAACCCTTAAGGTTTTATTCAATAAAAACCTGCCAAAATCTCAACCCGAACCGAATTCCCAATCAACGGCTTCGGACATTATCACTTCGAACAATCCATAATGCACAACAAAGATTATTGTGGTATGAAATGTAGAAGATAAAGATGATGAGAACTAATGGCACCTCTTTCACTTTTCTTGTTTTACAATGATTCAATTGTTGTGGAATGAAATGAGCAACTTTCTATTTATATCATGCCAAAATAAATGATAAAACCACTTTTAAAAAATGATAGACAGACCAAAAATTATGCAGCAAACAACAAACGGTCGACCTATGCAGAAGGCAGCGGTCGACCAGAGCTTAACATGTGAAAACAGAGTCAGCAAAATAAACACATATGCGTCAATTGAAGCAGGACTATGCATCGACACAAAGCCTTAAATATTTGACAAATAGAAATGATAACAGTATGCGTCGACTGGTAGGTCGACGTGCGCCAACCCGTGCGATAACATAAAATTAGGCATTTTTGCAAAATACAGGTCTATGAGTCGATCGGAGCTGATGAATGGTCGACTCAAAGACCTGTATTTTTCAAAAATGTCTAATTTTATGTTTTTGACTCTTTTAGATGCAACATATAATGCACCAATGATGTTTGACTCGAATAACGCTAATTTGATGACATAACATGCAAGAAAATGAGACATAAGAGATAAAGTATACTTATGCCTTGTGGTGATAATGTCAAGTATCGATTCTTCCATGTGGTTGCGTTTTGACATCATCGAAACACGCAAGTATAGTATATGAGGCTTTACCCTCGCAGTTTTCGCCCTAGATCAACAACCCTGTGATCTTTGGAAGGTGGGTTGATAAACTCTTTCGAAGATGGGTAGTTGCCTAATGATGTGTCCCCACGTGGGAGAGCACGTGAAGAACGTGGGGGAAACATGTGAGCCTCCTCGTCAAGGGAGTCGTATGTCCGACATATATGCCTTGTTGAGGCTCGTGCCCGACAGAGGGGAATTGGACCTTGATGGGCCTCCCAGCCCAGAACATTTTGATAAACTTAGTATATTATGAAACATTTTGATAAAAATATTCAAGATTCAATGACATCGACAAAAATTATCCTTGAAAAAAAAATGAAACCAAAAACCTAAAAATTGGTAAGATTCGCCAAGATGAAATACAATTGCAAAAATTTGTTTGCTTTTTTTTAAAATCTATTTTCAATCTTAAATTCGCAAGTTTTTCACAAATTATTTTTCTAGATCTAGATCTAAAATGTTAAGTAAAGATCAAAATATAATGTAGAAATGAAGAGAAAGAAAACGACAAAAGAAAATATGGGACCTTCAGAAGATGAAGAATGAAGATGAGAAATAGAGATTTAGAGAATTTCACCTGGTTTAATCATGAAAAATATATGAGTTTGGTAAAAAAAAGTTGAATCAGGTAATTGTTTCTTTATATATCTCCACATATCATAAAGAGATGATATGTAAAGAGAATCATAATAGCTGGATGAGAAAGATGAGTCTTGCGTTCAGTTTTGTTTGTGTGACTATTATGGAATAAGTAATATTAAAAATAAAAAATAGTTGATTGATTTTACAGGAGTTAGTATTGAACAGTAAAAACATATATTGAAAAGTGGAGAAAAAACGTGCAAAGTGACTCTTAGGTAAAAAAATAACATTGGAAACAAAAAATAATTAATTGATTTGACATAATTAAAATTGAATCAAAAATTGAAAAGAAAAAAAAAGCTAAAGTATTAAGAAATTGAAAAATCAGTCTCATTAAAATAATAATTCATAATTAATTGAAAAAAAGAGATAAATAGACAAAAATATCCATAATTTATAAATGTCGCATGAAGTAAAGTAAGACCAAATAAGACTTTTCTGAATATGATAAATAGAAATTGAGAAATAATTGTGTCTTTCTTTTTTCTCTGTAAAACACATGGGTGGAAATTATTATTAAGTTTACAAAAGAAAAAACTAAATAGAAAAGCAAAAAAAAAATTAGAGATTTAGAGAGTTTCACTTGGATTAACCATGAATAATATATGAGTTTTGTAAAAAAAAAATTGAATAAGGTAATTGTTTCTACATATCTTCACATATGAGTTTCTACATATCTCCACATATCAGAGATATGTATAAAGAGAATCATAATAGTTTTGACATATGTGGTTTGATAGACGAAAGAGGTGAGACTTGCATTCAGTTTTGTTTGTGTGACTATTATAGAAAAAGTAATATTAAAAATGATAAATAGTTTATTGATTTTACTAGAGTTAGTATTGTACATGTAAAAACATATATTGAAAAGTGGATAAAAAATGTGCAAAGTGTTAAGAAATTGGAAAGTCCGGCCATTATTTTCTTACAGAGTAGATAATGACTCTTACGTAGAAAAATAACATAGAAAATGAAAAATCATTAATTGATTTGACATAATTAAGATTGAATCAAAAATTGGAAGAAAAAAAAAACGTCCAAAGTATTAAGAAATTGAAAAATCAGTCTCATTAAAATAATAAGTCAGAATTAATTGAAAAAAGAGATAAATAGACAAAAATATCTACAACTTATAAATGTGGCATAAAACAAAGCAGGGTCAAATAAGACTTTTTTTGAAGATGAGAGATGGAGATTGAGAATCATAATAGCTTTGACATATGTGGTTTGATAGACGAGAGAAATGAGACTTGCATTCAGTTTTGTTTGTGCGACTATTATGCAAAAAGTAATATTAAAAATGAAAAATAGTTTATTGATTTTCCAATGAGTTAGTATTGAACATGTAAAAACATATATTGAAAAGTGTAGAAAAAACGTGCAAAGTGTTAAGAAATTGAAAACTCCGTCAATTATTTTCTTAAAGATTGATAAATGACTCTTATGTAGAAAAATAACGTTGGAAATGTAAAATAGTTGTGTCTCTATTTTCTTTGTAAAACACATGGATGAAAATTATTATTAAGTTTACAAAGAAAAAATAAAATAAAAAAGAAAAAAAGTAGATATTTAGAGAGTTTCAACTAGTTTAACTATGAGAAATATATGAGTTTTGTCATAAAAAAATTGAAAGGTAATTATTTCTACATATCTTCACATGTCAGAGAGATGATGTATAAAGAGAATTATAATAGCTTTGACATATGCGGTGGATGAGATAGATGAGACTTGCATTCAGTATTGTTTGTGTGACTATTATGCAAAAATTAATATTGAAAATTGATCGTACCTGACCAGAAGGGATCGATGGCCTGCCACGCGTCGAAGACTTGGATGCTGCTCACCAAGATGTTGAGGAGGAGGGGTGTACCTGAAACACACTCTGATGCCAAAGTAAGTGACGAGCAAAGTGGAGGCAAGTACAGAGAGAGAGTAAGAAGATTAAGTTACTTGACCCTCTAGTGGAGAGGGTATTTATATTGAGCCCTCAACATAGGGCCAACGGTTGCCTAACGTGGGTTGGGCTTCCAGGCAATGTTTGGCAACTACTAGGGCTGATGTGGCATCGTGAAGACCAGCACGTGGTCTTCGCCCTAGTGTAACTGCTCCACACTATCCGGGAGGAGGAAGACCGAATCTTCAGGACGTGGGCAACTACCTTATGTTGTGTCCCTGTGTAGGGGATGCATAGAGAACGTGGGGGAGTCTTGAGGAGTTCCTCGGGGAAGAGGTGACCGTCTAGTCGGGAGCAAGGGGTATGCCCGACGGTGAGGAAAACAGAGGCTGGCCGATCCGGAGGGACGGTCCTGCCTGACAGCTGAGGGCCTTCGGCCTGCTCGAAATGGCGACATGACCTCGGTTCCCTGGTCGTCAACATGGTCTTTACTGGGCCAAAATCTAATGGGGTTTGGGCCTGGTCACTTATGGGTTAAGCCTCGGCCCAGGCCAGAACAGTAGCCCCCAAGTCGTAGATTGTGGTCAGACGAGTTGTGGCTTAGGTAGAGAATGGTGTCGAGCGTGTTGATCCATCCGGCAGGTGCGAGAATGGTGTCGGGCGATACCGACCTATTGGGCAGGATTGTTGAACGACTGAGAGGTTGAAGGAGGATTTGATGAGACGCACGGAAGATGAAGGGTCGCCATGTGTCCCTTCAGGGCAACTAGGGTTTATGCGTTTGAATGCCTAGTGACGCTTTGTTTCCCGTGCTAGAGGTATATATTCGTTGACCTGCCTCGCCATTTCGTTCATTCGTATCTCGCAGCTACTCAGCGTCTCCAAATATCTGTTCAACGACTTGATCGCTTCTGCTCAGCTTCTGGGGATTTTCTGGATCGCTTCTACTCGACACTTATCTTTTCTACATCATCATCACGTAAGTTTCTGCGCTTTTCCTGTTGTTTGGCTATTAGTGGCGGTGTTTCCGGCGGCTCCGATGGCGGTGTTGGGGATACCGCGGGTTTTTCTGGCGAGTACACCGGAGGACCCTTCAAACTTAGGGCAGAGGATGACCAGCTCTGGTGCATGCGATGAGTACTCATGCGATGATGCGTACGAGACTATTTTCCAGAAGGAAATTGTGATCGTGAACGGGGATCCCTAGGAAAATTACGAGTCTTATTTTCCTTTGGATTGAGGGGACTAGCACTTCCATGTGGGTACGGACAACTACATCTTTAGGCCCAGTCGACTGAACGAGGAGGATAGTTTGGCGTTCTGAAGACTAGTGGACTTTGTCGGGCGCCTCCCTCCTCGGAATTGTGTGACCCCGATGAGGCATATGTTCGGGATGCCGAGGGGAACGTGCAAACGGAGACTCGATACATTAGTGTCAGGGCTCTACTCGAATGTCAGACGGAGGTCGAAGCTCATTGATTATTAGGTAGTTTGGGTTTACCCGAGCTCGTCTTTTACTTATTATTTTTTGTTACAGATTCCTGCTCTCATGTTCGTTTTGCAGGCACGATGGGTTCAGTGGAGGAAAGAGTTACCAAGCTGATGAATAGGGGAGCCCGCCGTGCTCCTGGTTGTGCACCCCCCGCTCCACGGAATCTGGCCATAGCTTCCCCGGGTTCGACACTATCACTGCAGCCCGCAGGGTCCCCGGTGCAGGTCCCAGCTCCCAAGTGGCGAAGGGAGAATGAGGTGCCTCGGATATATCTTACTGAATCTTCTTCGGAGCATGGGTTTTCTCTGCCTCCTTGCTGCCTCTGGCCGAATTTATTTTCGAGCAGGAATGAACCCGGGGTGACCCCTGTCGAGGAGAGGAGCATATTGTTGATAACCAAAGAAACTCGTGGGAAGATGCTACCCGCTGATCTGGCGGCCATGGTGAGGGTCTTTGAGACAGACCTTGTGTTGAATGAGGCGGGATGTTCTTCCGAGGACCTGGCCGCTGTGAAGTTCGAGCTTGCCATGTCTAAGGAGGTTCGAGCTAAGATGGAGGCCGATCATCGGGAGTTCTTGGAGCAAGCAAAAACCCAGCAAGACCGGATCGTGGAGCTGGAGAAATATTTGAAGGACCAGCACGATGAATTGAAGAGTGTTCGTGGTCGCGTCGTGGAGCTTGAGCCACTGGTTGCCGCTACAGAAGAAGAGTATGAGGAAGAACGTCATTTGACATCGAGTGGGCTGCTCGTAGGGAGAATTCGACAACTCGAGGAGGACTATCTCGGTGCCGTCGAGGTGGGGTTCAATAACGCGGTCGAGCAGCTCCGCCTTGTGAACACTGAACTTGTGACCGACGGGACTGCCCCCTTTTCTCGATTTAGGATGGACGGATAGTGGTTCCCGGGGGTTCGGAGAGTGACGATGGGGAGAACGAGGCGCCCGAGGATAAAGAGCCCAGGGAGCAGTGATGCTGGCCAGTGTGCCAATTTTGTTTTTTGTTTCGGCCAACGTGCCATGTTGTTTCGGCCTGCATGCCAAGTTATTTCAGCCTGCGTGTCGCTACTGCGAAAAAAGAGGCCGGCAAAGACAGAAGAGTCGCCACCATTCATTATTTATCCCAAAAGAGGGAAAGGAAACGTCCGTCGTACTCGACGGGATCCACGCTTGTTGTCTATCTAAAAGGGTGTTAAAACTATCTAGCTAAAGGTCTTAGGGACAAAAGAAAAGAAAAGATGACTCGGCAAAGCGTCACCGCTCCGTGCCTACGTATTCTCGACAGAAAAAATCAAAGTCAACGTAGTTCGGCTAACTACGAGTGAAAAGTGGGGAAGGTTGCTCTCCGAGACATCGCGTCTCATGCCTACGTACTTTCATCTGGCATGAAAGATCGGAGCAAACATATTTCGGGCTAACAAGACCACAGGTTGATTCAAACGTTTTGCCCGCGTAGGATTAACAAACAGTTCTAGCATTTGGTGTATACAGCTCGACCATTGGAGACTTAGGCGTTACCTTTTGCGATAGAACCAAGAGTTAACAAAACTCTCCTTATGAAAATGGTTTTCCAAAGTTAAAGGTCCCGAAGGACAAAATTATTTGAAGTGTTTTTGTGTTTTTTAGAGAATAAGTGTTTTGAGTTTTTGTTTGTAACTCATGTTGCACTAAAGAGTATGACTTAGGAGCGAATGCGTCGCATATCACCCTAAGGGTGTACACTAAACACTCTAAGCAATTGAGAGGAAGCCACTCAATCACCATTTCCCAAATATTTAAGGCTCGTAGCGTACAACAATCGTTAACCTTTATTAAGTGTTTTATGAGTGTTTGAAGATGAGAAGAGAAAGGACACAACTAAAGGGAGACTAACTCAAACCTAAAAGTTGTCATGCAAAGATGGTCCTAAGATTGAGGTAAAGGAGCTACCTAATGTTATCATGCATGGTTAAGAACCTAATGTCTATCATAACCTCTCTTGAACAAGAGAGATTAGAGATCCTAAGGGAAGGAAGATAAAAGAAGAAGAAGAATAAATAACATGAAAATGCAAACATGTAAATATAGAATGCACAAGTAGAATGAAAGTGTGGGAGTAAAATAGTGTGGGGCAATAGCTTCCACAAGCTCATCTCAATCAAGCATGCATATGAGAAATGCAAAGAAGAAAGAAGAAGGAAATGCGTCAAAAGCAAACACATAAGTGCACAAAAAAAAGGATGAAATGACCTAAACCAAACAACATCAACATAATGCATAAAACCAAAAACAAATGAAAGGCAAAGAAGACCTAAAACAAAGTGAGGATGGGAGGCTATATGAGGACAACAAGGAACGCATAATATGCACTCAACCATAAGCATCACCAACAAAGTGCAAAGAAGCACAAAGAAAGTCCTCAAGGATTCGTCCCTTTAGGTATGCTTCAAATACCTCCTAAGGAGGGACTAAGCCACCTTAAATGAGACTCCAAAAGTCATTGGACAGAGGCAAATACAAGATAAGAATGCATAAAGCAAGCAAAGAAAGGAAGCAAAGCTCAAAGAGAGAAAACTCATCACTTTGAACAACAACTATGAAAGTGTGCATTCAAGTGGAAATTGACAACGCGTGTCGAAGAAGTCATGATTAAACAATCAAGAACAGTGGCAAATATCCCAAAACATTTCACTCCTAATGCATCATATTAATCTATGAGGATTCGAAGTGAAACGGTATTGAAACAACCTTGAAAAACAGCAAAACAGGCATGCTGACACAATGTTAATCGGTTAACACCTTGGGTTAACTGGTTAACCACAGTTAACGTTTGAAAATTTTGAAAGTTTGAATTGGTTAACTGGTTAACGCATACGGTTAACCGGTTAACACTATGTCAATAGCAGAAAAACAGCAACAGAACAACATTTTCAGCAAATAAGCACTTATCCGACCAACCGGATGATCGCATAATCACTTAATCACGAGATTAAAATAGCAAACCATGGTTCAAACAGCATGTAAACAGATCAACACAGCCAGATCATGGATCAAACAAATCAAATCCAACACAATTCAATCAAATATGAAGATCAACATGATGAACATGCAAATAAGCTCGAAAATTAAATCGGATCAGAAATCCAACCTACGAATCGGAGAATTGATTCGGTAATTGTTGATCTAACTGTAATTATGAAGATCCAATGCAAGAAGACCGGAAAACTTCAAGATACAAACAAATCCTTGTTGTAGAAGTGAAGATCCACTATAATTAAGCTAATTCCAATCAAATAAGCTCTTCCAAAATCACTTCAAAATTCAGATCTGAATGTGCACGAAAATTGAAGGAAGAAAATGATCCAAGGATGATGATGGATGGAGGTTTGAGTTCAAAAATTCATTGATTCCAATGAAGAATCAATGAATTCAATGGAAATGAGCTTTGAGTGAAGGTTTTTGAAAATGGTGAAGTTGAGAGAATTGAGAGAGAATGAGATCAATTCTGAATTTGGAATGAAAATTATGAAGCTTAGATGAGTGTGGTTTGGAGTGAATCACTTAAACATCACTTAGGTTAGGATTCAAAGCAAGGTTTGGAAAGTGGATTGGAAAATCAAGGTTTGGAATGAGGAATGGGATTTGGGGGGGAAATTAAATTTAACCAAATTTCAAAGATGTTCTAGATCCTTCCCAAGTGCAAAAATGAGCTTTCAAGTGATCAAAATTGGATCCCAAATTGGACTGCCTTGAAAATTCACGTACAGAGGCAAAATCTGCATTGGTTAATCGGTTAACCATATAGGTTAACCGGTTAACACCTTTGAATTTTTGAATCTGGGCTGATTTTCCATTGGTTAATCAGTTAACCATACTGGTTAACCGGTTAACACCTTCAAAATTTGAATTTTGGCGCCTTTTGGAGAGAAACCTGTCTGTTTGCCTGTTTTCAACTGTTTAGAACTCTGTTAAGCTTCTGAAACTTGTTTATGAATATTCTAACCATGGGAACGCTTGATATATCCTGAATGCTATCTCCTGTACTGAAAATAACCTGCAAAACAAAATAAAATCGACCGCTCGATCGCTGGGCCAAACAAGTGCCGGAGCCTCTGATGCTTGAATAAAACCTCTTGATTAGGCTCAAAACCCTTAGTAACCTTCTTTTGCTATGCACACCTCTCCTGATCCCCTGTCCAATGAACAATGTTATGCAATGCAATATGCTAGAATATGAAATGAAACATAAGCTAATTAAAGAAAAGGTTGGGAAAATTTTGGGGTACAACAACTACCCATATTCAAACGACTTGGACCTGAATGAGTGAAAAGCGGACGACTTTCAAACAATCGAGGTAAAAGACGGTTGAATACCAAAGAACCCAGAAAGTTGCCAACCGCAGAAAACAAAACTGCAAACAAGAATCTCCGGAGATAACTACTCTTATCACAAAAATACTCCGCTGGGGAAGAGAGAAGCTTAACCAAATAACTATGTGGGGGAAAAGTACCAAACCTTAATAGTTGAAAACTACCAAATGGAATTATCCACCCAAAACTAAGACTACCAATCAAGATATGGAAACTTCAACCGGAAAACGAAGATTACCGACCAAGAGTTGGAATAATATCAGCAAGGCGACCAAAATTGGATATTACCAACCAAAAGTTGGAATCAAACAAAGGTACCAACCAGAAGTTGGAATAAAAAATTCGCAGGAAAAAACAATACCAAAGGATTTACCAACCAAAAGTTGGAATAACGTCAACAAAACCTCACCAACCAAAAGTTGGAATCAAACAAGACTGACAAGTCACCAATTACCAACCAAAAGTTGGGCTAACGACTCCGCTGGAGAATGGAGGAGGACTACCAACCAAAAGTTGGAATAAACATACCACCACCAAAGAATTACCAACCAAAAGTTGGAATGACGAATCCAGGAAAAGAAGACTACCAACCAAGAGTTGGAATAATGTTAGCAAAACTTCGAACCTAGCTGGGGATTACCAACCAAGAATTGAGATAACATCCAGCAAGCGACAGACTACCAACAAAAAGTTGGAAACTACCAAATGGAATTATCCACCCAAAACCAAGACTACCAGCCAAGAGTTGGAAACGTCAAACGGAAAACGAAGATTACCAACCAAGAGTTGGAACAATATCAGCAAGGCGACCAAAATTGGATATTACCAACCAAAAGTTGGAATCAAACAAAGCTACCAACCAAAAGTTGGGATAACAGCCAAAGGATATCAACCAAGAGTTGGGATAACAAAACAAAACATACCAACCAAGAGTTGGGATAACAGTCAAAGGATACCAACCAAGAGTTGGGATAACCAATCAAAGCATACCAACCAAGAGTTGGGATAACAGCCAAAGGATACCAACCAAGAGTTGGGATAACCAAACAAAGCATACCAACCAAGAGTTGGGATAACAACTACAGGGGATAAAATCAACATCGACACAAAAGTCGAAACACAAACTACTAACCAAAAGTTAGGATTACTAAGAAAGATCAACATCAAACAAAAGTCAGAACACAAGCTACTAACCAAGAGTTAGGATCGTCGGGGACGTTAAACAAAGCTGACTCCACTATAGAAGACTACCAACCAAGAGTTGGGATAATCATCTGAAACTACCAACCAAAAGTTGGAATAAAAAGGCTACTAACCAAGAGTTAGGATTGCCGGAAACGCTAAACGAAAGCGAGCTGACGACCACAAAGGTTACCAACCAAGAGTTGGAATGTACGACTCTGCTGAGGAAAACGAGGACTACCAACCAAAAGTTGGGATAACATCCAAACTACCAACCAAGAGTTGGAATAAAAGGCTACTAACCAAAAGTTAGGATAACAATTCGGAATACGCTGGGGGGTGCCAACCAAAAGTTGGAATAAATCCCTAGAATAAGCAGGCAATAGAATCCACCGATTCACAACTTGCAGAGAAAACTCCAACGGGGAGAGGTATAAACAAACGACTATGCCAAGGAAAAATAGTTCACCATCAACTATGTTGGGAAGAAAGAAACTTAACCAAGCAATTCTGGCGAGGGACACATTGATGATGTGAACACCTCTATCAAAAATCTTCTGTCAAGGTCTGAGCACCTATACGAACTTGGAAAATGGAAATATCACAAACCGTGGTCCGGCGACGCTGTCATACCCTAAATTTGTCCTACCCCTTTTGTAAATATTTTTGCATTTATTATTTCATGTCATTTAGACATGTATCCACCCGTAATTGGGCGTTTTTCAAAATTTTTTCTTTCTGACCAATTAAGGCATGACATATGGCCTAAAAACATTTTGTGAATATTGCTTTCTTAAACTTTGTTTTCTTTTAAGTGTTACTAATAACATTTTAGTAATTACATTTTTGTTTTTATAAATTTTAGTTTGTTTTATATATTTGGATATTTATTTAATAGTTATTGTTAATGTTTATTTATTAATTTAATTATGCTAATTAGTAGTGTATTTATTAATTTGTATCAATAACATTTGGTTTTATTATTAATATAAAAAATAAAAAGGATCAGATTTTTTTTAGAGGATGGAAGGCCCATATTCAAAGGCCCGTTAGGGTTTTGGGTTCAGCACACTATAAGGAAAGGGGGAAAGTTAATTCAGAAAAGAGACCGAATCTACTGTTCACCATTTTCCCCAATTCTCCCAAACGGCCGCCACCCCCTTCTGAACCCTAACCGCGAAAATCCCAAACCAATCCTTCACTGCATCACCATTTTTTACCTCCGCCTTCGCAACCTTAAACTACCACCTTCGTCCATCCTCTTTCTTAAAAATAAACCTTCACCAAAATCCAAATCCGCCGCTAACCTCATAGAAACCCCTCAATCAAATTTTTTGACCATCAATCCCTTCAATCTCGCCGAAATCAGTTCAAAACCCCACCGTATCTGCATAATTCATTCGCCGAAAGAACACAACCTCAAAATTGCTTTGGTTCGCAATTTTAACAACGACAACATCACAAAGCTTGTGCTGCTGTTACCATTTGATCCTAATCAAGTCGGAGTTTTGATTACGTGATAATTTCTGCTTCGAATCGCAACGACATATCGGGCGTCAACCCTGTTTTGTAACAACATCAACCACGCGACACCGCAAAGAGCATCGCATCCTCAACTCCACCGTGTTCTGTTTCACGCAGATACCTTGTCGTATTTCATGATTGGGAACTTTGTTCACTATAATTTTCGGTTTGAAGCTGATGAGGTTAGCTTTGGTTGAAGAGGTGTGTTTATCTCAGTAGCAGAGGACGAGTCTTTCCTCCAAAAATTCAGCATCAAGGTTGAGCCCTTTTCCTAAACATCAATTGCTTGTTGACTTACAGAGGACACTGAATAATGGAGACGTCAAGCAACTATCAAAAGGCTTCAAACTTTGTTAAAAAGAAAATCTTCAACAGCTGTATTAGGAACCAGAAGCCCAACAATCCGTTTGTTATCCACAGTAGTTTCTATGCGAACAACTCGTAGCCTCCTATGGCTTAGACGGGCCTGCTTAGAAAGGGCCTTTTCTATTGATCCCCAAACAGGATTGTTGTTGCTGCATTCATCTTATGCATTAATTTCAGTTTGAGTCGATTTTCGGGTTTATGTTTTCAGCAACGTATGCAACAGGTTTCGGTTATGCGTGGGTCAAACTGCGACAAGTTTATGGAGATAGTGATGAGCAAGAAGCAAGAAGAGTGAATGGGTTATGTACATGCTTAGTTTTTTCTTTTTCATTTTCAATTTCTGTGTTGGTTTCCTGTGCTGTTTGGGTTGTGTTTCTATCCATCGCAGGTTTGAGTGTGGCGGAAGCGACTGTAAAGTCGAGCTAATTCTGAATCGCGATGTCAGTTCGTCTCGTATGTTTGCAGTTGAAAGCTCACCTGATACGACGTCGACAACGACTACGCGCTAGCTGTTGATGTTGCCACTACTCTGCGTGCTGCTGCTACAGACTTAAATTGAATAATATATGGATTTGGTTTTACCATTTTGAGTGCAGGATTTTGGTTTGACGGTAGCCACAACACTAACATTGCCGGAAGCATTGATAACTTGGAAGAAAGCAATGTCAAGCGCGAATTGCAAGTATCAGATTCCACAACCTTCACACCATTCAACAAATCACAACGCAAGCACAACCGACAGTGAAGCAGCACCAATGACGGCAACGAGAGACTCGGCGGTTTGTCACATTTTGAGACAACATTGTGACAAACTGTTGGGAACAGAAATGTGTGCAAGAAATGTATAGGTTGGAACATGGTAGCGTTTCAACAATTCTGGCTCAACAACTCTTCAACAGCGTAACAGGAGTCTCAACATCCACATCGCGGCGCATTCAAACAAGTGTGTTTCGGCAACTTCGCAATGAGAACCTTCAGGATACATCCTAGTTGGCTCTGCAACAGTGGACCGTGAGACGTTAAGGCGACACAAATCAACATCATCCACAACCAAATTAAGGTTTCTGTTTCGACGATAACCGCAACGCTTAATATCGCCGGAAGAATTGATGACCCACCAGAAAGCAATATCAAGCACAACTCGGTAGTGCCATCGTGTCTTTTGGCTGGGGTATTTTTTCATTATTCCGCTAATGTTTGATATTTGTTGATGTTATTTTCTCATTATCGATTTTGTTTTCAACGCAGCTTTATGGATTTGAGCTTTTTTTGTGTGGTTTCAATTAAGATGTTTATATGGTGTTAGATTGTATATATTGAACAAACATTATTGTGTTTATGTTATTTTGATTATTAGCTAATCATGTAATATGTTGTTGATATTACAATTGGATTTCGATTCGATTGTGCCTTGTTGGTTTGTGTTGTTCGGTTCAAAATGAGATCCATGGAAACACTAGTACAAGCATTCAAGTCTCTAATAGTAACCCAGTCGCATCTTAAACTCCATTCTGTTATGTGGATTTCTTTTTCATTATTTGTGTTTTCTATTTCTACTTTGGGCTGGCTGTTGATTTTGTGCAGGTGGCAGCATCGCCGAATCATTGGTTATACGAAAAGATCTTGAAGTGCCGTAATGTTGACAACCTCACATCAAGCTAACTCAAACATTAGCAGCATTCTCAACTTGTGTTTAGCAGCAACAATATTTGTCACTCGGTTTCGCAACACGTCAGCTTCGTGTCATATTAGTAGCAACTCGCAGCAATCATACTCGATCAGAAATACGCACATCCTGTTGTTTCTCGTATGGTTATTGTTGATGTTTGATGTCTCTCTGTTTTCATACTATTCTTGACGTGGCCAAGTTCCGGTTTTGAGTTGGTTGCGTAAACTGACATATTTCGTTGATAGCAGCTTTGTGCATTAACAGTGACAATGTTCTGACATGAGAAACAGGTCAATGAACAGCAGTGTGCGTATTCAACGGCGGTGGTGTTCAACTGCAGTGCAGCCATGATACAGCAATGACAATAACATCGGTACTTCCGCAACAGTGGTAGCAGTCGCGTGACAAGCAGGGTCTAAAGTCATGACGACCTAGTTCACCCGAGTCCAAAATGTGAAGTCGGCGTGATAAATCTTCGTATCCTTTGGTTTAATAGTATTCAAACGCCCGATTAGGCTTGATCGATATTAGTGATCATTGTATTTAAGCATTGTTTGTAAGGCATTTTGCGATTGTTTTTCTTTTGTTGTTCTAAAAACTTGGTCGAATATCCGACGTGACGTTGTTAATATTCGGGTGGTTATGTTAAAATTCAATACTAAGCATATCATGTTATTTTCTTATAGTTTTTTTTTAATTATTTTCTCTTACAATATCAGCATGTTGTCCTGTTTTATCAGTTTGTAGAAGCTCTATTGTTTAAGTTTTTGTGGTGTAGTCATAGATCAATTCATGGAATATATCATTTTGGCTTCGGTCTTCCCCTCTTGATTAATCTGTGATAGTTTATCCCATGGGCCAACATATCAAGCCCATTAATTTTAGGTCACCAAGCTAATTTGGTTTGCATAATACGTATCCTTTTTCTTAATTATTTTTTAATTGGTTTAAGATTTTCATAATATATTTTATTCTATTATTTCAAATATTAGACTTTCTATTAATTAAATAAACTTTTTTATTTATTTCATTTCTAATCATCCTAATATAAGATTATTTACTCAAACTATTTTCTTAAATTAAATCATTTTTAAAATTAAGAATTTTCCTAACCTTTATTCAATTTATGTTCTTTAACCAAATTATTTTTCTAATCAAATCACAAAAGACTAAATCCTTGAAGTCTAGCACTTCTTGGATTTTTGGACAATCATTATTGAGGTGTACACCTTAAATAATGTATTATTCGACTTTTCGTTTTTTTTTAAATACACTTTTTTTCAACAAAGAAATATCATAGGAATCAAGCATTCCGCGTGATATTTCTGTCGTTTATCCAATCATTTTTTCAAATGAAAAAAGGCGTTGTCGAGATCTAGCATCTCGATGATACCCCAATTAATTGGTTGTGAGACCTACGTCTCATTTACTAAATAATTGTCATTTTTTCAAATCAAATATCGTATTCTCACCTCTCGTACCACAATCCTTTTTCATATCCTCGATTCAATTCTTCAAAATATCTTTCTCGACCGAAAGAAGAAGGTTCTTGGAATCTAGCATTCCTTGAATTTTCGAGTGAATAGCTCTCGAGGCACGCTCTTGAGTTGTTATCCACTCAACCTTTCGACTCTTTCAAATTCAATCATTTTCAAACATTCTCCTAAGTCGAATGCTCGTCCGCATTCGTAACCCATTTCATTCACCTTTCTTCGTGGTTTCGATATTAGGGGCACCCTCAGGGACTAATATCGTTTCTCACAATCTTAACCCTTGACACGTCGTCAAGTCGGTTCAATCTTCGATCAAATCCTCGACATGTCGTTGAACTACTTCAAACCAATTTCTTTTGGCCTCGCGTGCCATTTTTCGATTCGATCTTTTCAAACATTGTTAAAAACTTACGAAAGAGAGATGTTCTTAGAATCTAGCATTCTTTGAATATTTGAATGATTAACTCTCGAGGCACGCCTTTGAGTTGTTATTAATTCATTCTTTCGATTTCAAAACATCCAACTCTTTATCTTCAACTTATTCAGTCAATTCCCGAAAGAACTGAGTTCTTGGAGTCTCGCATTCCTTGAATTCTTGAGTGACAAGTTCTTGAGGCGTGCTCTTGGGTTGCTTGTCAGTCACCCTTTCGTCTCAGACTCAAACTTCAATCCTTTTAAACCTCTTCTTTTCGTGGTTGTTACCACGAACTACGACTGCTCTGATTCTTCATTCTCGTCCGAATGTAAGATACGTAGGCACAAGATTGCGATGATCTTGGCGAGCACACTTTCCATTTCCTCCCCTATTCCACACTTCTATCTTCTATCCATCTTCCGTTTCCCCCCATCCTTTCCCGTAGTCGAACTACGACGCTCTGATTTCTCATTCTCGTCCGAATGAGCATACGTAGGCACAAGGGCCCCAATCCTTGGCGAGCACCCTATCTTCTAACCACCCATCTCTCCTTAGCGTCTTTAACCTTTTACCCTACCAATTCTACCTTTAACAACGAGAAGAAAACAAGTAAACCTAAACAACACTCCCCACATTTACCTTAAGAGGTTCCCGTCGAGTACGACGGACGTGAGGGGTGCTAATACCTTCCCCTCACGTAACCGACTCCCGAACCCGGAACATGGTTGCGACAGCCCTGTTCCTATCCTTTCGTTTTTAAGAGGTTTTCTCGATATTTTCCTCTCCCGTTTATTCGGGAAAATAAAGTTCGGTGGCGACTCTGTCGAACCGCATTTCCGCGCTTTTCGCGCGAGGGTCTAATGTTCGAATAATTTTTCGAGGTGCGACAGCTGGCGACTCTGCTGGGGACATTTTGCTCCATGCAAAGAGAGAGTCGAGCCTATCTTTTGGTTTGTGAGGAGTGTTTATTTTTGTTTGTTTTTTCTTCTCGTTTATGTATTTGTTCTCTTACCGCTTGTATATTTTATGCTTGTTATCTTGGCCTGTTGGTTCTTGGGATGACATCATGAGTAAGGCTCTACGCCCGAGCTTTGGGAAAAGCAGAGAGAACACATAGTTTAGAATTGGTAGTCGATTAGTGTTAGTCTCCGAGGACTTGCTCCTTGTGGGCCTAGCATGAAAGCTCCTCCAGAGGAGACTTATTCGTAGATCTCGTTGTAACGCAGCTAGCCTGTTGCACGACTTGATTAATGAAGGGTCTGTGATTCTGGGAACCTTTTGTTAGCACCAGTTCCGATATTGGTGGTCGTGTAATGTTAGTCTCCAAGGACTCGCTCCTTGTGCGCCTAGCATGAGGACCCCGCTCAGGAGAGACCTTATCGTCATTATCGTCATAATACGGCCAGCCTGTTGTGTAACGCTAATACGATTAGTGTCCGTGATCCTGGGAACCAAACGTAAAAACCATCCCGTAAGTGGGTTATGGGTAGAATGTTTAGATCTTCCCGCATAGGTCGTACCTGTCAATTTTCTTTGAGCAGGAATTATGGTTACTTATCTATTACAGTTACCAGCTTCAGGAGCTGTTTGAACTATGATCCTGTGATCCTGGATCTTGTATCTTGCATTGCATCTTGCATATCATTTGCATTGCATTTCATATGTTGTGCATTTTGCATTTCCAGTCCTTCAACATAATCTTATGTCTTCGTTCCTTCCTCTCCAGTAAATCAAGCTGGTTCCCCGACACCAGTATGCAACTAGAGCCAATACCAGACGAATGATGGAGCAGATTCAATAGGAGCAAGTCGCCTTCAAGGAAGAATTGGATTCTATGAAAGGAAAGATCGACCAGATCCTCGAAGCCATCCTCGCAGCCAGGAGAGAGGAAGAACAGCGTGAAGCCACCGCTGTCGTCAACAACAATGGTCAAGGACAAGGGTCTACTGCCATCCCTTTGGTTCCAATTCCAAATCCTCATGGGATGCCGTTGAACTTCAATAACGCAGTCGAAGGAAACACTTCTCAGCCAATCCCAGCGCCTGGAGTTACTGTTGGAGTTATCCCGCAGGCCCAGCCTACTGCTGTGCAAATCCCAGCTCCTCATATCGAAGATACTCTGATGGATCAGTATGACGAAGTTCAGAACTATCATGCTGCTATCCCCATTGCCAGTCCTGTTGCTACTCAGGATTCTGAAGCCATGAAGATGTGCCGAGATCTAGCCGAGAAACTCCGAGCCATGGAGGGGCACAATTCAAATTCTTTTAGTGCTTTGGAATTGTGTTTGGTTCCTGATGTTGTCATTCCTCCCAAGTTCAAGGTGCCCGAATTCTCGAAGTACAAGGGTCTCAGTTGCCTAAACATTCATTTGAAGATGTACTGTCACAAGATGGCTGCTTATGCTAGAGATGAAAAGCTCATGATCCATTGCTTCCAAGACAGCCTGTCTGGGGCATCACTCGAATGGTATATGCAGTTGGAACGTAATAGTGTGTGCACTTGGGCCGAGCTAGCCGATGCATTTGTCAAACAGTACAAATACAACACCGACCTTGCTCCTAACCGTACTCAGCTTCAGAGTATGACTCAGAAAGATGGCGAATCCTTCAAGGAGTATGCGCAACGATGGAGAGAGCTAGCCACAAGGGTGCATCCACCTCTTGTTGACCGTGAATTGATTGACATCTTCATGGGTACCTTGCAAGGTCAGTACTACGAAAAGCTGATCGGTAGTGTCTCTGCTGGATTTTCTGACTTGGTGATCGTCGGTGAGAGAATTGAAGAAGGGCTGAAGAGTGGAAAGATCCCAGGAGGTCCTAACAGCCAGGCTAATGCCAAGAAGCCTTTTAACGGATACAAGAAGAAGGAGGGCGAAACAAATGCCATCTTTTTGCAGAAAGGGCAAGCTTCTCAACAAGCTCCCGCTCCCATGCCTTATCAACTTCCCTACTATCAGTATCCATATGTTGCTGCTGCGCAATATGCTCCGATGCCTTACCAGCCAGCTGTTCAAGTAGTACAAGCTCAGATGCCACGGCAACAGGCTCCTCAGCAACAAGCCTACAACCAGCAAGGATATCAGTATCCTCCTCAGCAACAGCAGATGCAGGCTACTTAGCAACGACAAGGTACTCGCCCACAGCGTCCGCAGAGAACATGGAGACCAGATAGAGTCTTTGATCGTCTACCAATGACATATGCCAAAATATTTGCTCAGTTGATGGAGAAGAAAGCTGTTGTTTCGAGATATTTGGATCCTCCAACTGTCATTCCTGCCAATTACGATGCAAATGCTCATTGTGAGTTTCATAAGGGCGCTCCAGGCCACACCATCGAGGACTGCAGGGCTTTCAAACATATAATTCAAGACATGATCGACAGGGATGCTATCAACTTCAATGGGAAGTCTCCAAATATCATCAACAACCCGATGCCACCGGTCAACTAGTGCCAACATCAGATCGATTCCAGTCAAGTTCATTATTTAAAGAAGGTCGTCATGCTGCCATTTAATCTTTCGCATTTCTTATATTTTGTCCTTGTGTGTTTAAGTACTGTATGCTTTAAACAATTGTCATTCGAATTTGGTTTCATTAATGTATCGTTTATGCATGTTTTTAATTAGTTATGTCGTATACACTCATTTTCTACTTATCACCGACACATTCACTCCACTCTATTCACTGTTGTTTAACATGATTTGAGGGAGGATGATGAAAACGAGATACCCATAATTGCAAATCGTATGCTTTCAGACCAAATCTCGTCAATGATGTACAGGCATTGCTTCAATTCCCCTAAACACCGGAGATATAAGGAGTTAATCCCTAGTAAACCACTTCGAGCCTAGAAGTAGCAGTTTCCTTCGGATATTCAAACCCTTACACTCAACCTGGGGCATGGGTAGTGTTCAGTTAATTCAACCCCGCACTCGAATCAACAAAGTAAAATCCAAAAGACGGTTGTTCACCAATGACTCACAACATGACAGTCACAACCTTCCAACAAAATCCAAAAAAAACATCGAAAGCATGCTAAGTCAAACACCTTAGAGGGGACTTAGACAAGATCAAGGCAATCCCGATGGATCTGACGAACAAAGTCAATCCATGCAAAAGTTAGGGATCAAAACAAAAGCAAAAGAGGACCCTGAAACCCTCAACAACAAAAAAAGATTCAGTGGCCACCCAAATCAAAAGGGGCACTGACATTCATCAAAGCCAAAATAAAGAGATTGCCACGTCGAGAAAACCTTGAACCTTCAAGCTTACACCGTCCAGACAAGTGTAGAATTAACTGAGCGTAGGACTGGAGATCATTAAGAAGAAGGGGTGGGTACAAATCATACTTTGAGCCTAATATCCTTTGTTTCATAACCGTAAACCAGACCACGTTACAACCCTTGAAAGACCTAATTGAGGCGAGGTTTATTCTGAAAGCATACTATCGCAAGGTTGCGTAACCTGACTCCTCACATGATTGCTAATCATCAGCATTGGTGTCTTTATTCTTGCTATATCTTCTGCATCAATCAAAATCAGCACAACGCTTGAGCTAAATGCCCATTCGTCTCACTACCACAACACTTCAATAAACGATACTTTTTCAAACTTGCATCGAACTTTGCATTAATTATTACCATTTGTGAATGTACAATTTTAACTGCAAAACAGTGCTAGGTATCCAAAGATATCTCAGCAAAGGGCAATCAAAGAGGAACTTGACTTCCAGTGGTTGGCACAAAGCAAGACTACCTCAAAACCCACAGACTGGGGCAAATCATTCAAAAGCTCGAGCAAGGGCAAGCCATTAACAAGTTCCGACTGGGGGCAAGACCAGATCATCTTGACCATCAAGCAGAGTTGCAACTTTCTCTGAAGAAAATTCACAAGTCACCAAGTACCCAGACTTGGGGCATCCAGAGCATCATCTTTTGCTTCAACCATGGCGTCTTCAACAAACTACGTGTCGAGGAAGTCAATCCCTCCCACCACCCAAAGTCCAAATCCGTATTGGCAACTACCAAAAGTCCACCATGCTGGCATCTCCACCTTGCATTTCCAAATACCTGTCTGCAATCATATACAGCATACGCATCACATTCGACTTCATACGCATCTTGCATCATATGCGTACTCCAATCATATCATACTTCCCTAATTCTTGCATCTCCGCGCGTCAGCATTTGCATTTGCACGTCCACTCATATGGAACATCATATCATCAAGCATTCACATGTGCAAGTCAAGGTCCAGGATCAACCTCGACGAAACTTCAAGACAATCATCAGCCCAATCAGGGGCATTTTTGCAAGATTGTGGGTTTGTCCCACGGTTTTCAAGAGCTTCAAAGTAGTCATCAGCCCAGTCAGGGGCAATCTTCTGCAATTGTGGGTTTCTCCCACAAAATTTGAAGTTATTCAAAGCAAGATTCAGCCCAATCAGGGGCATCTTTTTCAAGACCATGGGTGTCTCCTGTGACGAATTTCAACCTCGTGGTTGATCAAATATGCAAATCAACATTCAGTCCAGTCAGGGGCATACCATTCAAGACCGTGGGCGTTCCCCACGAAGTTGTTCAACCTTGTGTTGGGCAAATCCAAGAAGTTCAGTGCAAGATCCAACCCGAGCAGGGGCATCTTCAGCAAAACCGTGAGCGTTCCTCATGAAGTTGTTCAACATTTTTGTTGAGCAAGCCAAGACATCAAGATAAACTCAGCCCAGTCAGGGGCATCCTCTTCAGAATTTATGGGCGTAACCATGAAATCATGATCTCCAAACAAGACGGTGGGCGTACCCCGTTGACTCATTTCAATTCAATTTTCCTCTTGGGGGTTCCCCTGGTGAGTTGTACCCAGCAAGCGTGACCGTTGTCAATTGCCTTACTATCATCCTTTTGGTGATAGTCGAACTTCGTCAGTTCAACCTAGCCTGCATCCTTTTGGTGTTGGTAAACTTCAACTCTGTGTTGTCCTATCATCCTTTTGGTAATAGCAACCTGCGCGTGTGAGTTTTGCTCCGTCATCCTTTTGGTGGTGGGTCTGGCATTTCGTCGATGTCAGATTGCGCGATGTTTTGTTTATGTTTTCGCTCCATCATCCTTTTGGTGGTGGGTCTGGCATTTCGTCGATGTCAGATTGCGCGATGTTTTGTTTGTGTTTTCGCTCCATCATCCTTTTGGTGGTGGGTCTGGCATTTCGTCGATGTCAGATTGCGCGATGTTTTGTTTGTGTTTTCGCTCCATCATCCTTTTGGTGGTGGGTCTGGCATTTCGTCGATGTCAGATTACGCGATGTTTTGTTTGTGTTTTCGCTCCATCATCCTTTTGGTGGTGGGTCTGGCATTTCGTCGATGTCAGATTACGCGATATTTTGTTTGTGTTTTCGCTCCATCATCCTTTTGGTGGTGGGTTTGGCATTTCGTCGGTGTCAGATTGCGCGATGTTTTGTTTGTGTTTTCGCTCCACCATCCTTTTGGTGGTGGGTCTGGCATTTCGTCGATGTCAGATTGTGCGATATTTTGTTTGTGTTTCACTCCATCATCCTTTTGGTGGTGGGTCTGGCATTTCGTCGATGTCGGATTGTGCGATATTTTGTTTGTGTTTCACTCCATCATCCTTTTGGTGGTGGGTCTGGCATTTCGTCGATGTCAGATTGTGCGATGTTTTGTTTGTGTTTTCGCTCTATCATCCTTTTGGTGGTGGGTCTGGCATTTCGTCGATGTCAGATTGTGCGATGTTTTGTTTGTGTTTTCGCTCCGCCATCCTTTTGGTGGTGGGTCTGGAATTTCGTCGATGTCAGATTGCACGATATTTTGTTTGTGTTTCGCTCCATCATCCTTTTGGTGGTGGGTCTGGCATTTCGTCGATGTCAGATTGTGCGATGTTTTGTTTGTGTTTTCGCTCCGTCATCCTTTTGGTGGTGGGTCTGGCATTTCGTCGATGTCAGATTGTACGATGTTTTGTTTGTGTTTTCGCTCCATCATCCTTTTGGTGGTGGGTCTGGCATTTCGTCGATGTCGGATTATGCGATATTTTGTTTGTGTTTCGCTCCGTCATCCTTTTGGTGGTGGGTCTGGCATTTCGTCGATGTTAGATTGCGCGATGTTTTGTTTGTGTTTTCGCTCCATCATCCTTTTGGTGGTGGGTCTGGCATTTCGTCGATGTCAGATTGCGCGATATTTTGTTTGTGTTTCGCTCTGCCATCTTTTTGGTGGTAGGTCTGGCATTTCGTCGATGTCAGATTGTGCGATATTTTATTTGTGTTTCGCTCCATCATCCTTTTGGTGTTGGGTCTGGCATTTCGTCGATGTCAGATTGCGTGATATTTTGGTTGTGTTTCGCTCTGTCATCCTTTTGGTGGTGGACCTGGCATTTCATCGATGTCAGATTGTGTTTTGTGTTTGCCCTATCATCCTTTTGGTGGTAGTGGCCGTGTGTGTTTTATTCCATCATCCTTTTGGTGATGACAACCTTTTTGCCTATTATTTGCAGTTTACTTCGAGGTTTACATTTATCAAGTATTTTCAATTCTCAAACATCTCTTTTTCTTTCGGACAAATTCAGGGTCTTCTTCATATCTAATTGACTTCTACCTCAGGAATATGAACGCTAATGCAGTTCATTTTCCTAGGTTTAAGCTGATTAGATAGGGGCATCTGTCATACCCTAAATTTGTCCTACCCCTTTTGTAAATATTTTTGCATTTATTATTTCATGTCATTTAGACATGTATCCACTCGTAATTGAGCGTTTTTCAAAAAAATTTCTTTCTGACCAATTAAGGCATGACATGTGGCCTAAAAACATTTTGTGAATATTGCTTTCTTAAACTTTGTTTTCTTTTAAGTGTTACTAATAACATTTTAGTAATTACATTTTTGTTTTTTTATAAATTTTAGTTTGTTTTATATATTTGGATATTTATTTAATAGTTATTGTTAATGTTTATTTATTAATTTAATTATGTTAATTAGTAGTGTATTTATTAATTTGTATCAATAGCATTTGGTTTTATTATTAATATAAAAAATAAAAAGGATCAGATTTTTTTTAGAGGATGGAAGGCCCATATTCAAAGGCCCGTTAGGGTTTTGGGTTCAGCACACTATAAGGAAAGGGGGAAAGCTAATTCAGAAAAGAGACCGAATCTACTGTTCACCATTTTCCCCAATTCTCCCAAACGGCCGCCACCCCCTTCTGAACCCTAACCGCGAAAATCCCAAACCAATCCTTCACTGCATCACCATTTTTTACCTCCGCCTTCACAACCTTAAACTACCACCTTCGTCCATCCTCTTTCTTAAAAATAAACCTTCACCAAAATCCAAATCCGCCGCTAACCTCATAGAAACCCCTCAATCAAATTTTTTGACCATCAATCCCTTCAATCTCGCCGAAATCGGTTCAAAACCCCACCGTATCTGCACAAGTCATTCGCCGAAAGAACACGACCTCAAAACTGCTTTGGTTCGCGATTTTAACAACGACAACATCACAAAGCTTGTGCTGCTATTACCATTTGATCTTAATCAAGTCGGAGTTTTGATTACGTGATAATTTCTGCTTCGAATCGCAACGACATATCAGGCGTCAACCCTATTTTGTAACAACATCAACCACGCGACACCGCAAAGAGCATCGCATCCTCAACTCCACCGTGTTCTGTTTCACGCAGATACCTTGTCGTATTTCACGATTGGGAACTTTGTTCACTATAATTTTCGGTTTGAAGCTGATGAGGTTAGCTTTGGTTGAAGAGGTGTGTTTGTCTCAGTAGCAGAGGACGAGTCTTTCCTCCAAAAATTCAGCATCAAGGTTGAGCCCTTTCCTAAACATCAATTGCTTGTTGACTTATAGAGCACACTGAATAATGGAGACGTCAAGCAACTATCAAAAGGCTTCAAACTTTGTTAAAAAGAAAATCTTCAACAGCTGTATTAGGAACCAGAAGCCCAACAATCCGTTTGTTATCCACAGTAGTTTCTATGCGAACAACTCGTAGCCTCCTATGGCTTAGACGGGCCTGCTTAGAAAGGGCCTTTTCTATTGTTCCCCAAACAGGATTGTTGTTGCTGCATTCATCTTATGCATTAATTTCAGTTTGAGTCGATTTTCGGGTTTATGTTTTCAGCAACGTATGCAGCAGGTTTTGGTTATGCGTGGGTCAAACTGCGACAAGTTTATGGAGATAGTGATGAGCAAGAAGCAAGAAGAGTGAATGGGTTATGTACATGCTTAGTTTTTTCTTTTTCATTTTCAATTTCTGTGTTGGTTTCCTGTGCTGTTTGGGTTGTGTTTCTATCTATCGCAGCTTTGAGTGTGGCGGAAGCGACTGTAAAGTCGAGCTAATTCTGAATCGCGATGTCAGTTCGTCTCGTATGTTTGCAGTTGAAAGCTCACCTGATACGACGCCGACAACGACTACGCGCTAGCTGTTGATGTTGCCACTACTCTGCGTGCTGCTGCTACAGACTTAAATTGAATAATATGTGGATTTGGTTTTACCATTTTGAGTGCAGGATTTTGGTTTGACGGTAGCCGCAACACTAACATTGCCGGAAGCATTGATAACTTGGAAGAAAGCAATGTCAAGCGCGAATTGCAAGTATCAGATTCCACCACCTTCACACCATTCAACAAATCACAACACAAGCACAACCGACAGTGAAGCAGCACCAATGACGGCAACGAGAGACTCGGCGGTTTGTCACATTTTGAGACAAGATTGTGACAAACTGTTGGGAACAGAAATGTGTGCAAGAAATGTATAGGTTGGAACATGGTAGCGTTTCAACAATTCTGGCTCAACAACTCTTCAACAGCGCAACAGGAGTCTCAACATCCACATCGCGGCGCATTCAAACAAGTGTGTTTCGGCAACTTCGCAATGAGAACCTTCAGGATACATCCTAGTTGGCTCTGCAACAGTGGACCGTGAGACGTTAAGGAGACACAAATCAACATCATCCACAACCAAATTCAGGTTTCTGTTTCGACGAAAACCGCAACGCTTAATATCGCCGGAAGAATTGATGACCCACCAGAAAGCAATATCAAGCACAACTCGGTAGCGCCATCGTGTCTTTTGGCTGGGGTATTTTTTCATTATTCTGCTAATGTTTGATATTTGTTGATGTTATTTTCTCATTATCGATTTTGTTTTCAACGCAGCTTTATGGATTTGAGCTTTTTTTGTGTGGTTTCAATTAAGATGTTTATATGGTGTTAGATTGTATATATTGAACAAACATTATTGTGTTTATGTTATTTTGATTATTAGCTAATCATGTAATATGCTGTTGATATTACAATTGGATTTCGATTCGATTGTGCCTTGTTGGTTTGTGTTGTTCGGTTCAAAATGAGATCCATGGAAACACTAGTACAAGCATTCAAGTCTCTAATAGTAACCCAGTCGCATCTTAAACTCCATTCTGTTATGTGGATTTCTTTTTCATTATTTGTGTTTTCTATTTCTACTTTGGGCTGGCTGTTGATTTTGTGCAGGTGGCAGCATCGCCGAATCATTGGTTATACGAAAAGATCTTGAAGTGTCGTAATGTTGACAACCTCACAGCAAGCTAACTCAAACATTAGCAGCATTCTCAACCCGTGTTTAGCAGCAACAATATTTGTCACTCGGTTTCGCAACACGTCAGCTCCGTGTCATATTAGTAGCAACTCGCAGTAATCATACTCGATCAGAAATACGCACATCCTGTTGTTTCTCGTATGGTCATTGTTGATGTTTGATGTCTCTCTGTTTTCATACTATTCTTGACGTGGCCAAGTTCCGGTTTTGAGTTGGTTGCGTAAACTGACATATTTCGTTGATAGCAGCTTTGTGCATTAACAGTGACAATGTTCTGACATGAGAAACAGGTCAATGAACAGCAGTGTGCGTATTCAACGGCGGTGGTGTTCGACTGCAGTGCAGCCATGATACAGCAATGACAATAACATCGGTACATCCGCAACAGTGGTAGCAGTCGCGTGACAAGCAGGGTCTAAAGTCATGACGACCTAGTTCACCCGAGTCCAAAATGTGAAGTCGGCGTGATAAATATTCGTATCCTTTGGTTTAATAGTATTCAAACGCCCGATTAGGCTTGATCGATATTAGTGATCATTGTATTTAAGCATTGTTTGTAAGGCATTTTGCGATTGTTTTTCTTTTGTTGTTCTAAAAACTTGGCCGAATATCCGACGTGACGTCGTTAATATTCGAGTGGTTATGTTAAAATTCAATACTAAGCATATCATATTATTTTCTTATAGTTTTTTTTAATTATTTTCTCTTACAATATCAGCATGTTGTCCTGTTTTATCAGTTTGTGGAAGCTCTATTGTTTAAGTTTCTGTGGTGTAGTCATAGATCAATTCATGGAATATATCATTTTGGCTTCGGTCTTCCCCTCTTGATTAATCTGTGATAGTTTATCCCATGGGCCAACATATCAAGCCCATTAATTTTAGGTCACCAAGCTAATTTGGTTTGCATAATACGTATCCTTTTTCTTAATTATTTTTTAATTGGTTTAAGATTTTCATAATATATTTTATTCTATTATTTCAAATATTAGAATTTCTATTAATTAAATAAACTTTTTTATTTATTTCATTTCTAATCATCCTAATATAAGATTATTTACTCAAACTATTTTCTTAAATTAAATCATTTTTAAAATTAAGAATTTTCCTAACCTTTATTCAATTTATGTTCTTTAACCAAATTATTTTTCTAATCAAATCACAAAAGACTAAATCCTTGAAGTCTAGCACTTGTTGGATTTTTGGACAATCATTATTGAGGTGTAAATCTTAAATAATGTATTATTCGACTTTTCGTTTTTTTAAAATACACTTTTTTTTTCAACAAAGAAATATCATAGGAATCAAGCATTCTGCGTGATATTTCTGTCGTTTATCCAATCATTTTTTCAAATGAAAAAAGGCGTTGTCGAGATCTAGCATCTCGATGATACCCCAATTAATTGGTTGTGAGGCCTACGTCTCATTTACTAAATAATTGTCATTTTTTCAAATCCAATATCGTATTCTCACCTCTCGTACCACAATCCTTTTTCATATCCTCGATTCAATTCTTCAAAATATCTTTCTCGACCGAAAGAAGAAGGTTCTTGGAATCTAGCATTCCTTGAATTTTCGAGTGAATAGCTCTCGAGGCACGCTCTTGAGTTGTTATCCACTCAACCTTTCGACTCTTTCAAATTCAATCATTTTCAAACATTCTCCTAAGTCGAATGCTCGTCCGCATTCGTAACCCATTTCATTCACCTTTCTTCGTGGTTTCGATATTATGGGCACCCTCAGGGACTAATATCGTTTCTCACAATCTTAACCCTTGACACGTCGTCAAGTCGGTTCAATCTTCGATCAAATCCTCGACATGTCATTGAACTACTTCAAACCAATTTCTTTTGGCCTCGCATGCCATTTTTCGATTCGATCTTTTCAAACATTGTTAAAAACTTACGAAAGAGAGATGTTCTTAGAATCTAGCATTCTTTGAATATTTGAATGAGTAACTCTCGAGGCACGCCTTTGAGTTGTTATTAATTCATTCTTTCGATTTCAAAACATCCAACTCTTTATCTTCAACTTATTCAATCAATTCCCGAAAGAACTGAGTTCTTGGAGTCTCGCATTCCTTGAATTCTTGAGTGGCAAGTTCTTGAGGCGTGCTCTTGGGTTGCTTGTCAGTCACCCTTTCGTCTCAGACTCAAACTTCAATCCTTTTAAACCTCTTCTTTTCATGGTTGTTACCACGAACTACGACTGCTCTGATTCTTCATTCTCGTCCGAATGTAAGATACGTAGGCACAAGATTGCGATGATCTTGGCGAGCACACTTTCCATTTCCTCCCCTATTCCACACTTCTATCTTCTATCCATCTTCTGTTTCCCCCCATCCTTTCCCGTAGTCGAACTACGACGCTCTGATTTCTCATTCTCGTCCGAATGAGCATACGTAGGCACAAGGGCCCCAATCCTTGGCGAGCACCCTATCTTCTAACCACCCATCTCTCCTTAGCGTCTTTAACCTTTTACCCTACCAATTCTACCTTTAACAACGAGAAGAAAACAAGTAAACCTAAACAACACTCCCCACATTTACCTTAAGAGGTTCCCGTCGAGTACGACGGACGTGAGGGGTGCTAATACCTTCCCCTCACGTAACCGACTCCCGAACCCGGAACATGGTTGCGACAGCCCTGTTCCTATCTGTTGCACCCCAAAATTTGACCAACCGGGTCTCGCATTTGGCTCGATGTTTCGACGCATAACCGCATTCGCATCTGCATATCGCATACATTGCATTTTTCATTTGTGTTGATTTTATCAGGGATCACAGCTCCCGTCTCGTGTTTCAGGTGTTTTTGATCAGTAGAATCGTATTTTTGGGATATTTCGGTGCCCGTTTATTTTTACCGATTATTTTCGTGTCGTTCGGTGCTCATTTTATCCCTCTGGGAATTGTGATGATTTTTCTGGATTTTATAGGATTTTTTAGGGTTTAAATAGCTTTTAAATCAATTTTTAGGATTTAATAGAATTTTTTTAATAGATTTTAATATTTTTAAATCAATTTTTAGCATTTTATAGAATTAAATAGATTTTTAAATTCATTTTAGAATTTAATAGGTTTTTAATTCCTTTAAGTAGATTTTAAATCATTTGTAGAAATCTTTTATAGATTTTAATATTTTTAGGATGATATAGGATTTTCTAGAATAATAGTAATTTTTAAATAGTTTTAAATAGCTTTAATAGTTTTTTAGAATTTAATTGTTTTTTCTAGAATTTCTTTTATAAAAAAAAAATATAATAATAAATGTTTAGAATTTCTTTTATAAAAATAAATAGGTTTTTATTTTTCTATTAGGGATTTAATAGAAATTTAACCAAGTTTAGATTTAATAGAAATTTAGATTTAATTTTCTGATTAGTATGTTTGTTAGGGTATTATTAGTTTAGTGGGATTAAGTGTTGATTAGTTGTTTTAAATCATAATCCAGTTTTTGTGCAGATTTTTAAGTCATTATTCGCTGGGCTTAGTCCATTTTTCGCAGGCCCAATCAGTGAAAAAGTCCAAGAGTGATCCAGGTTTTTCCAGCGCCATCTAGATCTTTCCAGAGCAATCCAGAAATGAATCAGTATAAAGACCCAGAGCTCACACGTGTCCCCAAAAAGAGAGGCCCCACTTTTCACTTCCAAAGCACGCCACGTATCCTCAGGACCCACCTCTCTCTCAGCCACGCCATCCCATACGTGGCACACATGCAGAGCCACTCCCTTCACCGTGCAACCACGTGTCCACTCCAGAATCTTCGCCTGAGAGCCACCGCCGGCCGGCCTGCATGGCCGGCGGCCACCCCCAACTCCCCACCGGAAACTGGAATTTCCAGATCTCCATCACCAACCTCCCTAACCTTCATCTTCTCCCCTTCATCGCCACCACTAAACTCCCAGAAACCACCACAACTCACCGGCGATCATCAAATCCCCAAAAATCCAGAAAACGATGAGCGTTCATCTTCTTCCATCGTCCTCCATCATCAACATCCACGAATGTTCATCATCAAGACCAGATTCGTTCAACAATCACTTGCGTCCTCAATCACCAGAATCCATTCATCTCCTTCATCCAACCTCCAAACTCCAGAAACCGTCTTCCTCCTTTCTTCCGTTCACCACCAAATCACCTAAACCTCCATCGCCACTCAACAACCTTCTTTCCAGAATTAGATTCTCTGATCATCGGTATCGTTATCACGCTTCAAGAATACCAGAAGTTTCAACAAATTCCTTCACCAACGATTCCCAGAAACAACCTTCAAGAACTCCAGAAGAACTTCTTCAAGCGTCATCATCTTCATAGAACGTCATCTACACTCAGCCACGTTCATTGTTTCCCAGAGAATTCGAAGAACATTCATCAGATCTTCGTTCGCAGTCTTATTTCCAGATCTTCATCGCGATCCCCAATCTCCAGATCTTCATACATCAACCTCAATGAACCTCCAGATTTTTTCCAGAAAATCTTCATCAAGAACTTTCCAGAAATCTCAAGAACACGCGCTCGCAAATCTTCAAGTCTTTGTTTCTTCGTCTTTGTTGGGATTCTTCCACCAAGAGTTTATCCAGAATCAGCGTCTGAAGTTGGTTGCGTAGAGAGGTGTGGAGGGATTCGTGAAGGAGAAAGGAACGAACGGAGGAGAACGAGAGAGACGGAGGCTGTGGCGGCGGCGGTTAGAGAGAGACAAATCTAGGGTTCTGAAATTTGGAAGGGAGAAAGGAGAGGGAGAAGAAGATTGGGCCAGGCCCAATCACGAATTTTTTGGACACCAATCATCCTCCCCGTTTTTGGCTGAAACGGGCCTGGGCCTAACATGAATCTGCTTGCCAGACGCCCCAGATTGCTTCAACACCCCCCCTGCGTTTTTTGTGAAGAAGAATTGGGTTGGGCCCTCCAGTTTTTTGTTTGTTATTTTATTTTTCTATTAAACTCCCCCCTGTAACAGCATACCCCCCAGCCCCATTTTCTTGTTTTTTCTTATTAGTCTTCTTTTAAATATTGTGGGAAAAAATAATAGAAAATGAAAAGAAGAAATATGTTTGGAAAAAAAGAAAAGAAAGAAAATAGAAAGAAAAGATATAAGAAAAGAAATAAAGAAAAGGTGAAAGAAATATTGTTTAAAAAATAGAAAAAAAAAAGGATATAAGAAAAGAGAAAAATATAGAAAAAGATATTTTGAGAAAAAAGAGGAAAAAATATGTTGAGAATAGAAAAGGAGAAAAAAGAGAAAAAAATATTAAAGTGCCAATTTAATATTTTTTAAAGCATTTCTTTTAGGATATTTTTATAGACTTTGTTTTTCGACTTTTAGGACAGTTTAGAGGCCCATTTGTTAGGGGGCTATTTTCAGTCGACTTTTCAAGATAGAATAGGATAGCGTCCTAGGAGATTTATTTCAATATCCACCCATTGTAACCATTCTTTCAGAGATTAATAAAACGAGATTTGAGCTGTGGTCCGATAGTAGCCGAACTACAGCTGCTCTGATTCTTCGTTCCAGACGAAGATATGTAGGCATAGGATGCGATGTCCTAGCGAGCACACTAACGACTAACTTTTGTTCTCTCGCGGCTGTGCGATCGAGACTTTCCCGCTGACGACTAATTGATACCCTTTTTCTCTCTTGCCCAAATGCATTTGAGACTCAGCCATAGTTGTGACCATAGGTTCCCGACCCTGTGAAGCCAGTTGTTTTTCTCACTGCTGTGTGAGAATGTTTGTTTAGCCGTAGTTAGTCTGAACTACGCAAGGCTCTGATCTTCCATGCAGTGGAAGTACGTAGGCACAAGACGCGATGTCTTGGCGAGCCAATTTTCCCCGTAGTCCCGAACTACGTTGACTCTGACTTTCTCTCTTGAGAATACGTAGGCATAGAGCGCGACGCTCTATCGAGTCAATTCCCTTCCCTTTAGATTTAGCAGCCGTAGATAGATTGTTTTGCATCCAGTAGACAACCCAAGCAAGCGTGGATCCCGTCGAGTACGACGGACGTGAGGGGTGCTAATACCTTCCCCTTGCGTAACCGACTCCCGAACCCAGGCTATGGTTGCGATGACCATACCTTTTCCCCGTTTTTTGCGAGGTTTACTTCGAGCGTTTCCTTTCCCGCTCTGAGGGATAAATAACGCACGGTGGCGACTCTTCTGTCAGCCGGCGCCGATTTTCGCAGTAGCGACAGCTGGCGACTCTGCTGGGGACTGTCGATAGTTTCCTAGGGATCCAATGTCCCGAGAGCGAGTCAATTTTGGGGATCCAACGTCCCCTAGAGAGAGTCAATCCTAGCGCTTGTTTGCTTGTCTATTAGGTGCTTATTTATCGATATTATCTGTTGCTGTTGGGCTGTTACGGGTGTTCTATGATATTGAGTGAGAAGCCGGACCTGGGCTTGGAGTGCACCTTAGACTTAGAGTAGAAATTAGTGGGTGCCCGCTTGCTTTGCCTTGCTTTGGTGTCCCATGAAATCTACACTCAGACGAGGTTCTGCTGGTTGGCCTCCTGTCCCTTCCTTTGGTTGGCGTGGGTTGCTGGTTAGTTGGATTGTCGACTCTGGGAACCGATCATTTGGAAGTTAGCTGAGTGAGGCCTCTTCAGGATTCGATGATGCCACTCCTTCTGGGAATCGTATCGTCAGTTCTGAATGTCTGTGACGCTGACGACCGCATAGGATGCCGTACCTTGTCAGATATAGGTCCACACCTGTGAGTGGGGGGGTTTTTTGTGCAGGAAACTTGACTTCCAACCTACCCGTTATTCTGGTCCTCTTTTCAGAGAGCGTCTCCGTCAGCAGCGCAGCAGTATTCAGATTTTGTGTGGGGGCTGTGGTCCCATTGTTTGCTGCATTTTGCATATCATATGCATATCAGTGTTGCATTGCATATCATTCTCCAGCTAGCCAGAGTTCTGATCCAGCCTTTGTTTCCTGAAGGTGATTACCCGGAGTTTGGATTGAGCAGCTTTTGATTGTCAGCAGACCTACCCAGGGGTTGAGTAGATTTGAGCAGAATCAAGTGTCGAAGTCAGCTGAAGATTATTGGTAGCCATGTCTGAAGGCAATTTCCAGTCTCCTAACACCTTGACAGGGTTCACTATGGCGTCCAACCCTCTGTATGATTCCATGGAAGATTTCCCGCAAGTGAACAACGTTGCTGCAGACCAAGTTGTACAGCCTTCTGTTGAGAACCGAGATCGACATGAGCAGTTTGTTGCCCAGAATGAGCGTCCTCCTCCTGTCAACAATCAAGGTGTTGCTTTCCCTGTGATGACTTACCGAAGAGATATTCCAGCAGCTGGGATGGTAGATCCAAGAGCCCTTGACAAAGGTAGAAGAGTCCGAGTGTTGGAAGAGCAAATGAAAGCTTTGGAAGCCAAAGATGCTGTCAACCTGGATGCTGTAGGCATGTGTTTGGTTCCTGACCTGGTGTTGCCTTACAAGTTCAAAGTGCCGAAATTTGAGAAGTACACGGGAGATAGCTGTCCGAAGCTGCATTTGATGATGTTTTGTCGAAGAATGACTGCGTTTGCGCGAGATGATAAGTTGATGATCCATTGCTTTCAAGATAGTCTGACTGGGGCATCTTTGAGGTGGTATATGCAGTTAGAGAGGAATCAGATTCAGTCATGGATGGATTTAGCCAGAGCTTTTCTGAAGCAGTACGATTACAACCTAGACATTGCTCCTTATCGCATGCATTTGCAAGAGTTGTCTCAAGAGATCAATGAACCTATCAGGAGGTATGCTCAGAGATGGAGAGAATTTGCTGCTAGAGTGCGTCCCCCGCTGTTAGACCAAGAGCTGGCAAGCATGTTTGTGGATTCCCTACAATATCCGTACTTCAAAAGATTGCTCGGAATTCCGGCAAGTTTCTCTGACGTGGTAGCATTAGGAGAACGCCTTGAGTACTCCATAAGAATGGGGAAAATTCAGATTACTTCATATGATCAAGCTGGTGAAACTGAATACCTTTGTGACTATCAGAGTGAAGAAGAAGTTGTGATCAACTCAGTCATGCCAAAGATTGAATATCCTCAAAGCGAATCAGTGAATTTTGTTGGTTCATCATCTTATCAGAGATCAGTACCTCCCGTGGCTCGTTATACTGAACAGACAGCCGTGCCTGGGGCACCATATCAGGAATCTTATGTCGCTTCCATTGCAAATCAGCGAACTCGTGGCCGAGGTTATCAGAATCAGCGTCAGAATCAGAGCAGACCTCGCAACAACTTGGAACGAAGGAATGGTCCTTTTCACCCGGTACCTATGCCGTATAGCCAGTTGCTACCATCTTTGATTCAGAAGTCTTTGGTGGAGCCGAAAGCTCTTAAGCCAGTTCCAGAACCTTACCCTCCTGGGTACAATCCCCACGTTCAGTGTGGTTATCATGGCGGCTCACCGGGGCATTCAACAGAAGATTGTAAAGCATTTCAGGCGAAGGTACAGCAGTTGATTGATCAGGATCGTATTTCCTTTCGAGAAGGGTTTCTGTTTGTTCATCCCTAACCACTCAGCTGTCTAAGCTCGTAGACTCAGAAGGGTGTTCCCCAGCAAAAGCCAGTGGTTCAGACAGGCAGGCGCCTCAGCATTTGGCAGTTCTCAAGCTTTTACATCATTTGCATTTGTAGTTTCTTTTTCTGTTAGTTACTACCTGCTTTAAGCATTGTATGTTTCGAATGGTGATAATAATAAAGTGATTATGCATTTTTCTGAATTAATCATGTCGCTGTCGCTCATTTATTGCATTGCACTGACACTTGCATTTTATTCACTCCATTTTTTCGCTGTGACTAGCAAAGTTAGGAGGGAGGATGACGAAACTGAAGCTCATAACCGATGATTGTGTGCTTTCAGATAAGACCGTACCGATGACGTACAAGGCATTGTTTCAAATTCCCCAAACACTGGAGATATAAGGAGTTAGTCCCTTGTTAACCACTTCGAGCCAGGAAGTAGAAGTTTTTCGGACTTTTAAAACCCTCACATCTTAACCCGGGGCAGGGTAGTTGTCGGTTAGCTTGACCGAGCATTCAAGTCTTACAGAGGAGTGTTGTCTTCCGAGGACCAATCAGTTTATACCTTCAAGAGGTCAAATCTCACCAATCAGGAGTGAGACAGTTACAATCCTTTCGGAGCAATCAAGACAATCAGTGTCGCACGACGTTGTTCCAAAAGAAAGAAGAAAGAAATCCCGCTAAGTAAAAAGAAAGAAAAGCTGGAAAGCTAATACTTAGGCAAAAATTAGGGCATCCCGCTGGACTTCAAAAGAAATCGAGAAAAATCGAAAAGAACTCAAAATGAGTCAGTCCAGGCAAAAATTAGGGAACCAAAAGAATGAAAAAGAGGCATTAAAAAGAAAATTTTCCCCAGCAAATCACAAAGTCGTGTACACAGACACCGAAAGCGAAGAAGGAGTAACTATCACTCTGAAAGAAAAGCTTGTGAATTCCTTAACTGTGGTTCTTACCAGTCAACATAATTCTCGAAGAGGCGAGTGCTTGTGCCAAGTTAACAGAACCTTAGGATCGGAGATCATCACGTAGAAGGGGTGGGTACAAATTAAAATTTGAGCCAAATATCCTTTGTTTCACGAACCGTGAACCCGACCACGATACAACCCTCAAAAGACCTAATTGAGGTAGGGTAAATCTGAAGCGCATTACGATAAGGTCGAGTAACCTGACTCCTTCTTGACTTGCTAGTCACATCTTGGTTGTATTTTTCACTGACCACGTAAGCACCGCGTTTGAACTTTGGTTCATTCGTCACACATCATCACATGCATGTAAATGAGTGACAGCTCAAAATTTTTTCAAAATCTGCATGAGCGCTGCATTAAGATTACCATTCGTAGATAGGCAATTCTAATTGCAGGTTAGTAGTTGGCATGAAAGAAATTCCAGCAGAATCAAATAGGACTGAGTAATCCAGCAGTCTGAACCAGAATGGTGAATGTTGTGAAGCCCAATGAATCAGGGGCATTATATTCCAGTAAGTTCAGTATCAGTCAGTCTGAGGACAAGTCCCGAAGTTCCAGCTGAGCAAGGGCAGTTTGTTTGAGAAGCAGTTGATCATAAGTGAGTCTTCTCGAGAGCCAATCAGGGGCAATTATGCAGAGCGCTGAGATTTGAAAGCAGATGCTTCCAATGGATAATCAGATCAGGTTGAGTCGCTAGAACGCTCATTCAGGGGCAAGTCATCGCAGAGAATGTTGAAATTAACTGGGTTGTTAGGTGTTTAATTGGAGATTGAATTCTTTTGTCGTGCAGATACCGGGGCAAGTATTCTCGAAGTATTCTCGTAGCAAGTTATTCAAAGCAATATTCCCAAGAGTTAGATTGGGGCAAGTTGAATTGTAATGGGGCAAAGTTGTGCAAGATAGTCTTGTCATCCCCAGCTGAGTGCACTGAAGCAAGTTGTTCAAACCCGCTTGTTTATCCCCAGCCAGAGTTGAGTATCGGGGAATCATGTCAATACCCTTATCGAAAACCTTTCAAATAAGAAGGTCTTGTTGTCGTTGGATCATTATCCTGCAGTTTAAACCTGTTGCGTGTCAGTAACCAGTCATTTCCAAAGTCCAGTTCTCGCCTGGAAAACCGGTAACCAGTTCTCGTCTGGCCCACCTTTTGTAAGCAGCAGTTCCCGTCCTGGTGCAGTTTAGTGTAAGCAGCAGTTCCCGTCCTGGTGCAGTTTATTGGTAACCAATTCTCGTTTGGTCACCGTTTCTTCAAGTGTTGTATCAGTTCTCGCCTGGTACATGTCGTCGCATAATCAGTTCTCGTGTGTTTTAACCTATGTGTTATACCAGTTCTCGCCTGGTGTACGTTAGCTTTCAGCCAGTTCTCGCCTGGTTGTCTTTTTCTCAGTCTGTTATCCAGTCAGCCCTGTCTGACGTTCCAAAAACACAAAAATCAATTTTTCTAACCTATTTTCCTATCAGTTCTCGCCTGGTAGTCTACCTTTGAATGCTAGTTCTCGTCTAGTATTTCCATTTCCCTGTGTACATAGTCCATGTTTATCCTAAACCAGAAAAGCGAAAAAAAACCTAAAGGTATCTGACACAGTATTTCCCAATGACCCGCATGTCGTCATGTTCCCCGATACGAAGCTCGACGAATACCAGCGCTCCGAGTAATGTTTGGATTCCTTGCAGATATTGTCAAATCAGAATTGCTACTCTTCAGCAGATGAAAGTGCTTGTTATCCCCGGAAGAGTCGAGATCGTATTTTACCCCGTATCCGAGTATGAGCAGGAGTATCTTCAGCAGATTAAGAGTGATATCCTTGATAGTAGGAGCATTTCCAGCAGTGTGCTGCGCGTAATCAACCTCAGTTTGGGTCAATCCCCGCAGAGCGCGATCAGTTGCCAATGGTTTGAAGAAAGCATCCCCGAGCAGAGTTGTTCTTTCCCCAGTGAAGTCGTCAAGCAGGGTTGCCTTTCCATTTCTCCAGCAGGGCAGTTATCCTCAGCGGATTTGATTTCTCGTTTCCAGCATTTATTTTGCTGAGATGGTTCTGTGACTTCAGGTCATCCCCAGTAGAGTTGGCATTTCCTTCGGCATTTATTTTGCCAAGTGGTTTTCAGACCTGGTGTTCTCTGGCAGCTCGGGCTTGCATTAGCATTTGCATATATAGTCATAGCATTTATACAAGCATATAGTATATCCATGCCGTTTGGGCCTTGCATTTTCAAACAAAACGCATAGCATTTACATGTCATATAGGGCATTGCATCATTTCAAGCATACGCATGTCGAAACATAGACCAAGATGGTTGCCTATTGGATTTCGAATTTGTTCACCTGCAGAGTTGTTTGGTTCAGCTTCTTGTCTTCCCCAGCGGAGTGATTCTTCATTTGATTGTTACGTCAGCATCGAAAAAAACAAAACAACAACAACAACAACAAAGATTGACATATATCAGACTTCTGAAGCTGCCCCCTTTGTCAAAACAGGTGCCAGGCAGTTCCATTCAGAATTTCCCCAGGAGAATTGTCCTCAAGTTCGCAATGAACTGTGAGTTGACCAGATTTGATCCCACGAGAGAGATGGGAATCAAAGTGTTTGCTTTATGAAGCATTATTTCAATACTTGTGGCGTCACACAGGTGTTGAAAAAGAGAAGAAAATTGTATCAGAAAATTGACCAGATGTTGCCGTTACAACCAAACTTCAGTTATTGGAAGCTATTCCTCAAGCAGCTTTGCAGTATATTCTTGCGGTTGGCAAATTTCAGGGTTCCATTTTGTATTCAACCGTCATCTACCTTGAATGTTTGAAGGCTGAGCGCTCTTCACCCATTCAGGTCGAAGCCGCTTGAATAGGGGCAGCTGTTGCACCCCAAAATTTGACCAACCGGGTCTCGCATTTGGCTCGATGTTTCGACGCATAACCGCATTCGCATCTGCATATCGCATACATTGCATTTTTCATTTGTGTTGATTTTATCAGGGATCACAGCTCCCGTCTCGTGTTTCAGGTGTTTTTGATCAGTAGAATCGTATTTTTGGGATATTTCGGTGCCCGTTTATTTTTACCGATTATTTTCGTGTCGTTCGGTGCTCATTTTATCCCTCTGGGAATTGTGATGATTTTTCTGGATTTTATAGGATTTTTTAGGGTTTAAATAGCTTTTAAATCAATTTTTAGGATTTAATAGAATTTTTTTAATAGATTTTAATATTTTTAAATCAATTTTTAGCATTTTATAGAATTAAATAGATTTTTAAATTCATTTTAGAATTTAATAGGTTTTTAATTCCTTTAAGTAGATTTTAAATCATTTGTAGAAATCTTTTATAGATTTTAATATTTTTAGGATGATATAGGATTTTCTAGAATAATAGTAATTTTTAAATAGTTTTAAATAGCTTTAATAGTTTTTTAGAATTTAATTGTTTTTTCTAGAATTTCTTTTATAAAAAAAAAAATATAATAATAAATGTTTAGAATTTCTTTTATAAAAATAAATAGGTTTTTATTTTTCTATTAGGGATTTAATAGAAATTTAACCAAGTTTAGATTTAATAGAAATTTAGATTTAATTTTCTGATTAGTATGTTTGTTAGGGTATTATTAGTTTAGTGGGATTAAGTGTTGATTAGTTGTTTTAAATCATAATCCAGTTTTTGTGCAGATTTTTAAGTCATTATTCGCTGGGCTTAGTCCATTTTTCGCAGGCCCAATCAGTGAAAAAGTCCAAGAGTGATCCAGGTTTTTCCAGCGCCATCTAGATCTTTCCAGAGCAATCCAGAAATGAATCAGTATAAAGACCCAGAGCTCACACGTGTCCCCAAAAAGAGAGGCCCCACTTTTCACTTCCAAAGCACGCCACGTATCCTCAGGACCCACCTCTCTCTCAGCCACGCCATCCCATACGTGGCACACATGCAGAGCCACTCCCTTCACCGTGCAACCACGTGTCCACTCCAGAATCTTCGCCTGAGAGCCACCGCCGGCCGGCCTGCATGGCCGGCGGCCACCCCCAACTCCCCACCGGAAACTGGAATTTCCAGATCTCCATCACCAACCTCCCTAACCTTCATCTTCTCCCCTTCATCGCCACCACTAAACTCCCAGAAACCACCACAACTCACCGGCGATCATCAAATCCCCAAAAATCCAGAAAACGATGAGCGTTCATCTTCTTCCATCGTCCTCCATCATCAACATCCACGAATGTTCATCATCAAGACCAGATTCGTTCAACAATCACTTGCGTCCTCAATCACCAGAATCCATTCATCTCCTTCATCCAACCTCCAAACTCCAGAAACCGTCTTCCTCCTTTCTTCCGTTCACCACCAAATCACCTAAACCTCCATCGCCACTCAACAACCTTCTTTCCAGAATTAGATTCTCTGATCATCGGTATCGTTATCACGCTTCAAGAATACCAGAAGTTTCAACAAATTCCTTCACCAACGATTCCCAGAAACAACCTTCAAGAACTCCAGAAGAACTTCTTCAAGCGTCATCATCTTCATAGAACGTCATCTACACTCAGCCACGTTCATTGTTTCCCAGAGAATTCGAAGAACATTCATCAGATCTTCGTTCGCAGTCTTATTTCCAGATCTTCATCGCGATCCCCAATCTCCAGATCTTCATACATCAACCTCAATGAACCTCCAGATTTTTTCCAGAAAATCTTCATCAAGAACTTTCCAGAAATCTCAAGAACACGCGCTCGCAAATCTTCAAGTCTTTGTTTCTTCGTCTTTGTTGGGATTCTTCCACCAAGAGTTTATCCAGAATCAGCGTCTGAAGTTGGTTGCGTAGAGAGGTGTGGAGGGATTCGTGAAGGAGAAAGGAACGAACGGAGGAGAACGAGAGAGACGGAGGCTGTGGCGGCGGCGGTTAGAGAGAGACAAATCTAGGGTTCTGAAATTTGGAAGGGAGAAAGGAGAGGGAGAAGAAGATTGGGCCAGGCCCAATCACGAATTTTTTGGACACCAATCATCCTCCCCGTTTTTGGCTGAAACGGGCCTGGGCCTAACATGAATCTGCTTGCCAGACGCCCCAGATTGCTTCAACACCCCCCCCTGCGTTTTTTGTGAAGAAGAATTGGGCTGGGCCCTCCAGTTTTTTGTTTGTTATTTTATTTTTCTATTAAACTCCCCCCTGTAACAGCATACCCCCCAGCCCCATTTTCTTGTTTTTTCTTATTAGTCTTCTTTTAAATATTGTGGGAAAAAATAATAGAAAATGAAAAGAAGAAATATGTTTGGAAAAAAAGAAAAGAAAGAAAATAGAAAGAAAAGATATAAGAAAAGAAATAAAGAAAAGGTGAAAGAAATATTGTTTAAAAAATAGAAAAAAAAAAGGATATAAGAAAAGAGAAAAATATAGAAAAAGATATTTTGAGAAAAAAGAGGAAAAAATATGTTGAGAATAGAAAAGGAGAAAAAAGAGAAAAAAATATTAAAGTGCCAATTTAATATTTTTTAAAGCATTTCTTTTAGGATATTTTTATAGACTTTGTTTTTCGACTTTTAGGACAGTTTAGAGGCCCATTTGTTAGGGGGCTATTTTCAGTCGACTTTTCAAGATAGAATAGGATAGCGTCCTAGGAGATTTATTTCAATATCCACCCATTGTAACCATTCTTTCAGAGATTAATAAAACGAGATTTGAGCTGTGGTCCGATAGTAGCCGAACTACAGCTGCTCTGATTCTTCGTTCCAGACGAAGATATGTAGGCATAGGATGCGATGTCCTAGCGAGCACACTAACGACTAACTTTTGTTCTCTCGCGGCTGTGCGATCGAGACTTTCCCGCTGACGACTAATTGATACCCTTTTTCTCTCTTGCCCAAATGCATTTGAGACTCAGCCATAGTTGTGACCATAGGTTCCCGACCCTGTGAAGCCAGTTGTTTTTCTCACTGCTGTGTGAGAATGTTTGTTTAGCCGTAGTTAGTCTGAACTACGCAAGGCTCTGATCTTCCATGCAGTGGAAGTACGTAGGCACAAGACGCGATGTCTTGGCGAGCCAATTTTCCCCGTAGTCCCGAACTACGTTGACTCTGACTTTCTCTCTTGAGAATACGTAGGCATAGAGCGCGACGCTCTATCGAGTCAATTCCCTTCCCTTTAGATTTAGCAGCCGTAGATAGATTGTTTTGCATCCAGTAGACAACCCAAGCAAGCGTGGATCCCGTCGAGTACGACGGACGTGAGGGGTGCTAATACCTTCCCCTTGCGTAACCGACTCCCGAACCCAGGCTATGGTTGCGATGACCATACCTTTTCCCCGTTTTTTGCGAGGTTTACTTCGAGCGTTTCCTTTCCCGCTCTGAGGGATAAATAACGCACGGTGGCGACTCTTCTGTCAGCCGGCGCCGATTTTCGCAGTAGCGACACTATCCTTTCGTTTTTAAGAGGTTTTCTCGATATTTTCCTCTCCCGTTTATTCGGGAAAATAAAGTTCGGTGGCAACTCTGTTGAACCGCATTTCCGCGCTTTTCGCGCGAGGGTCGTATGTTCGAATGATTTTTCGAGGTGCGACAGACGCTGCTGAGGAACAACCAAGAACCGAGGGTGAAATAAACACAATAAGCTTGCTAAATCTGAAACCCACTGGCATGGATAACCATCACCTAAAAGCAAAGAGGTAACAACCTGGCTTATGTTTCAGAATGCATATGTTTGAAAATGGCGTAATGTTCCATACAAAATGAAAATGTTACGCGTATAGGTAGATGCTATGAACGCATACAGATGCAACAAAATCGAATTAGCAAAATAAATGCTAGGGAAACAGAAACCACCCTGCCGGGAGGATAAAATAATCCTGTTGGGGATAGCTTACACGTGCCAATAACAATTGGACTTAAGCTGAGAAAAACGGGCCCTGGATGGCTTCCTTCAAAAGCAAATCTCTCGGATAACAAATATTCTAACAAGAACACAATCCACTCAGCCGGGGCTACAAACTAACGTCTACTGAGGAAAACGCCCTGAATGGCTTCCCAAAATATCAAACTTATGGGGAATAGACAACTCACCGGGAAAACAACCAGGTTAAATAACCTGTCTCGCCTGTTGCAGAATCAAAGATTCTGCGGGGAAAACAATGCCTTGAGCGGCCTTCCAAGATACAACACTCCTGGGGAACAAAAAACTCGACTGAGGAAAGACAACCAAATGTCGGGATCACCTCTTACCTTCCGGGGGATCAACGACTCTGTAGGGGAATCAACTCTATTGGAGACCTCAGTCTGCACTGTTGAGAGCTGAGCTTCTACAAATAAACTGTTGGAGAATTCCACACCTGCTTAGTGGCGAAACATCCACATATCGACTTGCTGGGGAGTAAGCACGTACATGTACTCTGCGAGGATTAAATGCACACCGACCAACCACCGGGGATAAACATACACACTTAACTGCAAACAAACTCTACTGGGATAAAGATGCAAACTTCAATTGCTGAGGAACAACTCTGGTTAAGGAGAAACGAGTTCCATCCATACCTTCTTAGAAACTTGCCCCAAGGGTAACAACCCTGCAAAAGAACAAAACAGACAAGATATCCTATACAACAGGGCTATCTTGGTCGTCATCCATGACGTTGTTCAATTAAGTCAAAGTTTTAACAATTATTGGCCAAGGCCTGCGAGTTTATGTAAGTAAGTTTATCAAAACATCAGGCGTTTTTCACAAACAAAACAGTAAAAGTTAAAATAACACAAACAAGATTTGCTGAATAGTATATGCTTATTGACAAATGGCCTGTAAATAGGCAAAGTTTTACAACAGATGCAACCCCTGGAAAGAGGAAGCTGCGCAAAAATATACAGATATGCACAAAAGATAATACAAAAGTGTATAAAAATGTCGGAAATGTGGCTCAGACATACACCATGAGTTGATCCCTCTATGACTCGCCTGACCTCGATGCTTTGCCGACGCTTTTTCTTCAGAAGAGATTGATTCGGATAAACGGCCCTCAGGTCCTCCTAATCCACTAAGCAATGAAACTCATACGCAGACTGTGATCATTTGCTTTTCAAATCCCTAACTTTTGTCTGAATTTCCCTTGCGGGTTTTCAATTCACCAGGATACCCCTTTTTGCCAAAGTTGCCTTTTCAGGTTTTCAACTTTGTAGGTTTACATCTTTTCATTTTTATCCCTAAGTTTTGCCCGAACCCATTCTTTTTTATGGTTCGCCGAGATACCCCATTTTTGCCTGGATTTTCTTTTTTCTTTCCAGCGGGTCATTTTAAGCAAAGTATCTTTTAACCGCGTCTGTGTTCACAGGGGATGTAAAATCCTCACCATCCATGGTGGATAACAACAAGGATCCTCCAAAGAAAACCTTTCGTACAACATATGGACCTTCATAGTTGGGAGTCCATTTGCCCCTGTGATCTGATTATGGAGGGAGAATCTTTTTCAGCACAAGATCGCCTGTCTGAAAGCTTCGAGGGTGCACCTTCTTATCAAAAGCTTTCTTCATCCGGCTCTGATACAACCGACCATATGCAATCGACGCTAGCCTTTTCTCGTCCATCAGGATAAGCTGATTCAATCTATTCTTTATCCATTCTGCCTCATCGAGCTTGACGTCCACCAGAACTCTTAAAGAAGGAATATCGACTTCTAATGGTAGGACAACTTCCATACCATACACCAGCGAGAAAGGAGTTGCCCCGATTGATGTGCGCATCGTAGTACGATAACTGTGCAAAGCAAAGGGCAACATCTCATGCCAATCCTTGTAAGTTACAACCATCTTTTGCACTATCTTCTTAATGTTCTTGTTGTCCGTTTCAACATCGTCGTTCATCTTCGGCCGATAGGGTGATGAGTTGTGATGTTCGATTTTGAAATTCTGGCACAATTCCTTCATCATCTTATTGTTCATATTCAAACCAATATCAGTAACGATCCGTTCAGGCACTCCATAACGACAGATGATGTCCTTCTTTATGAATCGGGCTACCGCTTGCTTTGTGACATTAGCATATGAAGCCGCTTCAACCCATTTGGTGAAGTAATCAATGGCAACCAGGATGAAACGATGTCCGTTGGATGCAGTTGGCTCAATCTTGCCAATCATATCAATGCCCCACATGGAGAAAGGCCACGGGGACGCCATAACGTTCAAAGGACATGGCGGCACATGAATCTTATCTGCATAAATCTGGCATTTATGGCATTTCTTTGCAAACTTGAAACAATCTGATTCCATCGTCAACCAATAATACCCTGCTCTCAATAACTTCCGAGACATGGCATGTCCGCCAGCATGCGTACCAAAAGTACCCTCGTGGACTTCTTCCATAAGCAAACTTGCTTCTTTTTCATCCACGCATCTCAACAACAGTTATAGTTTCTTCGGTAAAGCACACCATCCTGGTTCAGATAAAAGTTGCCAGACAATCTCCTTAGAGTCTTCTTATCCCGGGTCGACGCCCCTGGCAGATACTCTTGGTTCTTAAGGAAATTCTGGATTTCATAAAACCACGGCTTGCCATCAGCAGTTTCCTCAATGGCGAATATGAAAGCGGGCCTATCAAGGCGAGAGATAACTATTCTTGGAGCATCATTCCAAAAGTTCACTTTATACATCAAAGACAGTGTTGCTAGAGCGTCTGCCATTTGATTCTCCGCTCGCGGCACATGGTGAAACTCTACCCTGTCAAAGAAAGGTAACAGCCTCCTTGCTTAATTCATGTAAGGAATCAGATTGGGCTGACGAGTTTCCCATTCTCCTTTGATCTGGTTAACAACTAGCGCTGAATCGCCATATACATCGAGATTCTTGATCCTCAGATCAATAGCTTCTTCCAGACCCATGATACATGCTTCATACTCAGCTTCATTGTTGGTACAAGGAAAAGTTAACCTGGCCGTGAAAGGGATATGAGATCCATGAGGAGTCGTGATGATTGCCCCGATTCCACTACCATACGAGTTAATTGCGCCGTCAAATATCATCTTCCATTGAGAACCCTTCTCAGGACCTTCATCATGCAACGGATCATCACAGTCTTTCATCTTTAAGAACATGATATCCTCATCAGGAAATTCAAACTTCATCGGTTGATAATCATCAATCGGCTGCTCAGCAAGGTACTCTGACAGAACACTTCCCTTGATGGCTTTCTGGGAAACATACTGGATATCGTACTCTGCCAGTACCATCTGCCACCTGGCAATCCTTCCTGAAAGCGCTTGCTTCTTAAAGACATATTTAATCAGATCCATCTTCGAAATCAGCATGGTTGCATGATTTAGCATGTACTGTCTTAAATGTTTGGCAGCCCAAGCGAGTGTGCAACATGTTTTCTCAAGCATTGAGTAACGGGACTCACAATCTGTGAACTTTTTACTCATATAGTAAATCGCATGCTCTTTTCTTCTGGTCTCGTCGTGTTGACCGAGAACACAACCCATACTGTTCTCAAGAACCGTTAAGTACATAATTAATGGTCTTCCAGCTACTGGAAGTATCAGTATCGGAGGTTCCTGCAAATACTCTTTTATCTTATCGAATGCTTTTTGAAAATTTTCATTCCAGACGACCGCCTGATCTTTTTTCAACAATTTAAACATTGGTTCACACGTGGCTGTGAGATGAGATATGAATCGAGCAATATAGTTCAATCTTCCCAAGAAGCCACAAACCTCTTTTTCTGTTTTTGGCGCTGGCATATCTTGTATTGCTTTTAGTTTTGCAGGATCGACCCGATTCCTTTTTCACTAACAATAAACCCCAATAACTTTCCAGACCGAACTCCAAAAGTGCACTTATTTGGATTCAACCTCAACCTGAATTTCCTGAGCCTTTCAAACAGCTTCAACAAATTGACCAGATGCTCCTCCTCCGTTTGGGACTTCGCAATCATGTCATCAACATATACCTCGATCTCATGATGAATCATATCATGAAAGAGAGTCACCATAGCCCGCTGGTAGGTTGCCCCTGCGTTTTTCAACCCAAAAGGCATTACCTTGTAACAAAATGTTCCCCACGGCGTGATAAACGTCGTTTTCTCCATATTCTCCGATGCCATTTTGATCTGATTATAGCCCGAAAAACCGTCCATGAAGTAAAACACGGAAAACTGAGCAGTGTTATCAACTAACACGTCAATATGAGGGAGCGGAAATCATCCTTTGGGCTCGCCTTATTCAAACCTCTATAATCAACTCACATTCGTACCTTACCGTCCTTCTTTGGTACAAGTACAATGTTGGCGACCAACGGAGGGTAAATAGTCACAGCTAAAAATCCAGCGTCCAACTGCTTTTGGACTTCTTTGATTTTTACAGCCATGTCTGGTCTTGTCCTTCTAAGCTTCTACTTGACTGGCGGACACTCTTCATGCAGCGGCAAGTGATGAACCACAATGTCTGTGTCAAGCCCGGGCATGTCTTCATATGACCAAGCAAAGATGTCATTATACTCTCAAAGCATCTCAATCAGCCTTTGCTTGATGTCACGCTGCAGCGCAGCCCCTATTCTGACAGTTCTGACAACTTCTTCAGAACCCAAATTGATGACCTCAATCTCTTCCTGATGAGGCAGAATGATCTTCTCTTCTTGTTTCAAAAGTCTAGCTAGCTCTTCTGGCAAGTCTTCATCCTCATCAATCTCTTCTTCAGCTTGAAATATTGGGTGATCAAAGTCGAAACGAGTCATAGAAGGTTCTGAATCGGTGTCATCTGCAATGTGAATCCTGCAATAAAAATGGTTAAATGCTTCAAATGATATGCAAAAACAAACACAAAACCACATTTCCATTTTATTGTAAAAAAAACAAAAATAAGAAAGACAAGGATCACAAAATTTGAATGAGAAAAACACCCTTTAATTCATTGATAGAACAAAGTTCAAACATAAACAAGTAAGCCCTGAAACAGAATACCTTTATGCCCCGAGTAGAGCATAGGGTTATACAATAATTGAAAAACAAAGCATTATTGTTCAGTTGTCACTTGGACGAATTCCTCAATAGACCAGTTGCATAGATTATGTCCTGGAGTGCAAGGATTGATCCAAGCATCCATATCGCAATCACTGTCTCCAGCTTCATCATCAGAGATGGCGTTGATCTGCTAAAAAATAACACCTCCACTGGTAAACCTGACAGGTCCCTTGTAGTGCGGCGCGCTCTGCGAAGATGACGAAGATGACGGGTGGTACCCCAGACCAAACTTGTCCTGCTTCTGAGGTATGTCTAACACTTTCCCCCATCCTTGAGATGCCCCAGTCTGCACTACTTCTTGGGATTCTTTAAATGAAGACATGGCCACTTCCGACACTTTGCTCACCGCTGGAGATTTGTCCTTGACCTGAACAGCTTCGAAGGCCTGACACAGGGTTTCATGAATTTCTCTGCCTACCTCAACATATTTAAAAGAAGACAGATGACTAATCATTATGTCCTCCTCTCCACAGACTGTTACAACACTACCTCCAACCATGTATTTAAGCTTTTGATGAAACGTGGACGTAACCGCTCCAGCTGAGTGAATCCACGGACATCCCAACAAACAGTTGTAAGCCGGATGTATGTCCATGATATAGAAAACCGCATCAAACACCTCTGGGCCCACCTGAATAGGCAAGGTTATCTCCCCAAAAACAGATCTTCGGGTTCCATCGAAAGCACGCACGACCAAATCACTTGGTGTACAATAAAGGCCCTGATGATCTATCTTCATTAGTCTTTTCTTTGGAAGTACATTCAGAGATGACCCTGTATCAACAAGGACATGTGACATAACTGCTCCCTGGCACTCAATTGAAATGTGCAACGCCAAATTGTGGTTCCTGCCCTTAGGCGTCAAGTCCAAATCCGTAAAGCCGAGACCATTCCCTGCATTTACATGCGCTACAACCCCTTCGAGTTGGTTAACCGATATTTCCTGCGGCATGTAAGCAGTATTTAAAAACCTCAACAATGCATTACGGTGCACCTTCGAACATAAAAGCAGTGATAGTATAGAAATCTTAGAAGGAGTTTGCTGTAAGTGATCGACTATCTTGTAGTCACTTTTGCAAATCAGCTTCATGAACTCTTCCACATACTTCGTCAAAGATTTCTTCTCGCCAGCTCGAGAAGTTTCTTCCACCACCATCTTACCCTTCCCTTTATCAGCTTTCTCTGCCACCACCTCGGGCGATGAAAAGACTCTGCCGCTTCGAGTGATTCCCCCGGCTTCCACCAGATTATCCACCGAGTCAACGGGCGTATTCTTCAATTTTACCCTCTGTCACGGTATAGCTTTGCTACTCTTGTATGGCACAGGTCCTGCTTTAGTGATAATGATTGTCGATGGCCTTGGGGCTGAAATAGTAATGGTCTTATACGGGATCAAAATCGTCTCGATTTCATCCTGCTCTTCCTTTATTACCTCAACAGGCTTTTTCTCAGCAGTCCGGTCAAGTTGTAACATTCTTTCTGTTAGACTATGGCACGGATCTAGAAGGGGGGATTGAATAGATCCCCAATTAAAATTTGAGTCGGCGCTACCAATTTAATATTGGTTTTAAAAATGTTTTAAGTGCGGAAGCGGCCGAGGAAAAATATAGTCTAAAACGAACGGTTATTGGAAAAACCGGATATACGTAAGCCTATGGATTTATGACAATTCGGAAAAAATAGAATCACAACACAAACTATGCTTATCAATTATTTACTTCAATTTGCAAGGTTACCTAGTTCCAATGAAAAACAGGGCACACAAAAACTAGAAGCAAAATAAGACAATTTTAGTTCAGGACTTTTGTCGAACAGTTTGTGTGCACAAATATCACAAAGGATATTTATGTTGAGTAAGAGATTGGAAATGCCTTGGTACAATATTCTTATTATACTTAGTAGTTAAAACAGAGTTTCAACACCTTACTCAATATGTATCACAGTTTGACAATAATCACTTAAGCTAGAATCACTTATTTTATAAGCTGAATTTGAAAATGACAGAAAATGAAAAACACACGATTTGATGAGGCAGTTCCCCCGTCTTCCTCGCTTCGGGGTACGTCTGCCCTCAATTCTAAAACTAGAATTGAGATATATTGAATATATATCACCTGTTGGAATGAACAGTTTACACAAGAGTTGATAGACAATGATACAAGCAATCTCAAATGTTGTTGATGCTTGCTATCTCTTCTTGCACCTTGATTCAAGATGAATCAAGCCCTTCAATTTGTTGTGAATGACCTCCGGTTCCAGCCACCTTAATGAAAAACCTTCCGTTGTTCAAACCTTCGGCTCGGCTGATCTTAGACACCAACAAATCAAACCCGAAAAGTCTTCAACACTTCAACGCCCTCGCTACTAAATTGATGAACCTTCCGTTGATCAATTACCTTCGCACCTGTTTGAATGTTGAACGAACTATTCCATGACAAAAGCCCTTCAAAACCTTCTAGTCTTGATGGGTAAAACCCTCAAGGTTTTCTGCAAGAAACACCTGCCCCAATTTCCACTCGAACCGGATCTTCAATCAACGCGTTCGAACCTTATCACCCTTTGAACAAGACACTAATCTCAGCAAAAATGATTGTGTATATTTGTGGATTTGTGTGTTGTGTGAGGGATGAAGATGAAGAAATTTGTTGCACCTATTTCACGTTTCTTGCCCTGACAATTTACTCAATATTTTCAATTGTTAGATGTTAAAAATGAACAAAACTCTATTTATAGAAATAACCAAAACAGCCAACAAAACAGATTTTTTAAACACATCAGGAAAAACAGCACAGCGCGCGAACGGTCGACCATAGAGTCGGCGTGCGCTGACCCGTGGGAAATCCTCAGCAACATGCGCTGAGTGGCACGGTCGACGCATATCTTTATGCGCTGAACCGTGGAAAATCAAAACACTCATGCGCCGACTGTACGGTCGACGCATAGCTTCCATGCGCTGAGCCGTGAGAAATGCCATGCTTCATGCGCCGACTGTATGGTCGACTCACTGCTTAGAAACCTGCAAAATTAACAACTTTTCCATTTTGCATATCCTGCTACATTCAGTAATGACACATATTAGGGTATAACGATTTAACACCGAAACCAGAGGTATAGCAATGAAAACAGAGATATAGCATGATGCTTCTAATTTGTTTTGTCATCATCGAAAAACTCGGAGGCCTGTATTGTGAGACAGCTTGCCCTCACATTCTCCCCCTTTTTGATGATGACAACCTGTTGAACACAACATGCGATGTCTACGCTCTCCCCCTTTCTTTTTCAGTTGAAGCAGTTGTGATGGTTGACGCTTTCCTCCCCCTTTGACAACATCAAAAGGAAAACGAGAGCTATAAGGTCTTAACGGATTAACAATATAACAAACATAAAATCAAGAGAAAAACCAATACAATATAGCCAACAAATGATAATTAAGCATACACCAAGATTAATACATAAGATTGATACGAAACATAGAGTAGTAGCACATAAAGTCTGGACAGAAATTAGGAGTTAAACCAAACACCATAACAAAGTTTGCAAAACAAAACAACGAAAGAGACTATGATGCATGAACTTCAAAACAGCAAATGAAAGCATAATACGGCGAACACAATCTAATAACCCCGTCCACGTCCACGACCACGGCCACGCCTCTCATAGAAATAGAGGTGACGTTGAGGATGAGCTAAGTCAGTGAATTCTTCAGTGATGTTGTTCAGGAAATCCAGACTCTCAGTAATTGCCCGTTCTTCAGCTTGATGGGAGTGAACGAGAATCTCAAAGCGAGCATCCAGCTGTGTGGAGATTCCACTGATCCGTTCATTTTGAGTTTGCAGCTCAGAGCGAACTTGTGCCATCCGTTCATCCTGACTTCTCATAAAGTTCTGTTGCTGTTCCTGCATAGTGGTCATGAAATTACGTTGGTCTAATTGCATGGACTGCATCATTTCCAGAATGTCGGAGTTGTTGGATGGCTGTTGAGGAGATGGAGGTGCCTCAGAGCTGTATTGATAGGGCTGATAGAATCTCCCAAGTGTGGTCCACCCAGTGTATTGCCATTCACCCCAGCCTTGGTTGTTTTCCTCACTGTCAGTTTCTTGTTGACCCGTGTAAGCAGTCCAGTCATTATTGAGATTGGAATTTGGTGGCGGCTCTTGATAGTTGAGGTTGAAACTTGGTGGCGGCTCTTGATAGTTGTCTGGAGGCTCATAGGTTTGACGCTCTGTATGATCAACTTGGTCTGGTTGCATTGTGTCAGCAGCCTGTGTATCCTGTTCTTGGCCTTCTTCACTTTCATCTGAACCATCTGCACTTGCTTCATTCTCTTCACCTTCGGACTCATCTGCACTCTCTTCACACGATGATTCTGACTGAGGCATATTTACGCGGCGATAGAACTTGTATTTCTGGTATCTACGTATCCAGACGTATCCCATCATTGAGAAAACTTTTGGGCTGAATTCTTTGTCAGCGGAAATAGAAGTGTATGCAAAGGAGGGGTAATTCACATTTGCAGAATTCAGGACTTCTTGGATGAAGGATATATAGGCGAGTGTCGTACTTCGTTTGGAGTTACGTAATTCATACATACGACTCGCAATGTAATACGGCCAGTTGATTTTGATGCCGTGACCCAGAATATGTAATAGATGAACTTCAGCCTGTTCCACCCTCGATAATCCACCCTGTTTGGGCCGCAGAATGCGCGCCACAATCCATTGAAGAATTCTTGCTGAAGTTTTGAGTTTACCTGAAGTGACAGATCGTGGGAAAGCCGCACTGTTCACAATATGGTCAGGATAGGGTCGCTTAAGCATACCATTCAGAGCAGTTTTGAACTCATAACCTTCAACAGTGCGTGAATCAGTTACTTCAGCCAGAGGAGGTTCATTTTCCTCAACAGTCATATCAAAATATTTGGTCCAAATTTCAGAATTTAGAGATACCTGAGTGGGTCCTATAACAGAGTGGAAGTTTTCACCATGAAATTTATCATTGAGACCAGTATAGAAAATACGTACCAGGTCTTCACTGTACTTGGTATTGCATTCAAGAAATCTCTCAATGCCGTGATATGAGAGAAAGGTCATGATTTCTCCAAGATGCATTCGTTCGGCAACAAGTTCATAGAATGCATGTTGTCGTACAACCTTTCTTCGACCAATGTCCTTGTTGAAGTTCTCTCGGAGAGATGGATGAACAAGAGATTCGGGGGTAATGGGTATTGAAGCAGAAGTTGACCCTCTTGACCTCTTTTTAGTGGGTCTGTGAGAAGATGAAGCCATGGGTAGAGATTTTTGGTGGATAGTGAGAGGTTGGAGAATTCTGAACTAAGAGGTTTTTGCTGTGGGTTTAGACCAAAAATTTTACCCTTTTTAAGAGAAAACCTAGGGTTTGTTGGAAAGTGGAAGAGACAAAAAAAATAGTGGAGAGAATAGATGCAACTCCCTAGGAAGATGAATGGATGCATGTAACTACCATTTATGAGGAGTCTGAAACGAACAGCCAGAAAAACTGAATTTTTCAGCGAGCCGTCGACCATAGCTCTGCATGCGTCGACGCATGCTTTAAAAATTTCAATAATTTTAAAAGTTTAACAGCGTGCGTCGACCTATGTTCTGGTATGGTCGACTCAAGACCTGAAAATGCAGAATTTTGTCTGGTTTCATATTACATGATGATTAATGAATGCAGACAATAGTGCCACAACAAAAGTGTTCAATCAAGCAATTTTAGATACACAACAGATGATTCATACATGCACCACCGTTAATATATTTTACTTTGAGATCACAAATAACACTTGTATGTATAGAAAGAGAGGGAAGAGGAACAATATCACCTCAATGCCGGATAAGCTTGATAAACACCATACTTGTACTTGTAGAAACATCAAACTTGTTAGAAGTACAAAATATAGATGCGAATGAAATAAGCTGAAATGAGTAAATTATGACTCTCGTTCCGAAATGTCGAGAATACCGAGTTCTCGGCGAATATGAAAGAAAGGTTCGGTGGCTAGCGGCTTAGTAAAGATATCCGCTAGTTAATTCTTGGTGTCAACATGTTCAAATACAACGTCTCCTTTCTCAACATGATCACGAAGAAAATGGTGTCGAATTTCGATATGTTTAGTACGAGAGTGCAATACCGGATTCTTTGTGAGATTAATAGCACTGGTATTGTCACATAGGATTGGGATACGTTCAAGTTTGAGGTTAAAATCCAATAGTTGTTGCTTAATCCACAGGATTTGAGCACAGCAACTACCGGGGGCAACGTATTCCGCTTCGGCGGTTGACAAAGCAACTGAAACTTGCTTTTTGCTATGCCAACTAACCAAAGAATTTGAAAACAAGTGACACGTACCACTAGTGCTTTTCCTATCCAACTTGCAACCCGCAAAGTCGGAGTCGGAATAACCTAACAACGAACAATCACTACCTTTGGAATACCACAAGCCATACTTTGGAGTACCGGATAGGTATCGAAGTATTCTTTTAACAGCTTTTAGGTGGGATTCCTTAGGACATGATTGGTATCTTGCGCACATACACACGCAAAACATAATATCAGGACGCGACGCAGTGAGATAGAGAAGTGATCCAATCATACCTCTATACCTTTTTACCTCTACGTCCTTACCGCTTTCATCCTTATTCAAATTTGCACATGTAGGCATGGGAGTGTCTATGGCCTTGGATTTTGCCATGTCAAATCTCTTGAGAAGGTCCAAACAATACTTTGTTTGACTCACGAAAGTTCCTTCCTTGAATTGTTTAATCTGCAAGCCGAGAAAGTATGTGAGCTCTCCCATCATACTCATCTCGAATTCACCCTGCATAAGAACAGAAAACTCTCTCACGAGATTCATGTTAGTCGATCCAAAGATTATATCATCAACGTAGATTTGAACTAATATCAAGTGCTTTCCTTGACGTTTAATAAAGAGGGTCGTGTCAACCTTTCCTCTTGAGTAACCTTGATCAAGTAGAAATTGACTTAGGCGTTCATACCAAGCTCTAGGAGCTTGTTTGAGACCATACAACGCCCGTTTTAGTTTATAAACATGATCGGGGTACTCATGAGATTCAAAACCCGGAGGTTGTGCCACGTAAACCTCTTCATTTATGTATCCGTTAAGAAACGCACTTTTGACATCCATTTGGAATAACTTAAAATCTTTCGCACATGCGAAAGAAAGAAGAAGGCGTATAGCCTCGAGTCGGGCAACCGGAGCGTAAGTTTCCTCATAGTCGATGCCCTCCTCTTGGTTATACCCCTGCGCGACCAAACGCGCCTTATTACGAGTTATTACCCTGTTTTCGTCCAGCTTGTTCCTAAACACCCATCGGGTGCCGATTACTCGATGACCTCACGGAGGAGGGACAAGGTCCCAAACCTCATTTCTAGTAAACTGATTTAGTTCCTCCTGCATTGACAGAAACCAATGTTCATCGAGTAGGGCTTCCTTAGGATTTTTAGGTTCCATTTGTGACACGAAAGCGAAGTGATAACAGAAGTTACTTAGCTTCGATCGAGTAGTGACTCCCTTTGTGATGTCTCCGAGAATGTTGTCAATTGGATGATCTTTAGAAGATTTCCAGGCTTGAGGGAGATCATCGTTTGTAGGCGGATGAGCTTCCTCATTTGCTTCATGATATACATCCTTATCCTCCTCAACTTTGACTTTGTCAGGTTGATCAGTCCCTGTTTCGCCATCTTTGAGTATGTCTTCTATGGATGTACCTGCACCATGAACAAACCTATCCTTTCCGACATTTCTCGGATAGGACTCATCAAAAGTAACATGCATAGACTCTTCTACAGCAAGTAATCGTTTATTATATATTCTATATGCTTTACTCGAGTGAGAGTATCCAAGAAAGATACCTTCATCGGCTTTGGAATCGAATTTGCCCAAGTTTTCCTTACCATTGTTTAATACAAAACATTTACATCCAAACACGTGCAAGTGAGAGACATTTGGCTTCCTCCCTTTTAAGAGTTCGTACGGTGTTTTGTTTAGAATGGGGCGAATAAGTACCCTATTCAAAACATAGCATGCCGTACTAATGGCGTCGGCCCAAAAATATTTAGGTAAACCACTCTCATTAATCATTGTTCTTCCCAATTCTTCTAAAATACGGTTTTTACGCTCCACAACCCCGTTTTGTTGAGGAGTGCGTGGAGCGGAGAAGTTATGATTAATACCATGGTTACCACAATATTCTTCAAACAAATGATTTTCAAACTCACCTCCATGGTCACTCCTTATGGACACTATGTTTGTATTTAACTTGTTTTGGGAAAGCTTAGCAAATTTTTCAAAAGCGGCGAATGTATCACTTTTACTTACTAAGAAGATGGTCCAACAAAACCTAGAAAAGTCGTCCACTATTACGAACCCGTAATAGTTTCCTCCGAGACTTTTGATCCTAGACGGCCCAAACAAGTCCATGTGTAGAAGTTCAAGAGGTCTCGTTGTTGAAATTATCTTTTTAGATTTAAATGAGATCCTTGTTTACTTCCCTTTTTGACAAGCATCACAAAGGTGATCCTTGGTGAACTTAATTTTGGGAAGTCCTAAGACTAGGTCTTTTGAGACTACCTTATTGAGTAAATCAAAATTAACATGCGCTAAACGCCTATGCCATAGCCATGAGTCTTCACTCATAGTTACAAGGCATTTGTCGCTTGTTAATGATACTGCATTTAAGTCAAGCATATATACATTGTTTACTCTAAAACCATTGAGCATATTCATCTTATCATTTTCATGCACAATTTTGCAACAATCTTTTGAAAAGGATACCTTGTATCCTTTGTCGCACAATTGGCTAATGCTAAGCAGATTATGTTTAAGGTTTTCGACAAGCAATACATCGGAAATCATAGCAGAGGCGGAATTACCTACACTACCCTTGCCTAGTATTGCTCCGCGGTTGTTATCACCATAAGTTACAAACCCTTTCTTCTTAGCCACAAAGTCTATGAATAAGGCTATGTCTCCAGACATGTGTCTTGAGCACCCACTATCGAGAACCCATCGTCTCTCGGTGGTCTCGACACATTTCACCTGTCAAAACATAATTAGCACAAGGAGGTACCCAATGGCATGTTGGGTCCTAATAGGTTAGCGACAAAATGGTTGCGTTTGGGCAACCATTGATAGATGCCTTTAGGAACAAGAAACCTTCTAAAACGGCATTTACCAATGGAGTGGCCTTTCCTGCAACAGTATAAGCAAGCAAAATCAACTTTAGAGACACTTTCACTTGCTTGATCCCTAATTACATATGCATATTTTTGGTATGGGTTAATCATACTTTTTCTAAAATCCTTTTTATCAATAGCATATGTAATTTTAGGCTCAAGTGCCTTGTTTAATTTGGTCTTGAGTTGTCTTACCTCACCTTGCTAAATATGACAAGTGCTACACCCGAAGTTGAAAGGGTTTCTATCGTCCTTACTATCCGATTCATTGCCTTTCACAATGGAAGCCTTTAGGTCCTCTAATTTCTTTTCGGACTCTTTAACCTTATGCTCTAAATGCGTAAAGATTTTCTTATTAGAAGCAAGTTTCTTAAATGCTTCAACTGCTTCATTATGTAAGGCATGAAATGCGGCTAGTAATTCCGAATGCGACATATTGGATGACTCATCATATTTAGAGTTACGTACCTGTTTTTTCTTGTTATTCTGATTTGCGGAGAGGCATAGATTTACGGACTCTTCTTCATCACTAGAACTTTCATCAGAGAAGGAAAAGTTACTGTCACTTTCCCATGCTATGTATGCTCTCCTAGGCTTCGATGATTTCTTGTGTGATTTTGAGAATTCCTTATCCTTTCCCTTTTTATTCATTGGACAGTCCGGTTTGTAGTGACCGGGCTTTCCACACTTATAGCACGTCCCTCTGGTCTTTTTACCTTTCGAGTCATCATCCTTGGAGTGTCTTGATTGTTTCCGAAAGTTTACCAAATTCTTCTCGGAATGTTGTATGCCGTTCTTTCTCACGTAACGGTTATACCTTTTAACAAACAACCCCATATCTTCGCTTGTGTCTTATTCTTCTTCGTCGCTCGAGGAATAATCATTTTGCTCTTTTACTTGAGACTTCGAAGAGGAAGTCTTGAGAGCTATCGATTTCTTTTCACTCACCTTCGCTTTGTCTTTCTTTTCCATTTTTTCACGTTGATCTAGGCTCAAGAGTACTTGTTCATGCTCTTGCAATTTGCCAAACAATGTTGTCAAGTCTAATATGGTAAGATCATTTGCCTCTTTGATGGCGGTTACTTTTGGCTGCCACTCCCTGTTAAGACATCTCAACACTTTATTAGTAGCAACATCATTGGAAATAGGCCTACCTAGTGAATGTAAGCGATTGATAAGATGAGTGAATCTCTTTTGCATGTCAGCAATGGTTTCCCCTTGCTCCATGAAAAAGAGATCGAACTCTTGTATAAGAGTGTTGATCCTAGCTAACTTAACATCGGTTGTCCCCTCATGGGCTATTTGTAGTGAATCCCACATGGCCTTAGCAGTAGGACAATGGGATACACGGTAATACTCATCTACACCTAATGAGGAGATTAGGATGTTTTTAGCTTTCCAATCATAATTGTATTTTTTCTCATCGTCATCGGTCCATTGCGCTTCAGGCTTTGGCACAACTACATTATCCGCATTGGTCATAGTAATTTCTATTGGACCATTAAGGATAACGTTCCATATTTTTCTATCTATGGAGTTGATATGCACACGCATACAGTCTTTCCAATAACTGTAATTTTCACCTTTGAAAACAGGAGCCCTATTGTACGCCCCTTTAGGTTCGTTTGCCATTTTCTATCTCGTTGTATTTGAAGCACCGAATAACCGGAGCTCTGGATACCACTTGTTAGACTATGGCACGGATCTAGAAGGGGGAGTTGAATAGATCCCCAATTAAAATTTGAGTCGGCGCTACCAATTTAATATTGGTTTTAAAAATGTTTTAAGTGCGGAAGCGGCCGAGGAAAAATATAGTCTAAAACGAACGGTTATTGGAAAAACCGGATATACGTAAGCCTATGGATTTATGACAATTCGGAAAAAATAGAATCACAACACAAATTATGCTTATCAATTATTTACTTCAATTTGCAAGGTTACCTAGTTCCAATGAAAAACAGGGCACACAAAAACTAGAAGCAAAATAAGACAATTTTAGTTCAGGACTTTTGTCGAACAGTTTGTGTGCACAAATATCACAAAGGATATTTATGTTGAGTAAGAGATTGGAAATGCCTTGGTACAATATTCTTATTGTACTTAGTAGTTAAAACAGAGTTTCAACACCTTACTCAATATGTATCACAGTTTGACAATAATCACTTAAGCTAGAATCACTTATTTTATAAGCTGAATTTGAAAATGACAGAAAATGAAGAACACAAGATTTGATGAGGCAGTTCCCCCGTCGTCCTCGCTTCGGGGTACGTCTGCCCTCAATTCTAAAACTAGAATTGAGATATATTGAATATATATCACCTGTTGGAATGAACAGTTTACACAAGAGTTGATAGACAATGATACAAACAATCTCAAATGTTGTTGATGCTTGCTATCTCTTCTTGCACCTTGATTCAAGATGAATCAAGCCCTTCAATTTGTTGTGAATGACCTCCGGTTCCAGCCACCTTAATGAAAAACCTTCCGTTGTTCAAACCTTCGGCTCGGCTGATCTTAGACACCAACAAATCAAACCCGGAAATTCTTCAACACTTCAACGCCCTCGCTACTAAATTGATGAACCTTCCGTTGATCAATTACCTTCGCACCTGCTTGAATGTTGAATGAACTATTTCGTGACAAAAGCCCTTCAAAACCTTCTAGTCTTGATGGGTAAAACCCTCAAGGTTTTCTGCAAGAAACACCTGCCCCAATTTCCACTCGAACCGGATCTTCAATCAACGCGTTCGAACCTTATCACCCTTTGAACAAGACACTAATCTCAGCAAAAATGATTGTGTATATTTGTGGATTTGTGTGTTGTGTGAGGGATGAAGATGAAGAAATTTGTTGCACCTATTTCACGTTTCTTGCCCTGACAATTTACTCAAGATTTTCAATTGTTAGATGTTAAAAATGAACAAAACTCTATTTATAGAAATAACCAAAACAGCCAACAAAACAGATTTTTTAAACACAGCAGGAAAAACAGCACAGCGCGCGAACGGTCGACCATAGGGTCGGCGTGCGCGGACCCGTGGGAAATCCTCAGCAACATGCGCTGAGTGGCACGGTCGACGCATATCTTTATGCGCTGAACCGTGGAAAATCAAAACACTCATGCGCCGACTGTACGGTCGACGCATAGCTTCCATGCGCTGAGCCATGAGAAATGCCAGGCTTCATGCGTCGACTGTATGGTCGACTCACTGCTTAGAAACCTGCAAAATTAACAACTTTTTCCATTTTGCATATCCTGCTACATTCAGTAATGACACATATTAGGGTATAACGATTTAACACCGAAACGAGAGGTATAGCAATGAAAACAAAGATATAGCATGATGCTTCTAATTTGTTTTGTCATCATCGAAAAACTCGGAGGCATGTATTGTGAGACAGCTTGCCCTCACACCTTCATCCATCATGCTTTGGATACATCTTCTCAAATCATCACATCCCTCGGGATGGCTCAAACAATCGACACAATCTTCGTTACAACCCGGGAACACACCCCCTTTCAGCAATTTATCCTTCACAAAACTGAAAGGCGTCTTCAGCTTATTTACATCAGTTATCAGGTCTAAATTCTCCTCTACCAGAATAGCACCAACCCTAGCCGGCCCATGGTGTGGCATAGGGTTCTGCACGACATTAGGCGCGTCGTGAGAAAAGTCCACTACTTTTCTATCTATTAGATCCTGTAACTTGTGCTTAAATGCCTTGCAGTTATCAATGGTGTGGCCAGGTGCCTCAGAATGGAATTCGCAATGAGCGTTTGCATCATAACCAGGTGGCGGCGTACCTGTCAGAGGAGCCATAGTCATTTTTTGTACTAACTGCAATTGTAATAATACTTGAAGAATTTGGGAGTATGGCATCGGTGGCGTATCAAATACTCTATTTGTTGTCTTGGCCCGATCCGGATACCTTCTATAACCATGTTGATTTTGCTGTGGTTGTTGCTGACATTGTTGTTGTTATTGTTGTTGTGGTGGTACAGGAATCGTAATGCTAGCGACCTGTTGTGAACGGTACTGGTTCTGACCTCAATCTCTCCCCTGAGAACTAGATACTGCATTAGTCTCGTCGTCCCGCTTCTTGTTACTGAACACTTTCTTTCCTCCTCCTCCAGCTGAGGGCACTTCAACTGCATGTATCTTTCCAAGTTTCATACCATTCTCTACTCTTTCTCTAGTAATTATCAAGTCAGGGAAACTACCCGACATACTGCTAATGAGTTTCTCGTAATATACCCCAGGAAAAGTAGCGACAAACATATCAATCAGCTCACACTCCATCATCGGAGGTTGTACTCTTGCAGCCAATTCGCACCACCTTTGGGCGTACTCTTTGAAGCATTCATTGTTTTTCTGGGAGAGATTTTGCAGCTGAACCCTGTTGGGAGCAAGGTCACTGTTGTATTGATAATGTTTCACGAACGCCTCAGCTAAATCCTTCCAGCTACGTATATTAATAGGCTCCAAGCCCATGTACCACTCAAGTGAAGGACCAGACAAAATGTCCTGAAAGAAGTGCATTAATAGCTTTTCATCGTCTGAGTAGGCAGACATTTTCTTGTAATACGAGCGCAAGTGAACTCTAGGACATGTAGTACCCTTATACTTGTCAAAGTCGGGGACTTTGAACTTCAGCGGAACTTTTAGGTCAAGGATAAGTCCAAGGTTGGCCATGTCAAGGCCCATAGAGTTTTGAATTTCAAAGTTCTTCCTTTTATCTTCCAACAACTTGAATCTCCTACTCGCTTCAGAAGGCATTTCACCACCAAAATCCCTCACTGAGAAGATCTCATCATGTTTGTCCTTAATCAATGGCTGATTCATATTACCGTGCATAGCACCATTAGCTTCCATCCCATACATGTTACCAAGACCAAAATTTCGAAACCTACCATTTCCAGTCTGGCCATTGCCTCCACCAACATTGTCGTTGGTTTCAAAATTTCCATTTCCAACACCAGTTGCATTCTCATTACCAGCAATATTGCCATTGCCACTCCCTCCAGCATTGGGGATGACCAAAGTTGGCACAGAATTACCCACATGCTGAGTTTCAACATGAGGAGGATTGGTGTCAGCTCCACTATGCAACACACCATCATTGTCAACTCGTGCAATCAAGGGTTGCACTAAGGTCCTGAGTTGTTCTTGTCCATTAGCTACAGTCTGCATCACCTCCATGAACTGAGTCATCCTATCTCTCATTTCCTGCATCTCTGCCTGCATTTGATCCATGATTCTCTTCTGATTACCTCTAGTTACATACCGGTGAGTCGTCTTATCAGCGATCCTGAAACACATTAGTGGAAGCACAGGGGATAAGAATATGGTTCTGATGCACCTGTAATGCAAAAAATGCAAAATGCAGACATGTATATGTGCAACAGGGAAATTTCCCCCTCGATTCTAGTTTTCGGAAGAAAACAAAGACAATGGAGAGCCCCATAGACAAGCATATAGAAACTCTTCATATATAAACACAAGCCAACAGGCAATGTACAAATATCAACTGAGTACAAATAAAGGGACCTCAACCAACAAGTCTGGTGATGATCAGTGCAATAAGCATAAGCAACAAGATACAAAGGAAAAGATAAGACAGTCAAGCTAGATGACGAGACCGAAAATCCGCCAGCAGCTCCTGCATCTCAGGATGGTCTGGTCTAGTGAGTAAACCCTGTATGAGTAACTCCCGCTGGCTAACGGTACGCTGTAGACTCTCAGCATGATCCTCATAAGCTCATTCCCCAAAGCATGCCTCAAGCTTGCACCTCTTGGTATCAGCTCTCAATCTACAGTCATTCAACTCTGTAACAGCTTCCCTCAACCTATACTTGCCATCACGTCTGAGTGATGCCTCTACTGCAATCTTCTCGTCTTTGGCATTGAGCTGCGTCTTCAACCTGGAGATTTGTTGCTTCAGCTTGTACTTGCGCTCTTTGTTGTTGGTGAGCGTGGCATTCCACAATGTACTAAACTTAGAGATCTCTAAGTAAGCCTTATCTAGATCCTTCTTCTTGGTAGAAAGAACACTACTGACAACATTCATATCTAGACCCATCCGCTCTCTGGTGCTAATCTAAGTGGTCAAGTCTGTTCCTAACCTGTTCACCAGTTCAGTCTGTTTCTTCAAAGAATAAGTTGCTTCGTTCTTCTCTCTTCGGAGCTGAGCAATCTCCTTCTCCAACTCTTCGTTCGCTTTCCACAACTCTTCTTTTTCGAACCATAACCTATTATACTTTTGGATGTTCACAGTGGTAGGATCCTCGATCATGAGAGGATACAGAGGCTCCACTGAAGGGAATGGCATCAAGAACTTCGTAGCCCTCTCACGAATCCAAGCCAAATAAGGGTCATAAGCTCTACTGTTACTCTTCCCTAAGGCTGCTTTCCCTCTCCTATGAATACTACTCCAAGCATGCTCTACCCTGACCAAAGCATCTCCCTCCAATAAACCAGTGAGATATAGAGATTCCTGTATCTCCTCTTCCTTAGGAGGATCTCTCAGCGCATATCCAAACTGTCTGACCAACAAAGAAGGATTACAATTGATGCATCATTTCCTTCCGACCAAAGGGACGTTAATAAATTCGCTGCAACTATAAATAATATTTGAACTGAGTATATCCCTGTCAAACCACGTGATGTTATCCGCAGACAAACCCATCAACCTATCCGACCACTCTGAAGTACCAGCGGTAGCAACGGACCTGTCTTGGGCATGTGACTAGCAAGCCACCTGTATAATAAAGGAATGCAACAAAAGACATTCTTTCCTCTTTGGTTCTTATTCTTGTGATGCACAAAATGATAGACATCTCCTAGAAGTGTGGATATCGGATTCCCCGAAGCTAGTAAATAGAAAGCATCCACATCTACAAAGTCTGGAAGATTAGGAAATAGTACAATACCATAAATGCAAAGAGCTAGAATGGCGCCAAACACAATCCAACACCCATCCTTGGCGAACTGCTGAGCTTTCTCAACCAGAAAAGGTAAAAGAAAACCATAAGTACCACTCCTCTTAACCAGCTTCCCCTTCAACTCTGAAGAATCCAAATGCAAAACAGCAGTGAGCTTATCTAAATCAGGCTCAGTATCAACATGGACATACTACATCTGATCGAGAATAGGAATACCTAGCAACTCAGAATACTCCTCCAGGGTAGGAGCCAGAACATAATCAGGAAAGACAAAGCATCTCAAGTGAGCATCGTAGAACTGCAGAAGAGTGTAGACACCACTGATCTCATACGTAGAAGGCTTGCAGACACATCTTGACAGTCTCCCATAAGATTGCCTGAAGTCTTCCATCACCTTCTTGTCTGCCATGGAAATCAAACTCAGTAATGAACTAACATCTGGAGTCGGAAACCTATAAGCAATTGTCCTTTTCAAAGGCTCCATGTCAGGCAATGAGGAAGAAGATCACTAGAATCGGGGAGGAAATATGCACCTGCAACACAGATACATATTAATGAAATGCAAATGAAAATGCACATGCACATGCAAATAGGGGATCAAGATTGTTGTGTTGTTGATCGAGAATAACCAGCACTTTGCTTTAGCAAGAACCAAGCACTGACATTAGAACCCCTTGTATCAAGAACACAGATTCACTCTGTAAAGAAAACCGGGTAGTCTGAAAGCCAAAGTTTCCTGCACGCCCAATCCCTCTCACAGATATGGACCTATCCATTGATAAGGTTCGGAATCCTATGTGTTCATCAGCATCACAGGCTTTTAAGAAACGATGATATATTCACCATTTCTAGTTTAGCATCATCATCTCCTAAAGCGGCCTCACTTAGCTGAATCCCAAATGATCGATTCCCAGAGTCGACAACTCTCAAATCCAAAATCCCGTCAGATCCTAAGGATCAGAAAGGAAATCATCAAAGAGAATCTCGTCCGAGCGCGAATTTCATGGGGAACTGTGTCTGCTAAGCAAACAGGCCCCCCACTAGTCTCCACAACTAATGATAGGTTTATACTCAAGCCTGGGTTTTTGCTTATCTCTCAGTGGAACATTCCCTCCCCACAGCACAGGAATAATGATACAATTCGGAAAGTAAAATGCGGGAATAAATAAAGATAAAGCACATATGTACACACCTAAAAGAAAAACAAACAAGCGCTAGGATTGACTCGCATAGGGGATATTCTTGTCCCTAGCAGAGTCGCCAGTTGTCGCTACTGCGAAAAAAGAGGCCGGCAAAGACAGAAGAGTCGCCACCGTTCATTATTTATCCCAAAAGAGGGAAAAGAAACGATCAGAGAAAGCCTACGAAAAAGGGATAAGATTGGTCATCGCAACCAAGTCCTAGGTTCAGGAGTCGGTTACGCAAGGGGAAGGTATGAACACCCCTTAAGTCTGTCGTACTCGACGGGATCCATGCTTGTTGTCTATCTAAAAGGGTGTTAAAACTATCTAGCTAAAGGTCTCAGGGACAAAAGAAAAGAAAAGATGACTCGGCAAAGCGTCGCCGCTCTGTGCCTATGTATTCTCGACAGAGAAAATCAGAGTCAACGTAGTTCGGCTAACTACGGGTGAAAGGTGGGGAAGGTTGCTCGCTGAGACATCGTGTCTCGTGCCTACGTACTTTCATCTAGCATGAAAGATCAGAGCAAACGTAGTTCAAGCTAACAAGATCACAGGTTGATTCAAACGTTTTACCCAAGTAGGGTTAACAAACAGTTCTAGCAGTTGGTGTATGCAACTCGACCATTGGAGACTTAGGTGTTACCGTTTGCGATAGAACCAAGAGTTAACAAAAATATCCTTATGGAAATGGTTTTCCAAAGTTAAGGGTCCCAAAGGACAAAATTATTTGAAGTGTTTTTTTGTTTTTTAGAGAAGAAGTGTTTTGAGTTTTTGTTTGTAACTCATGTTGCACTAAAGAGTATGACTTAGGAGCGAATGTGTCGCATATCACCCTAAGGGTGTATACTAAACACTCTAAGAAATTGAGAGGAAGTCACTCAATCACCATTTCCCAAATACTTAAGGCTCGTAGCGTACAACAATCGTTAACCTTTATTAAGTGTTTTATGAGTGTTTGAAGATGAGAAGAGAAAAGACACAACTAAAGGGAGACTAACTCAAACCTAAAAGTTGTCATGCAAAGATGGTCCTAAGATTGAGGTAAAGGAGCTACCTAATGTTATCATGCATGGTTAATAACCTAATGTCTATCATAACCTTTCTTGAACAAGAGAGATTAGAGATCCTAAGGGAAGGAAGACAAAAGAAGAAGAAGAAGAAATAACATGAAAATGCAAACATGCAAACATAGAATATACAAGTAGAATGAAAGTGTGGGAGGAAAATAGTGTGGGGAAATAGCCTCCACAAGCTCATCTCAACCAAGCATGCATATGGGAAATGTAAAGAAGAAAGAAGAAGGAGAAGCGTCAAAAGCAAACACATAAGTGCATAAAAAAAAGGGATGAAATGGGCTAAACCAAACAACATCAACCATAATGCATAAAACCAAACACAAATGAAAGGCAAATAAGACCTAAAAAAAAGTGAGGATGGGAGGCTATATGAGGACAGTAAGGAACGCATAATATGCACTCAACCATAAGCATCACCAACAAAGTGCAAAGAAGCACAAAGGAACACAAAGAAAGTCCTCAAGGATTCATCACTTTAGGTATGCTTCAAATACCTCCTAAGGAGGGAATAAGACACCTTAAATGAGACTCCAAAAGTCATTGGACAGAGGCAAATACAAGATAAGAATGCATAAAGCAAGCAAAGAAAGGAAGCAAAGCTCTAGGAGAGAAAACTCATCACTTTGAACAACAACTATGAAAGTGTGCTTTCAAGTGGAAATTGACAACGCATGTCAAAGAAGTCAAGATTAAACAATCAATAACAGTGGCAAATATCCCAAAACATTTCACTCCTAATGCATCATATTAATCTATGAGGATTCGAAGTGAAACGGTATCGAAACAACCTTGAAAAACAGCAAAACAGGCCTGCTGACACAGTGTTAATCGGTTAACCACTATTAACGTTTGAACAATTTGAAAGTTTGAATTGGTTAACCGGTTAACGCATACGGTTAACCGGTTAACACTATGTCAACAACAGAAAAACAGCAACAGAACAACATTTTCAGCAAATAAGCACTTATCCGACCAACCGGATGATCGCATAATCACTTAATCACGAGATTAAAACAGCAAACCATGGTTCAAACAGCATGTAAACAGATCAACACAGCCAAATCATGGATCAAACAAATCAAATCCAACACAATTCAATCAAATATGAAGATCAACATAATGAACAAACAAATAAGCTCGGAAATTAAATCGGATCAGAAATCCAACCTACGAATCGGAGAATTGATTCGGTAATTGTTGATCTAACTGTAATTGTGAATATCCAATGCAAGAAGACCGGAAAACTTCAAGATCCAAACAAATCCTTGTTGTAGAAGTGAAGATCCACCACAATTAAGCTAATTCCAATCAAATAAGCTCTTCCAAAATCACTTCAAAATTTAGATCTGAATGTGCATGAAAATTGAAGGAAGAAAATGATCCAAGGATGATGATGGATGGAGGTTTGAGCTCAAGAATTCATTGATTCTAATGATGAATCAATGAATTCAATGGAAATGAGCTTTGAGTGAAGGTTTTTCAAAATGGTGAAGTTGAGAGAATTGAGAGAGAATGAGATCAATTCTGAATTTGGAATGAAAATTATGAAGCTTAGATGAGTGTGGTTTGGAGTGAATCAATTAAATATCACTTAGGTTAGGATCCAAAGCAAGGATTGGAAAGTGGATTGGAAAATCAAGGTTTGGAATGAGGAATGGGATTTTGGGGGGAAATTAAATATAACCAAATTTCAAAGATGTTCTAGATCCTTCCCAAGTGGAAAAATGAGCTTTCAAGTGATCAAAATTGGATCCCAAATTGGACTGCCTTGAAAATTCACGTACAGAGGCAAAATCTGAATTGGTTAACCGGTTAACCATATAGGTTAACCAGTTAACACCTTTGAATTTTTGAATCTAGGTTGATTTTCCATTGGTTAATCGGTTAACCATATTGGTTAACCGGTTAACACCTTCAAAATTTGAATTTTGGCGCCTTTTGGAGGGAAACCTGCCCGTTTGCCTATTTTCAACTGTTTGGAGCTCTGTTAAGTTTCTGAAACTTGTTCTTGAATATTCTAACCATGGGAACGCTTGATATATCCTGAATGTTATCTCTTGTACTGAAAATAACCTGCAAAACAAAATAAAATCGACCGCTCGATCACTGGGCCAAGCAAGTGTCGGAGCCTCTGATGCTTGAATAAAACCTCTTGATTAGGCTCAAAACCCTTAGTAACCTTCTTTTTCTATGCACACCTCTCCTGATCCCCTGTCCAATGAACAATGTTATGCAATGAAATATGCTAGAATATGAAATGAAACATAAGCCAAGTAAAGAAAAGGTTGGGCAAATTTTGGGGTACAACACTGCGTGCCAAATTTGGATGATTTTGGGCGGACGCCCGTTATTGTAATATTTTGACTTTCGGGTTTATGTCCGTTTCGACTTTGAATGTTTAAGTTTTCTTTCCAAGTACTTGTGTGTGCTCGTATATTTTCGCTTGGTAGATATTTGTATGCTTGTATGCTCGGTTGCATGTTTGCTATATTTTGTTTAAATTGCGCTAAGTAGGGAGTGTAGCTCGACATCATTGTCCGGTAATGTAGGGAACTGACCGGTTGACCGGTGTTGATACCTGGTCAGAAAAAGGGGTCGGACTGCGGTCGTGGACTCGTCCCCCTGGCGTGAATGGCCCATCGCAAACTGGGTGTTCTGCCGATCGTTGTACTACAGCGATGACTCTCGGTTGAGGTGGTTGTCGTCGAGCAGGACGTTTTTCCCGCACACACAAGGGAAAGCGTTTTCTATCTTGTTGATTCCCAAGAGGTGCGGGCGTACCATGTCGCCCTCCTATTTCGCGAGGATGGTTCTTGCGGGCAGTGTTTTAATTGTAGTATTTTTTTAGCTTTTCAGCGTTCCATGGTCGAGCTATCTGATCCCCGTGAAAGTTTTCTAGGTAGTAGGCCCTGTACTCCGATTTATCCTGGACACGATAGGGCCCTTCCCAATTTGCAGCGAGCTTGCCCTCGTGTGAGTCCTTTTGGTTTCTGCGCATGACTAGGTCGCTGACCTGGAACTTGCGCTTTATGACTTTGTCATCGTGACAGATGGTGATCTTTTGTTTTAGGCGGGCTTCGCGGAGAGCTTCCCCCGAGCGGATCTCCTCGACTAGGCCGAGTTCCTCTTTTAGAGCCTCGTCATTTGTTTATTCCTCAAGAGGTGCCTCAGTTCTTCTGGACGGCTCTCTAATCTCCACGGGGATTACCGCCTCAGTTTCGTATGTGAGCCAGAACAGGGTCTCCCCGGTGGTCGAGTGAGGTGTCGTTCGGTAAGCCCACAGTACGTTGTGGAGCTCTTCGACCCAACCTCTCTTGGCATCGCCGAGCCTCCTCTTCAATCCTCGGAGGATTACCCCGTTCACGGATTCGGCTTGGCCGTTCATTTGTGGATGTTCGACCAAGGTGAAGTGGTTTTTAGTCCCGAGTTTGGTGACGAAGTCTCGGAAGTTCCTGTTGGTGAATTGTGTTTCATTGTTCGTGACTATGGCGAGCGGGACACCGAACCTGGCGAGGATGTTCCTTTTGTAGAAACAAAGTATATTGTGCGCCGTGATTTTAGCAAGGGCTTCAGCCTCGATCCATTTGGTGAAGTAGTCAACGCCCACTATCAGTTACTTATTCTGATACGAGTCTAGGGTGAACGGGCTGAGGATATCCATCCCCCACCAGGCGAATGGCCAAGGTAAGGAGAGAGATTTGATTTTGCTCGGCGGGGCGATATGCATGTCCCCGTGCCGCTGGCACCTGTCGTATTTCTTCACATGCTCTTTTGCGTCCTTCTGCATTGTCGGCCAATCATAGCCTGCCCGAAGCGCTTTCCTTGCTAACGATCGTCCGTCGAGGTGTTGCGCGTTGATGCCCTCGTGGACCTCTTGCAAGACGGCCGTGGCTTGGGTCTGGTCGATGCATTTGAGGAGGGGAATCGCGAGGCCCCTGAGGTATAGCTTGTTGTCGAGCAGGACGTACGAGCAGGAGCGACGTCTGACTGCACTGGCTTCCTTGGAGTCGTTGGGAAGAGTTCCCATGTCGAGGTAAGCATGTATGAGGGTCATCCAATAGTTTGCATCCCCGATGGCGTTGACATTGATCAGCGCCTTTACTTTTTCTGTGCTTGGCCGTGCGAAGATCTCTTGAACAACAGATTTGTGTCCACCTTTCTTCTTTGTGCTCGCCAGTTTCGACAGGATGTCTGCTCACGCATTCTGCTCGCGCGGTACATGTTGGACTTCCGCGGAGATGAAATTCTTCATTCGTTCCTTTATAAGGGCTAAGTATTCAGCCAGGTTGTTGTTCTTGGCCTGATATTATCCCCGCACTTGAGAGGCGACCAGCTTAGAGTCCGTGAAGATTTTGATTTCCCTAGCTCCCAGGTCTTCAGCTAGGCGGAGTCCGGCTAGGAAGGCTTCGTATTTGGCCTGATTGTTCGTTGTCGGGAAGGCCAGTGTTAGGGAAACCTCCACGATGGTACCCGATTCATTTTCGAGGATGATGTCCGCGCCGCTCCACGAGGAGCTTGAAGCGCCATCGACGATGATGGTCCATTTTTGGGTCCCCGAGGTAGATTCTGGTATGGGCGTCATTTCCGTGACGAAGTCATCCAGGACTTGAGCTTTGAGGGCTTTCCTTCATTCGTAGATGACGTTAAATTCGGAAAGTTCCAGCGACCATTTCAACATGCGGCCCTCCATATCGGGATGGTCGAGCACCTGCTTGATGGGTTGCTCAGTTCTGACCACGATGGTGTGGGCCAGGAAATAGTGTTGGAGTCGTCTAGCCGCGGTGATGAGGGATAAGGCGACTTTCTCGATTTGCTGGTATCTTACTTCCGAGCCGTGGAGTGCCTTACTTGTAAAGTATATGGGCTTCTATCCCTCGGGGAGTTCTGGGATTAGTACGGCGCTAACGGCCTCGCTAGAAATGGCCAGGTACATGTATAGTGTCTCTCCGAGTTCGGGCCTGGTCAGCATAGGTGGCTCGGATAGAACGCACTATAGGTGTTGGAGGGTCTGCTCGCATTCTTTTGTCCATTCAAAGACTGCCTATTTCCTTAGCATTTTGAAGAATGGGAGGGCGTGTTGCGCGGATTCGGCGATGAACTGGGACAAGGACGCAAGTACCCCATTGAGGGATTGAATTGATTTCTTCGAGTTAGGCGTCTCGAGATCGGAAAATGCCCGAAATTTATCCAGGTTTGCCTCGATCTCGCGTTCGGTCAGATAGAAGCCGAGGAACTTTCCTGCCCGTACCCTGAAGGTGCATTTCTCTGGGTTGAAGCGCATCTTGCATTTCCTGGATGTGTCGAAGAATTTCTTGAGGTGAGTCGTGTGATCGGCCTCCGTACAGGATTTGACGACCATGTCGTCCATGTAGATCTCGAGCATATTGCCGATCTTTCCTCGGAAGACCTTGTTCATTATCCTTTGGTAGGTGACCCCGACGTTTTTCAGGCCGAAGGGAATTATGTTGTGGTAATAGTTGCCCGATTCGGTCATGAAGGTCGTGCTTTGTTTGTTGGCCTCAGCCATGGGGATTTGATTGTATCCCGAATAGGCGTCCATGAAGAACAGCAGTTTGAAGCTCGCCGAGTTGTCGACGAGCTTGTCGATATTGGGGAGGGGGTAGGCGTCCTTTGAACATACTCGGTTAAGATCGGTGTAATCAACGCACACTCGCCACTTTCCATTACTTTTCTTTACAAGTACAACGTTGGATATCCAGGTTGAATACCGGGCTTCCGAAATGAAATTTGCCTCTAGGAGGTCTTTTACACCTTTTTCAGCAGCCGCCGACTTTTCGGGGGACTGCCTACGTCTACGTTGTCCGATGGCCCTAGCGGCCAGGTTGATGGAAAGCTGGTGGCAAGCGACCTTAGGGTCGAGTCCGGGCATCTCCACGGCGCTCTAGGCAAAGAGGTCTGCATTTTCACGGAGGCATGCCTTCAACTACTTCCTCGCTAGTTCGGGGAGCCTTGCCCCTATCTTTATGGTCTTTGTCGTGTCGTCCCTTAGGGTTATGATCTCAAACTCTCCGTATGGGATGGGGCGCATTGGGTGGCTAAACTGCCCGTTGGAAGATGGAGGAATGTCGTTGTCTTCGTCTTCGCGACCTGTTTCTTCGGCGAATCGGCTGTCGAGGTCAATAGAATCGACATGGTCCTTGGGCTTGCTCTTCGGGATGGCGGTAGGCGCCTCTTTTTGGGTAGTCGGGTTGATCGTGCTTAGTCCCTTCATCGCTGCTTCGAAACATCGCCGGGCAGCTTCGATGTCACCGTTGAGGGTGACGACGGCCCCCGTCCTGGTATAGTACTTCATCTTTAGGTGGACGATAGAGGATACTGCAGTGAGGTCGGCCATCGTTGTTCTGCCTAGGATGCAGTTGTAGAGCGATGGGCATTCCATGATCAGGAACTTGACATTGATCTGCCTAGCAGTTTCTTTTTCACCGAAGGTGACCTTGAGCTCCATGTAACCCCACGGTCTCGTTGTTGTTCCGTTGAAGCCTTGAAGGTCAAAGCCCAGGGAGGGGGACAAATTGGACTCGTCGAGCTGGAGTGTCGTGAAAAGGTGGGTGTACATGATGTCTACCGAGCTTCCTCCGTTGACCAGGATGCATCGGACGTCGAAGTTCTCCATCTGTGCTCGTATCAACCATGAAATGTTCGAGTTGGGAGTACCACCGGGGAGTTCTTCGAGGTAAAAGGTGATAGGATTGGACCGACCATGGAACTTGTTCAGCGTGCTCATCTTGCCGGAACTGTTGCTAATGAGCTCCTCGAACTTCCAATTAACGAATCCAATGGATAGCTTACTCGGGGTCCCGTCAGAGATGACCATCGCCCTTGGGAAGTATTCCCACCGGTTGTTGAGGCGCACTGGCTCTTCGGGTAGCTCGAGTTCGGTGGGGAGCCCAAACTCCCTGAGAGCAAAACAGTCCTCGGGTCGACTGACACTGAGGGCCACCTGTAGTCCGGAGTCATTGTCGAGGATAGGTACGTCCTCGACTCTTTTAGCCTCAGGGGCGTCTTGCCCCGGGGGTTCTCCTCCCCGGGTGTACCTTTTCAGATGTCCGTACTTAATCAAAATCTCGATCGCATCCTTCAGGTGGATGCAATCTTCAGTCGCATCCCCGTGGCTTTTATGGAAGCGGAAAAAATTCGATTTATCCACATTGGGCTTTTGGGGTGTCGGCCTGGGGAAGCGGACACCTCGCTGGACAAACTATGCTTTGCTGCATTCGGCCAGTATGCGCTCGCGGGAAGCGACTAGGGTTGTGTATTTTGTAAAGCGGCTAGCTGGTCCGCGCTGCTCACGAGGTTCTCGGGAGCGGTCTTCCTGTCGTCGGTCTCCTCCCCGTCAATGATTTGAGGCTCCGTCATCTCAGGACCCACGGGGGTTTCTCTGTCCCTGGTGTCGCAGGCGGAGTTTGCAGCCTAAGTCTCCTCGAACCGGATGTAGTGTACGATCCTGTCGAGGAAATCCTGGAGTGAGGCTGGTTGGTGTATGGCCACAACTTCGTAGAATTTGGAGTCACGGTGTAGACCCTGCTCCATTAGGTAATGTTTCATCTCATCTGATGTCGTTACCTGCACCGCCTACCGGGTGAACCTCTCGATGTAGTTCCTGAGGGGCTCATAGGGTGCCTGGATTATCACATCCAACGCAGCCTCTGTCTTCGGGTGTCGTCTGAACGCCGTGAAATGTCGTGAGAAGAGGTCCTTTAGGACTCTCCACGATGTGACAAACTCAGGTTCCAGGCTCTTGTACCATGTCATGGTACCTTTCCTCAAGGTCGTCGGGAAGAGCCTGCATTTGATGGCCCCTCAGACGTTACGGTAATCGAGCATGGCCTCGATATCCTCCAGGTGGTCGTCCGGGTCTGAGGTGCCATCGTATGTTGATAGCACTGGTGGTTTCTCCATCCCGTGGGAGATAGGGGCTGACATGATCTCCCGAGACAATTGGATCCTGTAGTCATCCTCATCACTGAGGAACGGGGACGTCGGGGGCGAAGGCCCGTGTCTCGGAGGGGGTTGAGTTCTCACCCTTGGTTGCCTAACCGGGATTCCTGCCTCGTAGTCCTTGGCTCCTGAGTCCGTCTCTCTTTCCTGGGTGGTGACCTCACACGTTTTTTGGAGGCAACGGGCTAGGGGCGTTCCAACTGCGATTGGAGATTCCGAGGTCGAGGTGATGGACTACTTAAGTTCCCGTGTTGTCCTTCTCGTGGAGGGGAGCGTGATGGGGCGTCGTGTTCTAGTGCGCCTATGCGCTCGTTCTGCCGGAACAACATTTGATTTATTTGGTTAATGGCTGCGAAGAGGGCGACCATCGTAGGGTCCTGTAGCAGTGAAATTTAGATACTAAACTATTGATTAGTTTGAATCCTTAATTCATTTTTGCAACCGAACTTTGATTTGTCCAAAGGAAGGGATAAAGATCGAAATACCCACAATGCAATCCAAATGCAAGGTTTAGAGAGTTTTAGGTTCGGGGAGGTCGGTTAAACTTAGGGAAGGTGCTAGCATCCTAAGTTTCTGTAGTACTCTACAGGAACCTCTTGTTTTATGTTTGTTTATTGCTAAGGGTTATCTGCTTAAGGGTTAAAGACCTAGGAGTTTATTTCTAAGTATACTCGATAAGATATCGCATCTTATGCCTACATATCCTTATGGGAGTGGAATCAGAGTATTTGTAGTTCTCCTAAAGGGTTTGAGGAGTTCTTTGACTGTGGTCAAAGTTCCTACGGTTTTAGGGTAGTTCATTGATTGATTTTAGTAGAAAAGACGAGTTGTCATTTTAAGGAAGATTTAACCGCCACAAGTTGTAGGAAAATAGTCTTTGCATCGTCTTAAGAGAAGGGCTCAAGTACTCGGATATTGATCGACAAGTACGCCTCTATCTCTCTTAAGGCAAAGTCCCTACATATTGATTGTATTGATGTGGGGTGGAGATTGTATCTCGCTTAAGATGATTAACATCTATTTCTTTATTGTGTTTGAAATGTTTGATTTGAATTGTTTTTGTTTGTATCTAAGTTGTAAAAGATAACGGTCCTTCCTATGGGGTAGGATCTAACTTAGAAAGATCAACTTGAATGGGATCAAGGACCAAGTGGAAGTATGATGCAAATGATGTGCACTACACACAAGTGTTGAATCATGTGTAGGTTTTTCCTTTGGACGGAATGCGATGCGAGAAAGATAAATTGTTGTAAATGTAAATTGCAAATAAAAGCGTATAAATCCATACACAAATACATGAAAGCGCTAAGGTGCAAGTGTGAATTGTGGATAAAATAAAGCGGATAAATAAAAGCATACACACGCATGAAAGCGCTAAGTGTGTGAATGTGAATATGTGCGTGGAGTGTAAGCGTGCACGATTAATTGAATTTTACGATGTGAGTTGATTTTATTTAATCGAGATTGATTCATGAGAAAAGGTTGATTGATTTAAGGGAGGGCTCGATTAATTTTAGACGGATTGATTAATTTTAAGAGGAATGTTGAGTTGATTTTGAGAGGGACAAGATTGATTTTAAGAAAAATTAAATTAGTTGTTTAAATGAAAGTTTTAAAATTCTAATGAGTGACTTGAGTGAGGTTTTGTATTTTTATCTTCTTTTTTTTTAAAAGGGTAAAGGTTCATTTTTATATAAAAGTGGTGGTTATTATTAGAGTTAACTTAATTAAGAAAAGGATTTTTTAATACATAAAATAGTTTTTAGTCTAACAAATAGAATAAATACAAAATTATTAATTTAGAGAAAATAGGTCCTCATTATTCTAAAAAAAAAAGAGCAAAATTGCTTATGCTTAATTTTTTAAAAAGAGTTATTAAGTTGGTGAAGTAAGTTAAGTGCCTTATTAAAAGTAAGTTAATTAATTAAAAAAAGGTTATCTAAATAATTACTAAGATAAATAGAAATAAAAACTAAATAAAAAGGTTGATCTATTTTAATAAAATTGGTTAGAGACTAATCAAAGGTTGTTATTATTTTCTATTTTTAAAAAAAACTTATTAATAAAAGGATTTATTATTAGTTTAATAAAACAAGGTTAATGAAATGTTAAAAGGGGTTAATTAAAAGTAATACACGGAGAGATTAAGTGGTAATGAGTGGTGCGAGCAATTGGGTGTGGGCGCAGGGAAGAGTTTACCGTGGGCGTGCGCGATATGACCGTGGGATCGTGTGGCAGGTGAAGTGTGTGGTGTGGATGTGTGAGGGAGCATTATATTATGATGAGCATACACACACATGATTACAACAACATAAAATCCAAAACAGAAATCCCTAATCCCCTTCCCCAAATTCCGTCGTCCCCCTCGATTTCCCTGCTTTCTCCGATCCGCTTCCGTCATCGATCTCACTCTCTCTGCTTTCGTTTCGTCCCTTCCGCCATCACCTCCTCGATTCTTCTTTCTCCCATCTTCAATCTCGTCCCCTTTTCTTCATTCTCTCTCGCCTCATCTTCTTCATCTTTCTATCTTCTTCGAGGCTTCGCCGTTCTTCAAATCTTCTCCTCGCTTCCTACATAAAAGGACAAAGAATATCAAATAGATATCAAAAGCTCAAACAAATCGACTTACGGTGTACGCTCTTTGAAGGTTCTCGTTGGAAGCCGGTCGGCGAGGGGGTTAAGATCTTTGAGGTGGTTTCGCGGCGGCTCCGAAAATGAAAGATAAGCTCTTATCTTTACGATTTTTGTGGTTAGGGTTTACTTTGGGATTTCTCTGTAACTGTCGAATGTTTGTGGCCGTTATTGATTGTTGTTGCAATTTACAGGTTTCGGGGTTTGAAGCTAAAATTAGAGCTTATTGAAGCTACAGGGTCGCGAGCTTGGAGCCTCTTCTCAGGTTCGATGCCTCTCCTTCTTATAGTGAATTCATGAAAACATTGAATTGAATGGGGTTTAATATTGTCGGGTCTTGTTTTGGTAGGAACATAAAGTTATTTATGATTTGCGATTCCTTGCTCCGTCTTCACCATCTCTTAGGATTGTACAATTCAATGGCTTTCCATTTCGGTACAACCCTGTCCCAAACGTGTCTGACTTTCCTTTTTCATTGATTATATTCAGATTGTATTGAGATACATTTTGATTTCCTTCTGAATCTATCATTTCGAAACTGTGTTGACATGTCGTAATACGTTGTTGCAGAATGAAGATGGCTTGGATTTGAAAGCTTTCTTTATGTGGTTATATTCTTTCCTTTCTAGATTTGGTATGTTGCATGATGTTCTGGTTCTGCGTGATTTACGAACTTCATTTCAAGCTTTTGTTTTGTCTTGAAAAAAACGGACGGTTTCTCTTGAACAGGGGGATGTCTCATGAGCGGAGCTATTCATGCTTATTCTCTTAGTGCGTTGGATGCCGACATTCTCGAAGTTACGGACATAGTTGCACATATTGGTTCTGGATGTGTCGCTTGCTCTGAAAGGGAGTGGAGAGTAAATGAAATCCTCTTAGTTGTAATGAGATGATATGCTAGATGCAGTTTAACAGTAACTCAGTTTTGAACTCTCTTTTTCTTTTGCAGGGGTGTACAAGCTATTCCTCAAGTTACGCGGCGCTTATGTTCGATACTTCAAGGTATCCGTTTGACGGCGCTTGGATGTAATTGATGGTAATGAAATTGAACTTTCTGAACTATCTTTAGGTCTATCAGATTCTGACATCTGGATACGATAATCTTTTGACACGAGCACATGTGCTATAATACCAGTAGGCTCATCATTATACACAAGCACTATGGTATTATTAATGCCAGCAGGCAGAAGCCGTCTAGCACCAGTCTGGCGGTCCAAGTCTCAGAATGATAAAATATAGACAAAGTTGTAATCAAAAAGATTCTGTGTATTGAAGGCTGAAGTTTTGTTGATCGAGCATGAGTTTGCAAAAGGCATCCAAGTCCATCTAGTATCAAGTCCTTTGGAATGCAACCTAGAGTCATGAGTGTAACCTGTTTCAATCCCACCCATATCAGCAGAAGAATTATCAAGATTGGATTTTGCAGTAACTGTTGCCACAGGTGAATGAACCATCGCAGCTTCCGCATCAGAAACTTGACAACAATTTTCTTTGTATAGAATTTTGCTTGTGATAGACTTATTCTGATACTGTGTGTTGTAGCTTTTCGAATCGTTTCCGTCTTAATTTTTTTCTCAGACTATGTGTATGTGTTTTTCTGTGATGTCGTATTGTGAATCCTTTCCTTCTCTGGTTTAACAGGTTGGTAAATCCTTCATGATAATAAGGCCAAGTGTGACTCTTCTGATTATCTTGTTGTAGGTTCTGAAGAAGAGCGGTGTACGACCATATTTGGAATCAACTCAACAATGGCGGTATTTAGTATTTGAGGAACATAGTCATGCGTGAAGGAAATAGGTACAGACGACAACAACTCATGAGTACCAGCTGCACTCGAAAATTAGGCTCCACAAACTTGGTGCTTCAAGAGTTTTGCTAACAGATAAAACCGAGCTTGCGACATATCAGCCACCCTCTGCAATGGCAGTTTTATGTATCTGCAGAAATCTATTCTTGAAAGTTGCAGTATCGCAGCCAAGGATGCTGTTGTTCCACACCTTCCATTTGTTTTGCTCAAAACGGTTTCCATTAATATTTTGCCAAGCTTGCTTTTGTTATTAAGTTTGCACTTAGCTGTTAATTGTCTGATAATCTAATTTGAATTTGTAGGGTGTTCTCTTGAGGATGAGCCTGCCAAATAAAAATCTTGATCCACGTTTCCCAGATGTATTGGAAGCTTGGAGTCACGTAGAAGTTCGACAAAGGCCGGAATTACTTCTTCGAAGGCCTTGCAACTATGAATTCCCAGCTGCCTCTAAGAGTGTAGGCTGGAACTTGAGTTTTTTTGCAGTAACCTTCTTTCCTCTTTACATGTTGTTAGGTCTGTTATGGTAGTTCGCTCTTATGGTTCGTAGGCTGCTGAGTTGAAATTTGTTTCTTTGCTGGAATCAATTGTGAACACGGCACAACTTTATGAATGGGGAGAGTAGTGCTACATGAGAAAAGTAAGGGTCATATCCATGCTTTTTTGAATTATTTCGTTCTGTTTTCAGGGGCTGATAAATTGTTCTAATAATTATTTGCAGCAGCCGGATATGGACAGCGAGGTGCTGCCGTACGCGAGTTAATTCGAGGATAATGACGTGAGTGTTGCGTTAACATTACTGTTAAAATTCAACGAGTTCTGTGATTTACAGGGACGATTGCAATGATGACTTGGTATTGCTTTAGTCTCTGGAAAGAAGTCAAAAGGACAAGCCACAACTTAGCATTGCCAGCATGTGTAACAGTCCAAATTTCATTAAATAATTAATTGTAGTAATTAATTGATTTAGTGGGATTTTTATTAATGTTGGAATTAATTTTTATTAATTGGTATGGATAGAAAATTAAGAAGGAATGGGAGAGGAAGGAAAATGAAGGAAATATATAAGAGAGAAAGAAAAGAAAAGAAAGATAGAAAAACATTTGGAAAGAAAGAGGAAAGAAGAAGAAAGGAGAGAAAGAGAAGAGAAGAAGAGGAAAAGTGGAAATCATCAAGAACCAACATCAAAGCTCTGATTAATCGAGGTAAGGGTGAGAAATGTTTCTATTTGATCATTGTATGATGTTATGTATGTTGGGTTGGGGTTTTGGTAGAGTTTCCATCACTTTCCAATTAGGGCAAATGTTGGATTAATCGGTAGATTGATGATTTAATCGGTTGAAACTGAGCAATAATGCCGTAGAATAGTCGGGTAACATGTATTGATGTTATTTGTACTGATTTGGATGTGTAAGAGAGGGTTGATGATGGATGGATGAAGGAGAGGCAGAATAGGGTTCTGTTCTGCGCAGGTTCGCTGGCTCTCGCCAGGCGAGCGAAGGCGAAGCTTCGCCAGGCGAAGCCCAGTGAATGTTGGCGAGTAATTATGATTAAGTCCCAGTGGACTTCGCTGGCGAGTTCGCCAAGCGAAGCTGGATAGTGAAGGTTCGCCCAGCGAAGGTGCTGGCGAATGGTGGCGAATGAAGTCAGTAGCTACTGACTTGGGCTCGCTGGGAAGTCTCGCCAGGCGAAGCCTAGCGAGTGTTCGCTGAGAGAGTTCGCCAGGCGAAGGTTCGCTGCGAGGGTTCGCCAGGCGAATGAAGGCGAGTTTGACAGCATTTCTCTTTTGCTGTGTTGCTCATGTGGTGATAGTTTGGTGGTTTCACATAGATTGATATTCTTATGATATGATATGGATATGATCTATTGTGATGATGTGTGGTGTGGGTAGCCTCCGGGCGTGATTCCTAGTTGATATGCGATGCGCATTAATTGTGATAAATAGCAATACATGTGAATACAATGATGAATGTATGTGTATTGTTTAATGAATTGTGAGTGCATATTTATATGCGATTGTTGTGGAAATGCATGGGAATATATGTGGTATGTGTGCATTGTTGTTGAGTATGATGATGATGATGTGTGAAATGAATACATTGATAAATGTTTGATATATGTTGTATGTGCAATCATGATGAAATTCTCGAAGGGGTGAATTATTCGAATGCATGGGATTAAGACGCGGGAACGGTCTTAAGTGCATTTATTATGATTGGTTGATTGTACATGCATCATTCAGTCAAGAGGCAATGTCCGTTAGTTTCGTGGAAACTAGTGGCTTGTCCCAAACCTAGAAGGGTGGGTTTGAAGCCTAGGGGACGGGCTTGGTTGTTATCGGTCTAGAAGGGTGGACTCGGTTTAAAGTAAAAACCGAAAAATGATAACGAGTTATCGGTCTAGAAGGGTGGACCCGGTTTAAAGTAAAAACCGAAAAATGATAACGAGTTATCGGTCTAGAAGGGTGGACCCGGTTTAGAGTGAAAACCGAAAAAAGATAACGAGAGTCGGTACCGCATTGCATGAGTTGCATTGAGTTGTTGAGTCACATTGATATATGACATATGCATGAAGGGATGCTTATGTGTGAATGATGAGATTGTGGAAATTGTAAGTGTATGCATAATGTGGGAATGCTTTGTGAATATCCATGTTTGTCTATATATGTGTGGTAAATATATATGACTAAGAGAATGAAGTGTGGTGAGAAATGTGAATATGTGTTACATGATTACCTATACATATATAATTTTATGCTTTGATTATTATGGTTATATTTCTCACCCTTCTGCTGTTTTATAATGCTCTATGAGGCATTGCAGATTAGGATGCTGGAGTCCTTTTGTGAAGTTAGTCTTCATTCTTTTGAGTCGGCTGCTCTGATATGTAACACCGGGTAGTTAGACTAGTATAGTCATTCTTTTGTGATACATAGCGATGTATCAGTTGATGTGATCGTGTAATCTAACTGATATGATGTATTAATTTGGATTAACTTGTGTGTACATGGATTAATATTTTTAAAACGATTAAATGATTTGATCTTCCGCTTAATTTTGAAAATGTTACATATCTTATGGAGAAAAATGTGAAAGTGTTTTATTGGTGAAATTGTGGCATTCTTCTTTTATACCTTATTATAAAACCTTTTTACTCTGATAATTTGTATGTGCTTAATTGTTTTATATGCATTTATTTGGGGTATAGAAGGGGGTGTTACAATAGTGGTATCAGAGCAGGTCGGTCCGTCCGGCCAAGTTGTTAGAGTCTTTTTCCCTGTGTGTTATTGATATGTGTGTGATGCATTGTCAATATTGGTTGTTCTTACGTAATTCTGTTGTTGGAATGAGTAAGATGGTTGCAGGAAGGAACGACGAAGCGATTGCGGAGGCATTGACGAGATTGGCGGGGGCAATTGGGCAGAATCCTCCGGCCAATGTGAATGTGAGGAATCATGTTGATGATGGATTCCGTGCTTTGGGGAAATTCCAAAAGAATAACCCTCCGATCTTCAAGGGAACTCATGAACCGGACAAGGCACAAATTTGGTTGAAAGTTGTGGAAAAGATTTTTCGAGTTATGAATTGCTCGGATGCACAGAAGGTGCAGTTTGGGACTCATATGCTCGAAGAAGAAGCTGAAGATTGGTGGGGTAATACTCGCCAAAGATTTGAGGAAGATGATATTGTGATCACGTGGGATCTGTTTAGAGAAACTTTTCTGGAGAAGTATTTTTCAGAGGATGTGCGAGGGAAGAAAAAGATCGAATTTCTTGAGCTGAAGCAAGGTAATTCGACGGTTGCTGAGTATGCGGCGAAATTTGAGGAGTTGATCAAATTTTGTCCTCACTATAATACTGGTAATGCTGAGAGGTCTAAGTGCCTCAAGTTTGTGAACGGTTTGATACCCGAGATTAGACAAGCTATTGGGTACCAGGAAATCAGACGGTTTTCTGAGTTGGTTAACAAGAGCAGAATTTATGACGAAGACAGTAGGGCTAGGTCTAGCCACTACAAGAGCCTAAGTGATAAGAAAGGAAAAGGACAATTCAGAGGAAAACCTTACGTAACTCCTGCCGATAAGGGGAAACAAAAGGTTGGTTTTGGCAAGAAACCAAGTGGGGGAGTTTCTACTCCGGTGAGATGTTATAGGTGCGGTGAAGAGGGACATCGTGCTCCTGAATGCAAAAGTGTTGAGAAGACGTGTTTTAAGTGTGGCAAGCCAGGCCACAAGGCTCTTGAGTGCAGAAGCGGTGCGGGTGTTACTTGCTATAACTGTGGTGAGCGAGGGCACATCAGTACCAAGTGCGATAAGCCGAAGAAGAATCAAGGAAGCGGAAAAGTGTTCGCTCTATCTGGATTTGAGACTGCTAGCGACGATCGATTGATCTGAGGTACGTGCTTCATTAATGGTACACCTTTGATCGCTATAATTGATATCGGAGCTACGCATTCTTTTATTTCTTTGGATTGTGTTAGAAGGTTAAATCTTGAGTTGTCTGTGATTGGTGGCGGTATGGTTATTGATACTCCTGCTATGGGTTCGGTAATTACACCGTATGTTTGCTTGAATTGCCCGTTGAGTATTTTCGGTAGAGATTTTGGGATCGATTTAGTGTGTCTTCATTTAGATCAACTGGATGTCATTCTTGGAATGAATTGGTTAAAATTCAATCGTGTGTATATTAACTGTTTTGACAAAACGGTTATTTTTCCCGACTCGGATGTTGAAAGGGAGTTGTTTATGACGAGGAAACAAGTGAAGGAATCGGTGCAAGATGGGGCTAAGGTGTTTATGCTTATGGCAACTTTGAGGACTAGTGAAAGTGAAGAGATTGATGCTTTGCCCATTGTTAGAGATTTTCCGGAAGTATTCCCTGAAGAGATAAAGGATTTACCGTCGGAGCGAGAAGTGGAGTTTTCGATAGATTTGATTCCTGGAACTAGTCCGATATCGATGGCTCCATATCGTATGTCGGCCTCGGAGTTAAAAGAGTTGAAGAGTCAACTTGAGGATTTGCTTGAAAAGAGGTTTATTCGTCCGAGCGTGTCACCGTGGGGTGCACCGGTGTTGTTGGTTAAGAAGAAAGAGGGTTCTATGAGGCTCTGTGTGGATTACAGACAGTTGAGCAAGGTGACTATTAAGAATAAGTATCCACTTCCGAGGATTGATGATCTAATGGATCAGTTGGTTGGTGCAAGTGTGTTCAGCAAGATTGATTTGAGATCTGGGTATCATCAGATTCGTGTGAAAGCTGAGGATATTCAGAAGACGGCCTTTCGGACGAGGTATGGACACTATGAGTATTCCGTGATGCCATTTGGTGTGACTAATGCACCAGGTGTGTTTATGGAGTACATGAATAGGATTTTCCATCCTTATTTGGATAAGTTTGTGGTGGTGTTTATCGACGACGTCTTGGTTTATTCGAAGAGCGAAGGAGAGCATGCCGAGCATCTGAAGATTGTGTTATCTGTGCTGAGAGAGAGACAGTTGTTCGCGAAGCTTTCTAAGTGTGAATTTTGGTTGAAGGAAGTTAGTTTCCTTGGTCATGTGATTTCTAGTAGTGGTATTGCGGTCGATCCGTCGAAGGTTGAAGCGGTGCCGCAATGGGAGACTCCGAAGTCAGTTTTTGAGATCAGAAGTTTTCTTGGTTTAGCCGGTTATTATCAGAAGTTTATTGAAGGATTTGCTAAGTTATCGTTGCCGTTGACACAGTTGACTAGGAAAGGTCAAGCCTTTGTTTGGGACGCCAAGTGTGAAGCGAGTTTTCAAGAACTTAAGCGAAGTTTGACGACAGCTCCTGTTTTGATTCTGCCAAATCTGGAAGAACCATTCGTTGTGTATTGTGATGCTTCTTTGATGGGTTTAGGAGGTGTGTTGATGCAGAATAACCAAGTTGTAGCTTATGCTTCGAGGCAACTCAAAGTGCATGAGAAGAATTATCCGACGCATGACTTAGAGTTGGCTGCCGTTGTGTTCGTGTTGAAACTTTGGAGGCATTATTTATTTGGCGCAAGATTTGAAGTGTTTAGTGACCACAAGAGTTTGAGATATCTTTTTGATCAAAAGGAATTGAATGCAAGACAAAGAAGATGGCTTGAACTTTTGAAGGATTATGATTTTGGCTTGAATTACCATCCGGGTAGAGCGAATGTAGTAGCGGATGCATTGAGTCGGAAATCATTGCATATGTCGGCGTTGATGGTGAAAGAGTTAGAATTGGTCGAGCAATTTAGAGATTTGAGTTTGGTATGTGAGAGAACTTCTTTTGGATTTAAGTTGGGTATGTTAAAGCTTACAAGTGGTATTTTGGATGAAATTCGAGAAGGGCAGAAATCGGATTTGAGCTTAGCGGATCGGTTGACTTTAATCAACCAAGGCCAAGGTGGTGATTTTCGGATTGATGAGAATGGTATTATGAGATGTCGGGATCGAGTTTGTGTTCCAAATGTTGTTGAGCTGAAAAAGAGTATCCTTGAGGAAGGACATCGTAGCGGATTGAGTATTCATCCGGGTGCTACTAAGATGTATCAGGATTTGAGGAAAGTATTTTGGTGGCCTAGTATGAAGAAGGATATCGCGGAATTTGTATATTCTTGTTTGACTTGCCAGAAGTCAAAGATTGAGCATCAGAAGCCATCGGGTTTGATGAAGCCGTTGTTTATTCCTGAGTGGAAATGGGATAGTATCTCCATGGATTTTGTATCGGGTTTGCCGAGGACGCCAAGTAATTTTGAGGCTATTTGGGTTATCGTGGATAGGTTGACTAAATCTGCTCACTTTATTCCTATGCGTATGGATTACCCTTTGGAGAAGTTGGCTAAGTTGTATATTGAGAGGATTGTGTGTCTGCATGGTATTCCGTTAAGTATTGTTTCGGATAGAGATCCGCGGTTTACTTCGAGATTTTGGGAGAGCCTGCAGAGTGTTTTGGGTACTAAGTTGCATTTGAGTTCAGCGTATCATCCTCAGACTGATGGTCAGGCGGAGAGGACGATTCAGTCGCTTGAAGATCTTTTGAGAGCTTGTGTATTGGAAAAAGGAGGGGCTTGGGATATCTACTTGCCTTTGATTGAGTTTACCTACAACAACAGTTTCCATTCGAGTATTGGTATGGCACCATTTGAGGCGTTGTATGGTAGGCGGTGTAGGACACCATTGTGTTGGTTCGAGTCCGGAGAGAGTTCTGTTGTTGGACCCGAGTTAGTTCAACAGACTACTGATAAGATCAAGATGATTCAAGAGAAGATGAGAATTACTCAGAGTCGTCAGAAGAGTTATTATGACAAGAGGAGGAAGGCACTTGAATTTCAAGAGGGAGATCATGTGTTTCTTCGAGTCACTCCGATGACAGGTGTTGGTAGGGCACTGAAGTCGCGCAAGTTGTCGCCGCGTTTCATTGGTCCTTATCAGATTTTGCAAAGGATAGAAGAAGTGGCCTATCGTGTGGCTTTACCACCGTCGCTTGCTAATCTTCACGACGTATTCCATGTATCTCAGTTGAGGAAATACATTGCGGATCCGTCTCATGTAGTCCAAATAGATGATGTGCAGGTGAGAGATAACCTGACTGTTAAGACATCACCTATGCGGATTGAGGATCGGAAATTGAAACAGCTTCGAGGTAAAGAGATTGCTTTAGTGAAAGTCGCTTGGGGAGGACCGGCTGGTGGAAATGTTACTTGGGAGCTTGAGAGTCGGATGAAAGAGTCTTATCCAAAGCTGTTTGAATCAGGTAACATTTTCGAGGACGAAAATTCCTAAAGTGGGGGAGAGTTGTAACAGCCCAAATTTCATTAAATAATTAATTGTAGTAATTAATTGATTTAGTGGGATTTTTATTAATGTTGGAATTAATTTTTATTAATTGGTATGGATAGAAAATTAAGAAGGAATGGGAGAGGAAGGAAAATGAAGGAAATATATAAGAGAGAAAGAAAAGAAAAGAAAGATAGAAAAACATTTGGAAAGAAAGAGGAAAGAAGAAGAAAGGAGAGAAAGAGAAGAGAAGAAGAGGAAAAGTGGAAATCATCAAGAACCAACATCAAAGCTCCAATTAATCGAGGTAAGGGTGAGAAATGTTTCTATTTGATCATTGTATGATGTTATGTATGTTGGGTTGGGGTTTTGGTAGAGTTTCCATCACTTTCCAATTAGGGCAAATGTTGGATTAATCGGTAGATTGATGATTTAATCGGTTGAAACTGAGAAATAATGTCGTAGAATAGTCGGGTAACATGTATTGATGTTATTTGTACTGATTTGGATGTGTAAGAGAGGGTTGATGATGGATGGATGAAGGAGAGGCAGAATAGGGTTCTGTTCTGCGCAGGTTCGCTGGCTCTCGCCAGGCGAGCGAAGGTGAAGCTTCGCCAGGCGAAGCCCAGTGAATGTTGGCGAGTAATTATGATTAAGTCCCAGTGGACTTCGCTGGCGAGTTCGCCAAGCGAAGCTGGATAGCGAAGGTTCGCCCAGCGAAGGTGCTGGCGAATGGTGGCGAATGAAGTCAGTAGCTACTGACTTGGGCTCGCTGGGAAGTCTCGCCAGGCGAAGCCTAGCGAGTGTTCGCTGAGAGAGTTCGCCAGGCGAAGGTTCGCTGCGAGGGTTCGCCAGGCGAACGAAGGCGAGTTTGACAGCATTTCTCTTTTGCTGTGTTGCTCATGTGGTGATAGTTTGGTGGTTTCACATAGATTGATATTCTTATGATATGATATGGATATGATCTATTGTGATGATGTGTGGTGTGGGTAGCCTCCGGGCGTGATTCCTAGTTGATATGCGATGCGCATTAATTGTGATAAATAGCAATACATGTGAATACAATGATGAATGTATGTGTATTGTTTAATGAATTGTGAGTGCATATTTATATGCGATTGTTGTGGAAATGCATGGGAACATATGTGGTATGTGTGCATTGTTGTTGAGTATGATGATGATGATGTGTGAAATGAATACATTGATAAATGTTTGGTATATGTTGTATGTGCAATCATGATGAAATTCTCGAAGGGGTGAATTATTCGAATGCATGGGATTAAGACGCGGGAACGGTCTTAAGTGCATTTATTGTGATTGGTTGATTGTACATGCATCATTCAGTCAAGAGGCAATGTCCTTTAGTTTCGTGGAAACTAGTGGCTTGTCCCAAACCTAGAAGGGTGGGTTTGAAGCCTAGGGGACGGGCTTGGTTGTTATCGGTCTAGAAGGGTGGACTCGGTTTAAAGTAAAAACCGAAAAATGATAACGAGTTATCGGTCTAGAAGGGTGGACCCGGTTTAAAGTAAAAACCGAAAAATGATAACGAGTTATCGGTCTAGAAGGGTGGACCCGGTTTAGAGTGAAAACCGAAAAAAGATAACGAGAGTCGGTACCGCATTGCATGAGTTGCATTGAGTTGTTGAGTCACATTGATATATGACATATGCATGAAGGGATGCTTATGTGTGAATGATGAGATTGTGGAAATTGTAAGTGTATGCATAATGTGGGAATGCTTTGTGAATATCCATGTTTGTCTATATATGTGTGGTAAATATATATGACTAAGAGAATGAAGTGTGGTGAGAAATGTGAATATGTGTTACATGATTACCTATACATATATAATTTTATGCTTTGATTATTATGGTTATATTTCTCACCCTTCTGCTGTTTTATAATGCTCTATGAGGCATTGCAGATTAGGATGCTGGAGTCCTTTTGTGAAGTTAGTCTTCATTCTTTTGAGTCGGCTGCTCTGATATGTAACACCGGGTAGTTAGACTAGTATAGTCATTCTTTTGTGATACATAGCGATGTATCAGTTGATGTGATCGTGTAATCTAACTGATATGATGTATTAATTTGGATTAACTTGTGTGTACATGGATTAATATTTTTAAAACGATTAAATGATTTGATCTTTCGCTTAATTTTGAAAATGTTACATATCTTGTGGAGAAAAATGTGAAAGTGTTTTATTGGTGAAATTGTGGCATTCTTCTTTTATACCTTATTATAAAACCTTTTTACTCTGATAATTTGTATGTGCTTAATTGTTTTATATGCATTTATTTGGGGTATAGAAGGGGGTGTTACAGCATGTCCTGGAAGTGACATGGTTCAACTCAGTTCGTCCTGTTTCATGGATGTACTGCAATTGTCCTTTAGGCTATGCTTAATTCTTTGAATTGCAAAGAGCAAAGACCTCTTATCTTGTACTGACTATGGGTTTTTATGATCCTTCATTTGAATTGTATTCCTTATAACACTTGAATTTGTTAATTGAATTCCTGATTTTTTTGCATTTGGAGTGTTTTAATTGGAATGAACCTTACGAATCTTCAAAGTTAAAACCTCCTGAACCTCGAGAGAAACGCCACCGTGACTATATTGACTCGTGGAGTTTGAACATCAAGGCCTGAAATGTTGGTGTTAATCTTGAGACCATATCCTCAAATGACTTAAACTTGTGCTTGAACTTTATTTATTTCAGCATAACATAAATCATTGCTTGTATTTCGGATCTTCAAAATCTGGTATCATGGCGGCTTAAGTTCAAGAAAAGAACAATAAATCTTATCTCGGACCTTAACCATATGAATCCATAACTTTATCATTAACTTGCACGCCCTGACCTCTAGAAGTTTAAATTTGTAAATCTGTAACCTCTTGCGCTTGAGTAAAAAACCAAAATTCCTCTCATGGTTTGAATTTAAATACTGGACCGAATTAAGGATGAATTTGATCATAGTAGACAACTCTTGACAACAAAATGGCATAAATCCCAATCTTTGAATAATAGGCTCTTATATGTATCACTTCGTGATTCCCTAAACTCCCAGTAGTAACCTGTCTTTCACAAAACAAAACAAACAAGTTGGTTTAAACGGTTAGCTATGCATAATGGTTTACTTAAATGATATGCAAGAAAAAACCGAAGAGGTGGGATCTTAAGGTAAAAAATTAGGGTGCAACAGATGCCCCTATTTAAGTTGCTTCTATCTGGAGATATGGAGATCGGAATCTCCGTCTCGATGAGATAGGAGAGACTTAAATATAAGCACTCCACAAATTTTTGGCCCTAAGAAACCACCGAATGCATATGATATGCAATGGTATGAGAATGCAAGACAAAGGGTCATGTGGAAACAAGATGCCATGGGGGAGAAATTAGACACGGCACACGGGAAGAACAAGCTCAACAAAACGAAACTCCACGGGGAAAGATTGACAATCACAAAGTGTCTGTAAATATGTTGCGAAGGACGCGCGAGAAAATCACTTGAAGATCCTACTGCATAGGTCAAATGTAATTGATTTTTAATATATCATCTGGAGAAGTTTATTGCCGAGACTTGTAAATGTAATTGAGAATACTTTGGCAAAGTATGTACTTGTTAAAAAAATTTAGAGAATCTACTACCGAGATTCTGTGTTGAAATCTGCTGGACACATACTTCTGACGAAGTCTTCTGGAAATCTGCTGCCAAGATTAGCCAGGAAATGAAAGAAATACCTACTGCCGAGGTCTTCTGGGAATCTACTACCGAGATTAACCAGGAAAAGAGATAGAAATACCTGTTGTCGAGGTCTTCTGGGAATTTACTGCCGAGATTAGCCAGGAAATGTAAGATGTCTTTGAATAAGTTGAGTATTCTGTTTGAAAATAATGTGATCAAAACCTCCCCACGCCTCATGGTCTGGGTACCATGAACGGGTCTCAGTTTCTTGAAATAAACCTCCCCGAGCGTCATGGTCTGGGTGCCATGAGCTGGTCTCAGTTTCTTTTGAAATAACCTCCCCACGCCTCATGGTGTGTTTTCCATGAATGGGTCTCAGTCTCTTGTTTGAACTTGAAAAGAGTTGAAATAAACCTCCCTAATGACCCATGGTGTGTTTGCCATGAACGGGTCTCAGTTTCTACCTGAAATGATGAAAACTCGCGAGAGCATCTTCACAGGGGATTGAAAAATTATAGGTTGTAGAATCATTGTAGATTGTAGATGTTGTTGTAGATTTTTGGCTGTAAGCCATAATGTAATGGAGGTTGCAAAACTTCACCGGGGACCTTCAGGAGAGATGTGAGCCGGTTGAATTGTAAAGTATGTCTTCTCAAATAAAGAGAGACTAATGTGATAAACTTCATTAACTTCTCTGGGGAGATGTCGCTTGATAAACTTGTGTGATGAACTCGATGGGGAATACATTCCTGAGGAGCATCCTAGCTGTTGCAAAATGTGCGAATTCTCAAACAAAGAGAAATGTCTGCAAGGTTTTCCATTTACTGAGTCGATAATCATTAGGGATGGACCAATTGCCTTGAGGAGACTGTCATTTGTCATTTTGAATAAGATCTTGGTCAAAATGAATTGCTTAAATAAAGAGATTGCTTGCAGTCTTGTATAAATTATTGAGAAAATATGATAATATTGTTGGAGAAGTATCCATCTTCAATAGTTATCTTCATAAGACTCTTCCTGAGGAGCCAAGTGCAAAATAAATGCATACTTGATCCATGTTCAGAAGTTGGAGATGTACCCAAATGTGATTGTCGAGGACCGAAGTTCACTTCGGAAAATAACCGAAGAGAAACTGTCAAGCAAGGCTCGACCATTGAGATATGAACTCAAATGGGATGTACTAAAGCAACCGTCTTCCACGAGGGTCAAACTCTGTGGGGAAATAGAAATATTGAACTTTTTATGCTTAGGGCTGACAACTCTACTTGGGAGGAGAAGACACGCCCAGCCACTCGGGGATAACCACGACCAAAGCGATAGAACAAACAAACACAAGGATGCAAAATGCACATGCCATGCTATCTATCTATATGCTATGCGTATGTCTAATGCTGACAAAACAAACGAACAAAGGCAACCAGAGATGAAACATCTTGGAACAAACATCCAACCAATCTTCAAAGATAGAAGTATCACCGAGGATAGGCGGAGAACTGAAATATGGAATCACCATCCTGTTTCGAGGCTTCAAAAACTTCTCTTGGGGAATGGAGATCATTCCACTTGGGGATATAACCTCTTGATCTTACATCGAAGAAAATATCAAGATGAATCATAGCTGTCTTGTTAAAGATGAGAATAAAGATCTACTAGGAGTGGATCAAACTCATAATTGGAGAAAACCATGGATAAAATAAATATCCGCCTTAGTGGAGAGATTCATACTGGAGTTGTAGAAGAATAAATATCCATCTCGATAAGGAATTCTGGATCATCATAGTTGTTGAAGATGTTGAAGTTGAAACTTCATGGGGAATGAAATAAACATCCGCTCTGTTGGAGGATCAGTGTTGTAGAAGATTCACTGGGGAGTACAACAACATCCACTTCATTGGGGAGGTGAAGTTGAGAAGATTTACTGAGGATTAAAATGCCATCCACTTCATTGAGGGAATAAAGTTTGAACAAATCACTGGGAATTCTGCATCGAAAAGCTTCATCGGAGAATTGTCATGACCACCAGAAATAAAATTTACTGGGGACATGAATAATATTGTGAAATTGCTGAAAATTTGTATTGAAGACTGCGTAATGGTAGTCGCCATTTGAATAATAGTTGATAATCTTTGTTTCTCAGATGCCCCAAGTCATATGGTAATGAGAAAAAGTCGTTCCAAGAGGATTTTACAAAAAAACATGGCGTTCAAATGCCCCACTATTTTCAAACTCTTAGAGAGATTCATCGAATCTCGACGTAACGGACCCTGATTGACGGTATTATGACTAAGTCTTCAAAAAAAAGTAGCTCTTCAATAATTCAGACTTGCATAGAACAAACCACTTGGAAACAAACTTGCCCCAGGTCGGCAGAGTTTGCAAGCTCTGATAGAACAAACTTATTGTTGATGTTCACATGTAGACTTTCTATGATATCGGGCAAAATCAACACATATGACATGTTAACTCTAAAACCATTAATGCAATATATGTATTTGTCTTGAAGTTTTGAAAAGAGATATCACAATAACTTGTGACCGAAACCACTAGTTTAGGATATAAATATATTTTTAAAAAAATCCAACCAAATTTTGAGCATAGCTCATAGGAGTCAGGAAACGTTATCTCATCGAGTATGCTTTTGAAGTAAACCTTACTTCAATCAGGACTTTTAAAGGTTGTATCAGGGCTTAGTTTATGATTTGTGAAACAAAGGAATAAGGGTCAAAGCTTATTTGTACCCAACCATTTTTTAAAGACGTTCACCTTTTTTGAAAGGTTTTAAGTATTTAATCGAGCTGATTAAAAATTGCCCCAGGTTGAAAATGAGGTTGAAAAATGGTTAAAAAGGAATTAACCGCTTTATATATTTGGTGTTAAGAGGTTTTGAAATAGTGCCTTACATCATCAGTTAGTTTTTATTCGAAAGCATACCGCAAGAGATTTTGCGTTTTATTTCGTCATCCTCCTTCCAATTCTCCACCAAAGTGAGGAAAGATTGGGTAAAAGTTGGCATTATAAAATTATGAAGAAAATTTTACGAGTGAAACTAATGGATTTCTTCAAGACAAACACTTATCGCATTACTTATTCAAAATAACAAGCTCTTATATGCTAATATGCTTTTAATCAAAGAAAATAACAAGAACACATAAGCAAACACAATAAACAAGTGATCAACATAATGGTGTTCCATTCATGATTGGTCTTTCTCTTTTGAAGGTTAGCACTTCATTATCAATCATTTCTTGGACTTTCTCTTGAAAAACTTTGCACTCTTCAATCGAATGCCCCAACACTCCATCATGAAATTCACAGCTGGTGTTTGGGTTGAACCACGGTGGATGAGACTTTATGATTCTAGTCTTTCTGGGTGTCATTATCGAGTTTCGGATGAAATAAGACCATAATTGATCGTAAGTCATCGGAATAAGATCAAACCATCGAGTTTCTTCTTTCGGGATACTCAGAAGTGTCTTCTTACTCTGAAATTGTCTTCGAACCTGTCGATTCTGATGCTGGTATAGGGATATCATTCTTCGCTTATGAGATAGTCGTCGCTTGCGTTGAGCAGGCGCTACATACTGATATTGAGGATAAGGTTCTGGAACCGGAAGGATTTGAGAGGAATCCCAAATTGCTTTAACATCAACGCTTCTTTCCTCTTGGGATTCACTAACTGAGATCTCTTTACCAACTTGGTTATTCAAGTCATCTTGAATTCTTCCACTTTTGAGTGCATTCTCGATGTTTACTCCGACTTCCACAATCTTGGAGAAATCTAATGGCACAATGCCTACCATCCTATCATAATAAGAGTCTGGCAGCGTTCTTAGGAACATCTTGCTTAAATCTTTCTCTGGAAAGGGTGGATGAACTTGGGCTGCCAACTCTTTCCATCGTTGCGCGTACTCCCTAAAAGATTCATCGTCATTCTTACTCATGTTCATCAATCGATCACTGTCTGGAGCCACATCCAAATTGTAATTGTATTGCTTCACAAAAGCATCAACTAAATCTCTCCAAGACTGAATTCGATTCCTCTGTAGCTTCATATACTATATCAGGGATGCCCCACTCAAACTTTCTTGAAAGTAGTGAATCATCAATTCGCCATCGCCAACATAAGCAGCCATCTTTCGGCAAAACATCGTCAAATGGTATCTTGGACAACTAACACCCTTGTAAACTTCAAAGACAGACATCTTGAACTTCGGAGGAATAATTACGCCTGGAACTAAACATAAGTCATGAGCATCCAGATCAGATGCATCAGCTTCTTTCATCATTTTCAATTGTTCTTTAAGATCACGAAATTCTTTCTCAATAGCTGCAAATCTAGGATCATCCACTTTCATCTTAGTACGGACGTTCGGAGGATTCGGCATATACTGCAAAGACTGGGAGACTCTTTCATCCACTTGAACAAACATGTTGTCTTGCACAGGCTGAGGTTCAGTAGGAACATCCACTCGTTGAACATTGTCATCAAAAGGGAGGTCAAATGACGGATTAGTCCTCATTCGAAAACCAGTCATGGGATCCATATCTCACGTTCTCTTTGCTATCCTTTAGTAATACTTCAAGGTTGGTCAGATGGTCGAGATGTCAGTTGACAGACAAAGACAGAAGATCGGATGAGCCACAGAAGAGGAGAGACACATGCAAATGCTAAATGATAATGCAAGAATGCAGAAATGAAAGGTTCCATGGAACTCAAGTATTTATAAACGTTACAGAATGCCAAATAAAATTATTTATTATTTTTTTACTATTATATTTTTTATTATGATATTGGATTACAAGGAAACAGCCTTATAAGAGTCCTTACTTAATAGCTAAATAAAATCTAATAAATCCCTAAGGAAGTCCTTCATCGTGCTTGTTGATTTGCTGTCTACTTGGATCTTCTTGAATATGAGTCGTCCATGATCAACATATAAAGATTAGTTTGATAGAGGAAAATAAATCTTCCATCTCTTCTTTTGTTCTTGTCGGAAGTAAGGGGGAAATCCTTTGGATCTTCAACGATAATAAGAGTCTTTTGAACTTCTAATGATCCTCCATGATAGGGGAAGCCTCTCGTATTTGAGTTCTCTTCAATCTGAGCTCCTACTTCCTTAGGCCATCTAAGTCAGGACTCTTAAAAGAATATTTCAAAATATTTTCTTTTGTAATCCCTATTTAGTTCTATAATGTTTATAACTAAACTCGGGATTCCATGAAACCAATGCAATATGATGCTTTATGGATGCAACAAACACAAGTAAGCACATAAGGACACAAAGGTAAACAAACAAGGGAGACCCTAGGTTTGTAACGAGCATGGAGCCAAAAGGTATACCTATTCCCAAAGGATGTGGACTAAAGGTTGATTGTACCTGTAAGACAAGGTTCTAAAGAGGTGCCCAAAGTCATTAGTCCATCTTTCGGATATTATCAACTTCCCAATTACTCGGTGATTAATAATATTTTCAAGAGAACTTCTTTTGAGTGTAGCATCGCGTAGCACTATTTCGGGTGTACTCCCTCATAGTCCCGCACTACATCCTAATAAAGGCCAAAATAAGGTTAAGGTAACTATGGTCCTCAATATCATGGACTCCAACCGAGAATAGTAAAAGTTTTCACGATTACTCGTTCATCCGAACCATTTTCGAAAGGGTCTCAACTGAGCGTGATTTTCAAGTCAACTTGGTTGGGATTCAACTCCCTATAAGTCTCATCGAACATATCACTATCCTATCTTAAGTTCACTCAAGTCCAGGTGTAGGACTTTGTCTCACGACTCAAAGGTATCAACCCAAAAGCAATAAACAATTATACAAATAAACAATTAAGCAAATATATAACAAGTAAATAAAACAAGATAGGGGAACCCACAAAGGTATCCCCAGTGAAGTCGTCATTTCTGTCGCGGTGAAATTTGGATACCAAACTATTGATTAGTTTGAATCTTTAATTCATTTTTGCAACCGAACTTTGATTTGTCCAAAGGAAGGGATAAAGATCGAAATACCCACAATGCAATGCAAATGCAAGGTTTAGAGAGTTTTAGGTTCGGGGGTCGGTTAAACTTAGGGAAAGTGCTAGCATCCTAAGTTTCTGTAGTACTCTACAGGAACCTCTTGTTTTATGTTTGTTTATTGCTAAGGGTTATCTGCTTAAGGGTTAAAGACCTAGGGGTTTATTTCTAAGTATACTCGATAAGATATCGCATCTTATGCCTACATATCCTTTCGGGAGTGGAATCAGAGTATCTGTAGTTCCCCTAAAGGGTTTGAGGAGTTCTTTGACTGTGGTCAAAGTTCCTACGAGTTTAGGGTAGTTGATTGATTGATTTTAGGAGAAAAGACGAGTTGTCATTTTAAGGAAGATTTAACCGCCACAAGTTGTAGGAAAATAGTCTTTGCATCGTCTTAAGAGAAGGACTCAAGTACTCGGATATTGATCAACAAGTACGCCTCTATCTCTCTTAAGGCAAAGTCCCTACATATTGATTGTATTGATGTGGGGTGGAGCTTCTATCTCGCTTAAGATGATTAACATCTATTTCTCTATTGTGTTTGAAATGTTTGATTTGAATTGTTTTTGTTTGTATCTAAGTTGTAAAAGATAACGGTCCTTCCTATGGGGTAGGATCTAACTTAGAAAGATCAACTTGAATGAGATCAAGGATCAAGTGTAAGTATGATGTAAATGATGTGCACTACACACAAGCGTTGAATCATGTGTAGGTTTTTCCTTTGGACGGAATGCGATGCGAGAAAGATAAATTGCTGTAAATGTAAATTGCGAATAAAAGCGTATAAATCCATACACAAACGCATGAAAGCGCTAAGATGCAAGTGTGAATTGTGGATAAAATAAAGCGGATAAATAAAAGCATACACACGCATGAAAGCGCTAAGTGTGTGAATGTGAATATGTGTGTGGAGTGTAAGCGTGCACGATTAATTGAATTTTACGATGTGAGTTGATTTTATTTAGTCGAGATTGATTCATGAGAAAAGGTTGATTGATTTAAGGGAGGACTCGATTAATTTTAAGAGGAATGTTGAGTTGATTTTGAGAGGGACAAGATTGATTTTAAAAAAAATTAATTTAGTTGTTTAAATGAAAGTTTTAAAATTCTAATGAGTGACTTAAGAGAGTGAGAGATTTTGTATTTTTATCTTATTTTTTTTTTAAAGGGTAAAGGTTCATTTTTATATAAAAGTGGTGGTTATTATTAGAGTTAACTTAATTAAGAAAATGATTTTTTAATACATAAAATAGTTTTTAGTCTAACAAATAGAATAAATACAAAATCATTAATTTAGAGAAAATAGGTCCTCATTATTCTAAAAAAAAAAGAGAGCAAAATTGCTTATGCTTAATTTTTTAAAAAGAGTTATTAAGTTGGTGAAGTAAGTTAAGTGCCTTATTAAAAGTAAGTTAATTAATTAAAAAAAAGGTTATCTAAATAATTACTAAGATAAATAGAAATAAAAACTAAATAAAAAGGTTGGTCTATTTTAATAAAATTGGTTAGAGACTAATCAAAGGTTGTTATTATTTTCTATTTCAAAAAAAACTGATTAATAAGAGGATTTATTATTAGTTTAATAAAACAAGGTTAATGAAAGGTTAAAAGGGGTTAATTAAAAGTAATACACGGAGAGATTAAGTGGTAATGAGTGGTGCGAACAATTGGGTGTGGACGCAGGGAAGAGTTTACTGTGGGCGTGCGCGATATGACCGTGGGATCGTGTGGTAGGTGAAGTGTGTGGTGTGGATGCGTGAGGGTGCATTATATTATGATGAGCATACACACACATGATTACAACGGCATAAAAGCCAAATCAGAAATCCCTAATCCCCTTTCCCCAAATTCCGTCGTCCCCCTCGATTTCCCTGCTTTCTCCGATCCGCTTCCGTCATCGATCTCACTATCTCTGCTTTCGTTTCGTCCCTTTCGCCATCACCTCCTCGATTCTTCTTTCTCCCATCTTCAATCTCGTCCCCTTTTCTTCATTCTCTCTCGCCTCATCTCCTTCAGCTTTCTATCTTCTTCGAGGCTTCGCCGTTCTTCAAATCTTCTCCTCGCTTCCTACATAAAAGGACAAAGAATATCAAATAGATATCAAAAGCTCAAACAAATCGACTTACGGTGTACACTCTTTGAAGGTTCTCGTTGGAAGTCGGTCGGTGAGGGGATTAAGATCTTTGAGGTGGTTTCGCGGCGGCTCCGAAAATGAAAGACAAGCTCTTATCTTTACGATTTTTGTGGTTAGGGTTTACTTTGGGATTTCTCTGTAGCTGTCGAATGTTTGTGGCCGTTATTGATTGTTGTTGCAATTTACAGGTTTTGGGGTTTGAAGCTAAAATTAGAGCTTATTGAAGCTACAGGGTCACAAGCTTGGAGCCTCTTCTCAGGTTCGATGTCTCTCCTTCTTATAGTGAATTCATGAAAACATTGAATTGAATGGGGTTTAATATTGGCGGGTCTTGTTTTGGTAGGAACATAAAGTTGTTTATGATTTGCGATTCCTTGCTCCGTCTTCACCATCTCTTAGGATTGTACAATTTAATGGCTTTCCATTTCGGTACAACCCTGTCCCAAACGTGTCTGACTTTCCTTTTTCATTGATTATATTCAGATTGTATTGAGATACATTTTGATTTCCTTCTGAATCTGTCATTTCGAAACTGTGCTGACATGTCGTAATACGTTGTTGCAGAATGAAGATGGCTTGGATTTGAAAGCTTTCTTTATATGGTTATCTTCTTTCCTTTCTAGATTTGGTATGCTGCATGATGTATTGGTTTTTGTGATTTACGAACTTCATTTCAAGCTTTTGTTTTGTCTTGAAAAAAATTGACGGTTTCTCTTGAACAGGGGGATGTCTCATGAGCGGAGCTAGCCGTGCTTGTTCTCTTAGTGCGTTGGATGCCGACATTCTCGAAGTTACGGACATAGCTGCACATATTGGTTCTGGATGTGTCGCTTGCTCTGAAAGGGAGTGAAGAGTAAATGAAATCCTCTTAGTTGTAATTAGATGATATGCTAGCTGCAGTTTGACAGTAACTTATCAATAACTCAGTTTTTAATTCTCTTTTTCTTTTGCAGGGGTGTACAAGCTATTCCTCAAGTTATGTGGCGCTTATGTTCGATACTTCAAGGTCTCCGTTTGACGGCGCTTGGTGGTAATTGATGGTAATGAAACTGAACTTTCTAAATTGTCTTTAGGTCTATCAGATTCTGACATCTGGATACGATAATCTTTTGACACGAGCATGTGTGCTATAGTACCAGTAGGCTCATCATCATACACAGGCACTATGGTATTATTAATGCCAGCAGGCAGAAGCCGTCTAGCACCAGTCTGGTGGTCCAAGTCTCAGAATGATAAAATGTAGACAAAGTTGTAATAAAAAAGCTTCTGTGTATTGAAGGCTGAAGTTTTGTTGACTGAGCATGAGTTCGCAAAAGGCATCCCAGTCCATCTAGTATCAAGTCCTTTGGAATGCAACCTAGAGTCATGAGTGTAACATGTTTCAATCCCACCCATATCAGCAGAATAATTATCAAGATTGGATTTTGCAGTAACTGTTGCCACAGGTGAATGAACCATTGCAGCTTCCGCATCAGAAACTTGACAACCATTTGCTTTGTATAGAATTTTGCTTGTGATAGACTTATTCTGATACTGTGTGTTGTAGCTTTTCGAATCATTTTCGTCTCAATTTTTTCTCAGACTATGTGTATGTGTTTTGCTGTGATGTCGTATTGTGAATCATTTCCTTCTCTAGTTTAACAGGTTGGTAAATCCTTCATGATAATAAGGCCAAGTGTGACTCCTCTGATTATCTTGTTGTAGGTTCTGAAGAAGAGCGGTGTACGACCGTATTTGGAATCAACTCAACAATGGAGGCATTTAGTATTTGAGGAACATAGTCATGCGTGAAGGAAATAGGTCCAGACGGCAACAACTCATGAGTACCAGCTGCACTCGAAAATTAGGCTCCACAAACTTGATGCTTCAAGAGTTTTGCTAACAGATAAAACCGAGCTTGCGACATGTCAGCCACCCTCTGCAATGGCCATTTTATGTATCTGCAGAATTCTATTGTTGAAAGTTGCAGTATCGCAGCCAAGGACGATGTTGTTCCACACCTTCCATTTGTTTTGCTCAAAACGGTTTCCATTAATATTTTGCCAAGCTTGCTTTTGTTATTAAGTTCGCACTTAGCTGTTAACTGTCTGATAATCTAATTTGAATTTGTAGGGTTTTCTCTTGAGGATGAGCCTGCCAAGTAAAAATCTTGATCCACATTTCGCAGACGTATTGGAAGCTTGGAGTCACGTAGAAGTTCGACAAAAGCCGGAATCACTTCTTCGAAGGCCTTGCAACTATGAATTCCCAGCTGCCTCCAAGAGTGTAGGCTGGAACTGGAGTTTTTTTGAAGTAACCTTCTTTCCTCTTTACATGTTGTTAGGTCTGTTATGGTAGTTCGTTCTTATGGTTCGTAGGCTGCTGAGTTAAAATTTGTTTCTTTGCAGGAATCAATTGTGAACACGGCACAACTTTATGAATGGGGAGAGTAGTGCTACATGAGAAAAGTAAGGGTCATATCCATGCTTTTTTGAATTATTTCGTTCTGTTTTCAGGGGCTGATAAATTGTTCTAATAATTATTTGCAGCAGCCGGATATGGACAGCGAGGTGCTGTCGTACGCGAGTTGATTCGAGGATAATGACGTGAGTGCTGCGTTAACATTACTGTTAAAATTCAACGAGTTCTGTGATTTACAGGGACGATTGCGATGACGACTTGGTATTGCTTTAGTAATTGGAAAGAAGTCAAAAGGACAAGCCACAACTTAGCATTGCCGGCATGTCCTGGAAGTGACATGGTTCAACTCAGTTCGTCCTGTTTCATGGATGTATTGCAATTGTCCTTTAGGCTATGCTTAATTCTTTGAATTGTAAAGAGCAAAGACCTCTTATCTTGTGCTGACTATGGGTTTTTATGATCCTTCATTTGAATTGTATTCCTTATAACACTTGAATTTGTTAATTGAATTTCTGAGTTTTTTTGCATTTGGAGTGTTTTAATTGGAATGAACCTTACGAATCTTCAAAGTTAAAACCTCCTGAACCTCGAGAGAAATGCCACCGTGACTATATTGACTCGTGGAGTTTGAACATCAAGGCCTGAAATGTTGGTGTTTAATCTTGAGACCATATCCTCAAATGACTTAAACTTGTGCTTGAACTTTATTTATTTCAGCATAACATAAACCATTGCTTGTATTTCGGATCTTCAAAATCCGGTATCATGGCGGCTTGAGTTCAAGAAAAGAACAATAAATCTTATCTCGGACCTTAACCATATGAATCCATAACTTTATCATTAACTTGCACGCCCTGACCTCTAGAAGTTTAAATTTGTAAATCTGTAACCTCTTGCGCTTGAGTAAAAAACCAAAATTCCTCTTATGGTTTGAATTTAAATACTGGATCGAATTAAGGATGAATTTGATCATAGTAGACAACTCTTGACAACAAAATGCCATAAATCCCAATCTTTGAATAATAGGCTCTTATATGTATCACTTCGTGATTCCCTAAACTCCCAGTAGTAACCTGTCTTTCACAAAACAAAACAAACAAGTTAGTTTAAACGGTTAGTTATGCATAATGGTTGACTTAAATGATATGCAAGAACAAAACCGAAGAGGTGGGATCTTAAGGTCAAAAATTATGGTGCAACAGGTCCACTCCGGCCGGAGCGGGGATCGGGGGGAACACTTCCATGCTTCTTTCTCGAGTAGCGACTTGGAGCGGAGCTGGGACGTTCTCACTGGATTGTCGCCGTAAGTGATGGGGACGTGGGCTAGATATGATCCTGAAGTGTTGATGTGAAACTTTGGTTCTCTGCTCGGAGGAACGGGGGAGTTTAATTTCCCATAGACGGCATCACTGATCGTATCTGACCAGAAGGGATCGATGGCCTCTCACGCGTCGAAGACTTGGATACTGCTCACCAAGATGGTGAGGAGGAGGGGGTGTACCTGAAACACACTCTAATGCCAAAGTAAGTAACGGGCAGAGTGGAGGCAAGTACAGAGAGAGTGAGAAAGTAAGAAAATTAAGTTACTTGACCCTCTAGTGGAGAGGATATTTATAGTGAGCCCATAGCGCAGGGCCAACGGTTGCCTAACATGGGCTGGGCTGCCAGGCCCAATGTTTGGCAACTGCTAGGGCTGATGTGGCATCGTGAATACCAGCATGTGGTCTTTGCCCTAGTATAACTGCTCTGCACTATCCGGGAGGAGGAAGACCGGATCTTCAGGACGTGGGCAGCTACCTTACGACATGTCCCTGCATGGGGGACGCGTAGAGAACGTGGGGAATTCTTGAGGAGTTCCCCGGGGCAGAGGTGAGCGTTTGGTCAAGAGCGAGGGGTCTGCCCGATGGTGAGGAGAACAGAGGCTGGTCGATTAGGAGGGACGATCCTGCCCGACAGCTGAGGGCCTTCGGCCAGCTCGGAATGGCGACATGACCTTGGTTCCCTGGTCGTCAGCGTGGTCTTTACTGGGCCAAACTCCAATGGGGTTTGGGCCTGGTCGCTTGTGGGTTAAGCCTAAGCCCAGTCCAGAACAAAAATAAAAAATAGTTGATTGTTTTTACGGGAGTTAGTATTGAACATGTAAAAACATATAAAAACATATAAAAACATATAATGAAAAGCGAAGAAAAAAATACATGCAAAGTGTTAAGAAATTGGAAAGTCCGTCCATTATTTTTTTTAAAGGATAGATAATAACTCTTGGATAGAAAAATAACATTAGAAACTAAAAATAATTAGTTGATTTGACATAATTAAAATTGAATCAAAAATTGGAAAAAAAAAAACCTCTAAAGTATTAAGAAATTGAAAAATCAATCTCTTTACAATAATAAGTCAGAATTAATTAAAAAAAGAGATAAATAGACAAAAATATCCCCAATTTATAAATGTGGCATGAAGCAAAGTAAGACCAAATAAGACTTGACGATGATAGATGAAGATTGAGAAATAATTGTGTCTTTCTTTCCTCCGTAAAACACATGGGTGAAAATTATTATTAAGCTTACAAAAGAAATATAGAAAAGCAAAATAAATAAATAAATAGAGATTTAGAGAGTTGCATCTAATTTAAACATGAACAATATATGAGTTTTATAAAAAAAATTGAATCATGTAATTATTTATACATATCTCCACATATCATAGAGATGATGTATAAAGAGAATCAGAATAGTTGGATGAGAGAGATACGAATTACATCCGGTATTGTTTGTGTGACTGTTAGGCAAAAAGTAATATTGAAAATGAAAAATAATTGATTGATTTTACAAGAGTTAGTATTGAACTATAAAAACATATATTGAAAAGTGGAGAAAAAACGTGCAAAGTAACTCTTAGATAGAAAAATAACATTGGAAATTAAAAATAATTAATTGATTTGACATAATTAAAATTAAATCAAAAATTAGAAAAAAAATCTCTAAATATTAAGAAATTGAAAATCAGTCTCTAGTAAGTCATAATTAATTGAAAAAAGAGATAATAGACAAAAATACCCACAATTTATATATGTGGCATGAAGAAAATTAAGGTCAAATAAGACTTTTATGAAAATGAGAGATGGAGATTGAAAAACAATTGTTTCTCTTTATTCTATGTAAAAGACATAGATGAAAATTATTATTAAATTTACAAAAAAAAATAACTAAATAGAAAAGAAAAAAGTAAATAAATAGAGATTTAGAGAGTTTCACTTGGTTTAAACATGAATAATATATGAGTTTTATAAAAAAAATTGAATCATGTAATTATTTCTACATATATCCACATATTAGAGAGATGATGTATAAAGAGAATTATAATAGCTGAATAAGAGAGATGAGAATTGCATTTAGTATTATTTGTGTGACTACTACTCAAAAAGTAATATTAAAAATGAAAAATAGTTGATTGATTTTACAAGAGTTAGTATTGAACAGTAAAAACATATATCAAAAAGTGGAGAGAAAAAAAAGGTACAAAGTGACTGTTAGGTAGAAAAATAACAATGGAAACTAAAAACAATTAATTGATTCGACATAATTAAAATTGAATCAAAAATTGAAAAAAAAAACCTCTAAAGTATTAAGAAATTGAAAAATCAGTCTCTTTAAAATAATAAGTCATAATTAATTGAAAAAACATATAAATAGACAAAAATACCCACAATTCATAAATGTGACATGAAGCAAAGAAATATCAAATAAGATTGTTATGAAGATGAGAGATGGAGATTGAAAAACAATTGTGTCTCTCTTTTCTATGTAAAAGACATGGCTGAAAATTATTATTAATTTACAAAAGAAATAACTAAATAGAAAAACAAAAAAATAATTAAATAGAGATTTAGTGAGTTTCACTTGGTTTAAACATGAATAATATATGAGTTTTGTAAAAAAAATTGAATCATGTAATTATTTCTACATATCTCCACATAAACATGAATAATATATGAGTTTTGTAAAAAAATTGAATCATGTAATTATTTCTACATATCTCCACATATTAGAGAAATGATGTATAAAGAGAATCATAATAGCTGGATGAGAGAGATGAGACTTGCGTTCAATTTTGTTTGTGTGACTATTATGCAAAAAATAATATTGAAAATAAAAAATAGTTGATTAATATGACAGAAATTACTATTGAACAGTAAAAACATATATTAAAAATTGTAAAAAAAAACTCGCAAAGTCAATCTTAAGTAAAAAAAAAATAACATTGGAAACTAAAAATAATTAATTGATTTGACATAATTAAAATTGAATAAATAATTAAAAAAAACGTCTAAATCATTAAGAAATTGGAAAGATATAATGAACATGTAAAAACATATATTGAAAAGTGGAGAAAAAACGTGCAAAGTGTTAAAAAATTGGAAATTATTTTTTAAAGGGTAGACAGTGACTCTTATGTAGAAAAATAATATAGAAAATAAAAAATCATTAATTGATTTGACAGAATTAACATTGAATCAAAAATTAGAAGAAAAAAATTAGAAGATAAATAGACAAAAATATCTACAACTTATAAACGTGACATGAAGTAAACATTCAGTTTTGTTTGTGAGACTATTATGCAAAAAAATAATATTAAAAATGAAAAATAGTTGATTGATTTTACCAGAGTTAGTATTGAACAGATAAAAACATATATTGAAAAGTGGAGAAAAAACTTGTAAAGTGATAAGAAATTGAAAAATCAGTCCATTATTTTATTAAAGATAGATAATGACTCTTATGTAGGAAAATAATATTGGAAACGAAAACTAACTAATTGATTTGATAGAATTAATATTGAATTAAAAATAAATAAATATACAAAAATATCCTAAATTTATAAGTGTGGCATAAAGCAAAAACAAGGATTAATAAGACTTTTTCAAAGTGTGACTATTAAGCAAAATCTAAAATATTAAAAATGAAAAATAATTGATTGATTTTACCAGAATTAGTATTGAACATGTAAAAACATATATTGAAAAGTGGAGAAAAAACGTGAAAATTGGAAAGTCCGTCCATTATTTTCTTAAAGGTTAGATAATGACTCTTATGTAGAAAAATAAGATCGAAAATAAAAAATCATTAATTAATTTGATAAAATAAAGATTGAATCAAAAATTGGAAGAAGAAAAAAAACGTCTGAAGTATTAAGAAATTAAAAAAAACATTATAAGTAAGAATTAATTGAAAAAAGAGTTAAATAAAAACAGTCTCTTTATAATAATAAGTAAGAATTAATTGAAAAAAGAGATAAATAGACAAAAATATCTACAACTTATAAATGGCAGAGTCAAGACTTTTTTTGTGAGTTGGTATTGAGGATGTAAAAATATATATTGAAAAGTAGAGAAAAAACGTGCAAAGTGTTAAAAAATTGAAAAATTCGCCCATTATTTTCTTAAAGATAGATAATGATTCTTATGTAGAAAAATAATGTTGGAAATGAAAACTAATTAATTGATTTGATAGAATTAATATTGAATTAAAAAAAATCTAAAATATTAAGAAATTGAAAAACTAATCTCTTTAAAATAATAAATCAAAAATTAAATAAGAAAAAAAAGATATATAGACAAAAAATATCCTAAATTTATAACGGTGTAATAAAGCAAAACAAGACCTAATAAGATTTTTCCAAAGTGCGACTATTATGCAAAAGTAATATTAAAAATGAAAAATAGTTGATTGATTTTACCAGAGTTTGTATTGAACATGTAAAAACATATATTGAAAAGTGAAGAATAAACGTGCAAAGTGTTAAAAAAATTGGAAAGTCCGTCCATTATTTTCTTAAAGGGTAGATAATGACCGTATGTAGAAAAAAGAAAGAAAAAGCGTCCAAAATATTAAAAAATTTATAAAAAAAAACAGTCTCTTTACCATAGTAATCAAAATTAATCGAAAAACTAGATATTTAGATACAAATATCTACAACTTATAAACGTGACATGAAGTAAAGCAGAGTCAAATAAGACTTTTTTTGGAGATGAGATTGACATATGTGGTTTGATAGACGAGATAGATGAGACTTGCATTCAGTTTTGTTTGTGTGACTATTATGTAAAAAGTAATATTAAAAATGAAAAATAGTTGATTGATTTTATCAGAGTTAGTATTGAACATCTAAAAACATGTATTGAAAAGGAAGAAAAAAGCAAACGGATAAGAAATTGGAAAATCCGTCTATGGTTTTCTTAAAGATAGATAATAACTCTTATGTAGAAAAATAACGTTGGAAATGAAAACTAATTAATTGATTCGTTATAATTAATATTGAATTAAAATAAATAAATAAACAAAAATATCCTAGATTTATTATAACTGTGGCATACAGCAAAACAATGTCTAATAAGACTTTTCCAAAGTGTGACTATTATGCAAAAAAAAGTAATATTAAAAATGATATGCAAAAAGTAATATTAAAAATGAAAAATAGTTGATTGATTATACCAGAACTGTATTGAATCTGTAAAAGCATATATTAAAAAGTGAAGAAAAAACGTGCAAAGTGTTAAAAAAATTGGAAAGTCCGTTCATTATTTTCTTAAAGGGTAGATAATGACTCTTATGTAAAATAAGATCGAAAATAAAAAATAATTAATTGATTTGATAAAATTAAGATTGAATCAAAAATTGAAAGAACAAAAATACATCCAAAGTATTAAGAAATTAAAAAAACAGTCTCTTTACCAGTCAAATAAGCGTACAAAGTGATAAGAAAAGTCAAATAAGCTTACAAAGTGATAAGAAATTGAAAATTTTGTCCATTGTTTTCTTAAAGATAGATAATGACTCTTATAGTAAAATAATTTTGAATTAATATTGAATTAAAATAAATGAATAAACAAAAATATCCTAGATTTATAAATGTGCCATAAAACAAAACAAGGCTTAATAAGACTTTTCCAAAGTGTGACTATTATGCAAAAAGTAATATTAAAAATGAAAAATAGTTGATTGATTTTACCAAAATTAGTATTGAACATGTAAAAACATATATTGAAAAGTGGGGAAAAAACCTGCAAAGTGTTAAAAAATTGGAAAGTTTGTCCATTATTTTCTTAGATAAGGACTCTTATATAGAAAATAAAAAATCATTAATTGATTAAAAAATCGTGCAAAGGGATTGAGAGATGGAGATTGAGAAAGAGAATCATAATAGCTTTGACATATGTGGTTTGATAGACGAGTGAGATGAGACTAAAATAGTTGATCGATTTTACCAGAGTTAGTATTAAACATATAAAAACATATATTGAAAAGTGGAGAAAAAACGTGCAAAGGGATAAGAAATTGAAAAATCTGTCCATTCTTTTCTTAAAGATAGATAATGACCCTTATGCAGTAAAATAACTTTGGAAATAAAAACTAATTAATTGATAATTAATATTGAATTAAAATAAATAAATAAACAAAAATATCCTAGATTTATAACTGTGGCATAAAGCAAATCAAGGCCTAATAAGACTTTTCTAAAGTGTGAGTATTATGAAAAAAAAAAAAGTAATATTAAAAATGAAAAATAGTTTATTGATTATACTAGAATGAGTATTGAACTAAAAAAATATATTAAAAAGTAGAGAAAAAACGTGCAAAAGTTCGACCATTATTTTCTTAAAGGATAGATAATGACTCTTATGTAGAAAAATAAGATCGAAAATAAAAAATCATTAATTGATTTGATAAAATTAAGATTGAATAAAAAATTAGAATAAAAAAAACCTTCAAATATTAAGAAATTAAAATAACAGTCTCGTTACAAGTCAAAGCGTGCGAAGTGATAAGAAATAGGAAAATCTTTCCATTGTTTTCTTAAAGATAGATAATGACTCTTATGTAGTAAAATAATGTTGGAAATGAAAACTAATTAATTGATTTGATAGAATTAATATTGAATTAAAATAAATGAATAAACAAAAATATCCAGATTTATAATTGTGCCATACCTAATAAGACTTTTCCATTAAAAATGAAAAATAGTTGATTGATTTTATCATAATTAGTATTGAATATGTAAAAGCATATATTGAAAAGTGGATAGAAAATGTGCAAAATGTTAAAAAATTGGATAGTCCGTTGAGACTAAAATAGTTGATTGATTTTACCAGATTTAATATTGAACATGTAAAAACATATATTGAAAAGTGGATAAAAAGTGCAATGTGATAAGAAAGATAGATAATGACTCTTATGTAGTAAAATAACCTTTTAAAATGAAAATTAATTAATTGATTTCATAGAATTAATATTGAATTAAAATATATAAATAAACAAAAATATCATAGATTTATAACTGTGGCATAAAACAAAACAAGACCTAATAAGACTTTTTCAAAGTGTGACTATTATGTAAAAAATAATATTAAAAATGAAAAATAGTTGATTGATTTTACGAGAATTAGTATTGAACATGTATAAACATATATTGAAAAGTGGAGAAAAAACGTGCAAAGTGATAATGACACTTATGTAGAAAAATAAGATCGAAATTAAAAATCATTAATTGATTTGATAAAATTAAGACTGAATCAAAAATTGGAAGGAAAAAAAAAAAACGTCCAAAGTATTACGAAATTAAAATAAAAGTCTTTTTACTAGTCAAATAAGCAAAGTGATAAGAAATTGGAAAATCCGTCTATGGTTTTCTTAAAGATAGATAATGACTCTTATGTAGTAAAATAATTTTGGAAATGAAAACTAATTAATTGATTTGATAGAATTAATATTGAATTAAAATAAATGAATAAACAAAAATATCCTATAGATTTATAATTGTGCCATAAAACAAAACAATGCCTAATAAGACTTTTCCAAAGTAGAGCTATTATGCAAAAAGTAATATTAAAAATGAAAAATAGTTGATTGATTTTACCAGAATTAGTATTGAACATGTAAAAACATATATTAAAAAGCGGAGAAAAACGTGCTTAAAAAAATTGGAAAGTCCGTCCATTATTTTCTTAAAGAGCAGATAATTACTCTTATATAGAAAAATAAGATCGAAAATAAAAAATCATTAATTAATTTGATAAAATTAATATTCAATCAAAAATTGGAAGGAAAAAAAACGTCCAAAGTATTAAGAAATTAAAAAAAAAACATTCTCTTTACAAGTCAAATAAGACTTTTGATGAGAGATGGAGATTGAGAAAGAGAATTATAATAGCTTTGACATATGTGGTTTGATAGACGAGTGAGAAGAGACTAAAATAATTGATTGATTTTACCAGAGTTAGAAATGAACATGTAAAAACATATATTAAAAAGTGGAGAAAAAACCTGCAAAGTGATAAGAAATTTGAAAATCCGTCCATTGTTTTCTTAAAGATTGATAATGACTCTTATGTGGTAAAATAACGTTGAAAATGAAAATTAATTAATTGATTCGATAAAATTAGTATTAAATTAAAATAAATAAATAAACAAAAATATCCTAGATTTATAACTATGACATGAGCAAAACAACGCCTAATAAGAGTGTTCCAAAGTGTGACTATTATGCAAAAAGTAATATTAAATATATAAAAAATAGTTGATTGATTTTACGAGAATTAGTATAGAACTTTTCTTAAAGGGTAGATAATCACTCTTATGTAATTAAAAAGACAGTCGTTTTACCAGTCAAATAAGACTTTTTTTTTTTGAAGATGAGAGATGGAGATTGAGAAAGAGAATCATAATAGCTTTGACATATGTGATTTGATAGACGAGAGAGATAGAATTGCATTCAGTTTTGTTTATATGACTATTATGCAAAAAGCAATATTAAAAATGAAAAATAGTTATTGATTTTACAAGAATGAAAAATAGTTATTGATTTTACAAGAGTTAGTATTGAACATGTAAAATATTTTACATATATTGAAAAGTGGAGAAAAACGTTCAAAGTGATAAGAAATTGGAAATTGGAAAATCCGTCCTTCTTAAAGATAGATACGGACTCTTATGTAGAAAAATTACGTTAGAAATCAAAAGTCATTAATTGATTTGATAGAATTAATATTGTATTAATAAAAGATAAATAGACAAAAAAATATCCTAAATAACTGTGCCATAGAGCAAATCAAAGCCTAATAAGACATTTCCAATGTGTGACTATTATGCAAAAAGTAATATTAAAAATGAAAAATAGTTGATTGATTTTATTAGAGTTAGTATTGAACATGTAAAAACATATATTGAAAAGTGAAGTAAAAATGTGCAAAGTATTAAAAAATTAGAAAGTCCGTCCATTACATTTCTTAAAGGGTATACAATGATATTATGTAGAAAAATAACATAGAAAATTTAAAAAAAAATCATTAATTGATTTGACAGAATTAAGATTGAATCAAAAATTGAAGAAAAAAAAAACGTACAAAGTATTAAGAAATTAAAAAAAAACAGTCTCTTTACACTAATAAGTCAGAATTAATTAAGAAAAGAGATAAATAGACAGAAATATCTATAACTTATAAACGTGGCATGAAGCAAAACAACGTCAAATAAGACTTTTTTTGAAGATTTGACGTATGTGGTTTGATAGATTAGAGAAATGAAACTGAAATAGTTGATTGATTTTACTAGAGTTGGTATTTAACATGTAAAAACATATATTGAAAAGTGGAGAAAAAACGTGCAATATGTGATAAGAAATTGGAAAATCCGTCCATTGTTATCTTTAAAGATAGATAATGACCTAATAACGTTGGAAACAAGTGAAAAATAGTTGATTGATTTTACCATAATTAGTATTGAACATGTAAAAACATATATTGAAAAGTGGAAACATATATTGAAAAGTGGACAAAAAAACGTGCAAAGTGTTAAAAAATTGGAAAGTCCGTCCATTATTTTCTTATCTTAAAGGGTAGATAATGACCCTTATGTAGAAAAATAAAATCGAAAATAAAACATCGATTTGATAGAATTAAGATTGAATCAAAAATAAAATATTGAAAGTATTAAGAAAAGTGATAAGAAATTGGAAAACCCGTCCATTATTTTCTTAAAGGGTAGATAATGACTCTTATGTAGAAAAATAAGATCATCAGTAATTGATTTGATAGAATTAAGATTGAATCAAAAATTGGAAGAAAAAAAAAACATCTAAAGTATTAAGAAATTAAAAACACAGTCTCTTTACAAGTCACTTTTTTTTTTAAGATGAGAGATGGAGATTGAGAAAGAGAATCATAATTGCTTTATTATATGTGGTTTGATAGACCAGAGAGATGAGACTGAAATAGTTGATTGATTTTACTAGGGTTAGTATTGAACAAATTGGAAAATCCGTCCATTGTTTTCTTAAAGATAGATAATGACTCAATAACGTTGGAAATGAAAACTAATTAATTGATTTGATAGAATTAATATTGAATTAAGATAAATAAATAAAAAAAATATCCTAGTATAAAAATAAGATCGAAAATAAAACATCAGTAATTGATTTGATAGAATTAAGATTGAATCAAAAATTGGAAGAAAAAAAAACATCGAAAGTATTAAGAAATTAAAAAACAAGTCAAATAAGACTTTTTTTTCTTTTTTTTTGAAGATGAGAGATGGAGATTGAGAAAGAGAATCATAACTTTGACATATGTGGTTTGACAGACGACTTGCATTCAATTTTGTTTGTGTCACTATTATGCAAAAAGTAATATTAAAAATGAAAAATAGTAGTATTGAACATGTAAAAACATATATTGAAAAGTGGAGAAGAAACGTGCAAAGTGATAAGAAATTGGAAAATCCGTCTATTATTTTCTTAAAGATAGATATTGAATCTTACGTAGAAAAATAACGTTGGAAATCAAAACTAATTAATGGATTTGATAGAATTAATATTGTATTAAAAAAAATCTAAAATATTAAGAAATTGAAAAACTAATATCTTTAAAATAATAAATCAAAATTAATTAAGAAATAAATAGACAAAAAAATATCCTAAATTTATAACTGTTCCATAGAGCAAATCAAAGCCTAATAAAACGAGCAAATCAAAGCCTTGATTTTATTAGAGTTAGTATTGAACATGTAAAAACATATATTGAAAAGTGAAGTAAAAATGTGCAAAGTATTAAAAAATTAGAAAGTCCGACCATTATATTTCTTAAAGGGTATATAATGACATTATGTAGAAAAATAACATAGAAATTTTTTAAAAAAAATCATTAATTGATTTGACAGAATTAAGATTGAATCAAAAATTGAAGAAAAAAAAAACTTACAAAGTATTAAGAAATTAAAAAAAAAACAGTCTCTTTACACTAATAAGTCAGTATTAATTAAAAAGATAAATAGACAAAAATATCTATAACTTATAAACGTGGCATGAAACAAAACAATAAGACTTTTTTTTGAAGATGAGAGATGGAGATTGAGAAAGAGAATCATAATTGCTTTGACGTATGTGGTTTGATAGATTAGAGAAATGAAACTGAAATAGTTGATTGATTTTACTAGAGTTGGTATTTAACATGTAAAAACATATATTGAAAAGTGGAGAAAAAACGTGCAATGTGATAAGAAATTGGAAAATCCGTCCATTGTTATCTTTAAAGATAGATAATGACTTAATAACGTTGGAAACAAGTGAAAAATAGTTGATTGATTTTACCATAATTAGTATTGAACATGTAAAAACATATATTGAAAAGTGGAAACATATATTGAAAAGTGGACAAAAAAACGTGCAAAGTTTTAAAAAATTGGAAAGTCCGTCCATTATTTTCTTATCTTAAAGGGTAGATAATGACCCTTATGTAGAAAAATAAAATCGAAAATAAAACATCGATTTGATAGAATTAAGATTGAATCAAAAATTGGAAGGAAAAAAAATATTGAAAGTATTAAGAAAAGTGATAAGAAATTGGAAAACCCGTCCATTATTTTCTTAAAGGGTAGATAATGACTCTTATGTAGAAAAATAAGATCATCAGTAATTGATTTGATAGAATTAAGATTGAATCAAAAATTGGAAGAAAAAAAAAACATCTAAAGTATTAAGAAATTAAAAACACAGTCTCTTTACAAGTCAAATAAGACTTTTTTTTTTAAGATGAGAGATGGAGATTGAGAAAGAGAATCATAATTGCTTTATTATATGTGGTTTGATAGACCAGAGAGATGAGACTGAAATAGTTGATTGATTTTACTAGAGTTAGTATTGAACAAATTGGAAAATCCGTCCATTGTTTTCTTAAAGATAGATAATGACTCAATAACGTTGGAAATGAAAACTAATTAATTGATTTGATAGAATTAATATTGAATTAAAATAAATAAATAAAAAAATATCCTAGATTTATAACTTTGGAATAAAGCAAAACAAGGTCTAATTTTTCTAATGTGTGACTATTATGCTTTCTAATGTGTGACTATTATGCAAAAAAGCATAATGTGTGACTATTATGCTTTACAAGTCAAATAAGACTTTTTTTTGAAGATGAGAGATGGAGATTGAGAAAGAGAATCATAATAGCTTTGACATATGTGGTTTGATAGACGACTTGCATTCAATTTTGTTTGTGTCACTATTATGCAAAAAGTAATATTAAAAATGAAAAATAATAGTATTGAACATGTAAAAACATATATTGAAAAGTGGAGAAGAAACGTGCAAAGTGATAAGATATTGGAAAATCCGTCCATTATTTTCTTAAAGATAGATATTGAATCTTACGTAGAAAAATAACGTTGGAAATCAAAACTAATTAATTGATTTGATAGAATTAATATTGTATTAAAAAAAATCTAAAATATTAAGAAATTGAAACACTAATATCTTTAAAATAATAAATCAAAATTAATTAAGAAATAAATAGACAAAAAAATATCCTAAATTTATAACTGTGCCATAGAGCAAATCAAAGCCTAATAAGACGAGCAAATCAAAGCCTAATAAGACATTTCCGATGTGTGACTATTATGCAAAAAGTAATATTAAAAATGAAAAATAGTTGATTGATTTTATTAGAGTGAGTATTGAACATGTAAAAACATATATTGAAAAGTGAAGTAAAAATGTGCAAAGTATTAAAAAATTAGAAAGTCCGTCCATTATATTTCTTAAAGGGTATATAATGACATTATGTAGAAAAATAACATAGAAAATTTAAAAAAAAAATCATTAATTGATTTGACAGAATTAAGATTGAATCAAAAATTGAAGAAAAAAAAAACGTACAAAGTATTAAGAAATTAAAAAAAAAAACAATCTCTTTACACTAATAAGTCAGTATTAATTAAGAAAAGAGATAAATAGACAAAAATATCTATAACTTATAAACGTGGCATGAAGCAAAACAATAAGACTTTTTGAAGATGAGAGATGGAGATTGAGAAAGAGAATCATAATTGCTTTGACGCATGTGGTTTGATAGATCAGAGAAATGAAACTGAAATAGTTGATTGATTTTACTAGAGTTGGTATTTAACATGTAAAAACATATATTGAAAAGTGGAGAAAAAACGTGCGATGTGATAAGAAATTGGAAAATCCGTCCATTGTTATCTTTAAAGATAGATAATGACTTAATAACGTTGGAAACAAGTGAAAAATAGTTGATTGATTTTACCATAATTAGTATTGAACATGTAAAAACATATATTGAAAAGTGGAAACATATATTGAAAAGTGGACAAAAAAACGTGTTAAAAAATTGGAAAGTCCGTCCATTATTTTTTTATCTTAAAGGGAAGAAAAAAATATATTGAAAGTATTAAGAAAAGTGATAACAAATTGGAAAACACGTCCATTATTTTCTTAAAGGGTAGATAATGACTCTTATGTAGAAAAATAAGATCGAAAATAAATCATCAGTAATTGATTTGATAGAATTAAGATTGAATCAAAAATTGGAAGAAAAAAAAAACATTTAAAGTATTAATAAATTAAAAACACAGTCTCTTTACAAGTCAAATAAGACTTTTTTTTTTTTTAAATGAGAGATGAAGATCGAGAAAGAGAATCATAATTGCTTTGATATATGTGGTTTGATAGACCAGAGAGATGAGACTGAAATAGTTGATTGATTTTACTAGAGTTAGTATTGAACAAATTGGAAAATCCGTCCATTGTTTTCTTAAAGATAGATAATGACTCAATAACGTTGGAAAAGAACACTAATTAATTGATTTGATAGAATTAATATTGAATTAAAATAAATAAATAAAAAAAATCCTAGATTTATAACTTTGGAATAAAGCAAAACAAGGTCTAATTTTTCTAATGTGTGAGTATTATGCCAAAAGTAATATTAAAAATGAAAAATAGTCGATTGATTTTACTATAGTTAGTATTGAACATGTAAAAATATATATTAAAAAGTGGAGAAAAAAACGTGCGAAGTGTTAACAAATTGGAAAGTCCGTCCATTATTTTCTTAAAGGGCAGATAATGACTCTTATGTATAAAAATAAGATCGAAAATAAAACATCAGTAATTGATTTGATAGAATTAAGATTGAATCAAAAATTGGAAGAAAAAAAAAACATCGAAAGTATTAAGAAATTAAAAACACAGTCTCTTTACAAGTCAAATAAGACTTTTTTTGAAGATGAGAGATGGAGATTGAGAAAGAGAATCATAATAGCTTTGACATATGTGGTTTGATAGACGACTTGCATTCAATTTTGTTTGTGTCACTATTATGCAAAAGTAATATTAAAAATGAAAAATAGTTGATTGATTTTATCAGAGTTAGTATTGAACATGTAAAAACATATATTGAAAAGTGGAGAAGAAACGTGCAAAGTGATAAGAAATTGGAAAATCCATCCATTATTTTCTTAAAGATAGATATTGAATCTTACGTAGAAAAATAACGTTGGAAATCAAAACTAATTAATTGATTTGATAGAATTAATATTGTATTAAAAAAAATCTAAAATATTAAGAAATTGAAAAACTAATATCTTTAAAATAATAAATCAAAATTAATTAAGAAATAAATAGACAAAAAAATATCCTAAATTTATAAGTGTGGCATAAAGCAAAACAAAACCTAATAAGACTTTTCCAAAGTTTGACTATTATGCAAAAAAAGTAATATTAAAAATGAAAAATAGTTGATTGATTTTACCAGAGTTAGTATTGAACATGTAAAAACATATATTAAAAAGTGGAGTAAAAACGTGCAAAATATTAAAAAATTAGAAAGTTCATTATTTTTTTAAAGGGTAGATAATGACTCTTATGTTGAAAAATAACATAGAAAATAAAATATCATTAATTTATTTAAGACTGAATCAAAAATTGGAAGAAAAAAAACGTTCAAACTATTAAGAAATTAAAAAAACAGTCTCTTTACACTAATAAGTCAGAATTAATTTTAAAAAAGAGATAAATAGACAAAAATATCTACAACTCATAAACGTGGCATCAAACAAAACAACGTCAAATAAGAGTTTTTTTTAAGATGAGTGATGAAAATTGAGAAAGACAATCATAATACTTTAACATATGTGGTTTGATAGATGAGAAAAATGAGACTTCCATTCAGTTTTGTTTTTGCGACTATTATGCAAAAGTAATATTAAAAATGAAAAATAGTTGATTGATTTTCCAATGAGTTAGTATTAAAGATGTAAAACATATATTGAAAAGTGTAGAAAAAACGTGCAAAGTATTAAAAAATTGAAAAGTCCGTCCATTATTTTCTTAAAGATAGATAATGACTGTTATGTAGAAAAATAAAGTTGAAAATAAAAAATAATTAATTAATTTAGCAAAATTAATTTTGAATTGAAATAAAAAAATCAAAAATATTAATAAATTAAAAAATTAATCACTTTAAAATCATAAATCAAAATTAATTAAAAAAAAAGACAAAAAAACATCCACAATTTATAATGACATAAAGCAAAACAAGGCTAAATAAGACTTTTTCAAATCATATTATTTCTTATTATAGATAATCGATAATTTACATTTTGATGTTTATTCAACCGACTTGTTTCCAATTTATAACCGTGGTGTAAATGAATATTGAACAATTTCATAGCCTTATGATTCAACCGACTTGTTTTTCATTTCTAATTATAAATAAACCAGTATCAGCATCTAACAACTTTACGACAAAGAAATTACCAGTAAAAAACAAAAATCCAAATCAAATTAAATCAAGAACACCATGAAACTCAGACTCAGATCTTTCGAATCCAAAGAAACCCTGAAAATCGAAGTTCCCGATCCATGTTCTCTTCAACAACTCAAACACACAATTTCTACCATACTCCCTTCTCCTTCCTCTTCCTCTTCCTCTTCTTCTCTTCATCTTTCCCTCAACAGAAAAGACGAAATCGACGCTTCTTCTCCCACCGATTCCCTCCACTCACTCGGCATCGCCGCCAGCGACCTCATCTTCTACACCTTCAACCCCAACGCCTTCTCTAGCGAAACCCTCCCCCACAAACCCGCCGCAGAAAAGCCTCCGACTTTGGCAGAAAAGCCCGCCGTAGTGAAAACCCTAGAAATGGTGGATGTGTCCGACGAAACCGTGGCGTTGGTGGAGAAGAACAATCCCGAACCTGATTTTGTGAAAAAGATTCTTAAAGAAGCGCTTGGCGATGGTGGTAGCGATTTCAAACTTTTGGTGTTCGCGGTTCATGCTGTTATTCTCGAGTCTGGGTTTGTTCGTGTTGATCGAGATTCGGGTAAGGCGATTGATGATGTATCTTCTTCTTCAATGATATCTTTGAGGTATACGCTTCCTGAGATTGTTTCTAAAGGTTTATCTCATGCTGTGGGTTTAAAAATTCAAACTTTAGGGAATTTTGTGAATGTTTATGGTTCATTGTGTGACGATGTTGGCTCTAGGGTTCATAGGGTTTATTTAGATAAATTTAGATTTGCTAAGCCTTTGGAGTTGATGCTGGCAAATTCTGAACCTAATGCTAATGCTAATGCTAGTGTTAGTGTTAGTGTTAGTGGTAATGATAATGATGGTGGTGATGATGAAGTTTTTGAATTGTGGAAGATAGTGAAAGATAAGCTTGCATTGCCACTTTTGATTGACCTTTGTGATAAAGCTGGATTGGATCTTCCACCTTGTTTTATGCGACTTCCGATGGAGCTTAAGCTTCTGATATTTGAGTTTCTTTCGGGTGATGATTTGGCCAAAGTGTGTTGCACTTGTTCGGAGTTGTCGTACCTTGCGTCGAATGATGAGTTATGGAGGAAAAAGTTTGAAGAGGAGTTTGGACATAGGATGAATGGTATGAAATTTTTTAAGAACTTGTTTGCACATTATCGGGCATCGAAGAAGAAATCAGAAAAACCACCTCTACCTTTTCGAAATCCTCGTTTTTTGGGATACTTTCAGAGGAGAAGAGGTCCTGTTCCTTTTGGAATGCCTCCTATTTGGGGTGGTGAGTATGATCTGCAGCCAAATTTTGGTGTGAATCTCCCCCCTGCATACCCACCCAGGCGAACTTTCTTTCCTCATTGTCATTTGGGAGAATTTTGATGAATAATCCAATAAGTCGAAGTGCTGGGACTTTGCTAGATTGAATACATGATAAATAACTGGTTGTGAATGATGTAATAAGATTTATAAAATGTTGTTCCTTTTGGTTATACATTTTGAATAGAATCCATGTATGTATGGTGTTAGAAGGAAGTAATTGTTTCTCAATGTCTTTGGTTCCAATTTTTGGGTAAAAACCAATTTCTGTTCAGCATCATGTAGATGATGTTTCATAATAATTTTTCCAATAATGCAAAATGGAACCACATGTTTTTGCTGTTTAGATATTTTCAGTGTCACCGAGGCTTGTTCAGGACATGTTTTTGCTGTTTAGATATTTTCAGTGTCACCGAGGCTTGTTCAGGACATGTTTTTGCTGTTTACAAGCTGTTATGTTATAAAGTAATAGTCCCCATAAGGGTTAACATGAGGTTATAGGAATCACATTCCAACATGGAATAACATTTTGTATTCTTTGTAGCTCTTACACATCTTAAAAAAGGTACGTGTGTGTTGGTGGCGGATACCAACACATATCGACAATTCAGTTCAGTGTCGGCGATGTGTCTGCCGGGTCTGTGTTCATACTTATTTTTGTTGCCCCAAAGTTTCATTGGAAACACCCGAAGTGGAAGTGTGGCTGCAGTTCCAAACAAGCATTTAGCTTCTCTGTTGCGGCTACAGTCTTATTGGTGTATGCTTGAATTGCTAACCTAAATACTTGGTAAATGATGGTTGTAGTTTTGGTATTTCGTTGCATAATGTGGTACAAGTTTTATGTTTGGCATGATCAAAGTTAATCTGTACTTGTCTTATTCCTTCTATTAGCATAGTTTTGTTTTTCAAAAGAAGTTAAAATAGACATCTTATCGGGATAGAGAAACTACACTCCACATGTTGAACCGTCGTCACAATACCAAAAGTCCAATGTGGGAATTGATATTATTCTCTGTGTCTTACACTAACGGATCTCACCCGATCCAAAACTGAGAAAACTGCTTCAAATAAAGGTAAGCGGATGGTTTTAAATGGTAGGTCAGGTTATGTGGGTTGTCCAATTAATTTCACTTGAGTTTGTTTGGATTGGGCTGGATGATAAAAATTGAACCGTGTAAATTCAAATCCATCCGAAACTAATGCTTCTTTTTAATAATTATTTATGAAAATTTATTAATTTACCCTGATATTCTTAGCTACCTAACATTTTTTTTTGTTTCTTTTTGAAGTGTATTTCCGGATCTACCTTTTCTTTTTCTTTACGTTGGATGTTTTTGGAGAGATGTTTATGGAAAATTTTCGTAGATGCATCTTCGAAATCTTATCAGAATAGGATTTTTTTTAAAAATTCAGTTTTGTTCGTCGCAGATGGAAATTAACTGTCATAAACATCATCAATGTCATTAAAATATAGTACATTAAAAAAACACAACGGTTATTAGTGTGTGTCTGACAACATCTTCATCCTCTCTTCTGCCTATGTCTGCCGCCTCCTCTGCCTCTACCGCCTCTTCGACCATCTGGTCTGCGTTCTCGGTCATCGATCCCATTCGTCATATCGCGATGTCTGCACTACATAAGTGACCCTTGTGCCAATGCAATACTCACATCCATTATACGTCTGTGGTCAGACTCTCAAGGGAGAAATTGACGCCAATGTTTGTCCGTCACATCTATCTGACGACAGCGAGGTAGGACTTCTTGAGTGCGGTCCAACTGAGACTGTTGCTCCTCTAAAATCTTCTGATGAACTGGTTTGAACGGTGATCCTTCTGCAGTGGGCACCATGTAGAGGTGTGAGACAGTGAAGAATTATATGATGTAGCCATCAACGTAGCTCTAGTCTCTCGTCGCTTTGTCGTCTGAGTCTCGTCCGGTACCATGTGTATTTGATAGTCAGCATAGATTTCATCTATCTACATACTGGTTAAGTCGAGAGGAGCAGAGACAGTTGGGTGTTTGGGTATCCTTTGTTTGTATTCGAACTGCCGTATGACGTGCTCAGACAAAATAAAACAGTGATGTTCAAACTGCATGTCAAGCATCTTGAGAATAGTGAGATGTCATCAAACGGACGTGTCACACAATGATCATTATAGACGTTGTATTAGCTGTTCTCAACATCCAGGCGATCGAGACTGACTTTCTAAGGGTCGATCGCCAGGTTCCCCTGAGCGGGAGAAAGACAAGGGTACACGACATCAGTTCTGTGTAATCAGGCACACTCTCCCATTCGACGATCATGGGAAAGTGCTAGAATATTCAAGCCTGAAATGAAAATAAAAAACATCATAATCAAGCATTATCACGAATATATAATGAAAAGAAATGAAAAAAAGTTGAAGGATATAAGATTGTTACCACAAGTAGTGACACGCTACTTGCCACAACCCTGGTCTTCTACAGGTATCTCTCTCCCAATTTCAAATACGTGTATGCCAGAGTAGCTGCCCCCAGATGTACTCATAGATTTGTGTGGAATCTAAAAAGTACTTAAAGAAAGCGACATCGGTATATGTGGAGCTCGTGTACACAAACAGCTAAGTGCTGACTAATAAAAAATAACACCTTAACACACGTTGCCTGTGCATCTCAACCTCAGTTAGATCACCATATGCCTGACGTGCAGAAGCGAGTGCCTCACCAAAACAACGCGTCAGAAGGAGAACTTCACATGAGTCCCTCTAGTCTTATCCACCTCCTCAAGTGCATTCAGTGGATCCGTTCCGAGCTCCTTTACTAACATCTCTCTGACATCCTCCTTCGTCATTCTATGACAGAAGAGGGTACTTTTGATTGGTATATGTAATAGACAGGAGATGTCGTTCAATGTAATCGTGATCTCGCCGTGTGGTAGATGGAAGGGGCACATCTCAGGGTGTCATCTCTTCGTAAAGTCCATCAACATTCCATTATGGATAAGGTCGTAATCGATCTCACGAAGTTCTTTCAAACCAGAGGCGACAAGGATGTCCTAGAACCAAGCCTTTTGTGGCTAATCCAAAGTTAATATCTTCCGTCCATGGTTATAGATTTTCTGCGGATGACAAGTCTGAAAATTTCCATAAATAACAAAAAATGTTAATAAGAAACAATTGTACAAGTTACAATGAGTAATGTTACCTCTCCATCAAAGACATGTCTGGCAGTGTGGTCAGCATACTCTGTTAGCAGGGACATATATGAGGGACCACTTAGGAAACCATCAGGCTCATCATTATCGTCGTCAACAAATCCTCTGGTGGTGGGTCATCACCCCCTGGAAGTGGCACCAGATCAACATCATCGACAGGAGGAGGAACATGAGTATCTCGATGAGGTCTGCGGGAGGATGATGCCTGTGATGAATCCTTAGTTGAATCCCAAAGCCTTCGGGATGAAGAAATGGATGACGGGATGAGATACAAGATCGAGGGAGTGTCCTGGGCATGTGATGAAGAAGGTTGTGCAGTAGGATGTGCCTTAGCTGTATCGACCTCGATAACGGTGGTTTGGCTCCGCTCGCGATAACAAATGCATGTTGTGAAACTCGTTCAAGTCGTAATCTATAGTCTCTGTCTTACATAACGTCTATAAGGTATAACCTAGAAAAGACAATTAGACACAAATAAATTAAAAAATAAAAAAGAATAAAAGTTAATTTTTTTATACTTTCGGATATGGACACACACAAAAATTTGATAGATGTATCTACGGAAGTATCCATAATTCACAACGTTTGATTTGTTTCGGAGATGCATCTGCGAAATTGTCCTAATGTTAATTTGTTCCGTAGGTGTAGTTTCGAAACTTTCTGCAATTTTAACAGTCACGACAATGATATCTCCTACCCATGAAAATCAATTTTTTGAAGCCCAGATCGTCCGTTTAAGCTAATAAATAATACCTATATTGTCTTTAAACTATGTTTCTAAGACTATCTAAGGATTCCCACCCCTAAATATATGTTCTAACTCGTTTATGCGAAATACTCTAAAATAACTTGGAAATTTAAAAATTTATCGATTATATTGAGCTTTGAATGATTTGAAGTGTCTTGATCGTTGAGATGAATGCTCCTTGTTGAAGTCGATTGAGAAAAAAATTAAGTTTAGTGAAAAATATTTTTTTAAAGATTAAGAGAGTTTGGAGAGTTTGAGAGTGAAGAAGATGAAACATGAAGATTGAGAGAGGATAAGGGACTCTGGCACGAATGCATTCTAATATGTTCCGGAACTATATAAACGAAAACATTTTGTAGATGCAGCTCCGGAAAAAATCAACGCCGAGTAAAAAATATGCGTCCGAAAATACATCTTCGAAAACACGAGATATTTTTGAAAACGCACATGGTGTCTAAAAATCCCAAGGGTTAAGATAATAAATTCTTCTAATTTTTTTACTAGGTTATTTTTTGCAGTTTTTATTAAATTTGGCCTACACTATTTTATCAATCATTTCTTTCAACACTAAAAACCCCTAGCGTAGTCACCTTCATTAACATTACCCATTTTCACTCGTATTCACTGTAATCTTTATCATCTTTTTCCTCCATCTTTTTTATCACTCATATGTTCATATTTTGCTACTTCATTTTTTTTCTCTATCAATCTCTATTTTCTCTTATCACAATTGCAAATTGGATCTTGAAAATCACATTCTATAAAATCTTTAAATGATAAATATATGCTTTTTGTTATGATTTTTTCTTCATTTAAAAAAATTTTCAAGTCAAATTTATCCACTTACATAATTTTGTAAGTTAGATACATGAGTTTATAATATTAATTATATAAAAGTTTTAAAATTTTATGTTTCTGTTTGGAGATTATGTTTATATTTTTTCTGTTAGGTTCTAAACTCTAGACATAGATTTAGGCTTAACATTTCTTTGAGTATCAATTCTTAATAATCTGTGTTGCAGAGTTACGCGAGACATCACCAATAAGACAATATATTTGTTCTCTCAACGTTGTTTTAAACATAGTCTCTATTGTGGGTGATACGTGAGGATATTAGACGAATAATTGATTTGTGTTTAACTGATTAGAAGAATGCATATGCTATCAATTGATGAGATTCAATCCCAACAAGGTTCCGTTTATATTTCAGTATTTATTTTATAATTTTCGTCTTTATATTTTCTACTTTTATTTATGGTACCATGAATCTTTCTGTCGCACCCTAATTTTTGACCTTAAGATTCCACCTCCTTGCGGGTTTTTTTCTTCTTGTCTGTTATCTTCTTACTTTTATGTGCGACTAACAAGTGTGTGCAGATATATTGATTTCAAGGGTAGATTATACTTATTCTCACAGCCAAGCATTTTTAGGACATAATCAATGTGATCCAAGGATCCTTAAGTTTCCAACTGGTTTGAACCTTATAAGATTGACCAACTATTCTTCCGTGGCACTAGGGTTGGAACGTATTAATGTCACTTTACTCAAGGGTTTCAAAAGCCTCAGTATATACCACGAAGAGAATTGGGGTGTTCCCTCCCTTGGTGTTGAATATAATTATCTGGATTTGTATCTTTATGGTTTGCGTACCAAGTCCATTGTCATTTAAATCTTTCTTTGTGCGGGTAGGAAAGGCTTAAGATATGATTCATTTAAGTTACATGTGGCCCATCTTCAAATCTATGAGTCTTGGCAAGCAAAGTTCCATACTCTAACATGAAATTATAAATTGTATGCTCATTCAAGTTACGAATGTCAAAGTGCGAAATTGAGCCCAAAATACAATGTACATATTCGGGTGATGAGTCCAGGATTATTCAAGACGCCTGTTGCACCCTAAAATTTGCCCACCGGTTTTTCGACTTTGACTGGCTTTTGCTTCGTTTTTCATCTGCATATCATTTTCGCATTTTGCCCGTATTATCAGCCGAATTGAATTTGTCAGGATTTTAGCCGCTTTGCTCGCGTTTCAGGCGAATCAAATTAATTCAAACGAAAAGCTCAGTGTCAAAATCGAGCGAAAGTCGCTCTCCTCTTGATAATTCAATCCATGTTGATAATATCGGAACATTTCGGTGCTAGCCCGTTTTCCCATGGCATTTTGTATTTATTTATTATTTTTTGCTTTATTTAATCATTTAGAATAGTTATTTATTTCTTTCTTTAGAATAGATTTTATTTTTATAGTTTTTATATAGAAGTTTAATTTATTTGAATTTTTATTAGAAATAGTTTTTTCTTATTTAGAATAGAAATAGATTATTTTTATAGTATAGAATTAATTTGTTTTTAGAATCATTTTAGTTTTAGAATTAATTAGATTTGATTTAATTTTATAGACATTTTAGGATTTTAGAATTAAATTATTATTGTTAGAGATATTTTAGGATTTAAATATTTTTTAGATTTAGATTTTTTATTCTAGAGTTTTAACAGTTTTAATTTTTAGAAATAGTTTATTTTTAGAATATAGATTTTTTGTTTAGAAAATAGGTTTTAGAATATTAAATAGTTTAAATAGATTTTTATTTTTAGATAGAAATTATTTTATTTTATTAGTTTTAAATAGTTTTGTTTATAAGTTGTTTAGAGTTATATATTAAATAGGTTTTTTTTAATATTAGGATTTACTTGTAATTAATTTTATTTAATAGTTTTTCTTAGAATTTTCTTTTTAAAGTTATTCTCATTTTATATTTAGCATAGAATACTTATTAGTTTTTATTATTGCTCATTTATTAATTAGTTTAAAATAGTTTTTATTAATTAATTTTAATTTTTTAATGTTCATGTAATATATATTTGTTTGTACAAAATTGTTAGTGAAAGTTAATTTGTCCCAGCGGTCTGGTTTGGTTGTGTTATACCGAAAGTACGGGGGTTCGAATCCCAGCCGCAGCGTTTTGTTTTTTTCCGTTTTATTATATTGTGTACATGTATTTGTTTGTGCGTTTTTATTAATGAATGTAAATGTCTCCGAGTGGTTGAATTTGTTTGTTGTATGTTTGAAGGAGGTGTGTTTGAATCCCACCTTTAGCACTTTTGTGTTTTTATTATTTTTTATTATTATAGATTTTAGTTTAATTATGAGTTTTGTATATATTTTTTTTAAATAGGTTTCTTTTATTTGTATTTATTTTTATAAATAGGTTTCTTTTATTTATATTATTATTTTTTTTAAATAGGTTCCTTTAACCACTCATCATAACCAACTGCCACGTGTCAACCTTCTGGTATATATACTACTATTCACTGTCTCCTACAGGAGGACACAACCCTAAAAAATTTCAGCCTCCAAACCCTAATTTGAAAGGGCAGCCTCCAAGGAACCCTAATCTGAGGAGCCTCCAACCCTAGTCCTAATTCCTTTCCGCCTCCATTCTACATCATCATCATCCCTTCATCAAACCCCAGCCACCATGAACAACTACCTCTGAGCTTCAAACCACCATTTCCGGAAACTTCCACTTCTCAGCTTCAAAACTCCAAAATAGTGAAATCCTTTGTTCACACTTCCTAATCCGCCAACTGTTCAACTGTTCAACCTCAAAACTATAAACCTCTTCTTCTTCAACCTTCAAATAAAACCAACAACAACTCAGAGAAAACCCAGCCATAAATTACCTCCAATCTCCACGCATCACCATCTCAGAACCCATATCCACCATTAAAACTGCGAAACCCACATCCGAACATCGAAACCCATAACCTCCATTACAAATCTGCACAAACCTCTGAGATAAAACCAAACACAGGAAAACGAAACGGAGAATTTGGATTTGAGGCGGAAACGAAAACGAAATAAGAAAAAGAGAAGTTTGGGAGCTTCGAAGCAGAAACGGAGAGAGTGAAACAGAAAAATGATGAACTTGAAAACGGAGAAAATTAGATCGAGAGGGTGAAGGAGGCGGAAACGTTGTTTCATGTTTCTGTGTTGACCCATTTTTTTTTATGCGAATGAGAAGAAGAAGCTCTGTCACTTTTGTTTCCTTTTTTTTAAAATTTTTTTAATTATCATTTTTTTATTTTAATTTTATTAATGATAATTTATTTTGGTTGGGCTTTAAAGCCCATGGAACATTTGAATCTATACATACCACCCCTGTTTTCATTACAAACCCCTGTCTTGTTTTTTAAATTAAATTGTAAATTATTTTTATCGTGTAAATACATTTATATATTGTAAATATTTTTATATAATGGTTTTTTTATTTTTCTAACAGATTATATATTTTAAGATGGATTGTTATGTAAATATATATAAATTATTTTCTTTAGTTTGTATATTAGTTATTTTATATTACTTTTAGAATTTATATTATATATTATTTTAATTTCATTTCATTTCAATTTGTATTAGAGATATTAAGACTTATTTTATTTTTAGAGTTGGGTTCTCTCGCTTTTGTTATTGAACATTTTTTTTGCCTTTTGGGTCGATGACGAGACCTCCGTAATTCATTACCAGTCAAATTATTGATAAGTAATGTTGGATCTGAGACCACCTCTTTTCTCTCTTTGTCACTTGTCCCAACTCGATTCAAAAGCATTGACAAACCATCTTCAAAATCCAATTATCATTGTATTGAATTAAAAAGAGGGGATTAAGTGTAGACTTTCTTCCTCTCCGAGTGTTGGGATGCCCACTGTAGTGAGGGTGGTTTCGACACTCGTCTTTCAATGCGAAGACGCTTCCCATCCATTTTCAAATCTCATCTCCTTAAAATCAATTCTTTGTATTGAATTAAAAAGAGAGGATTGGGTGTAGACCTTTTCTTCTTCGAGCGATGGGATACCCACTGTAGTGAGGGTGGTTTCGACGCTCGTCTTTCAATATGAAGACGTTTCCATACCATCTCTCCTAAAACCTCGGTCTCGTACCGAGTCCTTTTTCAAACCATAATAAATTGATTTCTCTTTGTATAGAATTAAAGAGAGAAGATTGGGTGTAGACCTCTTCTTCTCCGAGTGTTGGGATGCCCACTGTAGTGAGGATGGTCTCGATACTCGTCTTTCGATACAAGGACGCGACTTTATCCACCATCTCCTTTCACATTCCTCTCGCAACCCCTTGTCACCTAAAAACCTCGGTCTCGCACCGAGTGCATTTTCAATTTCTTTTTCATAACAAAAACTTGAATGGTCGTGGAGTGGTTAGGCGTAGGCCTTCTCCTATCCCGAGTGCTGACGTTTACCGTAAGGTTCCCTGTCGCAAAGCACTTACCATTCAAAACCAAAAATATATTTAATAAGAGAATGAAGCTCTCTTTATGTTGAATTAAAGAGAGAGGATTGGGTATAGACCTCTTCCTCTTCGAGCGTTGGGATGCCCACTGTAGTGAGGGTGGTTTCGATACTCGTCTTTCAATACGAAGACGCCTCGCTCGCCACACCCTTTTATAACAAAAACTTTGAGATAAAGAATTGGGTACTACCCGTAGGGGTTACTATCCGAGGACTTATCTCGCCCCTAAAAAACAAATCTCTACCAATCAAACATGACACCTTGCCTCGCATGGCGAAAACCAACCTTTCAAACAGGATATGTTACGTCCGTTCTACCGCAAACAGGCACGCATAAGTCTCCAAACGAGCGAGCAGCAAAACACCTAAACTGCTAGAACGCGCACGATAACATCATCCCCAAACACACCGGTTATCCGTAGTAGCACGAACTACGTTGCTCTGATTTCTCTTGCATGTTGAGAATACGTAGGCATAGGATTGCAACAATCCTAGCGAGCACCCTTTTCTCTTTTTCACCCTTTCCCAGAAAGGCATGCTACGTCCGTTCTACTGCAAACAGGTAACGCCTAAGTCTCCAACGAGCGAGCAGCAATACACCTAACTGCTAGAATGCGCACGATAGCAGCGTCTACCAAGACTTCCCCGCACACCGTAGGCCGAACTACGGCTGCTCTGATTCTTTACTTCTTTCAAGTAAAGATACGTAGGCACAAGGGCCACAATTCTTGCCGAGCACATCCCCCCATATCTGTAGTTCCCCGAACTACGTCGACTCTGACTTTCTCATATCTTTTGAGAATACGTAGGCCTAGGACCGCGAAGTCCTACCGAGTCTGTTCTTTCTCCTTTCTTTCCCTCGTCACCCCTTGTTTCCCGTTTCTAAACCTTTCCCTTTACCCCTTTGAAACACACTTCTTATAGCATAATGTTTAAGCAAATAAATTCACACACGTCGACAAACAAAAGGTTCCCATCGAGTACGATGGATGCGAGGGGTGCTAATACCTTCCCCTCGCATAACCGGCTTCCGAACCCGTTCATGGTTACGAGACCATCTTATCCGTTCGTTTCTTGAGGTTTTCTCGATATTTTCCTTTCTCCCCATGGGATAAATAAAGTTCGGTGGCGACTCTTCTGTCTATCTTTTTCGCCTCCCCGTCGTTGCACGATGCTTTTTTTTTCGAGTAGCGACAGCTGGCGACTCTGCTGGGGAAACGTAGCCAAACCTAATTTGTTTGTCGTGTTTGTTTTTTTTGCTTTAATTTATTTTGTGTTTTATTCTCTACCTGTTGGGTTTATTGGGATGGGTTGTAAGGATAAAGCTTTCTACCCGAGCTTTTGAGTATACACTAAGATTAGGAGGTGGTTTCTTTCTGATTTGCGAGACGTAGGACTCGTTGAATTGGTTTGAATTCCACCGCTCAGATGAGACCCCGTTGGAACAATGATGTCTTACGTGTAGTCGTAACGGCGTCTTTATTTCCAATTGGGAGTCCTTGACTCTGAGGACCTTTTGTAGAACCTTATTCCGAAGGTTCCTAAAACATAACTCTGTGTTCATCCTTTGAAAGAATTACCGTCTTACGAGTAGTCGTTCTGATGGGAAACTTTTTGAGGGTTAGTGCATGGGACTTTGTTTGAAAAGCCTTTGGAATACCCTCTTATAAACCAATAGATTGCCCACCCGAGGTGAGAGATATCTCGTTGTGTTTCTTGCAGAATTTGTGACTTTGATCCTTTGTGTGTTGCATCAGCATTTTGCATTGCATTTCATTTGCATCTCATTTTTGCATATCCATCCTCAGCCAGAACAGAGAGCTCACCAGTCTTTTGTCCAAACCCGCAGTTGATTTCCCGACATTCACATTGGATTTGAATTAGCTTCTGGAAGGATCATGGACTCAGAGGAGCAGAATTTGGTTGTTACGAGGGCAAAGTTTGAGATGATGAAGAATCAGTTGGATCAACTCACGGAGGCCATGTTAGCTATGACAAGAGGAGACACCAATGTTCAGAGGACTCCAGTGAACAATGTCGCTCAAGCTCAGCATGTGCAGATTCCTGTCGAAGATCAAGAGCATACTATTGTCAGAGATAGAGATTCATCTTCTCTCCATGACTCGGACTATCAGAACTTCACCTTCTCTGTGCCAGATTCCCAAAGGGTTGTTCCGAAGATCACTCCTAAGGACCCACAAACTGTTGAGTTTATGAGAAGATATTGTCTGTTGGATGAAAAGCTTGATGCTCTGATGAGTCAAAACACTCTTAATTTGAATGCTTCAAGCATGTGTTTGGTGCCAGGTCTCGTGATGCCTCCGAAGTTTAAGGCGCCCAATTTTAAGAAGTACAAAGGGGATAGTTGTCCGAAGCAGCATTTGGTAATGTATTGCAGAAGAATGACCTCACATGTCCACAACGACAAGCTCATGATTCACTGCTTCCAGGAAAGTCTGAGTGGGGCATCGTTGAGTTGGTATGTGCAGTTGGAAAGTGGTTGCATCCGATCATGGTCAGATTTAGCCAATGCCTTTGTGAAGCAGTACAACTACAATCTGTCGCACCTCGAAAAATCACATTCGAAAATACGACCCTCGCGCGAAAGGCGCGGAAATGCGGTTCGACAGAGTCGCCATCGAACTTTATTCTTCCCGAATAGACGGGAGAGGAAAATATCGAGAAAACCTCTTAAAACGAAAGGATAGGAACAGGGCTGTCGCAACCAAGTTCCGGGTTCGGGAGTCGGTTACGTGAGGGGAAGGTATTAGCACCCCTCACGTCCGTCGTACTCGACGGGAACCTCTTAAGGTAATTGTGGGGAGTGTTGTTTAGGTTTACTTGTTTTCTTCTCGTTGATAAAGGTAGAATTGGTAGGTTAACAGGATAAAGACGCTAATGGGGAGATGGATGGTTAGAAGATAGGGTGCTCGCCAAGGATTGGGGCCCTTGTGCCTACGTATGCTCATTCGGACGAGAATGAGAAATCAGAGCGTCGTAGTTCGACTACGGGAAAGGATTGGGTGGAAAACGGAAGATGGATAGAAGTGTGCTCGCCAAGATTATCGCAATCTTGTGCCTACGTATCTTACATTCAAGAATGAATAAAGAATCAGAGCGTCCGTAGTTCGTGGTAACAACCACGAAAAAAGATGAGGTTGAATAGATTGAAAGTTTAGAAAAGGGACGAAAGAGTGACCGACAAGCAACCCAAGAGCGCGTCTCAAAAGCTTGTCACTCAAGAATTCAAGGAATGCGAGACTCCAAGAACTCAGTTCCTTCGGGAATTGGCTGAATAAATTGAAAATAAAGAGTTGGATGTTTTGAAAACGAAAGAATGAACTAATAACAACTCAAGGGCGCGCCTCAAGAGTTACTCATTCAAATACTCAAAGAATTCTAGATTCTAAGAGTATCTCTCTTTCGTAAGTTTTAAAAAAAAAATGTTTGTGAAAGGATCGAATCGAAGAATGGTATGCGAGGCCAAAGGAAGTTGGTTTGGAAGTAGTTCGACGACGTGTCGAGGATTTGATTGAAGATGGAACCGGCTTGACGACGTGTCAAGGGTTAAGGTTGTGAGAAACGATATTAGTCCCTGAGGGTGCTCCTAATATCGAGACCACGAGGAATTGTGAATGAAAAAGGGCTGCAAATGCGGACGAGCATTCGACTTAGGAGAACGTTTGAAAATGATTGAATTTGAAAGAGTCGAAAGGTTGAGTGAATAACAACTCAAGAGCGTGCCTCGAGAATTATCCACTCGAAGACACAAGGAATGCTAGATTCCAAGTATCTCCTTCTTTCGAAGTTTGATCGAGAAAAATATTTTAAAAAGGATTTGAAGCAAAAGGGGTATGAAAATAATTTGTGAATGTATGAGGTAAGGATATGAATTTGAATTTGAAAATGATTTAGGAGAAGTGAGAATGCGATATTGAGTTTGAAAATATCAATTATTTAATAAATGAGACGTCAGCCCCACAACTAAATAATCAGAGTATTACTGAAATGCTAGATTCCAACAACACCATTTTTATTTGAAAAATATTTGGATGAACAACGGAAATATCACACAGAATGCTAGATTCTTATGATACATGTTCTAAATGGCGTACTAAAATGAAAAGTCAAACGACATATTATTTGAGGTGTACACCTCCATAATGTTCGTCCAAAATTCAAGAAATGCTTGACTTCAAGAATTTAATTTCTCATAACTTGGTTGAGAAATAATTTAATGTTGGAAAAAAAATATTGAAATAGGATTTAAAGAAAATCAAACATATTTTTGAAATAAGCTGAAAAATAGATTGTAAGTTAAAATGGATTGATAAAAATAAATTAATTAAAATTTATAAAAAAATCTAAAGCGTAATTTATTGAATTGTTTAAAATATGTTACTTACTAGTACAAAAATAAAAGTTGAATTGCCTAATAAATTAATTATATATAAAAAAAAAATGAACAATACATTATTTAAGGTGTACACCTTAATAATGTTCATTCGAAAACTCGAGAAGTGCTAGACTTCAAGAGTTTAATTTTAAATAATCAAAGAGCGTATTTTGAAAGTCGAATAATACATTATTTAAGGTGTACACCTTAATAATGATTGTCCAAAAATCCAAGAAGTGCTAGACTTCAAAGATTTAGTTTTTTTATAATTTTAATTGAAAATAATTTTAATATGTTAAAATAGACTAGAAAAATAAATCAAGTTTTGGGAGTGATTTAATCAAGAAAATGAGTTTAAGATTAGGAAGAAGAAAAAAAAAATAATAAATCTTAGCTAGAAATAAAATGTGAAATTTGAAAGAAGCCCTAAATTTTAATCAAAATCACCCATTAAAGACTGTCAAGAAAAATATTACCCTCATAACTAGATTGCTCAAACTGCCAATATGTACGCATTGGTTAGATTTTAAATCTAATTAAGATGAAACAAAACAAAAGCAAAGCATTTATTTCCCCATTGCTTAGTCTGTTAAAAATAGTTTCACATAACTTTGAGAAGGCAAATGCAAACCAAAGCACAGCCATGAAAACACCGTCACGGAACCACAGCTTCCATCACATGACAGTACATCAACATCACACAAACGTAACTTACTGCCGAATCTAAGATAAAATAGAAAGAAAAAAATTTGGAATAACCTCAACTATTACCAATGGATTCATAAGCCATTCGAAATCCCGCATAAACCTTAGAATATGAATCACCAATCTCAATAGGACTAAAACATACAGGAAGGTCATCAAGATATGACTAATACTGAATCCTGAAAGAACAGCCCGAAGATTATCAACGTCACGTCGGATATTCGGTAAAGTTTTAAAAAAAACAAACCACAAACCAATGGAAATGGTAAACAGGTACAAAATGATGAACATTCAATCGACAACGCCAACATAAAGTAACCACAATGTGGTCACCCTTGTTCACAGTACCTGTTCACGGTAGCAGTATGATGCTAAAATCATTCTCAAGCAGAGTTTATAGCTTAAAAGTAAGAAATAAATCAAAACATAAGCCGTATACACAACAAAATAAACCTGAATCTATAATGCACAACTGCAATGTTTTGAAATCCTAACAACATCTACAACATTTATTACTCTAAATCTCAATCAAAGTGCAAGCAGTATCGAAATGTGATATAACCAACATCTTGATCGAACCAGACTACCCAGACCAAGCTAATGCCAATAAGAGTCTAAACAAAATATCCCATTCTGTTACCATTTTACGGTGATTGAATTAAGACATGTAAACAATAAATAGCATGGCAGAACTTATCCTACACACAATAAAAGATCAAGAAATACCGACACGCAAAAATTATTTCCTCTCCGCTTGCTACCGTCGATTAATAATCTTTGAGTTAACAGGATTCTGCTTCAGAGCACATATTCTGCAAGATATATTCACGACGAGGCTACCGAGTTGCTCCCTGAAATATTATTGTAGCTGCAAGCTTATGTTTCCATAGCAGAACCAGATCACTTTCTAGAATCCGCGGTGGTAAACAGCTCCTATTGTTGCGATATGCATCTCTGCTATACGTTGTCATCTTGGTATTGGAATATAAGCTCGGCGACGCACCGGGAACGCGTTTCAATCCAAAGCTTATCTTGAATGCATAACCTTCACACCTGCATAATAACCCAATCACAGACAAAGACAGAACTTCTCGCGAAACTGTGATTTGCGGTGTTTGGTCCATATTCGCAACCTATACTCCTTGCATTCTTTTCCATCCCCCAAAAGCTTGTCACCGTTTTGTCTCAAAACGTGACTATAATGCGACGAGGATGGTCGAAAGTTGAGTTAAAGTCGTGCTGCATTACGATCATCGAAACTTCGTGCTGGAGCTATTGTGATACGACTGCTTTGCCTCTATATCGATGGACCTGCTGTTGTATGCCACTCGACCTCATATTGCTATTGCGCAATTTGAATTCGGCAACTCCATAACCTACACAAAAAATCCACAGTCCAAATAGAAATAGAAAACAAAATTAGTAAGAATGAAATCTTATGTAAACAGAATTTGAATTGAAGATGCCACTGTGATATGAGAGCAAAACAGAACATCGTCTTCTTCGGCATTGTACACAATGGTTGTGACCACTTGGGGTGCTAACTTCTCTTGTAAATACGAGCCGCTGACTTGAATCCAATTGTACTTCTAGCTGCAAACATAAGGGCACCCAACGAAGTGGTAGCGCAAACGAAACTGGTTTAACTTTACGATCGCTTATAACCATTCTCGCTCATCTCCATCAGAATTGCTTGAGGAGATCTCTTCAGCTTGCAAATTGTTTATCTTCAACCCTGTAGTTAACAACAGTCCTTGGCTTCTCAGCTGAAAACACACCGAAATGTACTCGAATTGCTGCTGGAATCGAAGTTCAATGACGCACTGAAGCCGTATTCAGATTCCAACTCAAATCTGTAAACTAAAATCCACAATATGCAGCAATGCAAGTCGAAAAGAAACATTAGCAATACAACCAACCAGTTTTAAAAAAAAAACTCCTAACAGACAGCACAAATAAATCCTGTGGCAGTAAATTTGTCAGTGACAAAAACTAACAACTTGGGAAACAAAAAGTGTGAAGAAAAACATCGTAGACATTGGTCGGAAGGGCATGTCGCTGCGGACTCGACGATGTTGCTATTGAACAATGGGAGATGCTGCTGAACTTGTCTGGATCCTAGATTACCACACCAATATTATAACACCCAAACAACCAATAACTTGTTCTCTCAGCACAAGCCACTTTTACTAATGCGCATCAAACAAACATAGCGAGCCTTCAGGCGATGTCAGAATCATTCTAATCAACAAACAGTTAAACCAAAACAAGCGAGGGTTAATGGAACAAAACAAAAAAAAGATTCAATGAGAAAGTTCACAAATCATATTCAAACTGTATCAAAGTTCCTGAACTGCTAATGGTTATATCATTTCCTAATATGCACATGAGACATGAATAAGCATCAAAGCTAAAGTGGATAATGAACAAGAATCCAAAAAATGATAGTCAAGCAAGTTGAATCTGATACCGAATACGCGCTTACTGCCGCTTTGTTGGCCACCGCGAGTCGATTGCGCTTCGGAACGAAACCTGGTGCACGGTCGTGGTAAGCTTGACGATGACACTTAAAGCCGTTGAGTGTGAGAAGCCCAAAGATGTTGCTGTTGTGAAAACGCTGAAAGTTGTTGCAGAGTTGTTGCTGCGAGCTAAATCCACACATAGGTTAAACTATTGCTGAACCTGGTAACCCGCAAGCAGTTAATCTTGGCATCATTAATGTTATTGTCACTGCAAGCTTGGCCGTCAGAGTCATCGTTGTGGTGGTGGATTTATGAAAGCTCGATTTAGTGAAAGAGGAATGTTGTTCGGTGCGTGTCTGGGTTCAGTTGAGAAAGGAAGATGAACAATGGCACTTTCTGTGAGGACGAGAAAAAGGGTTTGTGGGATTTTACTCTGTTCTCCGTACGAGGTGATGTGCGACGGTTATAGGGGAGGAAATGTTTATGTGTGAGACGTGATGTTGTTGAAGATGGAGAAGAGAAACGGCAAGGGTACGTCGGCGAAAGCTGATGAAGAAGATGGGGGTAGTGAGGATTTTGTGAGGATGCGGTGGTTTGCGAGAAGGGAAGATGAACAATCCCTTAGGGTTTGTGAGGAAATGGAACGGCGCCTGTTTTCAGGAAATGAACAGTGCCCCAAAAATTAGGGTTTTTCTTTGGGGATGAATTAGGTTTCGAAAGGGTGAATGAACAGTAACCTGCCCTCTCTTTCGTAAGACCTTCCCCTCTCTTAATACTCAACTCCAACGCAAACCCTAACGGGCCGTCCCAATTGGGCCTCTCTTCCCCCTACTTGCTTCTTCTTTTTCCAAAACCTGATTCCTGTTCCTAATTATCTTGAAATTAATTAATAATAAACAACTATAAACAATATAAATTAATAGTTAAAATGCTAACTAACATAGTTAAATAATAAATGAATATTAACAAAACAAGTAAATAAATATTAACAAATGTCCCCCCCTTTTTTTAGAAAGAAACAAAAATAAGTATTAATTACATATAATATTTTAGTAATGTATACTTTTTAAAAAAAAAAGAAAAGTTTAAGAAACTGAAAATAAATAAATAAATAAATAAATAAATCTCATGCCACGTGTCACACTTTAATTGGTTAAAAAGAATTTTTTTGAAAAACGTCCAATTTCGGGTGGACACGTGTCTAATAGCACGAAACAATAAATGCGAAAATATCTACAAAAGGGTAGGACAAATTTAGGGTATAACAGATGCCCCTATCTAATCGACTTAAACCCAGGAGAATGAACTGCATTGGCGTTCACATTCCTGAGGTAGAAGTCTATTAGATATAAAAAGACCCTGAATTTGTCCGAAAGAAAGAGAGATGCTTGAGAATTGAAAATGCTGGATGATGTAAACCTCTGAGTAAGCTGTGAATAATTGGCACAAGTCGTCATCACCAAAAGGATGATGGAATAAAACACACACAGCTATTACCACCAAAAGGATGGCAAAGCAAAACACTATCGCATAATCTATCATTAATGACCATGATAGACCCCTCACCAAAAGGATGATGGAGCGAAACATAAACAAAATATCGCGCAAATCTGACATCGACGAAATGCCAGACCCACCACCAAAAGGATGACGGAGTGGAACACAACGCAAATCGCACAATCTATCATTAATGACCATGATAGACCCCCCACCAAAAGGATGACGGAGCGAAACACAAATAAACGATCGCACAATCTGACACCGACGAAGTACCAGACCTACCACCAAAAGGATGGTAGAGCGAAAACACAAATAAAACATCGCACAATCTACCATTAATGACCATGATAGACCCCCCACGTAAAAGAAAACATCGCGCAATCTGATACCGACGAAGTACTAGACCTAACACCAAAAGGATGGTAGGGCGAAAAACACAAAAGAAAACATCGCGCAATCTGATACCGACGAAGTACCAGACCTACCACCAAAAGGATGGTAGAGCGAAAACACAAAAGAAAACATCGCGCAATCTGATACCGACGAAGTACCAGACCTACCACCAAAAGGATGGTAGAGCGAAAACACAAATAAAACATCGCACAACCTGATACCAACGAAGTACCAGACCTACCACCAAAAGGATGGTAGAGCGAAAACATAAAAGAAAACATCGCACAATCTGATACCGACGAAGTACCAGACCTACCACCAAAAGGATGGTAGAGCGAAAACACAAATAAAACATCGCACAACCTGATACCGACGAAGTACCAGACCTACCACTAAAAGGATGGTAGAGCGAAAACAAAAAAGAAACATCGCGCAATCTGATATCGACGAAATACCAGACCTACCACCAAAAGGATGGTAGAGCGAAAACATAAAAGAAAGCATCGCGCAATCTGATACCGACGAAGTACCAGACCTACCACCAAAAGGATGGTAGAGCGAAACACAAACAAAACAACGCACAATCTGATATCGACGAAATACCAGACCTACCACCAAAAGGATGGTAGAGCAAAAACACAACACACAGGTCGCTACTACCAAAAGGATGATAGAACAACACAGATTTGAAGTTTACCAACACCAAAAGGATGCAGGCTAGGTTGAACTGACAAAGTTCGACTATCACCAAAAGGATGATAGTAAGGCAATTGACAATGGTCACGCTTGCTGGGTATAACTCAATGGGGAATCCCCTGAGAAGAAGATTGAATTGAAATGAGTCGACGGGGTACGCCCACCGTCTTTGCTTGGAAATCATAATTTGCTGAAATGATTTCATGGTTACGCCCATGAATTTTGAAGAGGATGCCCCTGACTGGGCTGAGTTTGTCTTGATGTCTTGTCTTGCTCAACAAAAGGTTGAACAACTTCATGAGGGATGCTCACGGTCTTGCTGAAGATGCCCCTGCTCGGGTTGGATCTTGTACTGAACTTCTTGGATTTGCCCAACAAAAGGTTGAACAACTTCGTGGGAAACGCCCACGGTCTTGAATGGTATGCCCCTGATTAGGCTGAATGTTGATTTGCATATCTGATCAGCCGCAAGGTTGAAATACGTCATGGGAGACACCCATGGTCTTGAAAAGAATGCCCCTGCCTGGGTTGAATCTTGCTTTGAATAACTTCGAATTTTGATGGGAGAGACCCACAATTGCAGAAGATTGCCCCTGCCTGGGCTGGTGATTGCTTTGAACCTCCTGAAAATCGTGGGATAAACCCACCATCTTGTGGAAGATGCCCCTGACTGGGCTGACGATGGTCTTGGAAATCTTCGGGATTGATCCTGGACCTTGACTTGCATATATGAATGCTGGATGATAAATGACATTCCATACGAGTGGAAGTGCAAATGCAAATGCTGACGTGCGGAGATGCAAGAGCTGGGGAAGTATGGTATGATTGGAGTATGCATATGATACAAAATGCTTATGATGATGAATGCAATGCGTATGATGCATACGATGCAGACGGGTAATTGGAAATGCAGGGCGACGCCAGCGTGGTGGTCTTTGGGTAGTTGCCAATGCGGATTAGACTTCGAGTGGTGGGAGGGATTGACTTCCTCGACACGTAGTTTATTGAAGACGTCACGATCGAAGCAGAAGATGATGCTCTTGGATGCCTCAAGTCTGGGTACTTGGTGATTTGTTGTCAATTTCCTTCAGAGAAGATTGCAACTCTGCTTGTTGGTCAGGACGACCTGGTCTTGCCCCAGTCTGAACATGGTAATGGTCTGTCCCAGATTAACCAACTCTGGCATATGGAAGCTGAACTTGGATAACCTGCCCTTGCTCGAGCTGTTTGAATGACTTGCCCCAGCCTGTGGGCTTTGAAATAATCGTGTACGCCACTGAAAGTCAAGTTCCTCCTTGATCGCCTCCTGCTGGAGTGTCTTTGAATACCTAGCACTGATTTGCAATTAAAATTGTACATTCACAGATGGTAATACTAATGCAAAGTTTGGTGCAAGTTTTGAAAAAGTGTCACTTATTGAGGTGTCGTGAAAGTGTGAAACGAATGGGCTGCTAGCCCAAACGTTGCGCTAATTTGATTGGTGTGAAAGATATGTCAAGAGAAATGACACCAATGCTGATGATTAGAAATCATGTGAGGAGTCAGGTTACGCAACCTTGCGACAATATGCTTTCAGAATAAACCTCATCCCAAAGATGTTGCTGTTGTGAAAACGCTGAAAGTTGTTACAGAGTTGTTGCTGCGAGCTAAATCCACACATAGGTTAAACTATTGTTGAACCTGGTAACCCGCAAGCAGTTAATCTTGGCATCATTAATGTTATTGTCACTGCAAGCTTGGCCGTCAGAGTCATCGTTGTGGTGGTGGATTTATGAAAGCTCGATTTAGTGAAAGAGGAATGTTGTTCGGTGCGTGTCTGGGTTCAGTTGAGAAAGGAAGATGAACAATGGCACTTTCTGTGAGGACGAGAAAAAGGGTTTGTGGGATTTTACTCTGTTCTCCGTACGAGGTGATGTGCGACGGTTATAGGGGAGGAAATGTTTATGTGTGAGACGTGATGTTGTTGAAGATGGAGAAGAGAAACGGCAAGGGTACGTCGGCGAAAGCTGATGAAGAAGATGGGGGTAGTGAGGATTTTGTGAGGATGCGGTGGTTTGCGAGAAGGGAAGATGAACAATCCCTTAGGGTTTGTGAGGAAATGGAACGGCGCCTGTTTTCAGGAAATGAACAGTGCCCCAAAAATTAGGGTTTTTCTTTGGGGATGAATTAGGTTTCGAAAGGGTGAATGAACAGTAACCTGCCCTCTCTTTCGTAAGACCTTCCCCTCTCTTAATACTCAACTCCAACGCAAACCCTAACGGGCCGTCCCAATTGGGCCTCTCTTCCCCCTACTTGCTTCTTCTTTTTCCAAAACCTGATTCCTGTTCCTAATTATCTTGAAATTAATTAATAATAAACAACTATAAACAATATAAATTAATAGTTAAAATGCTAACTAACATAGTTAAATAATAAATGAATATTAACAAAACAAGTAAATAAATATTAACAAATGTCCCCCCTTTTTTTAGAAAGAAACAAAAATAAGTATTAATTACATATAATATTTTAGTAATGTATACTTTTTTTAAAAAAAAGAAAAGTTTAAGAAACTGAAAATAAATAAATAAATAAATAAATAAATCTCATGCCACGTGTCACGCTTTAATTGGTTAAAAAGATTTTTTTTGAAAAACGTCCAATTTCGGGTGGACACGTGTCTAATAGCACGAAACAATAAATGCGAAAATATCTACAAAAGGGTAGGACAAATTTAGGGTATAACAGAATCTCGACATGAATCCCAGCCGCATGCAGTTGCAAGAATTATCTCAAGCGGAGAATGAATCCTTTAGAGGGTATGTGCAGAGATGGAGAGAATTTGCTGCTCGTGTTCAACCACCGCTTCAGGATAGAGAATTGGTTGACATCTTCTTGGGTACTTTGAAGGGCCATTACTATGATATATTGATTAGTGGCGGAACGTTAAACTTTGCTGACTTAGTGATAGCAGGAGAACGTATCGAGAGCGGAATCAAAAGTGGAAAGATCCGAGACATCTCAGATACCTTAGTTTATGAAAGTGAATCAGTTGTCAGCTCTAAAGAGGAATGGGAGAAAGAAAGTAATGCTATCCCAGAATCTCCATTACCTCAGATTCAGTTTTCAGACGTTTCAAGTATTCAGAGTCAGCAACCTGTTAGGTCTGCGTATCAGATATCTGCTTCCCTACAGAGTCAATATTCATACCGTCATCAGCCGCGTCAGCACGCCCGACGAAGACCGAGGAAGCCAGAGAGACATTTCACTCAGTTGCCGTTGTCGTACAGTCAGATATTGTCAGACTTGATCAGAGGTGGTTTGATAATGCCGAAGAAAACTGATCCAGAGACTTCTCCACATCCTTCAGATTTTGATGTCAACGCCCGTTGTGAGTACCATGTTGGGGCACAGGGGAATTCAACTGAAGACTGTAAGGTGCTTAGAAGCAAGATTCAAACTCTGCTTGACTCAAACATGTTCTCAATCACACCTCAGGGTATCCATATCAACGATCCTCCTTTGTCCAGTCATGTGGGTTCAGCAGCTAATGTTATGGAGGGATTCACCGAGAGCATATGTTCAGAAGAGTATCAGACTGACTTCGATGAGCAATTCTGAAGATGGTTGGTTCAGCAGCAAGTCAAGAATGAAGGCCCAGTTCCCCGAAGTTGACAATCTGTTTATCATGTTATTTCTTTGCATTTGTAGTTTCTTTTCTGTTTAAGTGCGAACCTATTTGCAAATTTCATTTGTAAGACGTGTTTGTTTTCGATTGATAATGATAATGAAATGAATATGCATGTTTTGATTAAATCCATTTGTGTTCACTCAATATTTCTTTTTCATTAATGTCAAACGCTTGTTTAAGCGGAATTCCTTGAGGGAGGATGACGAAATTGAAAGACGTGCAAGCTTCTGAATGTATGCTTTTGAATAAAATCTCTGCTGATGATGTACAGGCATTGTTTTAATCCCTAAACACCGGAGATATAAGGATGTTAATCCCTTGTCAACCCCTTTGAGCCTAGTAGTAGGAGTTTCTTTTCGAAAACGAAAAACCCTCGATCTTAACCTGGGGCAGGGTAGGTGTCAGTTAATTCAACTAAACATCCAAATTGTGAGAGGAGTGTTCCCGTTCAAGGATCAATCACGCCCGTAGAGGTCGTACCTAAAAAGCCGAGAAGTGAGACAGTCACAATCCCTTCAACAAGTCAGACCAGCTGGTGTCACATGATTTGTTCCGAAAAAAGAAAAGAAAAAAAAAACAGAAGCCCGCTAAGTCGATAACTTGAAAACAAGTGGCTTAGGCAAAAATTAGGGCATCCCGCTGGACTTTGAGATCAGAAGATAAACTCAAAAGAGTCAGTCCAGGAAAAAATAGGGGAATAAAAAAATGACGAAGAACAAGTCGTGTGAGCCAGACACCAAAGACGAAAAGCGAGTGACCGTCACTCCTGAACTTGTGGTTTCCTGAACCATCACTCCTATCATTCAACCTTTAAGAGGTGAGTGCGTGTGTCGAATTAGCTGAACATAGGATTGAAGAACATCAAGGAGAATGGGTGGGTTAAACAGAACTTTGAGCCTTATATCCTTTCTTTTAAACCATGAACCTAACCAAGTTACAACCTTCAAAAGTCCTAATTGAAGCAAGTTTGTTTCGAAAGCATACTTCGGTAAAGATCGCATCGAAACTGACTCCTAAAAGGATTTTTCTTACCCTATGGGTATTGATATTGACATTCCGATAAATGATTCATTCACTATACATCACAACTTTTTCTAGTGAACAGACTTGGATTTCAAAACTGTCATATGCATTGCATTGATATTATCATTTGCAAAACAATTTGTTTTACTTGCGAGTAAGTACTTGACAGCAAGAAAGTTTCTACAGTGGAAAGTTTGATCGGTAAGATGCAGAACGCCTGAGTACTCCGTTGAGCAGGGGCAAGGCATATCAAATGATCATCAAAGGAATCAGCCATCCGAAGATCAGTTAATCTGGGGAAATCAGGTCGAGATTCGATAAATCTCTCGAAGTCAGCCAGGGGCACTTCTCTACAAATCGGCCAATCAGGGACAAATCACTTCAAGGCTGGGGCAAGTCACCCCAAGAGCACATAAGTTATCCTTATCCAGAAGGCAATTAATTTGAAGCACCTCTCCGAGGTTCATGATGCTGGGGCAGTTCATATCATACCAACATGGTACAGAGCTTTCAGATCTCCTTCCGAGGAAGACTTACACAGATATCCCACAGGCTGGGGCAAGTTTGGAAATAAAGGAACTTTTCCTTTCCACATCTTCAAAGCTACTCAGAGCTATTCAAGCAGGTGCAGTCAATCTTCAGGTTCAAGATGAATGTCGGGAAGTCGTAACCCTTCACCTGTCTTCCCCAACAAAAGCCCAATCCTCATTGGCATGTGTAAGCCATCCCCAGGAGAGTCCAATCATACTTGGCACATCCGGTTATTCCTAGTAGAGTTGGCTTCACCTCTTCAGCATTTATTTTTCTAGAGTGATTCTTTCAGATCCAGCTTTCCCCAGCAGCCTGAGCCTGCATCTGCATTTTTTGCATATAGTTATCATATTTGCATCATCTTTTGCATCTCATCCTCGAATGCGTAGCATTTCCATTTCGTATGGAGCATTACGCCATAGAAAAATTCAAACATACGCATATGCATGCGAAGCATAAGCCAGTTTTTCCATTAGCCTTCTGTGGCAACGTGAATCACTCTGTAATCAGTTCAGGGATATTTATCCAGCAGCTTTGTTCAGACAGCTTGTCGGTTTACTCGGATTTCAGATCATATGACGGTTATGATTTTGTCCATCAATCTTCTGATGATGACATTCCCGAGCAGTTTTTCTTTCCGTCAGTTCCTATTGACGATGTGTTTCCCCAACAAGTATTTTCTCCGTCTATCATTAGACGTCGTGAGTATGGTTTTCTTTCCGTCTATCTTTAGACGATGTGGTTCTTCAGACAAGTTTTCTTCCTGTCTATCTTTAGACAAGATGATAAGATCAAGTGCATGTTGATCTGGCCTTCGGTATGGTCTTCTCTCGTCTATCATTAGACGATACGAGATTTGGATATGATTTTCCTCTCGTCTATCATTAGACGATACGAGATTTGGATATGATTTTTCTCTCGTCTATCATTAGACGATACGAGATTTGGTTTCGATATTCCTCTCGTCTATCATTAGACGATACGAGATTTGGTTTCGATATTCCTCTCGTCTATCATTAGACGATGCGGGATTTGGTTTTGATATTCCTCTCGTCTATCATTAGACGATACGAGATTTGGTTTTGATATTCCTCTCGTCTATCATTAGACGATGCGATATTTGGATATGATGTTCCTCTCGTCTATTATTAGACGATGCGAGATTTGATTTTGATATTCCTCTCGTCTATCATTAGACGATGCGAGATTTGGATATGATGTTCCTCTCGTCTATCATTAGACGATGCGAGATTTGGTTTTGGTATTCCTCTCGTCTATCATTAGACGATGCGAGATTTGGATGCAATTTTCCTCTCGTCTATCATTAGACGATGTGAGATTTGGACATGATGTTTCTCTCCGTCTATCATTGGACGATGTGAGTGTTTTGGACATAACGTTTTCCTCCCGTCTATCAGTAGACGATGTGATTTTGGATATTGTGTCTATCATCAGACGATGTTGAGAGTTGACAACGAAGTCAGATTGTTTTTAGAGAGTTGACGACGAAGTCAGATGATTTTGAGGACTGACGGCGAGGTCAGGTGTTTCACCAGTTTTATGTGGAATTTTGACAACGAAGTCAGATGTTTTACAAATTTGATGATGAGTTTTGACGGCGAAGTCAGGTGCTTTTACTAGATATTGATGATTGACGGTGATGACAGAGGTTTCTTTTTACGGTTGGCAAATTTCCGGGTTCTTTTTGTATTCAATCACCTTCTACCTTGAATGTCTGAAAGCGATCGCTTTTCATCCCTTCTGGTCCAAGTCAATTGAATAGGGGCAGCTGTTGCACCCTAAAATTTGCCCACCGGTTTTCCGACTTTGACTGGCTTTTGCTTCGTTTTTCATCTGCATATCATTTTCGCATTTTGCCCGTATTATCAGCCGGATTGAATTTGTCAGGATTTTAGCCGCTTTGCTCGCGTTTCAGGCGAATCAAATTAATTCAAACGAAAAGCTCAATGTCAAAATCGAGCGAAAGTCGCTCTCCTCTTGATAATTCAATCCATGTTGATAATATCAGCACATTTCGGTGCTCGCCCGTTTTCCCATGGCATTTTGCATTTATTTATTATTTTTTGCTTTATTTAATCATTTAGAATAGTTATTTATTTCTTTCTTTAGAATAGATTTTATTTTTATAGTTTTTATATAGAAGTTTAATTTATTTGAATTTTTATTAGAAATAGTTTTTTCTTATTTAGAATAGAAATAGATTATTTTTATAGTATAGAATTAATTTGTTTTTAGAATCATTTTAGTTTTAGAATTAATTAGATTTGATTTAATTTTATAGACATTTTAGGATTTTAGAATTAAATTATTATTGTTAGAGATATTTTAGGATTTAAATATTTTTTAGATTTAGATTTTTTATTCTAGAGTTTTAACAGTTTTAATTTTTAGAAATAGTTTATTTTTAGAATATAGATTTTTTGTTTAGAAAATAGGTTTTAGAATATTAAATAGTTTAAATAGATTTTTATTTTTAGATAGAAATTATTTTATTTTATTAGTTTTAAATAGTTTTGTTTATAAGTTGTTTAGAGTTATATATTAAATAGGTTTTTTTTAATATTAGGATTTACTTGTAATTAATTTTATTTAATAGTTTTTCTTAGAATTTTCTTTTTAAAGTTATTCTCATTTTATATTTAGCATAGAATACTTATTAGTTTTTATTATTGCTCATTTATTAATTAGTTTAAAATAGTTTTTATTAATTAATTTTAATTTTTTAATGTTCATGTAATATATATTTGTTTGTACAAAATTGTTAGTGAAAGTTAATTTGTCCCAGCGGTCTGGTTTGGTTGTGTTATACCGAAAGTACGGGGGTTCGAATCCCAGCCGCAGCGTTTTGTTTTTTTCCGTTTTATTATATTGTGTACATGTATTTGTTTGTGCGTTTTTATTAATGAATGTAAATGTCTCCGAGTGGTTGAATTTGTTTGTTGTATGTTTGAAGGAGGTGTGTTTGAATCCCACCTTTAGCACTTTTGTGTTTTTATTATTTTTTATTATTATAGATTTTAGTTTAATTATGAGTTTTGTATATATTTTTTTTAAATAGGTTTCTTTTATTTGTATTTATTTTTATAAATAGGTTTCTTTTATTTATATTATTATTTTTTTTAAATAGGTTCCTTTAACCACTCATCATAACCAACTGCCACGTGTCAACCTTCTTATTTTTTATTATTATAGATTTTAGTTTAATTATGAGTTTTGTATATATTTTTTTTAAATAGGTTTCTTTTATTTGTATTTATTTTTATAAATAGGTTTCTTTTATTTATATTATTATTATTTTTAAATAGGTTCCTTTAACCACTCATCATAACCAACTGCCACGTGTCAACCTTCTGGTATATATACTACTATTCACTGTCTCCTACAGGAGGACACAACCCTAAAAATTTTCAGCCTCCAAACCCTAATTTGAAAGGGCAGCCTCCAAGGAACCCTAATCTGAGGAGCCTCCAACCCTAATCCTAATTCCTTTCTGCCTCCATTCTATCATCATCATCATCCCTTCAGCAAACCCCAGCCACCATGAACAACTACCTCTGATCTTCAAACCACCATTTCTGGAAACTTCCACTTCTCAGCTTCAAAACTCCAAAATCGTGAAATCCTTTATTCACACTTCCTAATCCGCCAACTGTTCAACTGTTCAACCTCAAAACTATAAACCTCTTCTTCTTCAACCTTCAAATAAAACCAACAACAACTCAGAGAAAACCCTAATCCTAATTCCTTTCTGCCTCCATTCTATCATCATCATCATCCCTTCAGCAAACCCCAGCCACCATGAACAACTACCTCTGAGCTTCAAACCACCATTTCTGGAAACTTCCACTTCTCAGCTGCAAAACTCCAAAATCGTGAAATCCTTTATTCACACTTCCTAATCCGCCAACTGTTCAACTGTTCAACCTCAAAACTATAAACCTCTTCTTCTTCAACCTTCAAATAAAACCAACAACAACTCAGAGAAAACCCAGCCATAAATTACCTCCAATCTCCACGCATCACCACCTCAGAACCCATATCCACCATTAAAACTGCGAAACCCACATCCGAACTTCGAAACCCATAACCTCCATTACAAATCTGCACAAACCTCTGAGATAAAACCAAACACAGGAAAACGAAACGGAGAGTTTGGATTTGAGGCGGAAACGAAAACGAAATAAGAAAAAGAGAAGTTTGGGAGCTTCGAAGCAGAAACGGAGAGAGTGAAACAGAAAAATTATGAACTTGAAAACGGAGAAAATTAGATCGAGAGGGTGAAGGAGGCGGAAACGTTGTTTCATGTTTCTGTGTTGACCCATTTTTTTATGCGAATGAGAAGAAGAAGCTCTGTCACTTTTGTTTCCTTTTTTTTAAAATTTTTTTAATTATCATTTTTTTATTTTAATTTTATTAATGATAATTTATTTTGGTTGGGCTTTAAAGCCCATGGAACATTTGAATCTATACATACCACCCCTGTTTTCATTACAAAGCCCTGTCTTGTTTTTTAAATTAAATTGTAAATTATTTTTATTGTGTAAATACATTTATATATTGTAAATATTTTTATATAATGGTTTTTTTATTTTTCTAACAGATTATATATTTTAAGATGGATTGTTATGTAAATATATATAAATTATTTTCTTTAGTTTGTATATTAGTTATTTTATATTACTTTTAGAGTTTATATTATATATTATTTTAATTTAATTTCATTTCAATTTGTATTAGAGATATTAAGACTTATTTTATTTTTAGAGTTGGGTTCTCTCGCTTTTGTTATTGAACATTTTTTTTGCCTTTTGGGTCGATGACGAGACCTCCGTAATTCATTACCAGTCAAATTATTGATAAGTAATGTTGGATCTGAGACCACCTCTTTTCTCTCTTTGTCACTTGTCCAAACTCGATTCAAAAGCATTGACAAACCATCTTCAAAATCCAATTATCTTTGTATTGAGTTAAAAAGAGGGGATTAAGTGTAGACTTTCTTCCTCTCCGAGTGTTGGGATGCCCACTGTAGTGAGGGTGGTTTCGACACTCGTCTTTCAATGCGAAGACGCTTCCCATCCATTTTCAAATCTCATCTCCTTAAAATCAATTCTTTGTATTGAATTAAAAAGAGAGGATTGGGTGTAGACCTTTTCTTCTTCGAGCGATGGGATACCCACTGTAGTGAGGGTGGTTTCGACGCTCGTCTTTCAATATGAAGACGTTTCCATACCATCTCTCCTAAAACCCCGGTCTCGTACCGAGTCCTTTTTCAAACCATAATAAATTGATTTCTCTTTGTATCGAATTAAAGAGAGAAGATTGGGTGTAGACCTCTTCTTCTCCGAGTGTTGGGATGCCCACTGTAGTGAGGGTGGTCTCGATACTCGTCTTTCGATACGAGGACGCGACTTTATCCACCATCTCCTTTCACATTCCTCTCGCAACCCCTTGTCACCTAAAAACCTCGGTCTCGCACCGAGTGCATTTTCAATTTCTTTTTCATAACAAAAACTTGAATGGTCGTGGAGTGGTTAGGCGTAGGCCTTCTCCTATCCCGAGTGCTGACGTTTACCGTAGGGTTCCCTGTCGCAAAGCACTTACCATTCAAAACCAAAAATATCTTTAATAAGAGAATGAAGCTCTCTTTATGTTGAATTAAAGAGAGAGGATTAGGTATAGACCTCTTTCTCTTCGAGCGTTGGGATGCCCACTGTAGTGAGGGTGGTTTCGATACTCGTCTTTCAATACGAAGACGCCTCGCTCGCCACACCCTTTTATAACAAAAACTTTGAGATAAAGAATTGGGTACTACCCGTAGGGGTTACTATCCGAGGACTTATCTCGCCCCTAAAAAACAACTCTCTACCAATCAAACATGACACCTTGCCTCGCATGGCGAAAACCAACCTTTCAAACAGGATATGTTACGTCCGTTCTACCGCAAACAGGCACGCATAAGTCTCCAAACGAGCGAGCAGAAAAACACCTAAACTGCTAGAACGCGCACGATAACATCATCCCCAAACACACCGGTAATCCGTAGTAGCACGAACTACGTTGCTCTGATTTCTCTTGCATGTTGAGAATACGTAGGCATAGGATTGCAACAATCCTAGCGAGCACCCTTTTCTCTTTTTCACCCTTTCCCAGAAAGGCATGCTACGTCCGTTCTACCGCAAACAGGTAACGCCTAAGTCTCCAACGAGCGAGCAGCAATACACCTAACTGCTAGAATGCGCACGATAGCAGCGTCTACCAAGACTTCCCCGCACACCGTAGGCCGAACTACGGCTGCTCTGATTCTTTACTTCTTTCAAGTAAAGATACGTAGGCACAAGGGCCACAATTCTTGCCGAGCACATCCCCCCATATTTGTAGTTCCCCGAACTACGTCGACTCTGACTTTCTCATATCTTTTGAGAATACGTAGGCCTAGGACCGCGAAGTCCTACCGAGTCTGTTCTTTCTCCTTTCTTTCCCTCGTCACCCCTTGTTTCCCGTTTCTAAACCTTTCCCTTTACCCCTTTGAAACACACTTCTTATAGCATAATGTTTAAGCAAATAAATTCACACACGTCGACAAACAAAAGGTTCCCATCGAGTACGATGGATGCGAGGGGTGCTAATACCTTCCCCTCGCATAACCGGCTTCCGAACCCGTTCATGGTTACAAGACCATCTTATCCGTTCGTTTCTTGAGGTTTTCTCGATATTTTCCTTTTTCCCCATGGGATAAATAAAGTTCGGTGGCGACTCTTCTGTCTATCTTTTTCGCCTCCCCGTCGTTGTACGATGCTTTTTTTTTCGAGTAGCGACAGCTGGCGACTCTGCTGGGGAAACGTAGCCAAACCAAATTTGTTTGTCGTGTTTGTTTTTTTGCTTTAATTTATTTTGTGTTTTATTCTCTACCTGTTGGGTTTATTGGGATGGGTTGTAAGGATAAAGCTTTCTACTCGAGCTTTTGAGTATACACTAAGATTAGGAGGTGGTTTCTTTCTGATTTGCGAGACGTAGGACTCGTTGAATTGGTTTGAATTCCACCGCTCAGATGAGACCCCGTTGGAACAATGATGTCTTACGTGTAGTCGTAACGGCGTCTTTATTTCCAATTGGGAGTCCTTGACTCTGAGGACCTTTTGTAGAACCTTATTCCGAAGGTTCCTAAAACATAACTCTGTGTTCATCCTTTGAAAGAATTACCGTCTTACGAGTAGTCGTTCTGATGGGAAACTTTTTGAGGGTTAGTGCATGGGACTTTGTTTGAAAAGCCTTTGGAATACCCTCTTATAAACCAATAGATTGCCCACTGTTGTACCCCAAAATTTGACCGACCTCTCTGGCTTATGTTTTATTTCATTGCATCAGCACATACATAAGCATTGCATTGCATAGCATTTTGCATTTCACAGGGGATCAAGAAATGTGTGTCTAACCAAAATTACCGATGGTTTTTAACCTGATCAAGGAGGTTATATTCAAGTCACCAAGTGGTTACCCTTATCGAAGACAAGTCAAGGTCCTTAAAGACAAACAGATAAGCATATGTGATTGTCAGGGGCAGAAAAAATAAAAAAAATATGTTGTTCCCACTCATCATCCAATTTTGTGTAAGGTTGAAATACTCGCGTATAGGGTATATGCCTGAGGATCCAATTAAGGTTTCTACTTATGCGAGTTGTCGGGTGGCGCTAAATTCAGACGATTCATGGCTGAGAAATCACCAAAGATCAGTTCATTTTCAGTTAGAGCCTTAGGCTCTGTAGTTCACGTCTCAGGCCATTATATTTTGATTTAGAGACACTTATTGCTCATTTGGTTCCTGGTGAAGGGGTTATTTACATCAGTGCACGCAACAAAGTTTGGAAATTGATTCAGTGATGGACTCATGTCAATATAAGATTCTATTTCATTTCAATTTTAAGGTATTTCGGGCATAAATCAAAAGTGTGAGAGGTGGAGGTGCAAAGCAAAGTGTATACAGGCTCAATAGCATTTTATTCAAAGTCATTGAATTTATGATGAGGATCCAAATTACCCAAATTTTATTCATAAAAAAAAAAACACATACAATTATAGCCTGTGTCATTACAAAATCCCACAATTATAATCCCATTAGTCCATACAAATTCCCTTTCCATACACTTGAAACCCGTTTCCTTCTATCCAACTCATTCACACTTACGGTAAAAAAAAAAAAGAACTATCACCAAATCCATGTTACAAAAATTGTTAAGCCAAGTCCACATGATTTTTCACTCAAGCCCATTACATTTACAATTAAGAGAAAATTGAAAAAAATTTCTACATAGGTACAATCACAACTTGCCATGACCCCACCATATCACTACAAACCAAAGCAATTTTGTAGCATAAAAAAACAGGCCACGCGCACCAACATTTACTGCCAAACGTACTACCTGTTGTTACCACTCCAACAAGAACCTGCTGCAACAAAAATTGTTAAAACAATTACAAGTTACAAATTCATTCAAACCCTATACATTCAGTCTTAGCTACAAATGATAAAATTAATGAAAATACTAGGAAACAAATCTTTGTTAAACTTCTCCTAAGCATTGACCGTAGGGAAACATCAGAAACAGGCTCTGGAAAAAACAACTCAGGTTCCACAATTCATATTGGATGTGATGATTGAGTCAGGACATGTTGGACAGTGTAATATTATTTGCACTCAACCAAGGAGAATAGCGGCTATTTCTGTGGCTAAAAAGGTAGCTGATGAGCGGTGTGCACCTTCACCGGGTTCTGATGGCTCCTTGATCGGCTATCAAGTTCGTCTTGATAGTGCCAGGAATGAGAAAGCAAGGCTTCTGTTCTGTACAACAGGCATCCTTCTGAGAAAATTGATGAGGAACCGAAGCTTGACGGGTATTACTCATCTCATAGTTGATGAAGTTCATGAGAGATCTTTATTGGGTGATTTTATTCTAATTGTGTTGAAGAATCTAATTGAGAGGCAGTCCAGTGAAGGCTCTTCAAAAGCCAAAGTCATTCTGATGTCAGCGACTGTTGGATTCAAGTTCATTTTAAAAATACTTCGGTTATTGCCCTGTGGTTACTGCAGAAGGCAGGACTCATCCAGTGACGACATACTTTCTTGAGGATATATATGATCAGATTAGTTATAGACTGGCTTCAGATTCACCAGCTTCTTTGGCAAATGAAGCATTTTCTAAAGGACAGAACTTGCAAAGAGCGTCTGTGACAAATAGCAGAGGGAAGAAGAATCCAGCCTTATCTGCATGGGGTGATGAGTTTTCGCTCTCTGAGGAGCATTTTAATCCACATTTTGCTCCCAGTTATTATCAGTCATTCAGTGAACAAGCCCGGAAAAAAAAATCTAAAAAAAAAGTGAATGAGGATGTCAGTGATTATGATCTTATTGAAGATTTGATATGTTACATTGATGAAAGTTGTGGTGAGGGTGCCATCCTTGTCTTCTTACCGGGAGTGTTTGAGATAAACCACTTACATGATAAGTTAGCAGCGTCGTACCAGTTTGGTGGGCCATCTTCTGATTGAATTATTCCCTTGCATTCATCTGTTGCGTCAACTGAACGGAAAAAGTTTTTTTTGCGCCCTCCAGGAAATATACGCAAAGTTTGTTATAGCAAATATAGCAGAAACCAGCATAACAATAAGTAATGTGATATATGTAAGGAGAATCGTTATATTCCACAGAAGAAACTGTCTAACCTGGTTGAAGATTGGATTTCTCAGGCAAATGCAAGGCAGCGTCAGGGTACTGGACGTGTGAAACCTGGAATTTGCTTTCGTTTGTACACTCGTTGTAGATTTGAAAAAAAACTCATGCGTCCTTATCAGGTCCCAGAGATGCTTCGAATGCCATTAGTTGAATTATGTCTGCAGATTAAGTCACAAGTCTCCATTGGTGTATCCTAAGGATGAGAGGCAGAATGTTGAAAGAGCAAAACAAATATTGTTGAATGAAAAGCAAGATGGGCCCGGTGATGTAAATGGTATCGATAAGCAACCTGACCCTTTACTTATGATGATAGCTTACAAAAGATGGGAGACTATTTTGAATAAGAAAAAGAGGTAAAGCTGCACAGCAATTCTGCAGTTTATATTTTCTGAGTAGCCCAGTTATGTTTATGATAAGGGAGATAAGTATACAGTTTGGAACTTTGCTAGCAGACATTGGCCTCATTACTCTTCCAAAATTTAATCAGGTGAATGGCAAAAAGATAGGTCTTGACAGGTTTATACCCCAATGTAGCAGCTGGTGAACAAGGTATTGTCGCAACTGCTCTCAGCAGCCTTAAGCGGCCTCTTAGCTCTGTGAATTCTAGTCGTACGTTCTGGTTTGATGGAAGAAGAGAAGTTCATCTCCACCCATCTTCTATCAACAGTAACACAAAAGTATTAAAGCATCCTTTTCTTGTCTTCCTTGAAAAGGTTGAAGCGAACAAAATATTTATAAGAGATACTTCATACTCAATTTTGCTCTTTGGAGGGTGAATCAATGATCAGCATCAGACTGGACTGGTCATCATCGATGGATGGTTAAAATTGAATGCACCTGCCCAAATAGATGTCTTGTTCAAGGAGCTACGATTGGCTCTACATTCCATTCTGAAGGAGCTTATTAGAAAACCAGAGAATGTAATCGCTCCAAACGACGAGACAGGTCAGCAGTCTACGGTTGAACAAACAATGCTTTCTCATCAAAGACTGAGACACAGGAAATAATTTCCACAGGATGATACGCTTGTTCAAAGTGGTCCAGTGTCTTCTGAGTCGTTTATTAAGAATGATATCAGACATCAGTCTGTTCTTGGCCAACCAAGTAATTCCAGAAGTTTATCTCGTGGTTCACTGCCAAGTGAAAATACAGAAAATTTGGCTGGAATAAAGCAGGGACAAATCAATGCTCCTCCCCGAGATGTCAATAATAGCACAAGGACTGCTTCGAGTTTCCAAGTGGACAAGCGTGGCAGCCGAAATGTAGTTGGAAAGAGCAGCAACACTTCATCCAAAACTAAACACTCAGAAGTTCTGTCTCATATCAAAGGTGCACTTCTTCATTCAGTTTCAGAAGATATTAGAAGACAAGTTTTGACATATGGTGATAGGAAACCTGTGGAGGATCTTTTTTTTGAAAGCTGTGGACCTCGCGAAATGTTGATTATGAAGTAATCTCAGTAAACCGCCATGTTGATGTTGAACTAAGTCAGCTTTGAAAAAAACCAGCACCTTGAGATTAGTCAACAGATTTGCCAAAACATCCTGAGGTTCGCTGACGGACTTATCACCATTGTTAGCACCATCGACTTGTGACTGGAGATGACTGTCAACAAAAAGAATTTCATAAGCATTTCATCAATAAATAGATTAGCCACATCGTTCACAAAACGAAGGATCAGCATGAGAATACGGCACGGTCAGAGTTAGGCAAAACAATACAAATTCAAATGACTCAGAGTTTAAGTCACGTTTTACCATAGTGTTTATTTAAGTCAGAATTTTGAATATACACTTTGTTTTAATTAGAACAACAAAACAATGAGAAAGTGGGACCACACACTTATGTTAGCAAAAATGGCAAAAACACCAGCAGCAGAAGATCCATAGCAGGTTTAAATACAAAAACGGAATAAAGCAAACCATGGCAAAAAAACACAACCATGATGGAGCAGAGGTCTCAGAAATTGTGGCAGAGGGTGTCTGCTAAACCTAATTGGATTGGATATATATATTGGTTACTATTTATTCAAAGGAAAAAACCCTAACAAGAGGCAGCAGCCACCCTCTCTCACAGCTCATCTTCATCCCTCAACAAAGAAAAGCACACATAAACAAAACGAAAAAGGAGATTGAAGAAGGAGCTCACTTGTGTTCTGTATCAACAATCTGGTGGTATTGCTCCTACTCTGTAAGTATTCTGTTACTCTTCCTGTCTTCATAATCTTACTCTGTATTGTTTGGATTGTCTTGTTTCCTGTCTTCATAGTCTTCATAATCTTGCCGGAAAATCCTCAAACACCAACATTATTCTGAAACTCACCTCTCTCACCCCTCTGAACATTGTCCTTTCCATACCTTCAACCCTAATCATTCTTCACCTTCAAACTTTGCAAACACCTTCAACTAATAAAACAAAAATCCAATCAATACTTTAATCTTTCACCAATAACAACCCTTTCTTCGACACCACTTGAAAATCCCCTCAAGACCGATACCCGTATCTCAACCCCAAATCAATTTCACAACAACCTCCACCTGAAACAACCGTAACACCTTCTCCGAAACCCTTCACCATCTTCATGCACCCGTAAAAACCCGCCGCTGGAAACTCAACCGAAGCTCACCAAAAAACACCACTCACCTTCTTCGTTCAACCTTCAGAACACCGTGAACCATTCTTAATCGACCCAGATTTTTTCATCACCCTTTTCACAACGTAAACCCCCAAATCCCTTAACCCAAAACTTTCTGTCACCGCTCAACAAAACCAACAAACTTCCGCCACAAATCCAACTCGGAACCCACTGCCGTTATCCCCAACAGGAACCGATCCAGAAATCCCCATTCATAAACAACCCTTCAGCGAAATTTTTCAACCCCTCTGACCCGTTTTCGAAATTACCCAGAAATTTAACCGTGAAACCCAAATATCCCAACCTCAACCTTTCTTCGAGCTCACAGAAGCTGAAGCTCACAATCTCGCCGCAAAAACGAAATCCAAATCGCAAACCCTTCAGATCAAGAGAGAAATAAAAAATCGAATCAGAGAGATTGAGAGTGAGAAACGATGAAACAGAGAGAGATAGTTTGGGTTGAAAAGTGAGGAAGACGAGTGTTTTGTTTACTTATTTTGATTGGGAGCTTTGGGTTTCGAAGCCCGTTTATGTTCTTTTCGGTACTGCACCCCTCATATCATCCAACACGCACCCTCTTTTGTTTTTTTTCTCCGTTATTAACTTTTTTAAAAGAAATTATTTATTTATTTATTTATTTATTTTTTTCCTTCTTTTAATTTGTTAATATAATGTATTTCAGCCTATATTTATGTAACTATATTGTTGAAACGTATTTTTACTTATGGTTCTTATTAATTATGTATTAGTTTCTTTCAAAATAGTTCGTATATACATAAGTTTATTTTATATTTAACATTCTGTAAATTTTTGTTTATTTTATTTTCCATATTTATGTATACATGAAGTTTTTAAATCCAACTTTCTAGGAAAAGTTCATAAATATTTTCTATTGAAATTTGTTTTTTTTAAAAAATTTACATATTGTGGATATTAGATGTTGTTTCTCATTTAAGCTTTCTATCCCATTTCCCTCGTTCGGGTCGATGACGAGACCTCCGTAATTCATTACCAGTCAAATTATTGATGAGTAATGTTGGATCTGAGACCACCTCTTTTCTCTCCTCGCTTCTTATCCCAACTCGATTCAAAAACATTTTCAAACCAACTTCAAAATCAAATCATCTTTGTATTGAACTAAACAAGGGGATTAAGTGTAGACTTTCTTCCTCTCCGAGTGTTGGAATGCCCACTGTAGTGAGGGTGGTTTCGACACTCGTCTTTCAATGCGAAAACGCTTCCCATCCATTTTCAGATCTCATCTCCTTAAGATCAATTCCTTGTATTGAATTAAAAAGAGAGGATTGGGTGTAGACCTCTTCTTCTTCGAGCGTTGGGATACCCACTGTAGTGAGGGTGGTTTCGACGCTCGTCTTTCAATACGAAGACGTTTTCATACCATCTCTCCTAAAACCTCGGTCTCGTACCGAGTCTTTTTTTCAAACCATAATAATTTGACTTCTCTTTGTATTGGACTAAAGAGAGAGGATTAAGTGTAGTCTTCTTCCTTTCCGAGTGTCGAGATGCTCACTGTAGTGTGGGTGGTTTAGACACTCGTCTTTCAATATGAAGACGCGACTTCTTCCACTACCTCTCCTTTCACAACTTCCTTCCGCACCTTTCTCACCTAAAACCTCGGTCCTGTACCGAGTGCATTTTCAAATCCTTTCATAACAAAAACTTGAATTGTCGTGGAGTGGTTAGGCGTAGGCCTTCTCCTATCCCGAGTGCTGACGTTTACCGTAGGGTTCCCTGTCGCAAAGCACTTACCATTCAAAACCAAAAACACTTAATAAGAGAACGAAGCTCTCTTTATGTTGAATTAAAGAGAGAGGATTGGGTGTAGACCTCTTCTTCTTCGAGTGTTGGGATGCCCACTGTAGTGAGGGTGGTTTCGACGCTCGTCTTTCAATACAAAGACGCCTCGTTTGCCACACCTTTTCATAAACAAAAACTTTGAGATAACGAATTGGGTACTACCCGTAGGGGTTACTATCCGAGGACTTATCTCGCCCCTAAAAACAATCCAATCAATCAAACGTGACTTCTTGCCTCGCATGGCGAAAACCTAATCATTTCAAAAAGGATATGTTACGTCCGTTCTACCGCAAACAGGTAACGCCTAAGTCTCCAACGAGCGAGCAGCGAAACACCTAACTGCTAGAATGCGCACGATAGCATCATCCATAAAAAACATCAACAAACCGTAGGCCGAACTACGGCTGCTCTGATTCTTTACTTCGTTCAAGTAAAGATACGTAGGCACAAGGGCCACAATCCTTGCCGAGCATATCCCCCCCATATCTGTAGTTCCCCGAACTACGTTGACTCTGATTTTCTCATACCTTTTGAGAATACGTAGGCCTAGGACCGCGAAGTCCTACCGAGTCCGTCGTTTCTCTTCTTCCCCCCGTTACCTTTTTTTTGTTTCTAACCCTTCTCTCTATCTTTTGGAACACTTCTTATAGCATAATGTTTAAGCAAATAAATTCACACATCGACAAACAAAAGGTTCCCGTCGAGTACGATGGATGCGAGGGGTGCTAATACCTTCCCTTCGCATAACCGGCTTCCGAACCTGTTCTTGGTTGCAAGACCATCTTATCCATTATTTTCTTAAGGTTTTCTCGATATTTTCCTTTCCCCACATGGGATAAATAAAGTTCGGTGGCGACTCTTCTGTCCTTTCTTTTCGCCTCCCAGTCGTTGCATTTTTCGAGTAGCGACAGCTGGCGACTCTGCTGGGGACTATACTAGCAAGCCAAGCCTATTTTGTTCATCATGTTTGTGTCTTTACTTGTTTTATTTATTTATGCTTTATTTTCTAACTTTTGGGTTTATTTGATTTGGTTTGTGAGGATGAAGCTTTCGAGCACACACTAAGTTAGGAGGTGGATTCTTTCTGATTTGCAAGACTTAGGACTCGTTGAGTTGGATTGAATCTCACCGCTCAGATGAGACTCCGTTGGAATAATTATGTCTTACGTATAGTCGTAATGGCGTTCTTATCTTCAACTTGAGAGTCCGCGATTCTGAGGACCTTTTGTAGAACCTTTATTCCAAAGGTTGCTGAAACATAACTCCGTGTTCATCCTTTTGAAAGGATTACCGTCTTACGAGTAGTCGTTATGATGGGAAACTTTTGAGGGTTAGTACATGGGACTCTGTTTGAAAAGCCTTTGGAATACCCTTTTATAAACCAGTAGATTGCCCACCCGATGGGATAGATACCTCTTGTTGTTGTCTTGCAGGATTTGTGACTTTGATCTCGATGTGTGAATTTTATCATATGCATTCATAAAACATTGCATTGCATATCATTTTGCATACCAAGAGACTTAAGAAGCTATGATTATCTCAGGTATTGGTGAACTCAATGGCCGATCTAAGAAAGAGAAGCACAAATTCCATAAAGTTTAGGGAACCAAAGTTGGAATCAATTCAAGACCTTCTGATTGATGTGCCGAAAGTTATCAAGATCAACTTTCAAGGGAAACACGGGAAATTGCTTGATCTTCTCCACTCTAGAGTTGATACTTGGGCCTTGTATGCTATGGCTCAATTTTATGATGCGCATCTCCGGTGCTTCACTTTTCAAGACTACCAGTTGGCTCCCACCTTGGAAGAATATTCTCACATTTTGAACATCAAGATTAAGGATCAACCTGTCTATACTGGTTTAGAAGAAGAACCAAAGCCTGTTGTCATTGCTCTTGCTCTTCAAATGACCAAAGAAGAAGTCAAGAAGGGTCTAACCAGCAAAGGGGGTGTTCAGGGTTTTTCATTGAAGTTTCTGCTAGAAAAGGCCGTTCAATACAAGGTTGATGAAGATTGGGAAAAATTCGGTATAAGTGTTGCTCTGATGATTTATGGGATTGTCCTCTTTCCAAATGTGGACAATTTCATAGACATCACTGCCATTGTTCTCTTCATGCAGAAGAATCCCATCCCTACACTCCTTGTCGATGTTTATCACTCTATTCATTGGAGGAGTGAAAAGAAGGCAGGAATGATCCAATGCTGCTCTCACCTACTATACAAGTGGTATGCTTCTCATTTGCCCAAGAAAGGACCGTTCGTGGAAAACAAGAAGGAATTGAAATGGTCTCAACGCATCATGTCTCTGGAAGCTAGTGATATTGCTTGGTACTCTCATGAGTACTATGATGTGGAAATCATCTTTAGTTGTAGAGAATTCAGTAATGTACCTTTGATCGGTAGGGCCGGCTGTATTAACTATAACCCAGTCATGGCATTACGTCAGTTGGGCTATGCTATGGAGGGCGAGCCCGAAGCAGAGAGGGTTCAGAGTTTCTTTTTGCTAGCCACATCAGAAGACCCTGCGTTGGTTAGGAAGATTTCTAAGGCTTGGGGCAAGATTCATACAAAGGGGAGAAAGGAGTTAAGAGCGAAGAATTGTGTGGCAAAGGAGCCATACAATCGGTGGTTACTAGCTAGAGTAGCTGAAAGGTCGTTACCATTTCCCTTAGAGCCCTCTATGCGAGAATCACCTCCTGCTCCCACTCATGTATCCATAGAAGAATATGAAAAACTGAAGCTAATAGTGGAGAGATTGACTAAGGAGAATCAGGACCTTCAAAATGAAGTCCATCAAGCAAATGTGGAGAGCGGTCAGTACAAAAGAAAGGTGGAGTTTGAACAGGATCAAGCGGCTGAAAATAGCAAGAAGCTAAAATTAGAAACGGATCTGAGAGTCAGGTACCAACAGGGTTACGAAGGGGCTGATGCATCATTAACAACTCTCTGACAACGCTTAAAGGACACCAAAGCTTCTTGTGATAGGGCATGGCACTTCTTTGAGATAGCCTCTGCCGAAAAGAAGGAAATACGAGAGAATCTTGAGGCTGATATTGGGGATCTTGAAGAACGACTGAGAAACGCCTTGACCCTAGTGGAAAATGAACGAAGACTCAAAGAGGAGGCATTGAAAGATTCATATGTCACATCTGACCTATGGAATAACAAATGTCAAGAATTGGAAACTGCCCAAGAAACAGCCTTTCTGTGGAGGAATCGTTTTGAGGCTTTGCAAAGAGATAATGCGCAGTGGCTCGAGAAAGAGGCTCAGCTCAATGAGTTGCTGGACACCCATGTGGATTCTATTTGTTATTACCAGTCGACTCTAGATACGTGTCGTGCTAGGTACAACAATTTGGTGGAGCATTGCAACCTCATGATCCGAGATATCCCATGGAGGTTGGAAAGCGCCATTCAAGATTTGGAAGGAAATGATGTCCCCCCTTCTGTTCACCACTTTATCCAGCTCTGCGACCAAATGGTTAGGAGGTTCATGTTCGAGACAAAGAAGCTTGAAGAGCGTCTCCAAAAGGAGAAATTCTAGTTTTTTTGTACTCTTGATTTTCAGTCATTTAGTGTTTTCCTTGTAATGAGAATTGTTGTTCGGCATAGTTAGCAAATGTTTGTATTGAATCTTCCCAAATTAATGAGAATTTGCTTTTGGTCTAATTGTGTCTTCTTTATTATTTGTTCATTCGCGATTCTATAATACCGGTTATAATCATAGGTTTCGAAAGTCTCTTGAGCATTCGCATGAACTTGCGCATCATTTTGCATTCCCTGAAACTCGACCTCACACCGCTTGCCATTTCAGAGAGAAGGAGAGGGAAGGAGAAAGAGCAAGCTGACTTCTCAACACTCCTACAACACGCGGGGAAATCAGCAGAGAATTATGGATCAGGTTCAAGCCGAGCTTTTGGAGTTTCGTGAGAAGATGGCGCAATTCATGGAGATGATGCAGGGGGTGGCCAATGGACAGAACCAGTTAAGGACATTGGTTCAACCTTTAATAGCTCAAGTGGATGGAAGTGGCGTTTTGCACGGTGGGGCTGCTGCTGTTCCCCCTCCTGTTAATGGTGGAACCTCGCAAGTCAATGGTGGCCCAACTGTAGTCAACCTTCCAGGCGGAAGAGAACAAACTGGAATCCCCATCCCAGTTGTGGCAGGCGCCATACCTACTAGCGTGAATCCTCAATGGGACCAAGATGAACAGGATGATATCTTCTCCATGAGAGACCTTGGGGGAGGGTTGCGATCCGACACTAATAGAAGGTTTGATGAAATAGAAGAAAAGATGAAGAGCATTCTGGAAAACCAGAACACTATGGGACTCGACATGTCCAATCTGGGACTGATTCCGGGACTTAGGATTCCTCCAAAGTTCAAGGTACCAGATTTCGATAAATACAAAGGAACGACATGTCCAAAGGTGCATATCCGCTCCTATTTCCGAAGGATGTCGGCGTACTCGGATGATGAGAAGTTGCTTATGCACTTCTTCCAAGAGAGTCTGTCAGGGCCTTCTCTAGAGTGGTACATGGGTTTGGAACCTGCCAATATTCGGAGCTGGAAGAATTTAGCAGAGGCCTTTGTCCAGCATTACCAATACAATAGTGACTTGGCACCAAATCGAGTGCAGTTGCAGAATCTATCCCAAAGGAGCAATGAGTGTTTTAAAGAATACGCCCAAAGGTGGCGAGAGCTTGCCGCTAGGGTTCAACCTCCCATGGTGGAAAGAGAACTAATCGATTTATTCGTGGCCACATTGCCCGGAATCTACTACGAAAAGTTGGTGAGCAATATGTCAGGAAGCTTCTCGGACTTGATTATCACGGGCGAAAGAGTTGAAAACGGTATAAAAATGGGGAAAATTCAAGCAGCGGAAGGGACCTCATCTGGAGGTGGAAGAAAGTTTTTTGGTGCGAAGAAAAAGGATAATGAAACAAATGCAGTGTACGGCTTTAACAACCGAAAAAGATACCTGGATCAGCGTCAGCAGCGACCATATTACCAGCAACCGTCACAAGTAGCCAGTATTGCCATCCCGGCGACACAGCCTCCGCAACAACAACCACGTCAACAACAGCAGCAACGACCTCAACAACAGAATTATGCACCGAGACAATTCCAGGATAGGAGAAGGGTGGCGGATAGACACTTTGACGCACCGCCAATGCCATACGCTCAGTTACTACAACACTTAATTCAACTGCAGTTGGTCCAAAAAAGGACAATGGCACCTCTAACTGGCCAACCACCTCCTGGATATGACGCCAACGCTAGGTGTGAATTCCACTCTGGCGCCCCCGACCACAGTATTGACAACTGTAAAGCCTTCAAACATAAGGTACAAGACCTTATTGATAGTAAAGCTATCAATTTCAATCAGGATGCGCCAAGCGTGGATCGAAATCCCATGCCTAACCATGGTAGGGGTGGTGGCGTGAACGCTATTGACAGTGAGGAAGGCCTGAACTTGGTGTCCAGAGTAGAGGATTTGAAGACGCCGTTAAGTTTTGTGAAGAGCAAGTTGTTAGAAGGAGGGGTATTCCCAGGCTGTGGAAAGGATTGCGAAGACTGTATGATTTGTCCAGAAGGATGTCGGAACCTGAGGAACCATATACAGCACATGATGGATAACGGTTTGTTGCAATTTGATAGAATCTGTGAGAAAAATGCTGAAGAGGTAGTCATCGAAGATAAGGATGAGGTGGCCACCATATCCATCCCATACAAAACAATTACAATTTCTGCGCCTCCGGCAAGGCCCACTATTATATTCACAAAGGCAGGGCCCGTACCCTATGAAAGTTCTAAAGCAATTCCTTGGAACTATGGGGCCGAGGTTTACTGCAATGGTCAAAAGCAGGAACTGAGAGGTTCACCGTTGGATTCTGTTGATAATTTGGTGGGAACCGGAGGCATGACTCGGAGCGGGAGAGTATTTGCACCTCCCGAAGTAAGTACAGAAAGGGCTGATAAAGGTAAGGGGAAGGTTGTAGCGGAAGAGAATTCTCAGGCTAGAGAAAAGGAAACTTTGCTGAAGGATGCGGAAGAATTCATGCGCTTGATAAGAAGGAGTGACTACAAAATTGTGGATCATTTACAACAAACTCCTTCAAAGATTTCTATCTTGTCATTGCTGTTATGTTCTGAGGCTCACAGGAATGCTTTGCTCAGAGTTTTGAATAATGCTTATGTACCTCAAGAGATATCCGTTAATCAGTTGGAAGGCGTGGTGGCCCATGTCAATGCAGGTAACGGGTTGGGGTTCACTGACCGCGATTTGACACCAAAAGGGAGGAACCACAACTTGGCTCTGCACATTTCACTTGAATGCCGAGGAACAATGATGTCACATGTACTTGTTGATACAGGGTCGTCTTTGAATGTGTTGCCAAAGAAGGCATTGATGAAGATCGATCATCAAGGTCTATATTGTACGCCCAGTGATTTGGTTGTGCGGGCTTTCGATGGAACCCGAAGATCTGTCTTTGGGGAGATAACTCTGCCTATCCAAGTAGGCCCAGAGGTGTTTGAAACAATTTTCTACATCATGGATATCCAGCCTGCTTATAGTTGTCTTTTGGGTCGGCCTTGGATACACTTAGCAGGCGCTGTAACATCGACTTTGCACCAGAAATTGAAATATATGGTGGATGGGAATATTGTGACCGTTTACGGGGAAGAAGACATCATGGTGAGCCATCTGTCTTCATTCAAATATGTGGAAGTCGACGGCGAAATTCAAGAAACGCTGTGCCAGGCTTTTGAGACTGTCCAAATCAAGGAGAAGGCGCCGGTCGAGGTCAAGGCTCCAAAAGTTGCCATGTCGTCATACAAGGAAGCACGAGCCGTGGTGGAATCCGGATCAACACAAGGATGGGGACAGGTGGTAAGCGTCCCAAACAAGCAAGATAAGTTCGGATTGGGATATAGCCCACAGGGATCATCTTCACAAAGCACTCCATGTTACAAAGGTCTTGTCCAATTTACTAGCAGTGGAGTCATTTTCGATCAAATTAATGCCATATCAGATGAGGAAGGAGACATCGACTGTGATATGGATGCGTGGATCCAGCCATGCATCCCCGGCCAGGGCTTGAAGAATTGGAGCATGGAGGAAATTGTCACAGTGACTTATGAAGAGTAATTGATTTGTCTTGATTAATGTATTTCCATATGCTCTGCCCAGGGCATAATGGACTTTGTTTGTAGGGCCCTGTCTTTATGCATGTGAACAATCTTTTTATCATCAATTAAAAGGCGTCTTTTCATTCAGAATTTTGTGATCCTTGTTGTTCTTGTTTTTATCTTTAACAATAAAATGGCAATGTGGTTTGTGTTTTTGTTTGCATATCATTTAAAAGCATAAAATCATCATCATCGCAGGTTACACATTTCAGATGCCACCGACTCAGATTCGTCTATGACTCGGTATGACTTTGACAATCCGATCTTTCAAGCCGAAGAAGAGATCGAAGAAGACGGAGACCTGCCTGAGGAGCTTGCCAGATTGTTAAGGCAAGAGGAGAAGGTCATCCTGCCTCATCAGGAGGAAGTTGAAGTTATCAACCTGGGAATAGAAGAAGATAAGAATGAGGTCAGAATAGGGGCTACGCTGCAAAGTAATGTCAAGCAACGATTGGTTGAGTTACTCCAAAAGTACAAGGATGTTTTTGCTTGGTCATATGAGGATATGCCAGGACTCGACACGGACATCGTGGTTCATCGTCTGCCTCTTCGTGAAGAGTGTCCTCCTGTCAAACAGAAATTGAGAAGAACGAGGCCAGACATGGCAGTGAAGATCAAGGAAGAAGTTCAGAAACAGTTAGACGCCGGATTTCTTGTTGTGGCCAATTACCCTCCTTGGGTCGCTAACATCGTACCCGTGCCTAAAAAGGACGACAAAGTTAGGATGTGTGTTGATTATAGGGACTTGAATAGAGCAAGCCCGAAGGATGATTTCCCGCTTCCCCATATTGATGTGCTTGTTGATAACACCGCGCAATTCTCAGTGTTTTCCTTCATGGACGGCTTTTCCGGATACAATCAAATTAAGATGGCGCCGGAGGATATGGAGAAAACGACTTTTATCACACCTTGGGGAACTTTTTGCTATAAAGTAATGCCTTTCGGGTTGAAGAACGCAGGGGCAACTTATCAACGAGCAATGGTCACACTCTTTCACGACATGATGCATCACAAAATCGAAGTTTACGTCGACGATATGATTGCAAAGTCCCAAACGGAGGAGGAACACCTGGTAAATCTTCTAAAATTGTTTGAGAGGTTGAGGAAGTTCAAATTGAGGTTGAATCCAAGTAAATGTACTTTCGGCGTACGGTCAGGAAAGCTGTTGGGGTTCATCGTTAGTGAGAAAGGTATTGAGGTTGATCCCGCGAAGATCAGGGCAATTCAAGAAATGCCAGCACCAAAGACCGAGAAGCAGGTTCGTGGTTTCTTAGGAAGATTGAACTATATTGCAAGGTTCATATCTCACCTCACCGCCACTTGTGAGCCATTGTTTAAACTTCTGAAGAAGGATCAGGCGGTCGTTTGGAACAAGAATTGTCAGAAGGCGTTTGAGAAAATAAAGGAATACCTACAAGAGCCCCCAATACTGATGCCCCCGGTGGCTGGGAGACCGTTGATAATGTACTTAACAGTTCTTGAAAATTCTATGGGTTGTGTTCTCGGTCAGCACGATGAGACTGGAAGAAAAGAGCACGCAATTTACTACTTGAGTAAAAAGTTCACAGACTGTGAATCCAGATATTCAATGTTAGAAAAGACTTGTTGCGCACTTGCTTGGGCCGCCAAGCGCCTAAGGCAGTATATGCTAAACCACACAACCATGTTAATTTCAAAGATGGACCCAATTAAGTACGTGTTCGAAAAGCAGGCGCTATCAGGAAGGATCGCTAGGTGGCAGATGATTCTGACAGAATATGATATTCAATATGTATCTCAAAAAGCTATTAAAGGTAGTGTTCTGTCAGAATACCTTGCAGAGCAGCCAGTCGATGATTATCAGCCAATGAAGTTTGACTTTCCTGACGAAGACATTATGTACTTGAAAATGAAGGATTACGATGAGCCGTTGCCGGGCGAGGGACCGAAATTGGGTTCCCAGTGGAAATTGATCTTTGACGGCGCTGTTAACTCATACGGTAGTGGGATTGGGGCAATCATTACAACTCCCCATGGGTCCCATATACCATTCACCGCGAGGTTAACATTCCCATGTACCAATAACGAGGCCGAGTACGAAGCATGTATCATGGGCATTGAAGAAGCAATCGATTTGAGAATCAAGAACCTTGATATTTTTGGAGATTCAGCCTTAGTGGTCAACCAAATCAAGGGGGAGTGGGAAACGCGCCAGCCAAATCTGATCCCATACATGAACTACGCAAGGAGGTTGTTACCTTTTTTCGATCGAGTAGAGCTTCACCATGTGCCAAGAGCAGAGAATCAGATGGCCGATGCTTTGGCTACTCTGTCCTCGATGTACAAAGTTAACTTCTGGAACGATGCTCCAATAATTGTCATTTCACGGCTCGACAGACCAGCATTTGTGTTCGCAATAGATGAAGCTCCTGATGGTAAACCATGGTTTTATGACATCCGGAACTTTCTTAAGAACCAAGAGTATCTGCCTGGGGCGTCTACCCAAGATAAGAAGACTTTGAGAAGATTGTCCGGCAATTTCTATCTGAATCCTGACGGTGCGCTCTATCGGAGAAACCATGACTTAGTGCTACTAAGATGCGTGGACGAAAAAGAGGCAAATTTGCTTATGGAAGAGGTCCACGAAGGTGCTTTCGGAACACATGCAGGTGGGCATGCCATGTCTCGGAAATTGTTGAGGGCAGGATATTATTGGTTAACTATGGAGTCAGATTTGCTTCAAGTACGCAAAGAAATGCCACAAATGTCAAATTTATGCCGACAAGATTCATGTACCGCCGTGTCCTTTGAATGTCATGTCGTCGCCGTGGCCTTTTTCCATGTGGGGCATTGATATGATTGGAAAAATCGAGCCAACCGCGTCCAATGGACACCGTTTTATCTTAGTGGCTATTGATTATTTCACCAAATGGGTCGAAGCGGCCTCTTATGCCAATGTCACCAAGCAGGTAGTGGCCCGATTCATCAAAAGAGATATCATCTGTCGATATGGGATACCCGAGAGGATCATTACTGACAATGGTTCTAATTTGAATAATAAGATGATGAAGGAACTGTGCCAGGGTTTCAAAATCGAGCATCATAATTCTTCTCCCTATCGCCCGAAAATGAATGGCGCCGTGGAAGCGGCCAACAAGAACATTAAGAAGATAGTACAGAAGATGGTGATAACTTATAAGGATTGGCACGAGATGTTGCCCTTTGCCTTACATGGATATCGCACTTCGGTGCGTACTTCAACTGGGGCAACTCCTTTCTCGTTGGTGTATGGCATGGAAGTTGTTCTGCCATTGGAAGTCGAGATCCCTTCTCTAAGAGTACTGGCAGATGTCAAACTAGATGAAGCAGAATGGGTAAAGAACAGGTTGAATCAACTCAGTTTGATGGATGAGAAAAGGTTGGCGTCTCTCGCGTACGGTCGTTTGTATCAGAAGAGAATGAAGAGCGCCTATGATAAAAAGATACGTCCTCAGAGCTTTCAGGCAGGCGACTTGGTGTTAAAGCGAATTCTCCCACCGCAGAATGATCACAGAGGCAAATGGACTCCTAACTATGAGGGTCCTTATGTGGTACGAAAGGTTTTCTCAGGAGGAGCCTTGCTACTTTCAACTATGGATGGTGAAGATTTTACATCCCCGGTGAACGCAGACGCGGTCAAAAAATATTTTGCTTAAGAAAGCTCGCTGGAAAGAAAAAGGGCATCCAGGAAAGAATGAGGCATCCCGGCGAACCATAAAAAGATAGGTTCGGGAAAAAATTAGGGATATAAGAAAAAAGTGAACCCGCAAAGTTGAAAACCTGAAAGGGCAACTTTGGCAAAAATGGGTATCCTGGTGAATCGAAAACCCGCAAGGGCGATTCAGGCAAAAATTAGGGATTTTAAAGCAAATGACTGCGGCCTGCGCATTGATTATCACAAGCATAGTGGATTCTAGGGAGAACTCGAAGATCGACCATTCAAATCAATCTCTTCGAAAGTTAAAGTATCGGAAAGCGTCAAAGCCACGCGAGTCATGGATGAGTCGTCACATGGTGCTTGTCTGTACCACATTGCCGACATTTTTGTATATTTTCCTTGCAATTGTCTGTTTGCGCAGCTTTCTCTTTTCAGGGGTTGCATCCGATGTAAAGTTGCCTATTTTCAGGCCTTTTATCAATAAGATATACTATTTAGAAAAAGCTTTGTTCTGGTTTTAACTTTTACCGTTTTGTTTGCAAGAAACGCCTGATATTTTTGATAAAAAAAACCTTACATACATAAACTTGTGGGCTTTGCTAACTATTAATCAAGATGTTTGTTTAAATAAAAACATGAGTGATAATTTGGTGCCAGCTGTACAACACATTTGTCTAATTGTTGTCACTTTCCCCAAGCAGAGGTGGATAGTAATTCCTTCCTTATCTAATCCACAGCCAAGTTAGCAAAGTTAATTTACTTCCTCACAGAATGGAGCTGACTCAGAGATCGTTCATCTCCATCCCCAGCAGAGAGAGTGTGGGATAATCCTTCCAGTAAATCTTATTCAACATCTCTAGCAGATAGTGGATTCAATCTCCGACAGAATGGAGCTATTCCTCAGCAATCCGCTGTGTTTCCCCGGTAGAGTTATTCTGGCTAATCATTCATAGCTGATTTCCCCGGTAGAGTGGAGTTGTTGCCTTAGGCCAAGTTGCTTGATCCCCAGAAGAGTTGTAGGCTGATAGGCCATCCGGGACGTTCTCCGCAGCAGAGTTTGGTTAGGATCCCCAGCGGAGTAGTTTTGGTCTTAGCAGAGCAGTTTTTACCCAGAAGTTTTTTCGGAGGCTATTCAGGGTTTGTATTCCTCAGCATGAGTTTGTTTGCGCTAGGTGTACCTAGCTCTGACCCAACGGAGTTGGCTCTTTCTCTTTAGCATTTATTTTGCTAAAGTGGTTCATTTGCATCTACATACATGCATAGCATCTACCCGAACGCGAAGCATTTCCATTTCACATGGAGCATCTTGTCATATTCAAACATATGCATGTGAAACATAAGCCAGGTTGTTACCCCTTTTGTTTCAAGTAAACCTCGCAGACGATCAGCATCTTTGCCCGTTGTGTTGTTTATACCCCAGCTCGTGCTGTTTCCCCAACAAAATTCTTTTGTGGTCGTCACCAATGGATGGTCTTAAATTCGTTTGAATCTTGTCACTCATATATTCAACGAAGCCTTGACGGCGATGTCAGATGGCTTGGTTCTTCAACGGCGATGTTGAAAAGTTTGTTTTGACGGCGATGTCAAGTGATTTGATTCTTCAACGGCGATGTTGAGAAGTTAGTTCTGACGGCGATGTCAGATGATTTAGTTTTGACGGCGATGTCAAGTGATTTGGTTTTTCAGCGGCAATGTTGAGAATGTGATTTGACGGCGATGTCAAATGATTTGATGCTTCAACGACGATGTTGAGAGTTTGTTTCTGACGGCGATGTCAGATAGTTTGATCCTTCAACGGCGATGTTGAGAAGTTTTTTTTGACGGCGATGTCATATAATTTAGTTCTCCAACAGCGATGTTGGATGTTTGTTTCTGGCGGCGATGTCGGAGTAATTTGTTTATTCAACGGCGAGGTTGGGTGTTTATTTTCGGCGGCAAGGTCGAGTGGTTTGATTCTTTAACAGCGATGCTAGATGTTTGTTCTTGGCGGCGATGTCAGGTAATTTGGTTCTTCCAACGGCGATGTTGGATTTTGTCTTGACGGTGATGTCGGAGGATCGTATCTTTGGATTCGATATCTGTTTGTATTTAACAGAGGACTAACGGCAAGGTTAGATCTTTTTTACCGATTTAATGTCTAGGCCTGACCGTGAGGTCAGATGCTTTTACCAATTATTTTGAGAATTGACGGCGAAGTTAAAATTGTTAGAAATGACGGCGAAGTCAGAAGATTGTTTTAAGAGATGACGGCGAAGTCAGGTTATGTGAGAATTGACGGCGAGGTCAGATGTTTACTTGATTTATGACTGACGGTGAAGTCAGATGTTCCATTTAATATGGGAATTGACGGCGAAGTCAGAAGACGATTTTGAAAAAATTTGACGGCGAAGTCAGAAAATATTGTAAATCGGACGGTGAGATCAGAAGATTATTTTGGAGAGCTGACGGCGAAGTCAGGGGCTTTACCAAAGTCCTGTGAAAATTGACGGCGAAGTCAGAAAATATTGAAGACCGACGATAAAGTCAGTTGATTTATAATTTTGACGCTGAGGTTTGACAGCGAGGTTAGATGCTGTTAAAGGAGTTGATGGCGAGGTCAGACGTTCTACTTAATATGGGTACCTGGCGGCAATGTCAGAAGTTCGTATCGCGGTTGTCAAATTTCCGGGTCCTTGGGTATTCAACCGTCTCTTACCTTGATTGTATGAAAGTCGCTTATCTTTCATCCCTTTAGGTCTAAGTCGCTTGAATAGGGGCAGCTGTTGTACCCCAAAATTTGACCGACCTCTCTGGCTTATGTTTTATTTCATTGCATCAGCACATACATAAGCATTGCATTGCATAGCATTTTGCATTTCACAGGGGATCAAGAAACGTGTGTCTAACCAAAATTACCGATGGTTTTTAACCTGATCAAGGAGGTTATATTCAAGTCACCAAGTGGTTACCCTTATCGAAGACAAGTCAAGGTCCTTAAAGACAAACAGATAAGCATATGTGATTGTCAGGGGCAGAAAAAATAAAAAAAATATGTTGTTCCCACTCATCATCCAATTTTGTGTAAGGTTGAAATACTCGCGTATAAGGTATATGCCTGAGGATCCAATTAAGGTTTCTACTTATGCGAGTTGTCGGGTGGCGCTAAATTCAGACGATTCATGGCTGAGAAATCACCAAAGATCAGTTCATTTTCAGTTAGAGCCTTAGGCTCCGTAGTTCACGTCTCAGGCCATTATCTTTTAATTTAGAGACACTTATTGCTCATTTGGTTCCTGGTGAAGGGGTTATTTACATCAGTGCACGCAACAAAGTTTGGAAATTGATTCAGTGATGGACTCATGTCAATATAAGATTCTATTTCATTTCAATTTTAAGGTATTTCGGGCATAAATCAAAAGTGTGAGAGGTGGAGGTGCAAAGCAAAGTGTATACAGGCTCAATAGCATTTTATTCAAAGTCATTGAATTTATGATGAGGATCCAAATTACCCAAATTTTATTCATAAAAAAAAACACACATACAATTATAGCCTGTGTCATTACAAAATCCCACAATTATAATCCCATTAGTCCATACAAATTCCCTTTCCATACACTTGAAACCCGTTTCCTTCTATCCAACTCATTCACACTTACGGTAAAAAAAAAAGAACTATCACCAAATCCATGTCACAAAAATTGTTAAGCCAAGTCCACATGATTTTTCACTCAAGCCCATTACATTTACAATTAAGAGAAAATTGAAAAAAAATTCTACATAGGTACAATCACAACTTGCCATGACCCCACCATATCACTACAAACCAAAGCAATTTTGTAGCATAAAAAAACAGGCCACGCGCACCAACATTTACTGCCAAACGTACTACCTGTTGTTACCACTCCAACAAGAACCTGCTGCAACAAAAATTGTTAAAACAATTACAAGTTACAAATTCATTCAAACCCTATACATTCAGTCTTAGCTACAAATGATAAAATTAATGAAAATACTAGGAAACAAATCTTTGTTAAACTTCTCCTAAGCATTGACCGTAGGGAAACATCAGAAACAGGCTCTGGAAAAAACAACTCAGGTTCCACAATTCATATTGGATGTGATGATTGAGTCAGGACATGGTGGACAGTGTAATATTATTTGCACTCAACCAAGGAGAATAGCGGCTATTTCTGTGGCTAAAAAGGTAGCTGATGAGCGGTGTGCACCTTCACCGGGTTCTGATGGCTCCTTGATCGGCTATCAAGTTCGTCTTGATAGTGCCAGGAATGAGAAAGCAAGGCTTCTGTTCTGTACAACAGGCATCCTTCTGAGAAAATTGATGAGGAACCGAAGCTTGACGGGTATTACTCATCTCATAGTTGATGAAGTTCATGAGAGATCTTTATTGGGTGATTTTATTCTAATTGTGTTGAAGAATCTAATTGAGAGGCAGACCAGTGAAGGCTCTTCAAAAGCCAAAGTCATTCTGATGTCAGCGACTGTTGGATTCAAGTTCATTTTAAAAATACTTCGGTTATTGCCTTGTGGTTACTGCAGAAGGCAGGACTCATCCAGTGACGACATACTTTCTTGAGGATATATATGATCAGATTAATTATAGACTGGCTTCAGATTCACCAGCTTCTTTGGCAAATGAAGCATTTTCTAAAGGACAGAACTTGCAAAGAGCGTCTGTGACAAATAGCAGAGGGAAGAAGAATCCAGCCTTATCTGCATGGGGTGATGAGTCTTCGCTCTCTGAGGAGCATTTTAATCCACATTTTGCTCCCAGTTATTATCAGTCATTCAGTGAACAAGCCCGAAAAAAAAAATCTAAAAAAAAAGTGAATGAGGATGTCAGTGATTATGATCTTATTGAAGATTTGATATGTTACATTGATGAAAGTTGTGGTGAGGGTGCCATCCTTGTCTTCTTACCGGGAGTGTTTGAGATAAACCACTTACATGATTAGTTAGCAGCGTCGTACCAGTTTGGTGGGCCATCTTCTGGTTGAATTATTCCCTTGCATTCATCTGTTGCGTCAACTGAACGGAAAAAGTTTTTTTTGCGCCCTCCAGGAAATATACGCAAAGTTTGTTATAGCAAATATAGCAGAAACCAGCATAACAATAAGTAATGTGATATATGTAAGGAGAATTGTTATATTCCACAGAAGAAACTGTCTAACCTGGTTGAAGATTGGATTTCTCAGGCAAATGCAAGGCAGCGTCAGGGTACTGGACGTGTGAAACCTGGAATTTGCTTTCGTTTGTACACTCGTTGTAGATTTGAAAAAAAAACTCATGCGTCCTTATCAGGTCCCAGAGATGCTTCGAATGCCATTAGTTGAATTGTGTCTGCAGATTAAGTCACAAGTCTCCATTGGTGTATCCTAAGGATGAGAGGCAGAATGTTGAAAGAGCAAAACAAATATTGTTGAATGAAAAGCAAGATGGGCCCGGTGATGTAAATGGTATCGATAAGCAACCTGACCCTTTACTTATGATGATAGCTTACAAAAGATGGGAGACTATTTTGAATAAGAAAAAGAGGTAAAGCTGCACAACAATTCTGCAGTTTATATTTTCTGAGTAGCCCAGTTATGTTTATGATAAGGGAGATAAGGATACAGTTTGGAACTTTGCTAGCAGACATTGGCCTCATTACTCTTCCAAAATTTAATCAGGTGAATGGCAAAAAGATAGGTCTTGACAGGTTTATACCCCAATGTAGCAGCTGGTGAACAAGGTATTGTCGCAACTGCTCTCAGCAGCCTTAAGCGGCCTCTTAGCTCTGTGAATTCTAGTCGTACGTTCTGGTTTGATGGAAGAAGAGAAGTTCATCTCCACCCATCTTCTATCAACAGTAACACAAAAGTATTAAAGCATCCTTTTCTTGTCTTCCTTGAAAAGGTTGAAGCGAACAAAATATTTATAAGAGATACTTCATACTCAATTTTGCTCTTTGGAGGGTGAATCAATGATCAGCATCAGACTGGACTGGTCATCATCGATGGATGGTTAAAATTGAATGCACCTGCCCAAATAGATGTCTTGTTCAAGGAGCTACGATTGGCTCTACATTCCATTCTGAAGGAGCTTATTAGAAAACCAGAGAATGTAATCGCTCCAAACGACGAGACAGGTCAGCAGTCTACGGTTGAACAAACAATGCTTTCTCATCAAAGACTGAGACACAGGAAATAATTTCCACAGGATGATACGCTTGTTCAAAGTGGTCCAGTGTCTTCTGAGTCGTTTATTAAGAATGATATCAGACATCAGTCTGTTCTTGGCCAACCAAGTAATTCCAGAAGTTTATCTCGTGGTTCACTGCCAAGTGAAAATACAGAAAATTTGGCTGGAATAAAGCAGGGACAAATCAATGCTCCTCCCCGAGATGTCAATAATAGCACAAGGACTGCTTCGAGTTTCCAAGTGGACAAGCGTGGCAGCCGAAATGTAGTTGGAAAGAGCAGCAACACTTCATCCAAAACTAAACACTCAGAAGTTCTGTCTCATATCAAAGGTGCACTTCTTCATTCAGTTTCAGAAGATATTAGAAGACAAGTTTTGACATATGGTGATAGGAAACCTGTGGAGGATCTTTTTTTTGAAAGCTGTGGACCTCGCGAAATGTTGATTATGAAGTAATCTCAGTAAACCGCCATGTTGATGTTGAACTAAGTCAGCTTTGAAAAAAACCAGCACCTTGAGATTAGTCAACAGATTTGCCAAAACATCCCGAGGTTCGCTGACGGACTTATCACCATTGTTAGCACCATCGACTTGTGACTGGAGATGACTGTCAACAAAAAGAATTTCATAAGCATTTCATCAATAAATAGATTAGCCACATCGTTCACAAAACGAAGGATCAGCATGAGAATACGGCACGGTCAGAGTTAGGCAAAACAATACAAATTCAAATGACTCAGAGTTTAAGTCACGTTTTACCATAGTGTTTATTTAAGTCAGAATTTTGAATATACACTTTGTTTTAATTAGAACAACAAAACAATGAGAAAGTGGGACCACATACTTATGTTAGCAAAAATGGCAAAAACACCAGCAGCAGAAGATCCATAGCAGGTTTAAATACAAAAACGGAATAAAGCAAACCATGGCAAAAAACACAACCATGATGGAGCAGAGGTCTCAGAAATTGTGGCAGAGGGTGTCTGCTAAACCTAATTGGATTGGATATATATATTGGTTACTATTTATTCAAAGGAAAAAACCCTAACAAGAGGCAGCAACCACCCTCTCTCACAGCTCATCTTCATCCCTCAACAAAAAAAAGCACACATAAACAAAACGAAAAAGGAGATTGAAGAAGGAGCTCACCTGTGTTCTGTATCAACAATCTGGTGGTATTGCTCCTACTCTGTAAGTATTCTGTTACTCTTCCTGTCTTCATAATCTTAATCTGTATTGTTTGGATTGTCTTGTTTCCTGTCTTCATAGTCTTCATAATCTTGCCGGAAAATCCTCAAACACCAACATTATTCCGAGACTCACCTCTCTCACCCCTCTGAACATTGTCCTTTCCATACCTTCAACCCTAATCATTCTTCACCTTCAAACTTTGCAAACACCTTCAACTAATAAAACAAAAATCCAATCAATACTTTAATCTTTCACCAATAACAACCCTTTCTTCGACACCACTTGAAAATCCCCTCAAGACCGATACCCGTATCTCAACCCCAAATCAATTTCACAACAACCTCCACCTGAAACAACCGTAACACCTTCTCCGAAACCCTTCACCATCTTCATGCACCCGTAAAAACCCGCCGCTGGAAACTCAACCGAAGCTCACCAAAAAACACCACTCACCTTCTTCGTTCAACCTTCAGAACACCGTGAACCATTCTTAATCGACCCAGATTTTTTCATCACCCTTTTCACAACGTAAACCCCCAAATCCCTTAACCCAAAACTTTCCGTCACCGCTCAACAAAACCAACAAACTTCCGCCACAAATCCAACTCGGAACCCACTACCGTTATCCCCAACAGGAACCGATCCAGAAATCCCCATTCATAAACAGCCCTTCAGCGAAATTTTTCAACCCCTCTGACCCGTTTTCGAAATTACCCAGAAATTTAACCGTGAAACCCAAATATCCCAACCTCAACCTTTCTTCGAGCTCACAGAAGCTGAAGCTCACAATCTCGCCGCAAAAACGAAATCCAAATCGCAAACCCTTCAGATCAAGAGAGAAATAAAAAATCGAATCAGAGAGATTGAGAGTGAGAAACGATGAAACAGAGAGAGATAGTTTGGGTTGAAAAGTGAGGAAGACGAGTGTTTTGTTTACTTATTTTGATTGGGAGCTTTGGGTTTCGAAGCCCGTTTATGTTCTTTTCGGTACTGCACCCCTCATATCATCCAACACGCACCCTCTTTTGTTTTTTTTCTCCGTTATTAACTTTTTTTAAAGAAATTATTTATTTATTTATTTATTTATTTATTTCCTTCTTTTAATTTGTTAATATAATGTATTTCAGCCTATATTTATGTAACTATATTGTTGAAACGTATTTTTACTTATGGTTCTTATTAATTATGTATTAGTTTCTTTCAAAATAGTTCGTATATACATAAGTTTATTTTATATTTAACATTCTGTAAATTTTTGTTTATTTTATTTTCCATATTTATGTATACATGAAGTTTTTAAATCCAACTTTCTAGGAAAAGTTCATAAATATTTTCTATTGAAATTTGTTTTTTTTTTAAAAATTTACATATTGTGGATATTAGATGTTGTTTCTCATTTAAGCTTTCTATCCCATTTCCCTCGTTCGGGTCGATGACGAGACCTCCGTAATTCATTATCAGTCAAATTATTGATGAGTAATGTTGGATCTGAGACCACCTCTTTTCTCTCCTCGCTTCTTATCCCAACTCGATTCAAAAACATTTTCAAACCAACTTCAAAATCAAATCATCTTTGTATTGAACTAAACAAGGGGGTTATGTCTAGACTTTCTTCCTCTCCGAGTGTTGGAATGCCCACTGTAGTGAGGGTGGTTTCGACACTCATCTTTCAATGCGAAAACGCTTCCCATCCATTTTCAGATCTCATCTCCTTAAGATCAATTCCTTGTATTGAATTAAAAAGAGAGGATTGGGTGTAGACCTCTTCTTCTTCGAGCGTTGGGATACCCACTGTAGTGAGGGTGGTTTCGACGCTCGTCTTTCAATACGAAGACGTTTTCATACCATCTCTCCTAAAACCTCGGTCTCGTACCGAGTCTTTTTTTCAAACCATAATAATTTGACTTCTCTTTGTATTGGACTAAAGAGAGAGGATTAAGTGTAGTCTTCTTCCTTTCCGAGTGTCGAGATGCTCACTGTAGTGTGGGTGATTTAGACACTCGTCTTTCAATATGAAGACGCGACTTCTTCCACTACCTCTCCTTTCACAACTTCCTTCCGCACCTTTCTCACCTAAAACCTCGGTCCTGTACCGAGTGCATTTTCAAATCCTTTCATAACAAAAACTTGAATGGTCGTGGAGTGGTTAGGCGTAGGCCTTCTCCTATCCCGAGTGCTGACGTTTACCGTAGGGTTCCCTGTCGCAAAGCACTTACCATTCAAAACCAAAAACACTAATAAGAGAACGAAGCTCTCTTTATGTTGAATTAAAGAGAGAGGATTGGGTGTAGACCTCTTCTTCTTCGAGTGTTGGGATACCCACTGTAGTGAGGGTGGTTTCGACGCTCGTCTTTCAATACAAAGACGCCTCGTTTGCCACACCTTTTCATAAACAAAAACTTTGAGATAACGAATTGGGTACTACCCGTAGGGGTTACTATCCGAGGACTTATCTCGCCCCTAAAAACAATCCAATCAATCAAACGTGACTTCTTGCCTCGCATGGCGAAAACCTAATCATTTCAAAAAGGATATGTTACGTCCGTTCTACCGCAAACAGGTAACGCCTAAGTCTCCAACGAGCGAGCAGCGAAACACCTAACTGCTAGAATGCGCACGATAGCATCATCCATAAAAAACATCAACAAACCGTAAGCCGAACTACGGCTGCTCCGATTCTTTACTTCGTTCAAGTAAAGATACGTAGGCACAAGGGCCACAATCCTTGCCGAGCATATCCCCCCCATATCTGTAGTTCCCCGAACTACGTTGACTCTGATTTTCTCATACCTTTTGAGAATACGTAGGCCTAGGACCGCGAAGTCCTACCGAGTCCGTCCTTTCTCTTCTTCCCCCCGTTACCTTTTTTTTTGTTTCTAACCCTTCTCTCTATCTTTTGGAACACTTCTTATAGCATAATGTTTAAGCATATAAATTCACACATCAACAAACAAAAGGTTCCCGTCGAGTACGATGGATGCGAGGGGTGCTAATACCTTCCCTTCGCATAACCGGCTTCCGAACCTGTTCTTGGTTGCGAGACCATCTTATCCATTATTTTCTTAAGGTTTTCTCGATATTTTCCTTTCCCCACATGGGATAAATAAAGTTCGGTGGCGACTCTTCTGTCCTTTCTTTTTGCCTCCCAGTCGTTGCATTTTTCGAGTAGCGACACCCACCCGAGGTGAGAGATATCTCGTTGTGTTTCTTGCAGAATTTGTGACTTTGATCCTTTGTGTGTTGCATCAGCATTTTGCATTGCATTTCATTTGCATCTCATTTTTGCATATCCATCCTCAGCCGGAACAGAGAGCTCACCAGTCTTTTGTCCAAACCCGCAGTTGATTTCAGTCAGCTTGATTGAACACTTAAAATTTTCAAAAAAAATAGTGAACATCTTTAAAAAATGGTTGGGTACAAAATTGACCCTCATTCCATTGTTTTACAAATCGTAAACTAAACCACGATATAATCCTCAAAAGTCCTAATTCAAGTAAGGTTTATCTCGAAAACATACTCAATGAGATAACGTTTCCTGATTCCTATTGAGCTATGCTCAAATTTGGTATTGGCTTTATAAAAATAAATCTATATCCTAACTAGTTATTCTGTCACAAGTTATCGCGATATTTCTTTTCAAATAAAAACTTCAAGGAAAACATATATGTTGCATTAACAGTTTCAGAATTAACATTCCATACGTGTTGATTTTTGCCAATGTCATAGAAAGTTTAAATATGAGCATCAATAAGTTTTTTCTATTGGAACTTGAAGATTCTGCTAGACAGGGGCAAGTTTGTTTCCATTTGGTTTGTTCTGTACAAGTTTGACTTCGCCTATAGAGCAGGTTTAAAGACTCAGCCATAATACCGTCAATCAGGGACAGTTACATCGAGATTCGACGAATCTCTCTAAGAGTTTGAAAACAGTGGGACGCCATGTTTTCTGTAAAATCCTCTTGGAACGACTTCTTCTCATAACCATATGACTTGGGACAATTGAGACGCAAAGATTATCTTATCCATTCACAACACCTGTTGTTTAAATGTCGACTATTACGCAGTTCATCAAGGCAGAATTACTTTGTTCTTACAACATTCTTCATTCGTGCCCCTGGTGAATTTTATTTCTGGTGGTCATGACATTCTCCGATGAATCTTCTCAATACAAGAATTCTTCAGCTTTTCGATGTCGGAATTCCCAGTGATCTGCTTGACTTCACCTCCTCAATGAAGTGGATGATGTTTAATTATCAGTGAATCTTCCTAACTTCACCTCCCCGATGAAGTGGATGTTATCTTACTCCTCAGTGGATCTTCTACAACGCCGATCTTCCCCAGCGGAACGAATGTTTATTTCATCCCCGTGAAGTTTCTACAACATTTTCAACAACTATGATGATCCAGGATTCCTTATCAAGATGGATATTTATTTTATCCCCTGTGAAACCTCGATTCAGGATAACTGATTCATCCTAACAAACTCTTCAAGAAAGATCAAGATGTTATATCCTCAAGAGGAATATTTTCCTATTCCCCAGATGAATATTTGGAACCCTAAAGCAGGATTGTGATCCTATATTTAGTTTTCTACCTATCCTTAGTGATACTTCTATCTTCAAAGATTGGTCGGATGTTTGTTTTAGGATGTTTATTTCATCTCTGTTTGCCTCTTGTTGTTTATTTTGTCAGCATATCATACATATAGTATATAGATAGATAGCATGACATATGCATTTTGCATCTTTGTGTTTGTTTATTCTGTCACTTTGGCCGTGGTTATCCCCGAGTGGTTGGGCGCATCTTCTCCTTCAAATTAGAGTTGTCAGCCTTAGGCAAAAAAAGCGCCATATTTCTATTTCCCCACAGAGTTCGATCCTCGTGGAAGACGGTTGCTTTAGCTAAAATACCATTTGAGTTCATACCTCAATAGTCGAGTCTTACTTGGCAGTTTCTCTTCAGTTATTTCCTGAATTGAACTTCGATCCTTGGCAATCACATTGTGGACATCTCCAACTTTTGAATCTGGATTAAGTGTGCATTTATTTTGCACTTTGCTCCCCAAGAAGGGTCTTTATGAAGATCACTATTGAAGACAGGTATTTCTTCAACAGTATTATCAGAATGCCTCAACAATTTACATCTGGATTGCAAGCAATCTCTTTATTTGAGCAACTCGTTTTGATCAGGATTTCATTCAAAACGATAAATGGCAGTCTCCACAAGACGTTATGTCCATCCTCAATGGATTTATCAAGATTATCTACTCATCAAACTGCATCTGTTTGGAAAGCCGTCAAAGATGTCGAAGACTCTGCAGATATTTTCTCTTTATTTGAGAATTTGCACTTCAAGAGTCATATTTTTACAACTACAACAAAGACACTCCTTAGGAATGCATTCCCCAGTGAGTCTATCACACAAGCTTTAATTCCATCGAATGTCATCCCTCCCGAGAAGTTCGATGAAGTTTATTATATTCGATCTCTCTTTATCTGAGAGGACATATTTCGTAAATTAACCGGCTTACATCTCTTCCGAAGATCCCCGGTGAAGCTTTACGATACCCAGTACATCATGGATTACCGCTAAAGTTCTACAATCTACAATGACATTTTAATCCTCTGTGAAGATGCTCTCACGAGTTTTCATCATTTCAGGTAGAAACTAAGACCAGCTCATGGCATCCAGACCATGACGCTCGGGGAGGTTTATTTCGAGAAACTGAGACCCGTTCATGGCATCCAGACCATGAGGCGTGGGGGGGTTTATTTATCCTTTCAAACAGTCATTCAAACATCTCTCTTTTCCTGGATAATATTGGCAGTAGATTTCCAGAAGACCTCGGCAGTAGGTATTTCTTTTCATTTCCTGGCTAATCTCGACAATAGATTTCTAGAAGACCTTGGCAGTAGGTATTTCTTTTCATTTCCTGGATAATCTCGACGATAGATTTCCAGAGGACCTCGGCAATAGGTATTTCTATTTAATTTCCTAAAAAGTCTCGACAGTAGATTTCTAGAAGACTTCGACGGAAGTATGTCTCCAGCAAACTTCAACACAGAATCTCGGCAGCAGATTCCCTAGAAATTTTAACAGTAGATACTTTGGCAAAAGTATTCTCAATTAAAGTTACAAGTCTCGACAGTAGACTTCTCCTGCTGATAATTACATTTGACATATCTAGCAGGTTTCTTCAAGTGGATTAATTTTCTCGCAAGTTCTTCACAACACGTGTAGGGTTACCTTGTAATTGTCAATCGTTGATCTTTCCTCGTGGAGTCTCGCTTTGTTAAGCCCGTTTTTCCCGTGTGTCGTGTCCGGTTCTCCCCTGTGACATATTTTCTCCACAGGACCCTCTGTCTTGCATTCTCATATCATTGGATATCATATGCATTCGGTAGTTTCTTAGAGCCAAAAATTCGTGCAATGTTTGTATTTAAGTCCCTCCTATCACGTCGAGACGAAGATTTCAATCTCCATATCTCCGGATAGAAGAAACTTAAATAGGGGCATCTGTCGCACCCTAATTTTTGACCTTAAGATTCCACCTCCTTGCAGTTTTTTTCTTCTTGCCTATTATCTTCTTACTTTTGTGTGCGACTAACAAGTGTGTGCAGATATATTGATTTCAGGGGTAGATTATACTTATTCTCACAACCAAGCATTTTTAGGACATAATCAATGTGATCCAAGGATCCTAAAGTTTCCTACTGGTTTGAACCTTATAAGATTGACTAACTGGTTCTTCTGTGGCACTAGGGTTGGAACGTATTAATGTCACTTTACTCAAGGGTTTCAAAAGCCCCAGTATATACCACGAAGAGAATTGGGGTGTTCCCTCCCCTGGTGTTGAATACAATTATCTGGATTTGTATCTTTATGGTTTGCGTACCAAGTCCATCGTCATTTAAATCTTTCTTTGTGCGGGTAGGGAAGGCTTAAAATATGATTCATTTAAGTTACATGTGGCCCATCTTCAAATCTATGAGTCTTGGCAAGCAAAGTTCCATACTCTAACATGAAATTATAAATTGTATGCTCATTCAAGTTACAAATGTCAAAGTGCAAAATTGAGCCCAAATTACAAAGTACATATTCGGGTGATTAGTCCATGATTATTCAAGACGCCCAAGTTACAAATTCAAGGAGTTTTTTTTCATATGATTTTAATCAAATGCACGCTAGGTTCAGGACCATTATTTCAAAACCACATGCTATAACAATTATGCATCGAAGTTTATACACAAATATTGGGCCACAATGGAATTTAAGTGAAGACTCAAATTATAAAGGCAATTTGATTTCATTTCTCAAAGGCTTACACGTGCAAAGATGCATTCAAACTCCAAAGGCCACATCTTAGTTTTAATCTTGTTATGCTACATTCAAATCCAAAAAACAACAAAGCAACACATTTCCCTCACAAATGACGATATGGAAAATTATTTTGTTATTACAAATAAGTGATACAATGAGATATTGGGTTTGACTAATGTTTTCCTCAAGATAAGGAAGGTGACAGACACATCAATAAAATTCCCCAGGTACCGTGACCCCTTTATCAAACAGGTGTGCAACCCGGACCCACTGTGTGCTGCTTTGATTACCTACAAAAATGCAAATGTAAGACATCAATGGAAGCTTATATGGTGTTTCTTACGCACGTTTTTAAGAAAGGAAAATGTAGAACATCATTAAATACCATTTCGTAAATCGAGTCTTGGCCTTGTACATTTCATGATGTTGCCTTGAGATAAACATGAACCTGATGATGCTGTTGAAATACTAAGTTTTTTCCCCTGAGTTTATCGTTGGAAGAAGTGACAACTTCCTCTTCCATGTTTGTGTTCTCTTAATAATTTGTATCTCAGCCAACATATCCCCATGATACGCACCATCAACCAAAAAGAAAACATCTTGTACAAGAGCGCAATTACTCGACGATCTCAACATCAGCTGCATTTTCAAAACCATCACGATTAACACCCTGCAACATAACCAAATAGAAATGGATTTATCAGGCCACAACCAATGAGTCAGAATGCCGGTAGTGAACATGGATACATCCTGGTCCTCTAAGACAGTAAGCTACTTCCAAATACGATTTCATAATTGTGCAGTTAGAAAATTAGATAGTACTTGTCGAAGCCCGAAGAAATATAGAAGAGTCTCAAGGCAGCCAAATGCGACTTTTTGTTCGCAAAACACTTCAGAATAGTCACCTTCAGAATTCCTGCAGGCAATCACCACAACTAGAGTCAATAACCAATTAAGAGAAGGAAAGAAGAGAACTGGTTCAGAAATAAGTGTGTGGTGGTAAGTGTTACCGGATGTAACCGAGTGCTGGATACAGATTTCTTTTCTTGCCTCGAGAAGGAGATTTGTAGTGTACCTCCGTTTCACCCCCGACAGAAAATCACTTGCGGCACAATGTACAGCTAGACGAAGTTCTTTTTTTGTGCAAATTACAAATGATTGGTATGCGAACCATGTTGTCCCTTACATCTCCACCAATTTAGGACATCGAATCCGACCTGTTCAATGAAAAAAGAAAAGTCCTTTAAAACGCCGAGTATCCAACGAACATATTCGAGTAAAGAAGGAATTAATTTTTTTGATTCAAAGCCTCCCTCATCTCGCCTCCAGTCAGAGCACCGTTGAGTTTTGCTTCAAGAAATAAAACCGAGCCTGTGAATTCTGGTCCCTCAAGCTTGATACCTGCCAACAAGCTCTCTTCTAGTACTTCCCCAGCTAGCTCTGTTAGTGACTGGTCTTCATAGGCATCCGTTTCAGCTTTAGTGCATAAACACATATGTAACAGTTCAAGGTCTAACATGGGTGAATTTGTTCTCCGTGAAGAAGTCCAAGCCACCAATAACCTGAGGTCAAGAGGGAGATAAATATAGTGATTTTTCAACGGAAAAGAAAGCAAGGTTCAAAAGTGAAGTAATGGCATCAACACTATTCCAAGACAAGATTGAGACAAAATCAATTAGTTTCCAAAATCGGGTAAACATGTCTCAACTGCAATAGGAAAGTCTTTAAGCCCTTACGTTAATTCGTTCTTTGAAATAAAGCTATAAGAAGAGGATTGGAGATTCAAAGTGATCACGGGAATGAATCCAGAGTTCAACAACAAAAATCGCAGAATCCACAGTAGAAAGCCTAATGTTCGAAAACCCTAAAAAAATAAAAAAGAGGAAACTCAGCTTTTAGGATCCGCCGCGCTCATCTGCTGAAGAACATCACAAATTCCACCATGAAACCACCATCGTCAAGACACCGTGAAGCCATCCGCCAGGAACTGCCGCGGACCACTGTCGCTTCACTGTTTTTGGGTAACCATTTTTAATCCATCGGCTGTTAGATCTGGTTAATTGTTCTTTTGTTGTTTTGTTTGTTCACAGGTTTGTAAATTATCGAAGAAATGGAGGAGGAGCATTCGCGAAGGAAGAGAGGAGAAAATCTGAGTAACAGAAGTGAGAAAGAAGCGAGAAAGAGGGCGAAAGGAGGAGGATTAGAGAAGAAGATCAGGGAAGAGAACTTCGAAGTGAGGAAGAGGATGAACAACACTGAGAGGGCAAAAGGGGGGTCAATTTGGGGATTAGGTTTTTTTCAATTTTGTTTTTATGTTATTGTAATCTAATGTATGCTCACACACCACAATTCCGTACACCCACGAGATTATCACCGTCCGATCTCATCGCACGACTTCACGATGCGTCCACGCGTTATTTCGCCTGCGCCTGTGCACACACAACCATTCACCCTTTAACCTTTCAGCTAATCACTAATTAACACCTTAATTGTTTTTTTATAAAATTAACTAATGACTCTTTTTTTTTTTTTTTAAATTAACCTTTTATTCATTTAGTTTTATCAATTAAATTAACCTTTTTAATCAACTTTTAATTAATCAACCTTTCAGAATATCTTTTTATTATTATTATTATTATTATTATTATTATTTTCCCAGTAAAACCTTTAAAAAAAATAATAACCTTTTTAATTAGAATCATTTGTTTTTTAACCTATTTCATATAATCTAATTCAACTTTTATTTATTTAAAATCAATTTAATAAATAACTAAAACCTTTTTTTAAATATTAGAAAACATTTTTCTTAAGTAAATTAACTTTTTATATGATAATAAACAACCTTTTTTTTCAATTTAAATTAATTTATTATCTTTCACGATAATAAATAAAAAACCTTATTTAATAAAATCCATTTCGCCCTTTTTAATATAACCTTTTAGTTATAATTATCTTGTTTAAATAATTAATAATTAAAACTCTTTTCTACTTAGTAAACATTCTCATTTATCCGAACACATTTCAAAACCTGTCTAATTTATTTATAATCTAATCTAATTTCATAAAATAAGGCTAATCAAAATAATATAACTTTTTTTATTAAAATCAATCAACTAAAATTAATCAACATCGAAATGTAATTCGATCGTACACGCTTTTGTCTCCTAGCTCCGATTCTATGCACGCATTCACTTTCACTCACTTAGCGTTTTCATGCGTTTGTGTATGAATTTATTTATCTGCTTTTATTTTCCGCAGTTTATCATTACCGCAATTTACTCTTATCGCATTGCATGAGTGTCCAAAGGAAGAACCTGCGCGTAACGTAAAAATTGCGCGTATGCATCTCATTCGCATCATATCCCCCATTGATCCTTGATCCCATTCAAGTTGATTTTTTAAGATAGATCCTACCCATAGGAAGGACCTTTGTCTTTTACTTTTACAACATAGATAAACAAATCAACTCAAGCAAACATTATTCAAACACCATTAAAGAATAAGATGTTAATCATCTTAAGCGAGATAAAACTTCAGTCCCACATCCATACATTTCTACAATTCGTGGTGGCCTAATTAAGTAATCTCCCTTAAAATGACAACTCACCTTTTCTCCTAGACCCAATCAATCAACTACCCTTACCCTTAGGAACTTTGACCACAGTCAAAGAACTCCTTAAAACCCTTTAGTGGAACTACAAAATACTCTGATTCCATTTCCGTCAGGATATGTAGGCATGAGATGTGATATCTTATCGAGTATACTTAGAAATAAACCCCTAGGTCTTTCACCCTTAAGCAGATAAACCTTAGCAATAAACAACATTAAAACAAGAGGTTCTTGTAGAGTACTACAGAAACTTAGGATGCTAACACCTTCCCTAAGTTTAACCAACCCCGAACCTAAAACTCACTAACCTTTGCATTTGCATTGCATTGTGGGTATTTTGATCTTTTTCCCTTCCTTTGGACAAATCAAAGATCGGTGGTGAAATAAAAGAATTAAGATTCAAATTAAATCAATAATTTGACATCCAATTCTCACCGCGACACTTTCAACCAAATTTTTACTAGAAGCTTAGAAATGTAGAGACTGTTGAACGACGTTCTTTTCCTTGCACCGATCTTTGTAGAGACGACAAAACTAGGTACTTAATTAATTTTTATTTGCCGCTTTACCGCTTCAACAAAATGACCCCGTTTTTGGGGATTGTGTTTAGATATTGAATTGCATTGCAACAATTTCTATATTTTTGAGCTTTGTACAATTTTTTATATTGTATATATATTTGTGTTCCTTTTACGTTTGCTCAAGCGTTGGTTAAGTTAACTGTTGGTGAAGGAACATCGACAAAGCCAGAAAGCAAAAACAATTAGCCACACCAAAGGAAGTAGCGAGAGGGAGCATATCTTTGTTATACCTTTTTAGAGTAGTATAATTATTAAAGAGTGAAGGTGGATGGAAAACTTGAGAAACGTTTCCATCTTTGAAAAACCATGTTGTGCTGATGCCGCTTAGCGCAACCAGACCGCGTTTAGTGCACTCTGCTTTACATACAAAAATATCTCATCCATTTATCCACTTTCACCTGGTCTTTTGACTCATTTTAAACTTATTTTGTTTTATGTTTAGTAGTCATTTAATTTAAAGTTGTTAAGTTGTTAGAGACTTGTTTTGTGTTTTTCCAAAAGCTTGTTTTTTATTTTCTTGAAAAGACATGTGGTGATTGTTCAAGTTTGAGTGTGTCAACAAGAAAATGTCATGGTAATGATAAACGTTTGAAAAGAAAGTTTTATTGTCAAGGTATGTGTTTAGTGCTTTCTACAACATAACATGAACTTGAATTTTAGGCTTTCTACAAACAACAACAAGACTACATCATTTGAACACTCATGTGTTTTCACAGGATGCAATGTTTCCAACTTCAAACACTTTGATGCACTAATATTATAACATTGAGAGCATAATAGCCGACAAAAAAGCCATATTTACATTGAACTTGGTATTTCATGAATTGGATAAATTTATATGCATTGTTTTGTTTTACTGATCAAACTGTTGATTTAAATTAAATTATTATCAATCACTTTTTCTATTGATGCACATGTACCTACCTAACTAAAAGAGCCACAATTTTTCTTTTAGGGTTGATCAACCATCACGACTCATGTTTACACACCTTAAAGAAAACTAAAAACCAACCAATATAAAAGTTAATATAAAATGGACTACATCAACTATGTTTTATACATAATGACATGAATTTAATAAACTTTGATGCATATGATCTAAAGGCAAAAGAAAGCTGCACAAAATTCATACATTATAAATGCATAAACTTTCTATCCAACCTTTGAAATATATTTTGAGATTTGCCCATGATTTTGAAATGTGTACTTTATAGATTTCTTTTGTCTAACGAAATTTATTGGAACAATTGTTGCCATAAGACGAAATTCCAATGAGGAGAAAGAAAAATCCAAATTTTCTTCTTCTTTTTCTGCAATCTTCACTAAACAGATTTATGGATAAACACAAATCTTATCCGCATCAATATAAATTCATTATAATTTTTCATATTCTACGCTTTGTTAGTCCTATTAATCCTAAGTAGTATTCAAGTTACTCAATTTCTTTTTCATATTATTTTTTTTTATATAAAAAAAGTTAGATTTATTATATAGGTTATATTTTTTTTCCGCTTAATTAGTTTAAATTGTGTTAAAAAATTTCTTTCAATGACCAATGATCCCATTATTTTGAGATTAGTAAGCACACATTTTGTGATGTACTTGCGTTCTAAACCCATTTAAGTGATTAAACAAAATTTAGATATAGCTTAAATTTAGAACTAATTTTACAATTTATATATTTTTTAATTTAAAATTTGAATTTAGTATTTTTGAAAGTTTGAAGTTTTAATTGAAAAACATAAACTTTACTAATGCGGCGGCAAAAGAATAAATTTTAAAAAATGAAATACAGTAACCACGGTTTCTAACTTTGGTTACTTCTAACAGAATACAACTCATCCAACCCCACCCTAAACTAACTACGGTTAACCAGCACAACATTCCGATAAACCTCTCTATAAATAAAACCCAAATATTTCAAATTCTCTTCATTATCAGATCCAGATTTACAAGAAGGCGTCTTCATAAACGTCTTCGCTTTTTCTATCCTTTCTCTTCGTTCCATTCAGTTTTCTCTTTCAATTTCCATTGTTTTTTCATCACCGAAAATGAGAGAGTGCATCTCCGTTCACATCGGTCAGGCCGGTATTCAGGTCGGAAATGCATGCTGGGAGCTTTACTGTCTCGAACACGGCATTGGTGTAAGTCTTCGTTCCTAGCTTTTTATCGCTCTTTTTCTCTCGTTTTGGTTCAGATCTGTGATATGCGTCTAGTCTAGGATTTTTTTGAGCATTTTATTCGTTTCTAATTGGTTCAGATCTGAGGAAATTTGACCGTCATTTGATAGTTTTTTTTTTCTTTTCCATTTTCACTTAATTTTATCTGAATTGATTCCTAAATTGATTACTGGTATTATTTTGGTGTATCTGCTTTATTTTATTTGTTTTAGATCTCTATTCCCTGTGAGATAGCTGATTTTAATGTTTTCTATACTCATGGTTTTATCAGATCCGTTTGTTGTAATGTTATTTAAAATAAAATTTAGCTCCCGAAATTATAGTTTTAATCTTGTGGTAATTATTATATATTAAGCTTTATAATCACGTCAATGTAATTGTTATATATTAAGCTTTATAATCACGTCAATGTAATTGTTATATATTAAGCTTTATAATCACGTCAATGTTTGATGAATTGCTTAAATCTGTATCTGTAAATAAAAATTTGTATGAGGTAACTGTCTTATCTTTAATCAGAATGCTGTTTTATAGTTTTATCATAGAAATGATCTATGTCTGTTATTGTCATGATGCTGACATTTGAAATTCTGTGCACAGCCTGATGGACAAATGCCAAGTGACAAGACTGTTGGTGGAGGTGATGATGCTTTCAACACTTTCTTCAGCGAGACAGGTGCTGGAAAGCATGTACCCCGTGCTGTTTTTGTAGATCTGGAGCCTACTGTTATCGATGAGGTGAGGACTGGAACATATCGCCAGCTTTTCCACCCAGAGCAGCTCATTAGCGGCAAAGAAGATGCTGCCAACAACTTTGCCCGTGGTCATTATACCAGTATGTCTTAAACCTGAAGCATCTTTCAATTTTACATGTGAATCTTGTGTTATGTGTTTGAATGCTGTATAATTTATGTGTATATGTGATACTTTCAGTTGGGAAAGAGATTGTTGATCTGTGTTTGGATCGTATCAGAAAGCTTGCTGACAACTGTACTGGTCTCCAAGGGTTTTTGGTTTTCAATGCTGTTGGTGGAGGAACTGGTTCTGGTCTTGGTTCTCTTCTCCTGGAGCGTCTTTCTGTTGATTATGGAAAGAAGTCGAAGCTAGGGTTCACTGTCTATCCCTCACCTCAGGTTTCCACATCTGTTGTTGAGCCATACAACAGTGTCCTCTCTACTCACTCCCTCTTGGAGCACACCGATGTTGCTGTTCTTTTGGACAATGAAGCTATCTATGACATTTGCAAGCGATCCCTCGATATTGAGCGTCCTACCTACACCAACCTCAACCGTCTAGTCTCCCAGGTAGATTTTGCTTTCAAGAAATTATTTCAATTCTGATTGTCAATTTTTGTGATTTTATGATTGAGTGTTGTGCTAATACTTTATTTTTATTCGTGTTCAGGTGATTTCATCCTTGACTGCTTCTCTGAGGTTTGATGGTGCCCTCAATGTTGATGTGACTGAATTCCAAACTAACTTGGTCCCTTATCCTAGAATCCATTTCATGCTTTCTTCATATGCTCCAGTTATCTCAGCTGAGAAGGCTTACCATGAGCAGCTCTCAGTTGCTGAAATTACCAACAGTGCTTTCGAGCCATCATCCATGATGGCCAAGTGTGATCCTCGCCATGGAAAGTACATGGCTTGCTGTCTGATGTACCGTGGTGATGTTGTTCCCAAAGACGTGAACGCTGCTGTTGGTACCATCAAAACAAAGAGGACCATTCAGTTTGTTGATTGGTGCCCTACTGGTTTCAAGTGCGGTATTAACTACCAGCCACCCACTGTTGTTCCTGGAGGTGACCTTGCTAAAGTACAGAGAGCTGTTTGCATGATTTCAAACTCCACCAGTGTAGCTGAGGTGTTTAGTCGCATTGATCACAAGTTTGATCTCATGTATGCCAAACGCGCTTTTGTTCACTGGTATGTGGGCGAGGGTATGGAAGAAGGTGAATTTTCTGAAGCTCGTGAGGATCTTGCTGCTCTAGAAAAGGATTATGAAGAAGTTGGTGCTGATTCCGGCGACGGTGACGGTGGTGATGAAGATTTGGAGGATTACTAGAATCTATTTCAGATTCTTGTTTCCATGGTTTTATTTATTTATCTGTTATCTATGTGGGTGTTCTTTTGGATGCATAAAATTCTTATTTACCCAATATAAAAAGTTGGGTAAAGTTCTCCAATGGAAATGTTAAAAGCTTTGTAGTCGACACGTATTCTCTTTATTACTATCATTAAAATTTGCAGTTTTAAACATTCGTCATATAATTTATATATTTGTAATTCAAACCTTTTGCAGTAGTTATTATTTAGCACGATATTTAATTTTAAGTTACTTTTTCTAAATAAATGGTTCATATACCTGTAAGACTTTCTGCACGTCTGATTACCATGTAAACTTTCTATGCATTTCATTTTATAGAAAACAGTATATGATCTTAATTTAAAGAAGTAATTGAACTTTATGAGTATTAAAATGGAATTGAACTCATGTGCTCTTTGCTATAACCAAATAATTTAGTGATTATTAAACAATGGGGATTTGATCATCTTTGGGAGAAAGTAATTTTGATTTGATCATTTTGGGAGAGAATAATTTTAAACTCGTATGCAATTTTTTTTGTCAAGCAAATTCTATGTAATTATTTTTCTATATATTTAATTTAATTGAATTTTAACTGTTATTCTTGTATTTTAGAGCATCTTCAATAAAACAATTTATTTTTGGATTTTTGTAATTCTAATTGGATCCCACAATTTTATCTCATATATTAATATTTTATTTATATTAAATTTTATTTTAACTTAAAATGTTAATTAAATGATTTAAATTAATATTAATATAAAATAAGTATATAAAGAAATTAAATTAAACTTAAATTTTATATTAATTTTGAAATAAAAAGATAAAATTGTGAGAGAAAAATTTAAATATTAAAGATAAAATGATGAAATTGTGAGAATGAACTTGAAAATTGAAAAAAAAAATGTGAAAACAAAAATGTAAATTTTTTTAATTGAGCTTATTTATAATCAAATGAAGTGCTAAAAAAAAAACAAAGAATAAAAAGCTGTTTAATAATAAGGTGTAAACTTGCTAACATCCATGGTAAAATCGGGTGTAATATATCATATTTTTATATCCTATTTAAAAAAAATAGAGTGTAAACTTGCCAATATCCAGAATAAATATTGTTCATTTTACACCCGTTTTTTTATCAAATGGGAAGTAAATATGTTTAATTTAAATGCAATTATTTAAAAATTTACATCCGTTTTCTAAAAGAAACATGGTGTAATATTATATATTTATAGACTCATTTTAAATAAAAAATGGTGTAATATACCATCTATAAATGTATACATATAAACATTTATACCCGATTTCTATAAAATACGGTGTAATATACCATTTATGAATGTATATATGCAAACATTTACATCTGATTTCAACAAAAAATTGTGTAATATAACATCTATTTATATCTGTTTTAAAACTGGTGTAAATTTGTCAGACATTTCTCACCCATTGAATTCACACCCTCTAGTAACGAGTGTTAAATGTAAAAAAAAAAAGAGTGTAAATTACTCTTTCTGCACTAGTATATGACATAATATGTATAAAATGTATATGTGATTAATTGTTATTGATTTAATTCCAACATTTTTAGCTTACTCAAAATCATAACCTTTAAATTGAATTGAATTTAATGGTTAAATTAACATTTTACTTAATTAGTCATTCGATTAAAATTTAACTTAAATATTATAATTTTGAGTAAGCTAAAAAAAACCCACTCTTTAAAAAAAGCTTATTCTTGGAGCAAGTTGAACACACGTGCGCGCGCACACACACACGCACACACATACCTTCACGTGAGAAGTGACCCAATAAATATTCTATATTGGGATGGGTCAATATCATCTTCATCTAAATTCTTTGACAATTGCAATCTGGTCTCAACTGGAGTCGAAGTTGGGTTGCAATCTTGCATCTCAAATCTTTTGAATATTTTGCCTGCATATCTTCTTAGGTGCATCATTAAACCTTAACTACTCTTGTAGAATTCAATGCCAATAAAATATGAGAGACCTCCCAAGTATGACATTTCAAACTCCTTACTCAAGTTATGTTTGAAGTTTTCAATCTCCTTCTTGCAACTTCCTGTTATCAACAGGTCATCGACATAGAGGCATAGTATAAGCAATTCATACTGCTTCTTTTTACGTACACTTCATGCTCAGTCGTACACTTCAAAATTTTAATTAATACTAGGACGAAAGTTATGACACAAGAGTTGATTAAGAGAAGTCGTGTTGAAGACTCAATTAGAGTAAAAGAGAAAAGCATGGAGATTCTAAGAGAACGACTAGGAAGCAAACTTGAATTGGTCCTGAGTTCTCTTGAAGTTGTTAAGATGACTCAAGAGTTTATTAAAATATGCAAAAAGGACACTAATGGTGCTAAAGAATGTACAATTCATAAGTCTAAGGAAGTAGGAGAAGTCGCTATAGAGGCAAAAGTGGAAGCAGTATCTGCAGAGAAGGATGATGGGTCCAGAAGTTGGTTAAATGAAAGTCCAACTTATAATGGCAATGAAGTAGAAATTGTAGAAGAACTCGTCTCATTAGCAGGAGGATCAGGTACTGAGGCTAAACTCATTCATGAATTTAGTCTTAATACTTCATTGAGATAGTCATGGAATTATTGAAGAAACCTTTGGTCTAGGATGTAGAACCTGTTTATGTGTCTTGCTTACTTGTTTACGAATTTTTGTATGTTTTATACTTGTGAACTTATCATATTTCTATGCGTTTAAATGCTCTTATTTGTTATATGTTTTTGTGACAATTTAAAAGTTAAATGAAACTTGCTTTTGTTGGCTAAACTGATCATATAAATTGAATAAGAGAAACTTCATTGGAATTTAAAAATTACATGAAAAAAGATAAGACAACATGATAAATTAAGTCTATTCCTAGTCTTCTTTATTGCTTAAGTCATCTTTCTCAGTGTTACAAACATATTCCCTCAAGTATTGTTCTGCTTCCTCATCTTCAGAAGAAGGATCTTCAGAAGTATTTATGTGCTCTTTTGATCTTGAAGTATGTGCTTTATAGGTAGCCAATCTGGTTTGAACACCATTCTCGTCTTTCAGTTTCTGGCTCTCACTTGCGCATCTGCAATATGTTGTGCAAAATGTTCCTTAATTTCCAAACATCTCTCTTTTGCTGCTTCAGCCTTCTTCAGTAATTCAAACTCTCATTTGATATCGCGTCTCCCACTCTTGTGAAGCATGTGGTTATGAGACTTTCTTTTCATAACTATCTTTTGCTTGAAGAATTTTTGAAGAACTGGATGCATTTTTTAGGACTCTATATCGATTTGCTTTTATAGAGTGCTTTAAGTATTCATTTAAGTACATTCGTGAACCAACATTTATTGATCTTTTACCATCTTAGGAAAATGCATTTACTTGACTCTAACTACTATAAACCCTATAAAGTATTTGATCTCACCTGGTCAGAAAGGATCAATGGTCTGCCACACATTGTTGGATTGCAGCTTTCACCAGGGTTAAGGAGAAAGAAGGGGGTGTACCTGCAAGACACTCCGATGCTTAAGTGAGTAAAGGATCAGAGTGGGCGAGAAAATACAGAGAAGTAGGTGTAGAGAATACGATACCTGAACGTCTAGTGAAAGAGGGTATTTATAGAGAGACCCCAGCGCAGGGCCAACGATTACATCGCATTGGGCCAGACAACCAGGCCTAACCCAAGTAACTGCCAAGGCTTACATGGCGTGGTGAAGACCAGCATGTGGTGTTCGCCCTATATCAACTGCCCCGTGATCTTCAGAAGGTGGGCTGAGCAACTCTTTTGGAGGTGGGTAGTTACCTGATGATGTGTCCCCGCGTGGGGGAGCATGTGGAGAATGTGGGAGAAACGTGTGAGTCTGCCCATCAAAGGAGTCGTTTTCCCAACATATGTGGCTCGTGCCCGACATGGGAGGATTGAGTCTTATTGAGCCTCCCCAACATAGTGTTGGGTTGGGCCTTCCCGACTGAGGGGGAGGTCCCGACCCAATCCATAACAGTATCTTTGACCATCTCGCGATTGTGCACTTCTGATTTTCGTTTGCTTTAATTGTCCTTTCTTTTGTTTTTAAATATTTTTGATGTGACAAAAGGAGGAGAAAATGTAGAAGTATTTAAATAAAGATTTATAACCTTCAGATTCAATACTGCTTCAAACAATGTTAATGTTGTTCATATAATTTTCTATATCTACTGTTATTATGGTTATCTTACCCGGGTAATTAATTTTAACTTTTCTTGAATATAGAACTAAGGGGGAGCTTACACACACCAACCTTAGCCTATTAGACTCATAAGAAGCTTACAAACATCGCATTTTGATGTTTCTAAGAAAGTTAAAATTATAGTTTTCTTGAAAGTAATACTTATGATGGGTTTACAGAACTCGACTTTGGACTATGAGACTCAAGGGGGAGCTTACAAACCTCATACCCTGACGTTGTTGAGAAAATTAAAATATATTATAATATTTCTTAGAAGTAGAAATTAGGGGGAGTTTACATAAATCAACCTTTGATCTATCAGACTCATAGAGACCTTACAAACCTCATGCTCTGATGTTGTCTAATAAAAATTAAAATAACCCAAACATTGTCCTTTAAATACTTATGTTTGTCATCATAAAAAAGAGGGAGATTGTTAGAACAAAATTTGTTCATGACATATATCCTTGGTTTTGATGATAACAAAAGTATTAAAAGAACAATGGTGTTATCTAATGTGTGTTTAAGTATGCAGGCTCTTATGCTTAAAGAAATATATTCAAAATCTAATATGAAGGCGCACTTGAGAGAAGTTGAGTCACTTGATTCTAATGGTATAAAGTCTGAGGAACACTCTTAAAGTGATGTCTGGCACAAACTCTGAAGCTAAAGGCCTCAGCATCAGAAGAAGAAACACATTTTCTCTATACTTGGTGATTACATTAGCTTCTGATGATCGTTCGAAAGTAGTAGCAAAGCTAAAGTTGTCTGTACTGTAGAAAGCTGTAAGTGCTTTTGATTGGATGCATTTTGTGGCAAAACCTTAGAGTGTGTGGATGTCAGAACTAATGTTATGACACACAATATGCAGGGTAAGTAGTAAGTTGAGTTGGATGTCATACTGAATGTCATGACTCTGATCGTATGACATCAGGCGCACAAGATTAGTTTTCTGGTATTTAGGTTGAGGAAGCTCAGGCTAGAATTCAGGAAACTTTGTGGAAGCTCAAGCTGGAAGTCAGGAAACATTTTAGAAGCCCTGGCAAAATAAAATGTCCCTGACCTAAATGGTAAGTGCAGATTCTTGAAGAGAGGTTTTGGGTAAACCTAAATTCTGCACTTGGGCCCAAAGAATATCTGCTATAAATAACAAGATGATGAACCTCAATTATCAACACAGCTGGCAGATAATTCAAAAGGTGTAATTGTGAGTGAAGAGTTTTCTCTTCACGTATGTCTAGGAATCTTAGGAGTCCTTGTGTGCCAAGCAATTGTAGGTTGTATAATTGCTTTGGTTATTATGTATGAATTGTTGTGTTCATTGTCTCACTCAAAGATGTTAAGCAAGAGTGTGAGTTTCTTGATCAAAGCTGTGAAGCAAGATCAAGGTGTGTATGAAGTGTGTCTTCATATCTATTTTGTAATTGTGAATTGTATATCATTGAGGTGATTGAGGGGGAGTGAGTGAGTATACTCAGGTCTAGAGTGTCTCTAGGTTGAAGTGTCATTGGATAGGTCTTAAGTGAGGAGTGGAAACTGAGTTATTTGACTCTGAATTAATTCTGCTGATAGTGAATTTCCTCCCTAACTTGGTAGCCCCTAGATGTAGGTGTTGTTGACACTGAACTTGGTGAACAATTGCTGTGTTACTTACTGCTTTCCTTTACCATCTATTTAGTAAGTGCGGTAGTCAATGTCACAGTGGATGTTATAACCTTGGTGATAACATCCATTGTGTGCTAGCCAAAATTTCAATTGGTATCAGAGTAGGCACCCTGCCTGTTTATTCTGGGTGAGATCTAGGGAAGATAAATTCTGGTACTATGGATAAAGATATAGGATATACTAATAGACCACCAATTCTGGATGGTTCTAATTATGATTATTGGAAACCTAGGATGATTTCCTTCTTAAAGTCTTTAGACAACAAGGCATAGAGAGCTGCAAATTCAGGCTGGGAACATCCAGTGAAGACTGACAAGGATGGAGCATCTGTGCTAATTCTTGAAGAGGAATGGAACAAAGGGCAAGAGGCCTTGGCTCTTGGAAACTCTAAGGCATTGATTGCTCTCTTCAATGGTATAGACAAAAACATCTTCAGACTGGTACACCATTGTGAACTGGCTAAGGAGGTTTAGGACACCCTAAAAACTACTCATGAGGGAACCTCCAAAGTCAAAATGTCAAGACTTCAAATGATGACCATCGAATTTGAAATTCTGAGAATGAAGGAAGATGAGACTATTCATGAGTTTTACATGAATATTCTTGAACTTGCAAACACCTCAGGAGCCTTGGGAGAAAAGATGGCTGAAGAGAAGCTTGTAAGGAAGATTCTAAGGTCATCACCTAAAAGGTTTGCCATGAAAGTAACAGCCATTGAAGAAGCCCAAAACATATGCAACATGAAGGTGGATGAACTCATAGGATCTCTCCAAACATTTGAGATGGGCATATGTGATCAGGCTGTGGAGAAAAATAACAAAAGCATAGCTCTTGTCTCAAACACTGCAGAAGATTCAGAAGATGAAAATGGTAAAAATGAGGAGAATTTGTCAGAAGCAATAGCCTTGCTTGGAAGACAATTCAACAAACTGATCAAAAGATTTGATCATAAGTCTAAACCATACACCAAAAACATCTCTTCTGAAAGCAGCAGAAGGGATAAGACTGAATAAAATTCCAACCAAAGCAAATGAGTACAATGCCATGAATGTGAAGGGTATGGACATATTAGAGTTGAATGTCCTACATATCTCAAGAAACAGAAGAAGGGCCTAGCTGTTACTTGGTCTGATGGAGGCTCAGAAAGTGGATCAGAAGAAGAGTCTGCCAAACATATCACTGTTCTAAACAGTGTATGTATTTCTGATGGTGATTCAAGTGAAGATGAGCTAACTTATGATGAACTTGCAGAGTCATATAAGAAGCTATGCATCAGAAGTACTAAATTGTATCAGCAAGGAGAACAACAGAAGAAGTGCATAAGGGAATTAGAAGCTGAAAAGATAGAGCAGCTAGCAACAATAGACTCACTCAAAGGTGAGGTCAACTTTTTGGAATCCAAAATGGAGCAGATGGCAAAATCTATAAGGATGCTTAACCCTGGGACTGACACTCTAGAAAAAATCCTACAGAGTGGTCAGACATCAGGAAACAGGTATGGACTGGGATTTGTTAGTGAACAAAAACCTATCTTAAATCTCAGGAGGCCAAAATATGAAACTCATAAGTCAAAGGGGATGTCACACCCAATGTCACAACATCAGAGAAACAGAATCTGGAACCGAGTCAAGAGTAAGTTTCAAGGGTATAGGTGTTACCACTGTGGGAAACTTGGACACATCAAATCTGTTTGTTTCTGGTTACATGGATTTTCTAGTCATCCTCATCAAGGCAAATCCAAACAGGGTACTTATGTCAGGAAGCAACATCATGCTAAATCTAAGAAGGAGGCCCCTAACAAGAAAAGACAATGGGTTGCCAAGAGTATGGCTTTAGTAGTCCACACTTCTCTTAGGATGCCTGCCAAGAAAGATTGGTATTTTGATAGTGGTTGCTCTAGACACATGATTGGGATGGAGAATGTGCTGGTAAACATAAGACCTCACTCCTCAAGACATGTAACTTTTAGAGATGGAGCGAGAGGGGAAATCAAAGGTGCTGGAAAACTGGACTATCCTGGTGTTCCAAAACTGGATGATGTCTTGTTGGTTGAAGGACTGGCTGTCAATCTAATCAGTATCAGTCAGCTCTGTGACCAAGGTCTTAGTGTCACATTTACTAAGGATAAATGTGTTGTTACCAATGAAGAAGGTGAGGGAGTCATGAGGGGATCTAGATCCAAGAACAACTGTTACTTATGGGAGCCCAAAAGCAATTTATCTATCTTGATCCGAAAGGAAAGGAAGGATCAGTTATGGCTGGAGAAAGGAAGATAACCTTTGAAAACAGAAAGGACCATGCCCAAAACAGCTGCAAGAGGAACTTCAAAGTCTACTCCAGAAAGCAGGACAGGATGTGGTAAATGTCATGTGTGCAGGAAAGTCAAGAATGGACACCCAAAGAATGGTCATCAGGGAAAAATAGATATGCTATACTGGAATTTGATGGAGTCCATGAGAGATAGCCAGCATAAAGAAAGCAATGTCACTCAGAATGTTATGACACTGTATTGTGACATTCAGAGTAACATCTACATGAACTCAATTCTGTCTAACAGAACCTGGAATAATGGTAACAAGGATCAGTTTGGAAAGGTTAGGGTGGAGCTTGAGGACTCTGACATACCAAGAGATAACTATTTCACAAGGAATCCCAAGACTACTCTAAGAGAAAGTGAAAGATCCAATTTGGGAAGGTGGTGCAATAAGAGAGTATAGCAATTAAGAGGGAGTTACATTTTGAAAATTAATCAGTTTCTGATTGGTCAAAAAATCAAGCTCCCTTCTCTTTTATAAGCAAACCCTTCTAGCCCCTTTACTCTATCAGATTGCCACTGGGGTTGCTCATACAAATTCGACTCATTGCATACCTCATACAACCACCATATAAAACCTCTACTTCGACAACCAAAGTCACAAACAATGTCCCACCAGCAAACGCCCATCCCTACCAAACATGACTGTGATCAAAACAAGAGCATATCTCTGGAGGATATCCTTGATGTCATTCCTCTGAGCATGGGCTTATGAAGAGGTAGTGAAGCCCAAAATTTAGCTCCTTCACATGCAGACCAAGAAGGTAAGCATCCTTCACCTTTTATGGACAACTATAATAAAATGAAGGACTCTACCTATAATGACAAGTCTATCAATGAGCTAGTTTCCAAAATCCTCCATGAAGATCATGATGTACACAAAATCACCATTCCACTGTCTAGGGTTGATACTTCCCCAATATCTAATGAGAATCATGAGGACAATTCTGAGTTCTCCTCTGATAAAAGTAACCCTAACACAGAAAAACTAGAAAATTTAGCTAGCTATGTAGTACATGAGGAAGGACAGGATCATGGTCAGAATGTTGGTGAAACCAAGAGCACTGACAATAGGGATGATCTGAATGAAGCTCCTGCCAATGGTGTTGATGTATCATCAGATGATGAATTCCTCAAGAATGTTGCTCCTGGTATAGCTCAGAAACTAATGACCAAGAAAGGCAAAACTGGTCTGGAAGACAACTCTCCCAAAAGTTAGAGAAAAAGAGCTCATGTTGGGCCCTCCAAACCTAGGAGCAAGGTATCCACTACCTCCAAGAAAAGGAAAGTTACTCAGAGTAGTCCTGAGTTTGAAGGTGATGTCATAAGAGATGTTCCTAACATCTTCAATGTTAAAAAATCATTGGGTAAAAGACCACTTAAACCCATGCCAGCTGCTCCTCTAGACAATATCTCTTTCCATTCTATTCACAGTGTGACAAAATAGAGATATGTATACCAAAAGAGGATAGCTCTTGAGAGAGAATTGGGGAAAGATGCCTTTGAGATCAAGGAGGTAATGGATCTGGTCAACAAGGTAGGTCTGATAAAGATTGTTACTGGTTTCTCAAACTGCTACGAAGGATTGGTAAAGGAGTTTATTGTTAACATCTATGACTCAATCTCAAAAAAGAACAGCAATGAATTCATGAAAGTGTTTGTCAGAGGACAATGTGTGCAGTTCTCACCTTCTGTAATCAACAGATACTTGGGTCGAACAGATGGCGGTGAGAAGGAGTTGGTTGCCTCATACAACCAGGTGTGCAAAGTGATCACTGCAAATCAAGTCACTACCTGGCCATCCAAAGGCAAGTTGTCCTCGGTACAGCTAAGTGTAAAGTATGCAATTCTCAATAGAATTGGGACTACTAACTGGGTGCCTACCAACCATACTTCCACTATTATTGTTGGACTTGGCAAGATCATTCATGCCATAGGTACCAAAGTTAACATTGACTTTGGTCTATACATTTTTGATCAGGTTGTTAAACACTCTACAACCAATGCCATCAAGTTACCAATTGCTTTTCCCTCTCTCATATGTGACATCATTCTCACCCAATATCCTGGAATCCTAAATTCAAGTGATACTGCCAGCAAGAGGGAGCCTGAACTATCACTTCACTTTAAATTGTTTGAAGGAAGACATGTTCCAGATATGGTGTTTACATTGTTGAGAAGGTCAAGATCTCCAAAAGAATTATGATTGCAGAATTAAAGGATACTTGTAGGGAGATAGGAGAAACCATCAGTACAACAACTGCTCAAAAAATCAAGCTAGAATCTCTTATCCAAAGGCTGGAAAGAGATGATGATAATGGAGTTGTGTCAGAAGAAGAGGCTGATGACAGTAGTAAGAATGTCCCAACCAATGTCGATAACATTGGGTTCAGTTCTAGTGAAGAGGAGGAAGATTGAAGTGGTGATAGCCTGCTGTGTGGCTCAAATTGCTGATTGCTAAGCTGATGAGGAAGATGTGCTGCTGTTGGTTTTGAAGTTTGCAGATTTGTGTGACAACTTGAATTTGTGATGCTTTTAATGAGCAGTTTTTGTTGTTTTGTATTGTACCCCAAACAGTTGTAATGTTACTTATTATGATCTTTGCTAGTTTATTAGTTTGATCTTAATTTGTGGCTAAAAAGGGGGAGAGAATGATAGGTAAACAGCAGGTGATAGAGTACAGCAGGTGGAAGAACAGGTGGAAGACTGGCATGTGTGCTGCTATGTGCTGCTATAGCATATGTGTTGTTGTGCATGTGAAATAAACATGCTTGCAGGTGTAACCAAGGTGCTGTTGGTAGTAATTTCTGTGAGCTCCTAGCTGCCGCTTAGGAGTGTTATGCATCTCTTCAGGGGGAGTAGCACAGGTGTGTGTGACTTCAGGATGTTATCTTAAATGTCATGTCATCCAGAACAACCTGGATGAGTTATATATGACTGCAAGCTGTGCAGGTAGTGCCCAGCTGATGTAGAGTACATCAGTTGAGGGGGAGTAACCCAAAATGTTACTAAAAAATGTGTGACATCTGTAGTGCTGACTAACAGATGGTTATGTATGAACAGGTTGATCCTGAGAAGCTGAGAGTTGATTGTGTAAGTATAGACAACTCTACTAGTATGCTAGTAGCTTACCTGCATGATAGGTTATTTGTTAGACTTCTGCTGCTTGTAAACTCTGATAGGATAACAGAGTGTTTTAGCCAAAAATTTACCAAAGGAGGAGTTTGTAAGTGCTCTTGATTGGCTGCATTTTGTGGCAAAACCTTAGAGTGTGTGTGGATGTCAGAACTAATGTTATGACACACAATATGAAGGGTAAGTAGTAAGTTGAGTTGGATGTCATACTGAATGTCATGACTCTGATCATATGACATCAGGCGCGCAGGATTATTTTTCTGGTATTTAGGTTGAGGAAGCTCAGGCTAGAATTCAGGAAACTTTGTGGAAGCTCAAGCTGGAAGTCAGGAAACATTTTAGAAGCCCTGGCGAAATAAAATGTCCCTGACCTAAATTGTAAGTGCAGATTCTTGAAGAGAGGTTTTGGGTAAACCTAAATTCTGCACTTAGGCCCAAAGAATATATGCTATAAATAACAAGAGGATGAACCTCAATTATCAACACAGCTAGCAGATAAATTTAAAGGGTGTAATTGTGAGTGAAGAGTTTTCTCTTCACGTGTGTCTAAGAATCTTAGGAGTCCTTGTGTGCCAAGCAATTGTAGGTTGTATAATTGCTTTGGTTATTGTGTATGAACTGTTGTGTTCATTGTCTCACTCAAAGCTGTTAAGCAAGAGTGTGTGTTTCTTGATCAAAGTTGTGAAGCAAGATCAAGGTGTGTATGAAGTGTGTCTTCATATCTATTTTGTAATTGTGAATTGTATATCACTGAGGTGATTGAGGGGGAGTGATTGGGTATACTCAGGTCTAGAGTGTCTCTAGGTTGAAGTGTCATTGGGTAGGTCTTAAGTGAGGAGTGCAAACTGAGTTGTTTGACTCTGAATTAATTCTACTGATAGTGAATTTCCTTCCTGGCTTGGTAGACCCCAGATGTAGGTGTTGTTGACATTAAACTGGGTGAATAATTGTTGTGTTATTTACTGCTTTCCTTTACAGTCTATTTAGTAAGTGCAGTAGTCAATGTCACATTGGATGTTATAATCTTGGTGATAACATCCATTTTGTGCTAGTCAGAATTTCAAAAGCAAATTGCATTGTGAAATCAGTTTGTCAGCTAGAGTCTAAGTTCACAAGGCTCGAGAAGAGTTGACATGCTTTACGAATAACAAATCTCAACGACTCTATAGTCCATGATGTCTTTGAAGATTCAATGGTTAAAGATGGTACACAATGGATCAAGATCTATTGGTGTATCTATCTTCAACGTCTCTTGTAGTATGGAGAAAGCAAAGACATTTGATCAAGTTATCTCTTCCAACGACTAGTCTTCTGCAACTGCTATATAAGTAGCTGAAGGTTCAATATGAATCTTCAATAAGGAATAAAAAGGAGAAGGAATTCCAAGAAGATTAGAAGTGTTCAACATTTCATTCTAAATAAAGACATAACAAGATCAACAATGAGTAACACTATTGAATATGCAGAATCTTCTGTTACATGTTGTAAATTATAACAAGGCTTAAGATTTCCTAAACATTAAATATCTTGGAAATATTAAGTGCTTAAAGTCTTTATTGAGGTGATTACCTTGTACCTCTGATCTTGGTATCAAGTACACCTTGTTCTTTATTCTGTTGAACATGTTGTTTAGTAGTTTAGATCAAAATATCTTGGTAAGTGCTTGAGCATAAAAGTCTCTAGTTGAAAAGCTTGAGCCAAGTAAGTCCCTTGTTATGTGCTTGATAATTTAAAGTCTTGATCTATTTTAATTAAGCTCGTAAAGTCTTGGATTGAGAATCTCAACAAAGAAGTCTTAGACGGTGCGTCTGAGTAGTGAAGTCTTGGATTGACAATCTGAGCAAAGAAATCTTAGACAGTGGGTTTAAGCAAGGAAATCTTGAACTAGGAGGGTTTAGGCAAGATAAGTATTAGGATATGACGATCTAAGTAGAGAAGTCTTGATCAGGTGCTAATTGAGCAAGAAGTCTTATGATGTAGGTCCAAGCAGTAAAAAACTTGTGCTTAAGTGCATACACAATTGTAATCATGAGACGATTTCCGCTGCACATGTTATCAGGTTCTGAACTAATGTTTAGAATCTAAACTCTGCACATAAGAAGAAACATTTTTTGTGAACACAATTCAACCCCCCTTCTTGTGTATTTTCCTCACCTTCAAAAAGTTATCCAAAGAAAATTACATGGCAAAGGTACACTACTTTATGCCTAATAGGCATAAATTAATGTTGTCAAGATCTTTTCTCTCTAATTATTCTGAACACTGCTCTGCTACTCTTAACGTCTTTATGCTTGCTGAGTTTTAGCTCACCTTATTGTACACTAGCTAAAGACCTTTAAAGGCTACTTGTACAATGAGTAGTATCAATCTTTAATAGATCTATTCTTAGCATATATATAAAGAAGAATATTGAAAAAATTCATGCGCTAGACTCTCTAAGAGACCTCTAAAGGAAAATGAGTGTTGGTTGAAAAATGTTTATGTGTGCTCCAAGGATGTGATACTAGTTCACATAAACGAGTTGAGAGAAATTGTGTTTCACAAAAAACACAATTGAGAGAAACACACTCAAAATTAACCATAAGGGTAAAGTGTGTGAGAGTAGAGTAAGATATATTAAGATACGTTCTGAAGAAAGAATATATGAATATGATCAATAGAACATTAAGGCACAACAAGATGGAAATTTATGCAAGGATAGAAGAAGAATGAAAAATTTATTCTTCTACACTCAGAAGCAAACAACTCATATTCTTCAAAAGAGTATAATCCTTTATGTATCTGCTTAACCAAGAAGCACACATGTAAACACAATGTCCTATGCTTATTGGTAGAGCAGGAAGTCTCGATATGGATAAATTGAGCATTGAAGTCTCATGCTTGCTGGCAGAGTAGGAAGTATTGATCTGGTATGATTGAACATGAAATATCTTTTTGTGGGATTTAGAAGGACGTCGTAAACGGATTGTTTAGGCAAGGAACTATCTTTCTTGAGGGCTTGATCAGAAGTCTCTTTCTAGGTGATTAAGCAGAAAGTCTTGAGTTGTTAGCTTAAGAAATTGTAATCAGTCTGATTATAGTTAAAAGCTTTTATGCTGCAAGGGGACTCAACTACTCTCAATTGAAAGGAACCAAGATATATTATGTATCTCTTTATTTACTTTTTCATTTATATTTCGCTATGCAACAAACTCTGAAGTCAGACTCTGATTTGACTCAGACTCTTATTTGTATTAGAATCTGAACTTGACATCTTAGGTTCTGAAACAAGGTTAAGAAAAGGAAGTAAACTTTTCATTGTTGTTATTCACTCTATTATCAAACTATGAACATGGTTCAGAATCTGATGGTTTAGAAATAATTAGTGAAAAGGGTTTTTTTAATTTGGGTATATATAATTCAACCCCCTTCGTGTATATTTTCTCACCTTCAATTGGTATAAGAGCCCGACTGTGATTTTTCACTTAACAGTGAAACAGAAAAGATTAGGTAAGAAAAATTACTTAGTCAAGAGCTTCATCTTGAATGTTTCCTTCATTAGATGAAATTATGGAAACTTCATAAAGATGAGCTGAAGAAGGCCGTGATAGTGTCATGCTGAGTGCTTAAACATGAGCATATGACCTTGAAGGAACTCTTGAAATAACCAAAGAAAGAGTTCTTTAAAATTTCCAGGGATCAATAAATTTTTTTCTACTCTAACTCACTTGTTTTGTGAGTATGAAAGGATTTTTAATCTTTAAGACAGACTCGTTAGAAAAGTGTACTTGTTGAAGAAATCAAGAAACCTTTTTCTGCCTTAAGTCATTTGATTTATGAGTATGAAAGGATTCTTTAATCCTTAAGACTGACTCGTGGAAAAAATATGCTTGTTGAAGGAATCTATGTTTAATCTTATTTTCTTAAAGCAAGATGTCTACTCATGTCATTGGTTGTGATGATAAGCTGTGGAACACTCTTGAAGAAAATGTTGGCTAGAAGATCAACGATGACGGTATGGTAACAGATCTTGAGGAATTTTCCTGCAAGATATAACTTCAAGGTTAAAGTTATCCAGGAGGCTAAAGACTTGAATACTTCAGATCTTGAAAGGTTGATATGTATCTTTTACAACCTTGAAATGGAACTGAATGTTGATGAACATGTGTTGAAACCTAGATTTCTTGCCTTGAGGTCTAATGCTAAAAGATGTGGTGATAAAATTTCCAGATCCTCAAGAATCAGAAAAACCAAAAGAAGCTTTTGATTGAATTAAGATATTCTCTAGTAGAACTTTTAACTTCAAAGGTTCCAGTTCTAGAAACAGTGAAAATGAACAGAAGATCTCCTACAAATTTAACAAGTTTGGTCACTTCAGAAAGAGTTGTCCTGATTTACAAAAGGACAAATTCAGATAGAGAAGCTGAAGATTCCAACCTTTCATTTATGGCTGACATACTCTCTAACTCTACCCCTAGTTAGGTTTTGGCTCACAATCTGATGAAGAAGATAAGGCTATTAAGAAATAACTTAACTCTATTTTAGAAGAATTGAAATCTTCTATAAGAAACCGTTGAGATATTGGAAAGAAATCTAACTGCTCAGGCAAAAAGAAATTCCAAGGAACCTTTAAATTAGCATGTTTTGTCTCCAAAATTTCTTGGCAATGAGTCTTAACAGAACTTAGCTTGCTTTCATGTTCTATGGAGTAAGCAAGAGCAAAGGAGATGGTGTAGGTTTTCAAGAAAAATGTCTTGATTCCAAAACTTTGGCATTTTGAAATCTTCAAAACCATATTCTTCAAGCTATGCTGATAAAAGGTTTAAAGACCTTGGTGCATCTGCTACTGGTGTAGGAATATTTTGAATGCACCAGAGTTAATGACAAAGAAGTCAAAGGTTTTGATAAAACCTAAAAATTCAAAGTTAGAAGTTTCTGAAGAAATCATATGCTATAATTCTTAGATCAAACGGTGAAAGGAATTCAGAACCTAAGACTTACAAGTAAAATGTTGCAAAGAAACCTAAACCAAAGATCTTTGGATCCTAGTTTCTAAAAGATTCATAAACTAAGGTAAAAGGTGAAACATTTTTTTCTGGAGCCTGGATGATGGACATCTACAACCTATAACTAGAGGAAATCATTCGTTCCAAATCCTAACTCATGGGAGAAAAAGGAAAAGAAGGCTATTGTCTCCAGTCTTGTGAACTACAAGTCTTTGTTGGACATGAATGTGCTTTAGCAACATAAAATCTTCAAGACTGATTCCTTTTGGAAAGAATCAACAAAGGGTGTTCAGACACAAATGTATGTCAATCATCCTCATTCTTTAGAAAGCTTTTATGCATGATAATTATCTGTACTTGGTTTATGTATATGATATATCTGTGCATAACCAGTTTGGACAATAACTCCGAGCAAGAAGCCTTCAGTCAAAAGTTGTCCAAAGAAGAGCATGTGAAAAAGATACAGTAATTTATGTCTAATCAACATAAAGTAATGTTGTTAGGATCTTCTCTCTCCAAATGTTTTGAACTCTCCTCTGCTACTCTCAACGTCTTTATGCTAGTTGTGTTTTAAATCACTTTATTATACACTAGCCAAAGACCTTTAACAACTACTTGTATCATGAGTAGTGTCAACTTCAACGAATTTATTCTCATCATCTATTTAAAGAAGAAGATTGAAAACATTCAAGCGCTAGACTCTCTAAGAGATCTCTCAAGGAAAACGAATGTTGGTTGAAGAATGTGTAACTGTATTCACAAGGATGTGATACCAGTTCACATAAATGGGTTGAGAGAAAATGTGTTTCTCAGAAAACATAGTTAAGAGAAACACACTTAAAAATAACTAAAAAGGTAAAGTGTGTGAAAATAGAGTGAGACATACATATATGTTTTGAAGAAAGAATATGTGAATATGATTAACAGAACAAAAAGTCACAACAATATGGAAATCTGTGCAAGAAGATAAGAAGAACAAAAACTTCATTCTTCTACACTCTAGAGCAAACAACTCATATTCTGCTCAAGAGTGTAAACCTTAACATATTTGCTTAACCAAGAAGCACACATGTAAACACAAGGTTAATACTAGACTCTTTATTAAGAGAATCTAAAGACTCTAGCCTCTGTGCTCAGAGTAAGTCTCGATCTGGATGAATTGAGCATTGAAGTCTCATGCTTGTAGACAGAGCAAGAAGTCTCGATCTGGATAGATTGAGCAAGAAGTCTATTTCTGTGGGATTGAGTAGGATGTCTTAAACATGTTGTATAGGCAAGGAAGCATCTTGCTTGAGGGCTTAGCAGAAAAAGTCTCTTTCTAGGTCATTGAGTAGAAAGTCTTGAGCTGCTGGCTTAAGTAATTGTTATCAGTCTGATTATAGTTAAAATCTCTTGTGTTGCAAGGGGACTAGACTACTCTCAGTTGAGAGGAGCTAGGATATATTGTGTGTCTCTTTATTTACTTATGCATTTATATTCTGTTATACAACAAGCTCTGAAGTCAGACTCTGATCTGATTCAGACTGTTACTTGTATTAGAATCTGAGCTTGACACCTTAGGTTTTGTAACAAGGTTAAGAAAAGGAAGTAAGTTTTTCACTGTTGTTACTAACTCTATTATTATACTATGAACATGGTTCAAAATTTGATGGTTTAAAAACGGTTAGTTAAAAGATTTTTTTTTTAAAAATTTGGACATACATAATTAAACCCCATTTCTTGTGTATTTTTCTCACCTTTAAAATAATCTCTAATCAAACATCATCATTTTTTAAATAAATTCTTTTCTATTTAATAAATCTACGACTACATTTTCCTTCAAAATGGTACTTTAATTCCAAATCGTAGTTCTGTATGAAATCCATCCATCTCCTTTGCCTCATATTATGATCAAACAAATACCTCAAAATTTAATGGCAATTGAACATTTTAAATTGTACTATGTAGAGTTAATGTCTCCACACCTTCAATGTAAAGACAATATCATCTAGTTCTAGACGTTTTATTTGATAGTTCACCTTACAAATTTTCAAATTCCTATAGGTATAGACAATCACATGTCATTATGCATTAGAACTCATCCTAGTCATTTTTTATATAGGAGTTATAGTATACTTCATACTTTTGCATTGAATTTGAAATCACTATAAGAAAAAAAGGTAGTTTGCGATGGTTTAAAGCGCCGCAAAACTGACATTGTGACAATATCTCAATCGCCCTAAAACACGGAGTCGTGAGCATTGTTTGCGATGGTTTCAAAAACTGTCGTGTAAACCGTTGTTAATTGTTTTACGGCAGTTACAAGTACCGTTAAATGTGAAGTTGTACTTTAGAATGGTTTTGGAAACAAATTACGAAGGTTTGTAACTCCTCCTAAATGTATTAATTCTTTAAAAAAAGTAATTTATGAATGACAAATAATACATCCAAAATATATTAAAACCTCATTTAACTTACTATTATAACAGATATTTATAATGAATAATAAAAATTACATATAATATATGTATTTAATTTTCTATCACCATATTATATATAAGTTAGACAGCAAATATATTCAAATATATGTTATAATGTAGCAGAACTTGAGTAAATCACTATTCTTCGGCAATACACTATTAGTACAAATGCAAAATATTATCAAACAATGGCTAAAGCATGGTACCATAGTAGAATTTAAATAAATTGCTATGTAATGCAATTCATGTTTGATAACACCACTAGAGAAATATATAGAAAAGTTTTAGATGTCTCTACAACCAAAATACACCACAATATCAAGGACAACGCCTATAATTCAAAATCATGCCATTTTTATACATACTTATCAGCTATCCAACAACATGTTGTAGTTAGAAGAAAAAAGTTGCATTATAACCTCTTCAGAAAAACATGGCAAAAAGAAATATAGCAAAGAATGCCTCTATATCTTTAATAGTGTGAGTGAAAGACACAACCACCTATCTAGGACTCATGTTGATGAAAAGGTTCCCCAAAGTATGCACAATAGCTAGTGGAAATTTAGCTGCAAGCTGAAAACAAATAACACACTCATGATTAACAACATAGAACTCAATAATAGATTTAACTAATTTATTAAACAAAAAGAAAAATAGCATGATGCAATTTATTTTAGGCCTCTTGTAGGGATTAAAAGCCCACACAACTCACACAAGAGCAGTCCCAACAACAAATTGAACTATAGTAATAATTAGAGGGAAATGAAACGCTTTTAAGACCCGCAGAAAAACGAAAATAAAATTATTATAAATTAACAGAGCTAACCATGGAGATTTAAGTCTTGAAGAGTTGGAAGGCGTGTTCGATAAATTAACATTAGCTAGATAATAAAACTAGCAAAATATTTTGCAAAATACTATAGATTGAGTTGAACAAGTCTATGAGTTGATGTAATTTGAAAAATAAGGAGGAGTCAAAGTACCTGGCATTGAACCTCAACCCCGTTCGTGTTTACGATCTCACAAGCTATAATAACGTCCTACTTTAGCAACTGCACATGAACTATCATGACTTTCTTTTACAATATTGCCAACAATTCCAACTCTTTCTGTGTGATTTTTAGTCTTCATATCATCCTTAACCTTTTCATGCCTAAAAGGTTAAGTTTATAATTCATAAATGATGAATATTCAATCAAAATAGTAAGAGTAAGAATAATCTACCTGTATCAATCGTTAGTTGGTTCAGTGGTGATTAATGATAAATCTGCCAGAGAGGACCACAGGTCAATTTCAGCATCTGCGATTAGAAAGAGGCTGGAAGCACTTGAAGCCAAAACTTACCCCGAAATCAGATTAGTCGGTCCAGTGGACCGAATGTTGGTGGTGGAAAAAAAAGAATAATATACATGCATTGACATTACATGCACCAATTCTGTTAGTTCTCCACATATCAATGTTAACCTTTTTCAACATCTTGCAACATTCAACAATAACAACAAGACCACAACATCTGAACACTCGAGTGTTTTCACAAGATGAATGTTTCCAACTTCAAACACTTTGATGCACCAATATTTTTAACATTGAAAGCATAATAGCTCTGTAATTGACAAAGAAGCCACATTTACATTGAACTGGTATTTCATGAATTGTTATATGCATTATTTTGTTTTACTAAATAGTTGATTTAAATTAAACTATTTTCAGTCACTTTTTCTATTGATGCACATGTACCTACCTAATTAAAAGAGCCACAATTTTTCTTTTAGGATTAATTAACCATCATGATTCATGTTTACACACCTTAAATAAAATAAAAAAAAATTAACCAATATAAAAGTTAATATGAAATGGACTACATCAAATAGGCTTTATGCATATTGACATGAATTTAATATATTTTGATGCATATGATCCAAAGACAAAAGAAAACTGCACAAAATCCATAATTTATAGGCTCATAAACTTTCCAAATCCAATCTTTGAAATATATTGAGATTTTCCCATGATTTCGAAATGTGTACTTTGTAGATTCCTTTTGTCTAGCAAAATCTATGAGAACAATTGGTGCCATAAGATGAAATTCCAATAAGGAGAAAGAAAAACCCAAAATTTCTTCTTCTTCCTTTCTTCTTCCACAATCTTCACAAAGTAGATTTATGGATAAATGCAAATCTTGTCCGTATCAATTTTGTTTTGTTGTGAAACTCTTCCTTCAACATTGGTTAAACTTTTTCACTAACATTATTTTGTTCTTCCGTCACTTTTTAGTCTTTGGATAAATTCATACTTTTCCATATTCTAAGCTTTGGTAGTCATAAGTAGTAGTTATAATTTCTTTTTCATATTATTATTTAAAAAAAATAGATTTTTTCATATAGGTTATATGCTTTTTCGCTCAATTATTTAAAATTGCGTCTATATTTTGCTTTCAATGATTTATAGTCTTATTATTTTGAGACTAATAAACACACCTCTTGTGATGTACTTACGTTCTAAATCTATTCGACTATGTGATTAATTGTTATGCACTGTTAATGTAAAAAGTTTTATACTGTCAATATATCACGACCATTTGTTGGTATTATTTTTTAAATAGTTAAAATAAAAGTCAAATATTTCAAATAAATCAGCGGTTGTGATTAACTGACAGTATAAAATTTGTATATCAATTAAATTCTGAGTAATTAAACATAGAGTTTAGATTTAGCTTAAATTTTAGAACTAATTTTCACAATTTATATTTTTTTAAATTAAAAATTGAATTTAGTATTTTTGAACATTTGAGTTTTAAATTAAAAAAATAGGAAATAATGAAGAAGAAAAATATTCAACTCACAAGTAAGTTCAGTTTTTACCGTTATTAATACAGGCTTTGGGCGGCAAAAGAATAAATTTAAAAAAATGATATAAAGTAACCATGGTTTCTAACTTTGGTTACTTCTAACAAAATACAACTCACCCAAAACCCACCGCATTGGCCCCACCCTAAACTAACAATGGTTAACCATAATGACAGCACAACAATACAATACACATCTCTATAAATAAAACCCAAATATTTCAAATCCTCTTCATTATCAGATCCAGATCTCGAAGAAGGCGTCTTCATAAACGTCTTCGCTTTTTCTCTCCTTTCTCTGCGTTCCATTTAGTTTTCTCTTTCCATTTGCTTCGTTTTTCCATTCCCGAAAATGAGAGAGTGCATCTCCGTTCACATCGGTCAGGCCGGTATTCAGGTCGGAAATGCATGCTGGGAGCTTTACTGTCTCGAACACGGCATTGGTGTAAGTCTTCGTTCTGTTTTCCTCTCGTTTTTGTTCAGATCTGTCATATGCGTTTATTCTAGGATCTTTTGAGCATTTTATTTGCTCTGAATTTGTTAATATTTGATCAGATCTGAGGAAATTTGATCGTTATTTGATCAGATCGGAGGAAATTTGACCGTTATTTGATCAGATCGGAGGAAATTTGACCGTTATTTGATAATTAATTTTCCATTTTGTACTTAATTTTATCTGCATTGTTTCCTAAATTGATTATTGGCGTTTAATTTGTTGGATCTGCTTAATTTTACTTGCTATTAATTGATTAGTCTATAGATCTGTAATCTCCGTTAGATCGCTGATGTTAATGTTATGTATACCCATGGTTTTAATAGGTCCGTTTGTTGTAAGGTTATTTAAAATAAAATTTCGCTTCTGAAACTTTAGTTTTAATCTAGCAGTAATTGTTATATATTAAGATTTATAGTCACATTAATGTTTGAAGATGTGCTGTAAATGAAAATTTGTACGAGTTTATAAATACTAAACTGTCTTAATTTAATCTTAATTTTATCATAATCTTTTATAGTGGAAAAGATCTATTGCTGTTATTTGTCATGATGCTGACATTTGAAATTCTATGCACAGCCTGATGGCCAAATGCCAAGTGATAAGACTGTTGGTGGAGGTGATGATGCTTTCAACACCTTCTTCAGTGAGACAGGTGCTGGAAAGCATGTGCCCCGTGCTGTTTTTGTAGATCTGGAGCCCACTGTTATTGATGAGGTTAGGACTGGAACTTATCGCCAACTTTTTCACCCAGAGCAGCTCATCAGCGGTAAAGAAGATGCCGCCAACAACTTTGCGCGTGGTCACTATACCAGTATGTCTTTAACTTGAAGCAGCTTCTTTCAATTTCACATGTGAATCTTGTGTTATGTGTTATGAATAGGATATAATGTTATGTCTGTTATCTGTGATTCTCTCAGTTGGGAAGGAGATTGTTGATCTGTGTTTGGACCGGATCAGAAAGCTTGCTGACAACTGCACTGGTCTCCAAGGGTTTTTGGTTTTCAATGCTGTTGGTGGAGGAACTGGTTCTGGTCTTGGTTCTCTTCTCCTGGAGCGTCTTTCTGTTGATTATGGAAAGAAGTCAAAGCTAGGGTTCACTGTCTATCCCTCACCTCAGGTTTCCACCTCTGTTGTTGAGCCGTACAACAGTGTCCTATCCACTCATGCCCTCTTGGAGCACACTGATGTTGCTGTTCTTTTGGACAATGAAGCCATCTATGACATTTGCAGGCGCTCCCTTGACATTGAGCGTCCTACCTACACCAATCTTAACCGTCTCATCTCCCAGGTATATCTTGCTTTCAAGAAATGAAATCAATTCTGATTGTCAATTGTTGTGATTTTGGTTTTGATTGATTGTTGTGCTAATACTTTATTTTGTTTGGGTTCAGGTGATTTCATCCTTGACTGCTTCTCTAAGGTTTGATGGTGCTCTCAATGTTGATGTGACTGAATTTCAGACTAACTTAGTCCCTTATCCTAGAATCCATTTCATGCTTTCTTCATATGCTCCCGTTATCTCAGCTGAAAAGGCTTATCATGAGCAGCTTTCAGTTGCTGAAATTACCAACAGTGCTTTCGAGCCATCATCCATGATGGCCAAGTGTGATCCTCGCCATGGAAAGTACATGGCTTGCTGTTTGATGTACCGTGGTGATGTTGTTCCCAAAGACGTGAACGCTGCTGTTGGAACCATCAAAACAAAGAGGACCATTCAGTTTGTTGATTGGTGCCCTACTGGTTTCAAGTGCGGTATTAACTACCAGCCACCCACTGTTGTTCCTGGAGGTGATCTTGCTAAAGTACAGAGAGCTGTTTGCATGATTTCAAACTCCACCAGTGTAGCTGAGGTGTTTGGTCGCATAGATCACAAGTTTGATCTCATGTATGCCAAACGTGCTTTTGTTCACTGGTATGTGGGCGAGGGTATGGAAGAAGGTGAATTTTCGGAAGCTCGCGAGGATCTTGCTGCTCTGGAAAAGGATTATGAAGAAGTTGGTGCTGAATCTGGTGAGGGCGGTGATGAAGATTTGGAGGGGTACTAGAATCTATTTCAGATTCTTGTTTCCATGATTTTATTCATCTGTTATCTATGTGGGCGTTCTTTTGGATGCTTTGTTTTCATGCTAAATATATGTTGTTCTAGACCTAAGATGTTGTTATCTCCACCTTTCAATGACAGTATCTTCTCATAAGTAATTAGAAGCTATTATATTAAATTATTAGATCCTTGATCGTTTTAAATTATTAGTATCTTCTCATGTGTAAAATTAATTTTTACACCCTTTTAAAAACTAATGATAAAAGTTTGATTAAAGGATTATTTTGATAAAAACTAATGATAAAAGTTTGATTAATATTTTGATAAAAACTAATGATAAAAGTTTGATTAAAGGATTATTTTGATAAAAACTAATGATAAAAGTTTGATTAAAGGATTATTTTGTTTTAACGATTAATATAAGATGAGCAATTCTAAATCAATCAGTTTTGATGGTCAAGACATTTCAATATGCATAAATTAGTGAATAAAAAAAGCGTATGAATGGAGACAAATATTTAGTGTACTCTAGATATTAATTTAAACTATGGGCAATCAAATATTTAGTTTACTCTAGATATTAATTTAAACTATGGGCAATGTGGTTAATTTGTTTGTTTTTGCGAGTTGATATCCTCTCTATTTTTTTGTTTTTCTATTTTTTTCAATAAAATATGCGATGAAACTGTTTAGAAGAGATAGATTGGATCTTTTATACTATTTTTAAAAGCAAAAACAAAACGTGATAGATAAAGTGATTCAATCAATATTAAAAACATCGAAGGTAAACAAATTACTTTGACATGCAATTATATCCAAAAACTTGAGTTAACACTTATATGATTATACAAAAAGATCTAAATCAAATTAACATTTTAAAGGTATACAAAGTCTAATACGCATATATTATTAAAATAATTAAAAGAGATAGAGAAAGAAAAATGTACACAGAATATGTAGTGGTTTATCATTTCGTTCTTGCTATGTGTAATTCTCTGACTTTTTTTATCAGACATTACTAAAAAAAGTTATATTTACATAAAAATGCTTCAATTTATTTTCAAGATAAAATTATCATTACAAGGTTGCAAATATATGCAATTTAAAGTAGACAAATAAATTTGGTAAAACCGAATTTTCTCTGCCCGATCACGTCAAACATCACACTGCTTTCATTTCACATCTTCACATCTTTCATCATCCATATCAAAGCAAACAAAATATACAATACCGTGTTATAACACAAATTATACAAAACACAATAGCTTAAGAGAAATTAAATTCACAAAAATCCTTATTTTACAAATATCTTTACGTATGAATATACATGTTCTTAGAACTAAATGATCAGAATATAATCAAATTGCTACTAAGACACCACACATAATTCATCCCATATCAATGAGAAAAATAATTCGTCACTAAAACACCACACAAAAATGCATATGACATGCCATGCCATGCCATGATGATGATAAAATGCATGCCACTAAGGCAACCCACCACCTAGGCAACCACCACACAAGGCAAAATATGCATATGCCATAAAATGCATATACCTTCCATAAAATATCATTAAAGCACACCATTTCAAAATTCATTTCACAGAGTCAATCATCTTCAAACATAATCGATTTCAAATTTTTTGATTAAACTTCTAACTAACACAATTCACCTGATTCACATTGCGATTACACATACTAATTATAAATCACAAACTACAAAAAGTTTTATTCACATCACATCAACACACTTCATCTATTTCACATCGCAGTCCCACATAATAATAACAGACCACAAACGACACAAGGTTTCATCCACTTTGCATCAGCACACTCAAAACTATAATATATAAAACTAGTATTCATATTTTTAACTTTTCAAATAACTATATTTCAATTCCCTTTTCTCTTTAGAACAATTATGCATTATATCATTTTATTCTATAATACCTAACTATTAATTTTGTTATAATGAGTATGGGGAAATGTCCTTATCTTAAACGTTTTTCTTTCCAACCGCATTTAAAAATCACCCTGAGCAAGATCCTATTTTTATCATGCTTTCACATAATAATTCGAGTCCACAAGCAAAATTTTCACTCCCTTGAGTCCTTGCCTTCCAATCATTTCATTTTTAATCTGAAATTCTGGTACGCAGATATCAGATGCCCTAAGAGATGTCGTGAGACTAATACTTGTTTACAACACAAGGACAAAATATAACACAGTTAAAGATGCAGGAAATAACAATACACAAAGAGTTGTTAACCCAGTTTGGTGTACAACAACACCTACGTGGGCTACCAAGCCAGGAAGGAAATCCAATATTAGTAGTATCAATTCAAAACTAAACTATCTCAGTTTACAACTTTCCACTTAATCCCTACCCAGCGCAATTTCTACCTAAGACTCTCCTACATATGAGAATTCGCTCTCACTTCATAACAGTCACAATCAATAGTGATATAATTAACAATACATCAAAAGAAGTCACACTTCAAAAACAATACTTGATCTTGCTTAAACGCTTCAATCAAGTATAACACACTCTTTCTTAAAAGCTTAGAGTAGACACTTATAACTCAATAACATCAGTCCAATTCAAGCATCTAGGTGATGAATGAATAACTCACAAACAATCTACCTCAATGTATCAAAAGTACATGAGTGACACACACTACAACAACACACTGAAAGAAAACTCAAACCCTAAATCTTTATTTGCACACACAGTTTATTTTTCAATAATTCCACACCTATTTTAGGTTTAGTAAGTCTCCTTTTATAGCCTTGTGCAGAATTAGCTTGGACTCTTCCATTTTGTCAGTTTTTAACCCTCTGCAAAATCTTCTCCACAATAACAGGAACAAATCTTCAAAGTTTCCTAAAACGTCTCATCATCCAATTTTAGCGTTTTGTGTACAACTGGAGATACAAAATCTTGTTCCTGATATCATCTTCTTGACCTGCATAAATTACTAAGATATATCCAAAAGAAATATCACAAAATTAAAATAAACCAAATCTGTCACGATTTAAAACATTAAGAATAGATGTTCTGGTAAAACATGTTCCAACATCTGTTAGGACACATGCTCTCAAGACGAGCTGAGCAACATGTTACAACATTACACACAACATCCAGTAGTGAACCATGTTTTAGCAAAGCTGTTGCCAATCCATAAAACATGAAACCTTCAATCTCCCCCTTTAGAAAATTTTGGCTAGAACACCTTTTGCACATTAATCCCCAGAGAGAGGAATAAAATCACAAAAAAAAAAACACAACACCAGTTGCATTACATGTAACCATTGCAACCGTGTACATGAGGAAGAAGATAACCTGCATCTTCAGGAATATCACCTGCATCTTTAGGAATTTCTAAGATACCCCCTAGACCACAGAATCGGTCCTTGTCACGGAGGAATAAATCTTTCTCTCAAAGTGGAAGAAGAAACTTTTCTTAAGCAAAAGAAAACCAACATGGACACAAGCTTGAACTAAACTAGTTCACGTCATTAGAAACACATATGGTAGAATCCATGCACATTAGAAACACATATGACATAATCAACATATGAAGAACACAAGACACAATACATAAGTGGAAGAAGAAACTTTTCTTAAGCAAAAGAAAACCAACCTGGAAGAAGAAACTTTTCTTAAGCAAAAGAAAACCAACCTGGACACAAGCTTGAACTAAACTAGTTCAAGTCATTAGAAATACATATGGTAGAATCCATGCACATTAGAAACACATATGACATAATCAACATATGAAGAACACAAGACACAAGACATAAGACTCCAAGATATAACTAGAATGACAGAACATTTGGTAGGACATTCTTCATACAATACAAGCTAAAGAACCAACCAACAATACCACCTTTAAAGACTTTTACTTTTATTTATTTATATTTATCTCCCCTTGTTTGAGCTAAAATTTGACAAATAACAAGCAAACAAAAGTGACTATGCAAGAACAAAAACACACATAGCACAAAAAAACTAAAGAAAGCAACCTAAGACCCCAAATAAAAATAGTTGAGAATATGACCCTAACGAAAAAAAAACAGACAACTCCTGAGTTAACAAATTAAGCCCAATCTTCATCACCATATGCACCAGAGGCAAGATCCTTATGACAAGTTTTCTTTAAAAACGTAACCTTTGTCACAAAAGTTTTCCCTGTCAGGACAACTCCTATTGATAATCCAACAGATGTCGCAGTACTGGACTGATCCTTCTTGTCGTTTTGAGGGTCCTTCTTATTATCAGAAATTTTGGAGGATTGGCTCATGTTAGAAGTACAATGTGAGGGGATGAAAAAGCAAGCAGGCTTCAGACTTTATATAGCATAAATTCATTATTTGTAACGCCTGACAAGTCAAGGAAAAGAATATTGTAATTCTTGTTCTCTCTTTCCAAGCTTGGACCATGAAAATTCCCTTGCTACTTTTGAACACGCACAAAAAAAAACACGTTTTAGAGGCCTACTTTGAAAACACTGATGACTAGACTCACTGTACTTGTCATTCTCACCAAGGAGAGATTCTTGACAATCTTGATTAAGACAATGTTATGACATCCTGAAAAACATTGTATACTTTTATGAATCATCCAAAGACACATAACATGCTCCATAACATGAAATTTTCCACTAAATATTTTGCCTAAAATAGATTCATCAATGTTCAGCAGAATATCTAATCATAATGTCAGGACATCATGTCAGATATGTCACATCCAACAGCAGAACTTCCTTTGAGACCCAAAGCCTTCTACAAATCAAAATACATTTTCCCTTCCATAGGAAAAATAGTTACTATGTCATCCCAAGATTCATGGCAAGCTCCAGAACGTATATCAGAGGTACAAACTATCACACATATCTAGAACCACTTCCACAATGTCAAGGCAAAAGGACATACCTGACATAACAATGTCATGACATCTTGTTTGACATTATAGCCACACCAGAGACACACCAAAGCAGGCTGCATGAGAACATGCATGCTTTGATAGGATGTACCAAAGCAGCTATGCAACAGACAAGTACACATCTCCCCTTGTCACACATAATTAGTTCTCTCCTAAAGGTGGAGACCTAGTGAAAACAACTTAAGCAATTCAATATCTTATACACAACAACACCAACTATCACATTCACACTCCCACTGCAGAGAAAGTAGTTTCTCAATAAAGATTTATCAGAAGCAAACACAACAGAATAAAAGAAACACCCATCAACTCCAAAAAAAAAACTTGCTAAGACATCTTGTCTGACATAACAAAACCAATATAAGAACTACCCTTAAATTTGTATAACACAAGAATGAAAAAGTTTAGACACATTGTATTTAAGAATACACAAGGAAATGAAAGCATACATCACTTGGTGGAAACATACAATCTTGAATGATAATGAATGTAAATCGAGCTTGCATCAAGCTAAAGATTAATTGATGAATTTGAAAATAACATAAATGCCTTGAACCCATATAAATTGCGGCTTATACCTTTACCTCTAAGAAAATCCACGAACTTCCAAACCTTAGTATACCACTTCTTGACAAATAGAATGATTAAGAATTTCAAGCCATTCTATTTGAATAATTTGAGCTTAAAACACCAAATAACCACTCGAATGAATACTCCACGAAACTCTCAATTCATAATAAAAACCAACTTGCATTCTCAGCCTAGCTTCAATATTTCCACCACGAGTGGCTTTAAGAATAGTAATGCCTTGAGATATTTAATGAAAAAAAGGATCATGTCTTGCAATTGTGAATGATTATGACGAATGCTTTTGCCTTGAAAACTCCGAATGATGCATGCCATTTTAATTTGGATTCCAAATGATCCACTTGGATGATCTTAAACTTATCACTTGTAACTTATATTCCAAGCACCATTCTTTTATGATTAAGACCTTGATTCCTTTTCCAATCTTGAATATTTGAACTCAATCTTAACCATTCTAACTTTTGTATCATAAGAAATAAACAATGAGCAATTGAAAGAGCAACAATGTCCTGACCACAATATGAACTCATAACATGATCTTTTATTCCATGTCCCAGTACTTTGCAATTCTATCCACATGATGTCTTGCTTCAATGGTTAACACAAAATCAATTCCACGAGGAAACATTGAAGATGAAGATAAAACTAAACAAAGAAGCCTGACCACCAAGACGTTTTCGACAAGGACTTAATCCACTATATCAAACTTGATCCCAGTCCACCCTACCAAGGTGTTTTGCCTTTCTCAACAAGGATTTAATCCACTATATCAAACTTGATTACAGTGTAAACCACTAAGACAACTGTCTTAGTTTTCTCAAGAAATTCTGACCACAACTTGGTCTTCTTAAGGAAATCTTTTACAAAGATAAGTTAACAGTTTTGTGTTTAAGTAATGCTTCTAAAAAGCTATATCACAACAGTGATTTTTACACAAGTTTTTAGAACGAAGAATAAAACTATTCTAGCTTGAAGAATATTGTGAGAGCTGGTTAAATAATATGTCAATAATTCCGTCAAATTCGTTAACCTTTGAAGTGATGCTAAGACTTGCTTTTATAGTACTTTGAAATCCTTTCTCAAAGACTGTGCAATTTGTGCATTCTGTTCCTTTTGTCTTCTAATGACTTTTTTTTCTCAGAAGAAGAATGTTCTGACACATCCTTTTTGTCTGAATTCTTGTGTCAAGCACGAATGGGGAAAGAGCCGTTTAGGATAAGACAAGGAATATACTAACGTATCTTTATTTGAACAACATATTCTTCAAAAAATTTGGAATGCCTTGCATCAGAACTTCTGATGATGTCCTTAGTTGTTCAGGTCAGAGTTAACTCAATCAGAGTTTCTCTATCAGAGTTTGCAGCAAAGTGCTTTAAGCGTAAAATCCTTATCAGAGCATACTTGCTTATCAGAACTTCTGTACTTGCAGTGTTGTGTACTTTCAGAGTCTTTTGAAGCTTTACGTATGTTCTTTGCTCAAGTTCTTCATAGCTTGGCTCAGAGTCATTGTAGCAGATCAGAGTCTTCTGAAGTGATGCTTCTAACGCTCAGAGCTTTTTCGTTCTTTGGTGTTCAGAGGCGTTCTTGCTTCCAGAATAATATTAATTTTGATATCTGAAACAAATAAACACTTGAACAAAAAATTAATGTATATAAATTCTCTATACAAAATTTCATTAATGTTATCATCAAAATAATGAGATATATTGAGCATCAATTTGTGTTCTTACAATCTCCCCCTTTTTGATGATGACAAAAACTATGGGAAATTTTGTTTAATTAGAAAAGAAATATTACTCCCCCTGAGAATATTAATCTCCCCCTGAAATGAATACTTCAGAAAAGATAAAATACTTCCCTTTCAGCTTCTGTATTCTTTTCAGCTTCAGAGGAACCTTGCAGATTCTCAGACTTTTAGTTCAGAGTTAATTCTTAGAATTTATCAGATGAGAATTATTTGCTCTGAAATACTCAAGAAATATGATTAGTTGTGATTTATCATGTATGAGTTGCCTTTGGTAACTGTTTATGTGCATTATCAAAATTACCATTTTCTCCCCCTTTTTGTCATATCAAAAAGAAAATCTTTTAAGAAAAACTTTAAGACAGAAAAGAGATATCAGAAGAAAAATGATAAAGCAACATATAAATTCAATCAGAGGAACATAACATTCATTCATTCAAAAAAACATAATATCCATTCATTGATAAATAAAATCCAAGACATACATAACAGATAGATTAAACAAGTGCACAAACAAAACACAGAAAAACTAAGTAGGACGAGAAGCCAGCATCCTCAGAAGATTCGTTATCTCAGATGTGGATTCTTCCTGTCTTTCCATCCATGTCTTGATCTCATAAGTTTTCTTTTCTTGTTTCACCATCCAAGACTTCATCTCAGTGTTGCTAGCCTTAAGTTCAGCAATTTGAGCCTGCAGATCTTCGTCTTCTTTCTTCACTTCAGATGATTCTGGAGCAGATGCAGAAGCAGAAGCATCATGAACGATTAAGGAAGCAGAAGCATTCTGAACAACCATGTCTTCAGGTTGAACAGAGTCTAGATTCTCAGAAGCAGGAGCAGAAACTTCTGGAGCTACTACTTCATGGCTAACCACTACCGCAGTCTCAAAAGAAACCAATGCTTCAGAAGGAATACACACATCCTTTACAGGTGTGTTTTCCAGAAGCAAGACTGGGTTTCTGCTAACTCTCAGAAGAGTTTGTCTCACAACCTCAGAAAATCTGACCTTGGCATCGTCAGTGCAGATCTCTTGAAGATTGGAAGCTACAGAGTCAAATCTGGATCTGAATCTTTTCCAGATAGCCTCAGAATCATCAGGACTCAAACTAGACATGCATTCCTTCTTGACAGTAGACAACCACATGTTTAATTCCTTTTTAAACCCAGCAAGTATAGTACTAACATCCAACCTAGGTTTAGGTTTCAGATAGTTTTCTAGTGAGGGTGTTTTGGTAGTTTTAGGAGTGGAGGGTATAGAAAAGGAAGGAATATAAATAACAGGTGGGTATGCAGAAGGAGTATGGACAGATGAAGGTTTTGTAAATTGAGGTTCAGAGGGTAAAGTTTCATGATCAGGGTCAAAAGGGATGGAAACAAGGGGTTCGATAATAGAAGAAATTAAATCTGAGATATCAAAGTCTGTGGAATCAGATGAATATGAAGAATCAAAAGATTCAGAAGATCCAGAGGGAACTGGATAGACAGTCATTAGAGGTTGAAGATCAAGAACCATTGGTTCAGGATCAGATGAAGTGGTTTCTGTTTGTTGTTTCTCAGAAGTTTGTGTTTCAGGTGGGGGAATTTCAGAAGTTTGGTTTTCTGATTGGTGTGATTCAGAAGTTTGTTGTGGTGCAGAAGTTGGGGTCTTATCAGGAGTAGATTTCTGATGTATGTTGAATGAAGGTGTAGATGGAACAGAAGATTATGGTTCAGAAGGTTGTGGTTGAGGTTCAGAAGTTTGTTTTGGTTTAGGCGTAGAAGGAATAAGTTGAGATCTTTCTGGTTCAGAGGGATATGGTTCAGAGTTATGAGGAGGAGTAGGTGAGGGTATAGGTTCATAAGAAAAGGGGGGGGGGGGTCAGATGCTAGTACTTCTTTGACAATTTCTAAAATGGAATCTAAACTAGCAGAAGGAGGGTTACCTTTTGGTTTCTTGACCCGCTTTGGCTTTGCAGAAGCTGCCTCGCCAGAAGCTTTCCTCTTTGGCTTAAAAGATCCTTCTTCTGAGACTTTCCTTTTCTTCCTCTGTCTATCTCCATAGAAATCTGGTTCAGGTTCGCCTGCTCTCTGAATCAGATGTTCTGGAATATGAGTTCCATCTGCTAGACATTCTGCTATGTAAGCCAGAATAATCTCCTTGGGTTCATTAGTGTAGAACAGAGGGAAATCGTCTACAGGAATCCTTCTCTTGCTGACCTCTTCAGAGTTGATCTGATCTGGTGCACAAGTAAGTTCTTCTACAATCCTCATCCTCTGGAGACTCTTGCTATTCAGAGGTTTTCCAATTACAGAAGCTACTTCTTCTTTCATTCCAGCTTCTATCAGATGTCCAACCAAACCATTCTCAATCAGAATATCTGAAATGAGTCGTCCCATAGGTATCCAATTTCTCATCTTCTGGTGCTTGGTTCTGATTTCTTCCCTAGATTGCTTCACATGAGTTCATAGATGGGTGAAAATCAAGTAAGGCAGATCCACCTTGATATCTTTGCACAGACAATACATGAAGTACATCTGATCAGAGTTAATGTAATCAGGAGAGTTTGTAGACTTTCTATGATGAGTGCAACCCAGAAAGATCTTAGCCCAGATCTTGTACTGAACTTTCAGATCCTTTATCTTGCTGGAGGCTTCCCCATAAGTGAACACCTCACTGTAAACCTCATCCATATCCACACGATTAGCTGGCAGATGAGTGGCACCATCTTATTCTTGATAACCTATCAACTTGCGAATTAGATCCTTAGTGATGATGATTTCTTTACCCAGAACTGAAGACATGATGAACTTGGGGAACACTCTTGCATGAATCCATAATTCTTTGACTAAGCAAGGGTAAACTGGTCCAACCAGTCTGTCAAAGTATTTTGTCCATCCTTGTGCTGACACAGTTGGACGTAGTTCAAAACCATTTTGAGCAATACTTTCAAAATCAATCAAAAACTCACAAAGCACTTCCAGTTGATCAACGGGAGTAAGGAAAGTTCTTTCAGGTGTAATGAATGGAATAGGACCCATTGTGAAAGAAGAAACAACAACCATAGTTGATTCAAGTTGCTGAGAGATTGATGAAGAAGTTGCCATTGTTGAAGATTTGAGATAACGATAACTTCTTAGGGTTTTCGGTTTGGAAGAGAAGAGGAAACAGTGGAGCAAGCAAAAATGCATAAACGTGAGAGAAAGAGTGTGTGTAAAGTGTGAAACGGTGTTGTGTTGTGGCATTTATAGTGAAACAATTAGGGCACACATTCAACAATTAATTAAATCAAAAGGTCATATCAAAAGAATAATAATTAAAAGCATTTAATGATTCTGACAAGCGTGGGGAGGAAAACGAGAAATTGAGAATACAAACAGTACCTCAGAATGACGTCTCATTGTATTACACTCCACCTTTTCAAATATCAAGTGACACGTGTTTGATGTTGATGTGTCTCTGAATCTCTTGAGAATAAGAAATGTTAAACAATGCTTAGATCTTCTGAGACTTGTTAGTTCAGAGTTTCTCAAAAAGAAATAATGTACTAAAAGAAATAATCAGAAGAATTACTTCAGAACATAGATATTATTCTTATTTCATCAGAATAAATTTTCTTGTGAATAATAGTTTTATTCTGGACAAAAATCCATACTAATATTCTTCAGAATAAACTTAAACCTATCTTCAGTAAGGGGTTTTGTGAAGATATCAACCCATTGATGGTCTGTATCAACAAAATTCAAACTAATAATTCACTTCTGAACATAGTCTCTGATAAAATGATGCTTAATTTCTATGTGCTTTGCCTTAGAATGCAAAATTAGATTCTTAGAAAGGCAAATAGCATAAGTATTATCATATAAAATAGAAATGTTACTCTCATGAATCTGATAGTTTTCTAGTTGACTCTTCACCTAGAGCATCTGTGTGCTACAACCAGCAGCAGCAATGTATTCTGCTTCTGTTGTTGATAGCGCTATTGTGGGTTGCTTCTTGCTGAACCAAGAGATCATATGACTTCCCAGAAACTGACAGCTTCCAGAAGTACTCTTACGCTCTACTCTGTCTCCAACATAGTTAGCATCACAGAATCTAACTAATTTGTATTCATCAGATCTTCTGTAACACAAACCCACGTTAGTAGTACCTTCCAGATACCTCAGAATCCTCTTAATAGCTGTTAAGTAGGATTCTCTAGGATCTGATTGGAATCTAGCACAAAGACAGACACTAAAGAGAATATCAGGCCTAGAAGCAGTCAAGTACAGAAGAGAACCAATCATACCTCTGTAGAGCTTCTGATCTACCTTTTTACTTACCTCTTCTTTACCTAGTGTGCTTGTAGGATGCATTGGAGTCTTTGCTACCTTGCTTTCTGACATGTTGAATTTCTTCAAAAGTTCCTTTACATACTTTGTCTGATGTATGTAGGTTCATTCTGGAGTCTGATTCACTTGAATTCCCAGAAAGAATCTGAGTTCTCCCATCATGCTCATCTCGAATTCTACCTCCATAGATTGAGCAAACTCCTTTCCGAGCGTAATATTGGTTGTTCCAAATATAATATCATCAACATAAATCTGACAGACTAAAATGTCTTTCTTAATTGATTTATGGAAGAGAGTAGTGTCAACTTTTCCTCTGACAAAGTTGTTTTCTAAAAGGAAATTACTCAGCCTTTCATACCAAGCTCTGGGAGCTTGTTTTAAGCCATAGAGTGATTTCTTAAGTTTAAAAACGTGTTCTGGAAATTTTTCATTTTCAAAACCTGGAGGTTTATGAACATACAGTTCCTTTTCTATGAAACCATTTAAGAAGACACTTTTAACATCCATCTGATACAGAGTGATGTTATTCTGTGCAGCAAAGGAAATAAGCAAGCGAATAGATTCTAACCTTGCCACAGGAGCATAAGTCTCTGAGTAATCTATACCTTACTGACTGTATCATTGAGCCACCATCCTAGCCTTGTTTATGATTACTTCTCCTTGCTCGTTCAGCTTGTTTCTGAAAACCTATTTAGTTCCAATGATGTTGAAACCATTTGGTCTTGGAACCAGATCCCAAACGTCATTTCTGGTGAATTGGTGAAGCTCTTCTTGCATAGCAAGTATCCAATCATTATCATTCAGAGCCTCATCCACAGAAGTAGGTTCAATGATAGACACCAAACCAAACAGTGACGTTCAAGAAGATATGAGAAATGACCTTGTTCTGATAGGGTCATCCTTCTTTCCAATTATCATTTCCTCTGGATGAGAGGCTTTGATTATGGATGATCCTTTAACATTTGGTTCTTCAGAAATTGTCAAGCTATCCATCTGATCAGTTAAGGAAGTAGCATCTGACGTTGCTTCTGGTGCTTTTGCTTGAGCTTTGTTTGCCTCTGATTCTTCAGAGTCTGTGAAAAGGACTTCTCTATCTGCAGAAATTTCAAGCTGCTTTGGCTTTTGATTGCCAAGCTTATCATAAAATCTAACATGAATTGATTCCTCTACAATCTGTGTCTCAGTATTGTATACTCTGTAGCCTTTAGAGCATTCAGAACATCCAAGCATAAAACACTTCTGAGCTTTAGAATCAAACTTGTTCATATTTTCCTTAGTGTTTAACATAAAACATACACATCCAAAAGGATGGAAATAAGAAATGTTGGGCTTTCTATTCCTCCACAGTTCATAAGGAGTCTTCTCCAGAAGAGGTCTTATAGACACTCTGTTCTGAATATAACAAGTTGTATTCACTACTTCTGCCCAAAAATGTTTTGCCATGTTAGTCTCGTTGATCATGGTTCTGGCAATTTCTTGCAATGTTCTATTTTTCCTTTCTACAACTCCATTTTGTTGAGGAGTTCTAGGACAAGAAAAATCATGTGCAATGCCATTTTAAATTTTTTTTTTCAAAGTATTTGTTTTCAAATTCTCCACCATGATCACTTCTGACTTTAACATTTTAAATTCTTTTTCGTTTTGGACTTGTTTGCAGAAGTCAATGAATTCAGAATGAGACTCATCCTTGTGTTTTAGGAATTTTACCCATGTCCATCTGCTGTAGTCATCAACAATGACTAATCCATACTTCTTGCCTCTGATGGATGTAGTTTTCACTAGTCCAAACAGATCAATATGAAGCAGCTCTAATGGTCTAGAGGTTGAAACAACATTTTTTGTTTTGAAAGAAGATTTAGAAAATTTTCCTTTCTGACATGCTTCACAAAAAGCATCTGAGTTGAACTTCAACTGAGGAAGTCCTCTGACCAGATTGAGCTTATTAATATGAGATATACGTCTCATACTAATATGACCCAATCTTTTGTGCCAGACCCATTGTTAATCATTAACAGACAGAAGGCATTTTACATTCTGAACTTTAAGTTCTGAAAGATTGATTTTGTAAATGTTGTTCTTCCTTTTTCCATTAAAGAGGATTGAGCCATCTTTTTGACTGACAACTTTACAACATTTTTGATTGAAGATTGTTGCGGTGGAAATAGGATATCAAATTATTAATTAATTTGAATCACAATTTTTAATTCACAACCGCTCTTTGATTTATCCGAAGGAAAATGTCAAAAGAGGAAAAACCTATTTTTGCATCGTAAACACAATGCGGGGAGAGACCTAGGTAAGGGGTTGGTTAAATTTAGGGAAGGTACTAGCACCCTAAGCTTCTGTAGTACTCTACAGGAACCTTTTGTTTATTGTATGCTTTTTTATTTTTATTTATTATCTGCTTTAATATATATTGAGCTAAGGGATAGAGTGACCTAAAGACCTAAGGGTTAGTCGTAAGTTTACTCGGCAAGACGTCGCATCTTGTGCCTACGTATCCTGGATAGGGAATGGAATCAGAGTAATCGTAGTTCCCCTCGAAAGGGAGGTTAGAAACGTCTTGACTATGGTCAAGGTTTCAATGGGGAATAAACGTATCTTAAGGACACGCTTACGTGGAGTCTTTGAAACTCCTATTTCTATGTTGAATTTGTTAATTGAAAATTTAGGGTTGAAATTAGGGATTCCACGGCAGGAAACCCTAAATAGAGTACGGCGACTCTTTGACCTAATGCTAGGGTAAGTGGCATTTTCGTCCACAGCGGGACACCTAGGCTATTAGGGTTTAAAATGGTTGAAACTAGGGTTATTGACTCGGCGGTCAAACTGTTAATCCTAATTCCTCCGGAGGGTAAATGACGGTAAAAACATGCAAGCAACAGAATTATTACATGGCAGGCATAAAAAAATATGAAAATAAAGCAAGCAGTAAATGAAAGCATCGCGACCACTCGCGTAAATTACAAATTTCCAAAACAAATGCGAAAATAAAAAAACTGCGATCATGGCCTCGCATAAATTACATCCATGCCCAAAAATAGTACGAAAAATTGAGAAGACAATAAACTAAAACAAGCAAACTTATGGGGTCAGACGAAACTGAAATGGCTAGATCGAGAACTTTATTTTTTGAATTTTTATTAAAACAATTAATTTTAACTTTTGAATAAAAAAAAAATACTAACTATAAGTTAAAAAACTAACTATAAGTAAAAAATTGACTAACTAGAAATTATAAGAAAATGGTTTTTAATTTTAGATAAAAATGGTTTTAATTTTAGAAGTGCTTTTAAATTTTAAGTTTTAAAGGTGAGTTTTAATTTAAAAAAAAAAAAATAATTTGGAAAAAGTTTTAAGTGTGTGTTTTTTTTATTAAATTTTAATAAAAGACTTTTACATTACATTTAAAAAGAAAATTTTGATTTAAGTTAAGTTTAAATAAAAAATTGAATTACATTAAATTTTAATAAAACTTTGATCTACATTAAGTTTTCATAAAGAAAATTGATTTACATTAAGTTTTCATATGGAAAATTTAACTTTACATTAAATTTTAAAAAGTTTTAATGAAAAATTTAAATTTACATTTAAAACTGAAGTTTTAATGAGATTTAAATTTACATTAAATTTTAGGAAGTTTTAATAAAAGATTTAATTTACATTAAGTTTTAGGTTTTTATTATAAAAATAGAGTTTTGTTTTTTTAAATTACAAAAACAGAATTTTATTCTTTAAGTTTAATAACTAAGAAAAAAAATTTAAACTAGCTGCTACCTTGTAACACAATTACGATTTAAAAAAAAAAAAAATGGAAAATAAGAGGAATTTTGATTAAGGAAAAAAAATATTTTATATTTTATGTTTTAAAAAAAATGTTCGAATTAAGAAAAATTTGTTTCAATTTTAATATTTGATAAAAAAAAGTTTTAATTTTAATGTTAAAAGAAAATGTCTTATTTTTAAAGCTTAAAAAAATGTCTTCCCTTTTTTAAAAAAAAGATTAAAGTTAAGTTTTTTTGAATGTTTTAATTAAAAAAATTAATTATTATGAAAAAGTTTCAATTTGGATTAAAAGAAAATGAGTTAAATTTCAGCTTAATGTTTTTTATGTTTCCGTTAGGTTATTTACAAAACAAACTTCAATGTTAAAAACAAATAATTTCAATGTAAAAAAAATAAATTTGTTAATCCTATATTACTAAGAAGAAGGAGTCTTAATGCTCCAGGAAAGAAAAAATTGGAGTTACGTTCTCAATTACAAGCCTTCTTTTTAAAAAACCTTCTTTTATTCTTAGAAATAAATTAACTTAAATTAAGAAAAGGAATGGTTTTTATCGTCATGACTTAATGGTTTGACTAACCATTTGCCACTAAAATGAATAATAATAAAAGAAACGGAAGAAATAAACAAGCTATGAATGAAACAAAAAGGGCAGTTTTTTATACTGAACAACTTGGGGTTTGTCATCTTCTTCTTTCCCCTTTTCTTCACAAGGCGGCGGCGGCCATGAACAGCCTTTCGAAGCTTTCTTCTCCCTTCCTCTCGCATGTGTGCACATCTACCTGAAATCAAACACAAAACGAAAAGCAAAACAAACTGACGGAAAAATCTCGAATTGCTCACTCTTCTTTTGGATGAGTTGGAAGCAGTTCGCGGTGATGATTTCAGTTTCGGTGGACGACGGCTTCACGGCGAGGTCCCTTGACGGACGATGATGATGGCTGGGCTGAGTCCACGCGATAACGTTGCCCGCCGATCGTCTTTTGACGGTGGTGGAGGTGGTGGATCGCGAGTTCCGGTCGAAAGCCTCTTCTTTTCCTTCTCGTTTCGTTCTTTTGATGGTGAGGATGAAAGCTCAGAGCTTTCTGAACCGTTATCGGTTGGGTGATGAAGACGGAGCTGAGGCTCTTCCGAGCCTCTTTTTGAAGGCGCCACTGTCTTTTCTGTCCTAGGGTTTTTTCCTCTTCTCCTTTTTTGATATGAACCCTCCGGCTTTATATTATTTGTTTCCAGTTATGGGCTTGGATGGTTGCTATTTTGTTGCTGATTGTTGCTGCTCTTGCGGAAAATCTAAAAGGATCTGTTCTTAATTTTGGACAGTTTCACTGTGTTGTTTAACCTCCTTCTAACTTCACTGTTGACTGGTTTTTAGGAGACTTTGGTGGATGGTTTAGGCTTTTCGGTTGGTTTTAGATCTGGATATTTTTGGATGGAAACAAATTTGGATTTATCTTGGATATCCATATATTTACTTGATGAAAACAGATTTGGATTGTGGGTTTTTCTTGGATATCTGTTAGCGACCTGTTTGGCTCCATGATCCATTTTTGGCAAAAATCACTTTTCGGTAAAAACTTCTTTTTCTCTTTTTCTCGGCTGTCCCGGAAAATAGAACAAATGCTGCCTATCGGTGCCGAGGTCAGGAACAGAAAAGGGAGTTTGGTTGCGACCATGGGTCGTGCCCTCCCGACACCCGGTGATGAGACTTTTCTGAGGGTGTCAAAAATAAATCTAACATTTTTACTCTTATTTTTCTGCTTTTCTGTTCTTTGTCTGTGTGCAGGTACGAAGAGAATGTCGAGCATGAAGAGTAGGAGAAATCAAGAATTTAGGAACTTTAGGATAGAAAATGTAATTTTTATTTCCCTTCTTGTAACTTTGTAATAAAAATATTCATGAATAAATCCAACTAATATTTCTACTCAAATTTAATTCCTCTTTATAAGTTGTAATAGTAATAATAAAATAAATATTATGAATAAAAATTCAAATATTTACTTATCAAGATTATTTTCCGATTTCCTTTCTATGATTTAATTTTGTTGCAACCACCTCAAATATCCGATTAGATCCAACCGGTCGACTTACCTTTGCACGAATTCCACCGACTACAAATTAACCCGATTAAACTTGAGCCGTAAGCTTAAATTCACCGTACAACTCGACATGAATAAATCACAAAATCAGTCGAATCAACTTTGTCACTCCAATACGTACTGCTTCACATAACTGAGATAGACTTAATTTTCCCAATATATATTAAGTCGTGCACGATGATGGCCTTAAATGAATTAACAGAGAAAACAGATCATCAACAAAACAGAACTATTCCGCGTCAAAAATTCCATTTATGTTTCTGATGAATAAATCCTCTATCGTGAACCCCCTCGGCCAAAAATTGCAATTAAATAGATATAATAATTCCAGACTTGAGCCGACATTTACTGCTTTCCTTTTAAGGAAATAAATAACAGGTAGCAGAAGAAACAGAAAATAACTGTCTCTTGAAACCAATTTCCGCAGAACGGATTCTCGTACTGACTTGAACCAAACCAAATGGACATTTCAACCCAATCAACCCATATGACAAAATAAATGTCTCAGAAATCCACTGGTGACAGAGACTCGGCCCATTGAAATAATTACCGTATCTCGAACATCCTGATGCGAAAATACTGAGAATTTCTGTTTATCTTCAAAGAAAATAAAGAACTCGGAGACGGAGGTTCTGATTACTCAAAAAAAACCCTGGCGACAACTCATCTTCAAAAATAGTCAGCAAACAACGTGAAAATGACCATTTTGCCCTTTAACAACTAAAGTGTACCAGACGCGATTCCTGCAAACGAAACAAACTACGCAACCTGTTAATAGTTAGCTGATGCAAAATGAGATGACATGTGACATGAATCGACTAATCTGAGGGTAAAATTTGGGGTATTACAGTTGCCCCTATTTAAACAGCTTCACCGAATGATTTGAGCGACGTAGGCTCAAGAAATCATGGTGAAGAGATTTAAATATAGATAACCAAAAATTTTGCCCTTAGATGCAGTGATATGCAATGCTATGAACAAAACGGCAATAAACTATAATGCTGACAGTACCATGAATTTAGTATGGTGCGTATGATGGAATGGTAAATGCAGAGATGCAGACGACACGAAGACACCGGGGAAATACGCGACGAACTACACTGGGGAATACGACACACTGGGTGACAGCCCGACCCTGGGGGAATTCTAACGATGATGGTCAACTGGCGCTATTACAAACAATGATCACTTTAGGAAAAGTAGAATAGGATTCTCAACGAAGATGGCACCGGTGAGACGACCTCCACTGGGGGAATTTAAGGGTAATTATCAACAGGCTCAGGCGTGACCGGCTGATACTCTAGAGTAAGAAAATAAACCTGGATCTGCACGACTGTAGGATCGATTAACAAGATGCTGGAGCATTGAGCAAAGAATAACATCTGAGCTTCTGTAAACCTTCCCTCGCGACAGGGTCAAACGGAATTTAGGAATCCGTAGAAAATATACAGGGTAAGACCAGCTGCATGCCAAAATAAATAGTCTTAAATGGGAAACGCCCTGATAAGCTTTCTCGAGAGAGAATTGTCACTTATCGTTGGAAGGGACTTATATGCCAAACTGGATAAACTCTCAAATAAAGAAACTGATGCTTATCTGTGGATAATAAATTGATTGATAATATAAACTTCTTCACGTCTCAAGTCTGTACTCCCTGAACATGATTTGGTTTCTTCTTTTGCTAAAGGATAAAATAAACGTCTTCATAATTCGAGATCGGTGCTCTCCCGAATATGATTCGGCTCCTTCTTTTACTAAAGGGTAAACGAACTTCTTCATACTTCAAGATCTGTGCTCTCCTGAATATGATTCTGCTCCTTCTTTTACTAAAGGGTAAACAAACTTCTTCATACTTCAAGATTTGTGCTCTTCTGAATATGATTTTGTTCCTTCTTTTACTAAAGGGTAAACGAACTTCTTCATACTTCAAGATCTGTGCTCTCCTGAATATGATTCCGCTCAAACCTCCCCTTTCTTCAAAATGATACGGGAAATGGAAACCAAACTGCTCGCTGGAGATGGCCATTTGCTGCAAGTCGTAACGAAGATAGGATAAGCTTCTCGGGTGAGAAATGCCGCTTACTTGCAAGAGTGGCAATAATAAGCTTCTCGGGTGAGAACTGCTTGTAAAGGTGGTAACAGGTAATGTAAATTGTAAAGAAAGTTGTGATGATGGCAAACATCTAGATCACTGAGTGATAACAGGTAACATAAATTGTAAAGAAGGTCGTGATGATGGCAAACATCTAGATCACTGTAATGTAAATTGTCAAGAATGTTGTGATGATGGCAAACATCTAGATCTTTGTAATGTAATAATGAGTTCCTTGTATGAGAAGATCAATTGTAGAGTGTATTGTAAAGTATAAGGTAGGTGATAAGCTCCTCGGCTGGGAACTGTTGCTTGTCTATTGTGCAATGTAATGATAAGCTTCTCAGGCGAGAACTGTCGCATATCTGCAAAGGATTGTAAATGCTTTTCTTGAGAGATAGTGCAAAATAAATGCACATCCAGGTATGTTCGGTGACCGACGTGACCGAAGTTCGATCTAGAATTGGGATAGAAAGAACTGTAAAACAAAACTCCATTGAGGAAACAAACTCGATTGGGGACTACCTTATCTTAACGTGGAAAGGTAACGGAAATAACCATCGTCCACGAGGGTTGAACTTTGTGGGGAAACTGGAAACAAGTAGGTATTTTATGCTTAGGGCTGACGATCTACTTGGAGAGAGCGGACAAACCCAGTTACTCGGCGGTAACGACAAGGATGACGGCAAATAGCAAGCATGCAAATGCTAATGCGTATGCTAAAGTGTATACGAATGTGTATGTTCATGTGTATGACAATGAAATGAAAATGAGTATGTAATGCTCATACTTATGCTTATGCTGACAAAACAGATGAGAGAGGAGACATGAGATGAAATAAACATCTCGACAGGAATACCCAGTGACCTCTGCAACAGTACATCTATTAGAGGATAGGAATAGTTGATGGTAAGACTGAATCTGGCTTCAAAGTTAAAATTTCCCTGGGGAGAAAATCTCATGACTTCCACATGGGGATGCGATACGACTTCACCGGAGAGTATGATGCCCTGACTTCAACTGGGGATTCATGACCTCCGCATGGGGATGAGATGTCATGACTTCACGTGAAGGATTGCTATCATGAACCATAATCAGCTCAAGAACTCTTGGATCATAGACTTCCGGGGATAAAATAAATATCCGTTGTATGGGGAAGGTGTGTAGCTAGACAGCTTCATGGAGATAGTGTAACAACTTCCTGGGAAAAGTACCTCGGCTTCCTGGGGAAAAGGTATATCCGAATGGGGATAAGAAATATCAAACTTCCCTGTGGAGAGTTCATCAGACTTACTGGGGAGAAATCAACAGACATTCCTGGGGAAGGTACCCTGACCTCTTGGGGAGAATATGACAGTCTCCTAGGAAGTATTTCCTAAGGAAAGTAAGGCAATTTCACTGAGGAACAGATAATTCCGTTTAGAATGGGGTCCAAGAACATATATCACTTGGAGGATACCGTGGATATCTCTGCAGTCTTGAGAGTCACTGGGGATTTATCGGATGGATCCCAAAAGTGTTGTCAGCTTAAAGTCTCGCTGGGGACTGTTACTGGGAAGATGCTAGTAACGAACAAATGTTTATGCAACAATGAGATTTACTGGGGACGAAGAGATCCTTCACAAATTTCCATAAGTCAAAGTAACTTTCATTTCCGATTGTATTTTCGAGAAAATATATTTTAGTTTTGAAAAACACTTTTCATGCTCACAAGTTATTAACAACAACAAATTGCATAACAAAAATAAAATAGAGATAATGTGCACAAAGGTGTTGAAAGGCAAAAGGTAAATTTTATTGAAGAATGGTAGCTTGCTAAAGGCATAGCTCCATGGGAAATTACAAATTTGAAATTGGCAATATGGGAAAGGTTACATTGAATCCAACGACCTACTGACCCTGACGACTAAGACTACCCACAACCTTGCTTCTGAAGAGAGTGATTGGATTTGAAATGGATTTCTGTAAAAGCGTCTGCAATGCTCGGTGTCGTCCAATGCAGTGAAATGCCTTTGTCCCTAACTTTTGCCTGGACCGCCCTTTCGGGTTTTTAATCCACCGGGACGCTCATTTTTGCCTAAGCCTCCCTTTCGGGTTTTCAACTTAACGAGCTGCATTTTTTCATTTTCATTATTATTTTTTTATATTTTTATTTTTTTTATTTTTAGGCATAATATTTTCGGACTGCATCGGAATTCACAGGATGGGCGAGCTCTTCACCGTCCATTGTAGTAAGAATTAGCGATCCTCTGGAGAAAACTGTCTTAACAATAAATGGGCCGTCGTAATTGGGCATCCATTTCCCACGCATGTCTTTGTGAACTGGCAAGATCTTCTTGAGTACGAGCTCTCCTTGACGGAACTCCCGGGGTCGAACTTTCTTGTCAAAAGCTCTCTTCATTCGATTCTGATATAGCTGGCCGTGGCATATAGCTGCCAGGCGCTTCTCATCAATAAGATTCAGCTGGTCATATCTGTCTTGAACCCAATTTGCTTCATCTAACTTTGCTTCCATCAACACCCTTAAAGATGGCAACTCAACTTCAATGGGAAGAACGACGTCCATTCCATATACCAATGAGAAAGGAGTTGCCCCTGTTGAAGTTCGAACAGTAGTTCTGTATCCATGCAAAGCAAACGGTAACATTTCGTGCCAATCCTTGTAAGTCTTAACCATTTTTTGCAGGATCTTCTTGATATTCTTATTCGCAGCTTCCACAACTCCATTCATCTTAGGACGGTACGGAGAAGAATTGTGATGCACAATCTTGAAAGTATCACACAACTCCTTCATAGTCTTGTTATTCAGGTTGGTACCATTGTCAGTGATGATCCGACTCGGAACCCCATAACGGCAGATAATATCTTTCCTGATGAATCGAGCAACTACTTGTTTGGTCACATTGGCGTAGGAAGCAGCTTCCACCCACTTGGAGAAGTAGTCAATAGTGACGAGAATGAAACGATGACCATTGGAAGCTTTTGGCTCAATTTCCCCAATCATGTCAAGGCCCCACATAGAGAAAGGCCACGGCGAAGTCAGAACATTCAATGGTGAAGGAGGAACATGCATTTTGTCCGCATAGATTTGGCACTTGTGACACTTCCTAGCGTATCGGATACAGTCGGATTCCATAGCTAACCAGTAATATCCATCCCTCAAGAGTTTCTTGGACATGGCATAACCGTTGGCATGAGTTCCGAACGTCCCTTCATGAATTTCCTGGAGTAGCATGTCTGTTTCCCGTCTGTCCACACACCTAAGCAGAACCATGTCGTGGTTTCGTTTGTATAGTACGTCATTGCTGATGAAGAACTTAGATGCTAGTCTTCTCAAGGTCCTTTTGTCAAGATAAGAAGCATCTGCTAGATACTCTTGCGTGAGCAAATAATTCTTGATATCATGAAACCAAGGCTTTTCATCAATTTCATCTTCCTCAATCAACAAACAGTGGGCGGGTTCCCTTCTACGCTTGATTCGAATGAGCGACGCTTCATTGACGAACTTGACCTTCCACATGGATGCTAGCATGGCTAAGGCGTCAGTAATATGATTTTCAGTCCTCGGAATATGTTCGAATTTGATCTCATCGAAGTACTTAATTAACTCCACAATGTAGGCTTTGTAAGGGACCAGCTTCTCATTCTTGGTTTCCCATTCACCTTTCACTTGATAGATAACCAACGCTGAATCTCCGCTTACTTCAAGAATTTTGATCCGGAGATCAATAGCTGCTTCAAGGCCAAGGATGCATGCTTCATATTCGGCGACATTGTTTGTGCACTCAAACTCTAACCTTGCTGTAAATGGGGTATAGCCACCCTTTGGATTCATCAAAACGGCGCCTATGCCGTGCCCACTGTAATTGGAGGAACCATCAAACATCATCTTCCACCAGAGGCCCGGTTCGGGACCATCCTCGGGCTCTGGCTCTGGCTCGTCGAAATCATTTACCCACATAATGTCTTCGTCTGGAAAGTCAAACTTAAGAGGCTCATAATCTCCGACTGGTTGGTTCGCAAGATAATCTGACAATATACTTCCTTTGATAGCTTTCTGAGGTACGTATTGGATGTCATATTCCGACAACAACATATGCCAACGAGCAAGCCTCCCTGTATGAGCAGGCTTTTCGAAAATGTACTTTATTGGGTCCATCTTCGAAATCAACAAGGTAGTATGACCCATCATATATTGCCGGAGACGCCTAGCACCCCATGCTAGCGCACAACAAGTCTTCTCCAACAGTGAATATCGGTTCTCACAATCAGTAAACTTCTTGCTCAGATAGTATATAGCGTGTTCCTTTCGTCCGGTCTCATCGTGTTGCCCAAGTACACAACCCATAGACTTCTCAAGAACAGTGAGGTACATAAATAATGGTCTTCCATGAACAGGAGCCATCCAGATAGGAGGCTTTTGTAAGTAATCCTTGATCTTTTCAAACGCACGCTGACAATCTGGATTCCAATCAACAGTCTGACCTTTGCAAAGCAACTTGAATACCGGCTCACAAGTAGCAGTCAGGTTAGATATGAACCTGGAGATGTAGTTCAAACGTCCCAGAAAGCCTCTGACTTGGGTTTCGGTCTGCGGGGCCGGCATGTCTTGGATGGCACGGACTTTATCAGGATCTACCTCGATTCCTCGTTGGCTGACGATGAAACCAAGTAGCTTTCCAGATCTGACACCAAAAGTACACTTAGCAGGATTTAATTTCAACAGATATTTTTGGAGTCGTTCAAAGAGTTTCAACAGATGAATCAAATGCTCCTCTTCATCATGAGATTTGGCAATCATATCATCCACATACACTTCAATTTCTTTGTGCATCATGTCATGAAAGAGCATCGTCATAGCACGCTGATAGGTTGCCCCTGCATTCTTCAGACCGAAAGGCATAACTTTGTAACAGAAGGTCCCCCAAGGAGAGATGAATGTAGTCTTTTCTCTGTCGGCGGGATCCATCTTGATCTGATTATAACCGGAGAAACCATCCATGAATGAGAAAATTGCAAAACTAGCTGTATTGTCGACAAGTGTGTCGATATGCGGCAAAGGGAAACCGTCTTTAGGACTAGCCTTGTTCAGATCCCTATAATTCACACACATTCTGACCTTACCATCCTTTTTGGGCACGGGAACAATGTTGGCAACCCAATCAGGATACTTCGCAACCGCAAGAAAACCCGCATCCAACTGCTTCTTAACCTCATCTCGAATCTTCAAAGCCATGTCAGGTCTCGTTCTTCGAAGTTTCTGCTTGATAGGCGGACATTCTGGTTAAAGCGGTAGCTTGTGAACTACGATATCTGTGTCTAAACCGGGCATATCTTGATACGACCACGCAAACACATCGACATAATCCTTCAACAGCTTGACCAATCTCTGCTTGACCTCTGCCCCAAGTACTACGCCAATCTTGACCTCTTTCTTGTCTTCATCTATGCCAAGATTAATCAAATCTACCTGCTCCTTGTGTGGTTGAAGCTCTGTGTACTCATACTCAACCAATCTAGTCAGTTCTGCGGGTACTTCAAAATCTTCTTCACCCTCATCTTCAGCTTGATAAATGGGTGAATCCCAATCAGGAGAGACAATAGATTCATCGGATTCAACAATGGTAATGTCACTGCATGTTTGAAAGGCTTATTTTATTAAATGTTCGATGAAAATGCAAAAGAAAATGAAAATGTTTTTAGTTTGTTTTTGAAGAGATTGCCAATTTCATTTTAAAAGGTGAAAACGAAAAGACGCTTAGTGAAACAAAATGGAGCGGAAACAAAATGCATTTATTAATAATTGTTTGAAATGAAAAGGTAGCCCTACAAAGTGATCCAATAGCCTTGGGCAGAGCTATGGATTTGAAAACACAACATGAAAAATGAAAAATTACTTTGACAATGGAAAAATAACTGGAATCTCTATGGCCTCCCAGTTGCTCAATGCTACATTACTCTGAAACACCAAGTTGTTCAAATCTTCATCTTCGTCATAGTCACCGATGGCATTGACCTGATAACCTCCACTGACGAACACCTCTTGGAAAACCTTCGGATGTCCTTTAACATGAATTGGCTTGTAACCCAACCCATAGCGATTAGTCTTTGCCTTGACGTTGATTACTTCTCCCCAACCTTCAGGAATGCTCCTGTCGATTGTCGATTTGGTACTCTTCAATGATGCAAAAGATGGGCTACTCTGGACTCCCGCAGTTTCTTCGACTTCCACTAGAACAACATTGGCAATTTCAAGTGCTTGGAAAGAAGTCTCCAAAGCGTCTTCATCAGCCTCAATGTACCGGAACGATGATAAATTACTAACCATTAAATCCTCTTCACCATGTATGATCACCAACTTGTCGTCAACCACAAACTTCATCTTTTGGTGCAAGGTAGAAGTTACTGCCCCAGCGGCATGGATCCAATGTCTTCCTAGTAGACAATTGTAATTAGGATTAATGTCCATAACTTGGAAAGTGATCGGGAACACGTGTGGACCGATCAGAATTGGAAGGTCAACTTCTCCAACCACCGATCTACGCGAACCATCAAAAGCCTTGACAATTAAAGAAGTAGGCTTCACCACAGTATCCTTGTAGGACATCTTGCTGAGAACCCTCATAGGTAGAACGTTCAACGAAGAACCAGTATCCACAAGTACTCTTGCTAAATTATCTTCCTGACACTTCATGGATATATGCAAAGCACGGTTATGATTCAGACCCTCTTTCGGCAGCTCTTCATTACTGAAGCTGAGAGTATTACAGACGGTAATATTAACAATCACACTATTAAACTGGCCGGTAATGATGTCTTGAGCCACATGAGCTTGAGTCAAGACCTTCTGCAAAGCGGCTCTATGCGCGGGTGAATTTAATAACAGGGATAGGACGGAAATCTTCGAAGGAGTCTGGTGCAGCTGATCGATAACTTTATAATCACTCTTCCTGATTATCCTCAAGAATTCAGCGTCTTCCTCATTAGTAACAGCCCCTTTACCTTTATCTCCAGCCGACACAGCAGTATTGGTAGTGGTTTCCTTGGACGGAGCCTCATCAAAACGGGGTGTGTAGACACGACCACTGCGAGTCATCCTGCTTGCCCCAGCTATGTTGGTCACATTTTCACTATCAACTTTCACTTCTTCTCTTGGAATGACCTTCCCAGATTCCTTATCAATCGCGGTTACATCATACTTCCAAGGTACAACTTTGGGATCACTGAATGGAAACAGACTCGGTTTCTGGATAATTAAGGGCTTAGGTTGGTCCCCTGCTAGAGTAACAGGAATCGGTATGCTGAACATTGGCATGACAGACTTTGGCGTTGGCAGATTAAACACTGGCATCCTGCCCCTTGGTTCGGGCAAGTTGAAAGTAGGCTCAATTGCATCAACTTCCTTCGCCTTGTTAACTACTTGTAGGAATCCATCATCCATCAATCTCTGAACATCTTTCTGAACCATAGCGCACCCTTTATCACTTCCTTCACAACTTATACAATCAGCATGGGAAATAGACACCAGACCTACTTCAAACAGATTTGCATGGAACGCCTTGAGAGGAGTCTTAATCTGGGATACATCACGAATAAACCCTCGTAAGACGAATCATCAACAACATTAACATTTGCATGTGTAGGCAGGGGATTGGTTTTAACATTGGGAGATGGATCATCGAACGACAAGATCTTCTTTTCCATCAGATCTCTCACAATATTCTTCAAAGCATAACAGTTCTCCAAATCATGGCCTGGCGCACCCTCATGAAATAAACAATGAGCGGCAGCATTGTAGTTGGCTGGCAAAGGATTCAGAGGCGGTCCCAAAGCTCGGGTGGTGATCAAACCTCGCTGTACTAGGTAAGGGTACAACTCGGTGAACGTCATTGGAATCGGAGGACACGACTTGTACTGTCTCCTCGGAGCATTTGGGCGAGGTGTCAGATTCCTCTGTTGTTGATTAGCAGGAGCGTTGGGCGCTTGCTGGTAGTTGGATGGAGGCTGATGATAAGCGGGAGGCGGATAAATAGGAGCCTGCTGCATAGGCTGATAAGCAGGAGCTTGTGGGGCTTGCTGATTAAAAGATGGTGCAACAGCAGCCACATAGGGAGGCAGAGCATACTGAACTGGGTAACCCTGAGGTTGAGCGTATGGTGGTGGATATGGATATTGGTGTTTTCCCCTTCTATCAGAGGATACATCATGAGTCTCTCCTTCCTTCTTTTTCTGAGAATTGAAAGAGGGTTTCTTAGTTTGGTCCTTTGAACTCGTGCTGCCAGAACCACCAGACATCTTTCCATTTTTCATAGCTAGTTCAACTTTTACTCCAACAGCAACAATATCAGCAAAATTCGTGGTTACACTACCCACCATCCTCTCATAAAATTCAGGGCGAACGGTGTCCACAAACCAATCAGCTAGTTCCTTGTCAGTCAACGGAGACTCAACTTGAGAAGCAATCTCTCTCCATCGTTGGGCATATTCCTTAAAGGTCTCAAAACTTTTCTGCGTCATACTCAACAGTTGTCTCCTGTCGGGAGCTAGATCCATATTGTACTTATAGTGCTTAATAAAAGCATCAGACAAATCCTGAAAAGACTTGATGCGAGATTGGTCTAATGTTAAATACCACTTTGACGAAGCACCTTTCAGACTGTCTTGAAAACAATGAATCATCAACTTGTCATTTTCCACATGAGCAGCCATCCTACGGTAGTACATTATCAAATGGCTTTTCGGGCAAGTAGTCCCTTCATAGCAGTCAAAGTTCGGAGTTTTGATCTTTGGCGGAATAACCAGACCGGAAACCAAACAGATATCTCTAGCAGCAGCACCGAAGATCTGGTCTCCTTCCATCTTCCTCAATCTTTTATCAATAGTAACCACCTCATCGCGAAGCTTATCACGTGGTTGGCATCCTCCATCATCATCATCCAGAATTTCATAAACAGGCTCATTAAGATAAGGCTGCACATGAGTGCGGACATTAGCTTGTGTGAAAGTAGGGACCACTTTGTGAGGCTCAGAAACCAAAGGCACAGTTTGTTGTACGTTATGTATAACAGGAACAACTTGTTGAACTGCTGTAGTAATAGGAACAACCTGGTGAGCTGATGTAACAACAGGAGGATGCAAAAAATCTTGTGAGAGGCCATAAGGAAACAGGTTTGGCGCAGAAACAACCGGAGGATCTACAGCAGCAGTAGCGTTAATCTCAGAAACCACGGTAGGCTGAGTATCCATCTTTGCATTCATGACATGGAGTAATTCCATGATTGTTCCAACACTCCTTCGAAGGTCTGCTAGCTCGTTGTTAACGCGATCCATCTCTTGAGCATGTTCTTCCATCCTTTTTCGAGCTTGAGCTCTAGTGTTGTATCGATTCAGGGTGACAAAACTGGAAGGCGAGAGAACCGAGTATGAGAAACCGAGAGACACATGTAATGCAAAGATATGATGCGAAATGCGAATGACATGACTTCATGGAATTCAAGTGTTTATGAGTATTGCGGATAACGAAAAATTTTATTGATTGAAAAATGGATTACAAATAATATTCTTAAAAGAAAAATCTCGATGAAAATAAACAACTAAAATTCTAGAACCCTAAGGAAGCACTATTCATGATTTTGGCGATTAGGCGGAGAATCGGAGGAAAATAAATCCTCGTAGAGTCTTCTCTTCTTGTAGGAGAGCAACTCTTCATTCCTTGACTGAAGCTGTTTCTGAAGTTCGTCGTACTCGCTGACCATCACTTGGTATTTGTCTTTCCATGTTTCTGCTTCGTGATGAGCTTTTTTTAATTCGATCTTCAATGTTTCAGCCTCAGACATGAAATACAGGACTGGTTCTTCTCTCGGAGGTAAAGGATCTTGGCGAGGATAGGGCATCTTCAATTTGGCAGCTCTTTCTCGGACCCACTGAAGATAGGGCTCCATGGAAATGCAATTTGGCCTACCCAGACTTTCTCGACCTTTCATATGCAAGTGTCCCCAAGAAGATATAATTTGATCCTGAAGCTCTTTGTTGAGTTCGAAGAAGATCTTCTCTACGTAGATACTTTTAGGTGGTTCTTTTAAGGGATACCCTAACTGTCGGCGAGCTAGAACTGGATTGTAGCTAATTCCTCCATTAAAACCGAGTAAAGGCATGTTAGCGAAGTCTCTACAACCATCAATGAGTAGTATTCCATCGTACCTGCGATTGTACCAATCAATATCAGAGTGAGTTAAAGCCATAACCTTTTGCGACCAACGTCCTTGAGTGGGATTCCAAAAAGGACCATACTTAGGCAAGTGCGAAATAAACCACTTGTACAGTAACGGCACACAACAAGTAATCACCCCTCCACCATAGAGGTTTCGGAGATGGACTGAGTGATAAGTATTATCCAATAAGGTCGGTACTGGATTCCTTTGCATGAAGATCTTGATGGCATTAAGATCAACAAATCCTTCAAAATTAGGGAAAAGCAGCACTCCATAGATAATCAAGGCAAGGATCATCTCAAAGGTAGGTATGCTCAAGTAATCGGCATAATATTGGGCCTTCTTGATTAGGAACTTCGTAGGTAACCCAAAGATTTCACCTTTATGAGTCATATTCTCCTTAATGTCAGATACCTTCAAACATGTGGCTTTAGCAATATCCTGTTCTTTAGGGTCCTTCTCCAAGAAAGGGAAAGGAGACTTATCCAGGATAGGTAACCCTACAAGCTGAGAATATTCTTCCAAAGTAGGTAATAGCTGATAATCGGGGAATGTGAAGCAGTGGTAGTCGGGATCATAGAACTGTAGCAAAACCGAAAGAAGTTCCTCGTTTACTTTATATTCCAATAGAGATAACAAACTTCCATACCGTTTACAGAATCCTTCTCGATCTTGGACTAAAGATCCTAGCTTCCTTAAGTCATCTAGCTTAGGCCTTTTAAAAGTACATTTCAAAGTTTTTCTTCTATTGTAATCCATAATCCTGCAATATTCATAAATAAGATTTGAATTCCATAAAGTGTAATGTAATGTGATGCTTTAATGGATGCAATGCACATATATTCGCAAGTCCTAGGTTAAAGGTATGTGCAAGGAGTTAGGATCTACCCATCCCCATAAGGTATGTACTACGGTTAGTTGTACCTGCAGAACAAGGGTTCTAAAGAAGTGCCCAAAGTCATTAGTCCATCCTTCGGATATTATCAACTTTCCAACTGACTCGGAGGTCAATAATATTCTCAAGAGAACCTCTTTTGAGTGTAGTATCGCGTAGCAACCATTGTAGGACTACTCCCACATAGTTCCTGCACTACGTCCTACATAAGGCTAAGGTGGTGTTAAGGTAACTACGGTCCTCAATATCACAGACTCCAATCGAAAATAGTAAAAGTTTTCACGACTAACTCGATCAACCGAACCATTTTCGACAGGGTCTCAACTGAGCGGTGATTCTCGAGTCAACTTGGTCGGGACTCACTTCCGGCAAGCCTCGTCGAATATCTCACCATCCTATAATAAGGTCACTCAAGTCCGGGTTAGGACTTATCTCACAATAGAAAGATATCCCCACAATATACAATAATATATACAGATAATTAATAAAAGAAAATAATCATACAATAAAACAAAATAGGGATAACCCTTAAAAGTTATGGCGTTCCCCAGTGAAGTCGCCATTTTCGGTTGCGGAGGAAATAGGATATCAAATTATTAATTAATTTGAATCACAATTTTTAATTCACAACCGCTCTTTGATTTATCCGAAGGAAAAGGTCAAAAGAGGAAAAACCTATTTTTGCATCGTAAACACAATGCGGGGAGAGACCTAGGTAAGGGGTTGGTTAAATTTAGGGAAGGTACTAGCACCCTAAGCTTCTGTAGTACTCTACAGGAACCTTTTGTTTATTGTATGCTTTTTTATTTTTATTTATTATCTGCTTTAATATATATTGAGCTAAGGGATAGAGTGACCTAAAGACCTAAGGGTTAGACGTAAGTTTACTCGGCAAGACGTTGCATCTTGTGCCTACGTATCCTGGATAGGGAATGAAATCAGAGTAATCGTAGTTCCCCTCGAAAGGGAGGTTAGAAACGTCTTGACTATGGTCAAGGTTTCAATAGGGAATAAACGTATCTTAAGGACACACTTACGTGGAGTCTTTGAAACTCCTATTTCTATGTTGAATTTGTTAATTGAAAATTTAGGGTTGAAATTAGGGATTCCACGGCGGGAAACCCTAAATAGAGTACGGCGACTCTTTGACCTAATGCTAGGGTAAGTGGCATTTTCGTCCACGGGACACCTAGGCTATTAGGGTTTAAAAGGGTTGAAACTAGGGTTATTGACTCGGCGGTCAAACTGTTAATCCTAATTCCTTCGGAGGGTAAATGACGGTAAAAACATGCAAGCAACAGAATTATTACATGGCAGGCATACAAAAAATATGAAAATAAAGCAAGCAGTAAATGAAAGCATCGCGACCACTCGCGTAAATTACAAATTCCCAAAACAAATGCGAAAATAAAAAAACTGCGATCATGACCTCGCATAAATTACATCCATGCCCAAAAATAGTACGAATAATTGAGAAGACAATAAACTAAAACAAGCAAACTTATGGGGTCAGACGAAACTGAAATGGCTAGATCGAGAACTTTATTTTTTGAATTTTTATTAAAACAATTAATTTTAACTTTTGAATAAAAAAAAAAAATACTAACTATAAGTTAAAAAACTAACTATAAGTAAAAAATTGACTAACTAGAAATTATAAGAAAATGGTTTTTAATTTTAGATAAAAATGGTTTTAATTTTAGAAGTGCTTTTAAATTTTAAGTTTTAAAGGTGAGTTTTAATTTTTAAAAAAAAATAATTTGGAAAAAGTTTTAAGTGTGTGTTTTTTTTATTAAATTTTAATAAAAGAGTTTTACATTACATTTAAAATTTTTTTTTTGATTAAAGTTAAGTTTAAATAAAAAATTGAATTACATTAAATTTTAATAAAACTTTGATCTACATTAAGTTTTCATAAAGAAAATTGATTTACATTAAGTTTTCATGGAAAATTTAACTTTACATTAAATTTTAAAAAGTTTTAATGAAAAATTTAAATTTACATTTAAAACTGAAGTTTTAATGAGATTTAAATTTACATTAAATTTTAGGAAGTTTTAATAAAAGATTTAATTTACATTAAGTTTTAGGTTTTTATTATAAAAATAGAGTTTTATTTTTTTAAATTACAAAAACAGAATTTTATTCTTTAAGTTTAATAACTAAGAAAAAAAATTTAAACTAGCTGCTACCTTGTAACACAATTACGATTTAAAAATAAAAAAAATGGAAAATAAGAGGGATTTTGATTAAGGAAAAAAAATATTTTATATTTTATGTTTTAAAAAAAATGTTCGAATTAAGAAAAATTTGTTTCAATTTTAATATTCTGATAAAAAAAGTTTTAATTTTAATGTTAAAAGAAAATGTCTTATTTTTAAAGCTTAAAAAAATGTCTTCCCTTTTTAAAAAAAAAGATTAAAGTTAAGTTTTTTTTGAATGTTTTAATTAAAAAAATTAATTATTATGAAAAAGTTTCAATTTGGATTAAAAGAAAATGAGTTAAATTTCAGCTTAATGTTTTTTATGTTTCCGTTAGGTTATTTACAAAACAAACTTCAATGTTAAAAACAAATAATTTCAATGTAAAAAAAATGAATTTGTTAATCCTATATTACTAAGAAGAAGGAGTCTTAATGCTCCAGGAAAGAAAAAATTGGAGTTACGTTTTCAATTACAAGCCTCCTTTTTAAAAAACCTTCTTTTATTCTTAGAAATAAATTAACTTAAATTAAGAAAAAGAATGGTTTTTATCGTCATGACTTAATGGTTTGACTAACCATTTGCCACTAAAATGAATAATAATAAAAGAAACGGAAGAAATAAACAAGCTATGAATGAAACAAAAAGGGCAGTTTTTTATACTGAACAACTTGGGGTTTTTCATCTTCTTCTTTCCCCTTTTCTTCACAAGGCGGCGGCGGCCATGAACAACCTTTCGAAGCTTTCTTCTCCCTTCCTCTCGCATGTGTGCACATCTACCTGAAATCAAACACAAAACGAAAAGCAAAACAAACTGACGGAAAAATCTCGAATTGCTCACTCTTCTTTTGGATGAGTTGGAAGCAGTTCGCGGTGATGATTTCAGTTTCGGTGGACGACGGCTTCACGGCGAGGTCCCTTGACGGACGATGATGATGGCTGGGCTGAGTCCGCGCGATAACGTTGCCCGCCGATCGTCTTTTGACGGTGGTGGAGGTGGTGGATCGCGAGTTCCGGTCGAAAGCCTCTTCTTTTCCTTCTCGTTTCGTTCTTTTGATGGTGAGGATGAAAGCTCAGAGCTTTCTGAACCGTTATCGGTTGGGTGATGATGACGGAGCTGAGGCTCTTCCGAACCTCTTTCTGAAGGCACCGCTGTCTTTTCTGTCCTAGGGTTTTTTCCTCTTCTCCTTTTTTGATATGAACCCTCCGGCTTTATATTATTTGTTTCCAGTTATGGGCTTGGATGGTTGCTATTTTGTTGCTGATTGTTGCTGCTCTTGCGGAAAACCTAAAAGGATCTGTTCTTAATTTTGGACAGTTTCACTGTGTTGTTTAACCTCCTTCTAACTTCACTGTTGACTGGTTTTTAGGAGACTTTGGTGGATGGTTTAGGCTTTTCGGTTGGTTTTAGATCTGGATATTTTTGGATGGAAACAAATTTGGATTTATCTTGGATATCCATATATTTACTTGATGAAAACAGATTTGGATTGTGGGTTTTTCTTGGATATCTGTTAGCGACCTGTTTGGCTCCATGATCCATTTTTGGCAAAAATCACTTTTCGGTAAAAACTTCTTTTTCTCTTTTTCTCGGCTGTCCCGGAAAATAGAACAAATGCTGCCTATCGGTGCCGAGGTCAGGAACAGAAAAGGGAGTTTGGTTGCGACCATGGGTCGTGCCCTCCCGACACCCGGTGATGAGACTTTTCTGAGGGTGTCAAAAATAAATCTAACATTTTTACTCTTATTTTTCTGCTTTTCTGTTCTTTGTCTGTGTGCAGGTACGAAGAGAATGTCGAGCATGAAGAGTCGGAGAAATCAAGAATTTAGGAACTTTAGGATAGAAAATGTAATTTTTATTTCCCTTCTTGTAACTTTGTAATAAAAATATTCATGAATAAATCCAACTAATATTTCTACTCAAATTTAATTCCTCTTTATAAGTTGTAATAATAATAATAAAATAAATATTATGAATAAAAATTCAAATATTTACTTATCAAGATTATTTTCCGATTTCCTTTCTATGATTTAATTTTGTTGCAACCACCTCAAATATCTGATTAGATCCAACCGGTCGACTTACCTTTGCACGAATTCCACCGACTACAAATTAACCCGATTAAACTTGAGCCGTAAGCTTAAATTCACCGTACAACTCGACATGAATAAATCACAAAATCAGTCGAATCAACTTTGTCACTCCAATACGTACTGCTTCACATAACTGAGATAGACTTAATTTTCCCAATATATATTAAGTCGTGCACGATGATGGCCTTAAATGAATTAACAGAGAAAACAGATCATCAACAAAACAGAACTATTCCGCGTCAAAAATTCCATTTATGTTTCTGATGAATAAATCCTCTATCGTGAACCCCCTCGGCCAAAAATTGCAATTAAACAGATATAATAATTCCAGACTTGAGCCGACATTTACTGCTTTCCTTTTAAGGAAATAAATAACAGGTAGCAGAAGAAACAGAAAATAACTGTCTCTTGAAACCAATTTCCGCAGAACGGATTCTCGTACTGACTTGAACCAAACCAAATGGACATTTCAACCCAATCAACCCATATGACAAAATAAATGTCTCAGAAATCCACTGGTGACAGAGACTCGGCCCATTGAAATAATTACCGTATCTCGAACATCCTGATGCGAAAATACTGAGAATTTCTGTTTATCTTCAAAGAAAATAAAGAACTCGGAGAAGGAGGTTCTGATTACTCAAAAAAAACCCTGGCGACAACTCATCTTCAAAAATAGTCAGCAAACAACGTGAAAATGACCATTTTGCCCTTTAACAACTAAAGTGTACCAGACGCGATTCCTGCAAACGAAACAAACTACGCAACCTGTTAATAGTTAGCTGATGCAAAATGAGATGACATATGACATGAATCAACTAATCTGAGGGTAAAATTTGGGGTATTACAAAGATTATATCATAACCATTATCACTTAATTGACTTATGGATAATAGATTATGTGTTAATCCTTCAACAAGTAAGACATTAGATATGGAAGGAAGGTTACCATTACCAATAGTTCCAGAGCCTATTATTTTGCCCTTCTGGTTCCCTCAAAACTTCACATCACCTCCAGATCTAAGTTCCAGGCTTTGGAACATAGACCTTCTTCCCTTCATGTGACGCGAGTAGCCAGAGTCCAGGTACCATGATTGGTGTTTCAACTTTGCTGCTAAGGATGTCTGCAACCAAAATCATTTTGTCCTTAGGTACCCATATTTTCTTGGGTCCTCTGGGGTTAGTAGGTTTGAAATTATTTTTTAATTTCTTTCCCTTAAGAGCATCCTTGTTCTGATGGAATTTTGGTTTATTAAACACAAGTTTGTTCAGATCAGAACGTGTGTGCTTAATATCATTTAAATGACCAAATTTGAAATGAGTATACAGAGGGGAATACTTGATGATCAGTTTATCAACATGTTTTAGATTTAAATCCTTCCCAGAGGGTGATTCATATCCAATTCCTGTTATGTTGTTTCTGCTTACGCCATAGATCATTGAAGCCATCTTGCTTCTATCTAGGCCTCTGGCCAGAAACTTCTGAAAGCTATAATCATACTCTTCTAAAATGTTTTTAGAGCATGATATAGGTTCTGATTCAGATTTCTGAGCTTTTTCTAAATCATTTTTCATTTTAAGATTGTTTGCTTTAAGCTCAGCAACTTCAGATCTCAGCTGATCATTCTCAGATGCAAGACAACTTTGAAGCTTCTTGTATTTGAGTTTGATTTTGCTGTAGCTTTCAAGAATTTCAGATAAACTCTCAACATGTTCAGCTCTAAAAATTTCAGAAAATACCTCCTCAAAATCTGATTCTGATCCAGATTCAGCAGTTTCTTCGTAGTCCTCCACGTCAGCCATCAGTGCTACATTAGCATATTCATCTTCTGATTCTGATGAAGATTCAGAAGCATCTGAATCATCCCATGTGTCCATTAATACTTTATTCTTCTTTTCAAACTTCCTATTGGGTTTCTCCTTCAGAAGTTTGGGACATTCATTTTTATAGTGGCCAGGCTCCTTGCACTCATAGCACGTTATATCTTTCTTTCCAGATTTCTTATGTCCAGAAGAATCACCACGCTGATCAGATCTCTTGAAGTTTCTGAACTTCTTCTGCTTATGCTTCCAAAGTTGGTTTATCCTTTTGGATAGCAAAGATAGTTCATCTTCTTCTTCTGAAGATTCTTCAGAACTTTCTTCAATAACCTACAAAGCTTTAGCAGATTTGTTAGATTTTAAAGCAACAGACTTACCTTTCTTCTGAGGTTCGCCTTCTTCTAGCTCAATCTCATGACTCCTTAAGGAACTGATCAATTCCTCCAGAGTGATCTTATTCAGATCCTTTGTAAGCTTCAGAGCTGTCACCATTGGTCTCCACCTTGTTGGCAAGCTTCTGATGATCATCTTGACATGATCAGCAGTAGAGTAACCTTTATCCAGAACCTTCAGACCAACAATTAGAATCTGAAACCTTGAGAACATAGCTTCTACAGATTCAAATTCCTCCATCTTGAAGGCCTCGTACTTCTGAATGAGCGCCAAGGCTTTTGTCTCCTTTACTTGGGAGTTTCCTTCATGCGTCACTTTTAGAGATTCAAACATATCAAATGCAGTATCTCTATTTGTTATTTTCTCATACTCAGTATGAGATATTGCATTTAATAGGATGATTCTTGCCTTATGATGGTTTCTAAGCTCCTTCTTCTGTTGATCAGACATAGATTTTCTGTCAACCTTTTTCCCTTTATCATTAGTAGGATGAATATAACCATTAGTTACCAAATCCCACGAGTCAGCGTTATAGCCTAGAAAGAAACTTTCTATTCTATCTTTCTAGTAATCAAACTTCTCACCATCAGACATGGAAGGTTTGGTGCAGATTTTGTCTCTATCATCGTATTTATTGTTGTATGAAGTTGAAGTTGAAGCTTCAGCAGCCATGATGAATAAAGAACAATAGATTAAGAGTTTTCCCAACAGGATCTTTTTTTGTCACAGTTAAGTGAGAGCACTTACAGAACCGGAGCTCTGATGCCAACTGAAGGTGAGAAAAACACTTAGAAGGGGGGGGGGGGGGGTTGGATAAGGGTTTTAAAACAATTTGGATGATAGAAAAATAACACAGTATTTTTATCCTGGTTCGTTTGAACTCAAACTAATCCAGTCCACCCTACCAAGGTGATTTGCCTTTCTCAACAAGGACTTAATCCACTATATTAAACTTGATTACAGTGTAAACCACTAAGACAACTGTCTTAGTATTCTCAAGAAATTCTGACCACAACTTGGTCTTCTTAAGGAAATCTTTTACAAAGATAAGCTAACAGTTTTGTGTTTAAGTAATGCTTCTAAAAAGCTATATCACAACAGTTATTTTTACACAAGTTTTTAGAACGAAGAATAAAACTATTCTAGCTTGAAGAATATTGTGAGAGCTGGTTAAATAATATGTCAATAGTTCCGTCAAATTCGTTAACCTTTGAAGTGATGCTAAGACTTGCTTTTATAGTACTTTGAAATCCTTTCTCAAAGACTGTGCAATCTGTGCATTCTGATCCTTTTGTCTTCTAATGACTTTTCCTTTCTCAGAAGAAGAATGTTCTGACACATCCTTTTTGTCTGAATTCTTGTGTCAAGCACAAATAGGGAAAGAGCCGTTTAGGATAAGATAAGGAATATACTAATGTATCTTTATTTGAATAGCATCTTCTTCAACAACTTTGGAACGCCTTGCATCAGAACTTCTGATGATATCCTTAGTTGTTCAGGTCAGAGTTAACTCAATCAGAGTTTCTTTATCAGAATTTGCAGCAAAGTGATTTAAGCGTGAAATCCTTATCAGAGCATACTTGCTTATTAGAACTTCTGTACTTGCAGCGTTGTGTACTTCCAGAGTCTTCTGAAGCTTTACGTATGTTCTTTGCTCAAGTTCTTCATAGCTTGGCTCAGAGTCATTGTAGCAGATTAGAGTCTTCTGAAGTGTTGCTTCTGACGCTCAGAGCTTTTTTGTTCTTTGGTGTTCAGAGGCGTTCTTGCTTCCAGAATAATATTAATTTTGATATCTGAAACAAATAAACACTTGAACAAAAAATTAGTGTATATAAATTCTCTATACAAAATTTCATTAATGTTATCATCAAAACAATGAGATATATTGAACATCAATCTGTGTTCTAACAGATACTTGATGAACCTTGATAAGAAGCTGCTCATGATGATGATGGTTCAAACCCTAATTCCAAAGTCTATGAAAAAGCCAATTGAACTAATCTTCAGTGAAACAGAAAATTCAAACCAGTAGAAAACCCAAGACCATTTTGAATCAAAATCAGTTAATCACATCTTGAAGTACTTGTGGGAATGAGTATTATCTCCACTTGAATCTAATACACCTATACATGCTGGTTAGTCATAATAAACATGCACACAAGATCCTATGACCTAATTCCCAGAAGATCATGGCCAAAGGCCAGATGATCTTACAGGGAAAAAACTGAGAAAAGTAGGACAAATTCGGCACACATGTCAAGGATACCAAAGCCAAATGAAAAATGCATAACATTCTATAAAACAATCGGAGAAATAAATCAATGAAATCTCAAATTAGAGATAAGAAGTGCAAAGTATTTATGTACAAAAATAGTCAAAATTTTCACTTATCAAACTCTCCCCAACTTAAAACTTTGTTCATCCTCAAACAATGGTAAATCAGACCTAAAAGAAACAAGAGAAACTACCAAGAAATCATGATCAAACAAGTTTTTAGAAACGAAAACAAATGTATGGTTCAAATTACAAAAGTACAAGCAAAACAATGCTTACCACTAAACTACAATGACACAATGACTATGAAGAAAAGTCTAAGCACAAAACGCATGTCAAAAATTATAAACCAATACATATGTTCAAGAATGAATCACACCTAACGCATAACTTCATCAATGGATGAAAAACAAACATGAGGGACTTGACTCACACCCAACAATCTTTCTAACATCTAGATTAAATTATGCATTCTTCCAAAAAATTCATATTGAAAGCATAAAAACACAAATCACAAGGACTTCAATGATTGTACTGTGATTTGGTTTACAAAGAAGGGTCATATCTTAAGGTAATTGAAACAAAAATAATACCTAACAAATGAGAGTGATCATATCTCAAATTCTCAAGCATTCACAATTTCTTTCACCTTTTTCTCATTGCATAATTGTTACACGTTTTTCACACCACTTATAAGCACAAAACCTATTTTTCACATTTTCTTCCAACAAATCTCTTTGTTTTCTTTTTCTTAGTTTTTTCAAAATTTTCTTTTTCTTTATCAATCTCTAAGAAAATCACCTGTTTCTCCCCAACTTGAATACAACCAATCATTATAATGTGAATGCTCCCAAGCTTTCTAAGGCACGGGTAAAAATTCAACCACAATTCATGGTTGAAGGTTCAAGTGTTTCAAGAAACAAAATCATAATCCATATAAAAATCTATTATGAACTACTCTTTGCATGCAAAGAAAAATTACCACAGTTCAAAATTGATATAGATTCTGAGATTAAGGCTCAAAGTGGTTAACGAATTCTCGCTCACTCACAAAGTAAGTTACTTTTGGTCAAGTAGTTGTGCTCAAAATCAAACAAAATGCCTTGATAATTTTCATGCTTTCATACAATTCAAAGTAAATGCAGGATTTAAACATAAGTCAAACGAGTTAAAATAAGAATTGATGGTCCCTGTGCATATAGTAAATAATGGAAGTTTTCTCACCTTTGTTTATAAGCTAAAGTAATTCAAATATGAACATGTATTGCAAAAGAATGAATGACATGATATTTGTACAAATTACAAATTTTATATTCATGTTATGTTATAGAAATCAATAAACATGCACCTTTACTCAAATATCAAGTTTTTAACTCATATCAATACCATACCATTTTCTTGTTGATACAATCAAACTTGAAACAATCACTCCGTATTTATTCAAGCTAATCAAAGATAAGCTTATTAGACAACACCAAATAATTCTCTAACAACTTTATATTGAACAAGTATATATTATAGACAAATGTAAAAATTTCAAAAATGTAGACAAGTGTACAAAGCTCACAAATATAGACAAAGATAAAAAGCTCAAGAAGATAGAAAAGTGTATAAAGCTTAAAGTATAGAAAAATGTACAAATCTTAAAAAGATAAAATTATTGCTATGCTTTCAATATCAAAATATCAATCCCTGACAACAACGCCATTTTGCTAAAGCGGTAAAGCGACAAGCAAAAAATAAGTTTGAAAGAATTTGGGATTTTATCACATCCACAGAGATTAGTGCGAGGAATCAAATGCCATTCAATATTCTATACGTTTCTAAGTTTGAGTTTGTAAGGTTTAAATTTAAAGCTAAACTATGTAAAACAAATGAAAGAAAAATATAAAGTTTCAGAGAGATATATCAGGATTGAATTTCATCCACTGCTCAAATATGTAAATCTACTAATCAGTTGTTGTTGGAATTATATTAATTAGAGTGGGAATTGGAAAGATTTATTGACAATTAATGGGAAATAAATAAACACAAGTAAGAACTAATATAGAAGTGAATTTGAAAAGATTCATTTTAGTCCCACATTGAAGGGAATGGAAATATTAGTAGTGTTTATATATTTCAACTTGGTCAATTGGGTTGGGCCCTAAAGGGCATCCAATTTTGTGAAAGGAGTGAGGACACACCCATGACCATCAAGACACACACGCGCGCGGCTCGGCTCGGCTCGGTTCGGTCCGGTCTAGATGAATTATTTTTTGGACCCGAATTTCAAAAAAGGTTCACACGAATTTTAATTTCCATCTTCTCTCCCTTAATTCTCTTCGTCTACAAATCCTTCCTTTCTTGTTTTTTCTTATTTTTTCGACTGGCTATTTTCGCCAGATACTGTGACTTAGAAAGGTGTATTTCTAGAGCGATTTATCAATCGTGCGTTATTGAACGGGCTATTTTATCCTGGAGACGTCGTCGTAAATCGACTGCTTTGCATATTTTGGCAGTACGGCGAAACGTCTTAAAGAAAGCGACCTAGTACGCGACTCGTCCTGATAATTTCCTTGTGCCAAACTCAATTTTTCAAATCCGAAAACAACAATTTTAAGACGTTTTAATAACTGCCATGGCAACTGAGGAAATTATCAGTACTACTGCGGCCGCTTCGGTCTCTGACAAACCTTTCAGGTTTGAGGGTTCCAATTTCAAACGTTGGCAAGCTAAGATAAAGTTTTTCTTAACTCTGAAAAAGGTTGCCCACATTCTGACTGAGGATATCCCGGTTGTCCCTTCTGCATCATCTGAACTACCTAATGGTAACTCACTTGTAGATTCAGACGGGACTTCCAAAACGTTTGACTCAGATGCTGCAAAAGCTAAGGCTGCAGCAGATGATCTACAGCTCCGAAAAGAAATCGCCTTATGGCACGAGAATGATTATCTGTGCAAAAATCACATTCTGAACAGCCTTGCTGATGATCTGTACGACTACTACAGTAGCTACAGGACTGCTAAACAGGTATGGGAGGCTCTGCAAAGAAAATATGATACTGAAGAAGCAGGTGCGAAGAAATTTGCTGTCAGCCGCTACTTGAACTACAAGATGGTGGATGAGAAGTCGGTGGAAGCTCAAAGCCACGAAATTCAGAAGATTGCTCATGAGATTATTACAGAAGGTATGCCCCTCAATGAACAATTTCAAATTGCTGTAATTATTGACAAACTGCCCCTTGGTTGGAAAGATTTCAAAAATGTGTTTCGTCACAAAACAAAAGAATTTTCAATCGAGAGTATGATTACTCGCCTCCGAATTGAAGAGGAGGCTCAGAAACAAGATCAGAAAGAAGAAGTCTTAGTTGTGTCTACAACAAAAAGAAATTCGATGCGGTTTTGAAGCCTACGGGCAAACCTTTAAAGAATCAGAACCGCAATGCTATGAACCGAACTAAGAATGAGAATCCCTCTAGGGCCCCATCGGCTCCATTTGCTAGGCAACAACCACCACCTCAAAGAAATGATGCTCCGGTTTTCTCTTGCTACAACTGTGGGAAACTGGGCCATATGGCAAAGAAATGTAGGAGCAGGCCTAAACCTGCACCTGGCTCAAATGCTCAGGTTAACCTGACTGATGAGCAACTCATTGCCATGATCACTAAAATCAACATGCTTGGTGGAAGTGATGGTTGGTGGATAGACACTGGCGATACTCGTCATGTCTGCTATGATCGTGCTATGTTCAAGACATACATGAATGCTGAAGATAAGAAAGTGCTGTTGGGAGATGCTCACACCACTAATGTTGCTGGAATTGGAGATGTTGAGCTGAAGTTCACTTCAGGAAAGACCTTGATCTTGAAGGACGTCATGCATGTTCCTGAAATTAGGAAGAATCTTATTTCTGGTTTTCTTTTGAATAAGGCTGGGTTTAGTCAAACTTTAGGGGCAGATTTGTACACCATCACTAAGAATGGTATTTTTGTAGGAAAAGGGTACGCCACTGATGGCATGTTTAAGTTGAATGTTGATTTGAATAAAAGTTCTCCTTTTGTTTACTCTTTGTGTGACTTTAATATTTGGCATGGTAGACTTTGTCACGTTAATAAATGAATCATTTCTAATGTAAGCAACATAGGCCTAATCCCTAAACTAAATGTCAATGATTCCAATAAATGTAAATTTTGCAGTCAAGCAAAAATAACAAAGACTTCACATAAATCAATTATAAAAGAATCTGATCCCCTAGATCTTATACACTCTGATATATGTGAATTAGATGGAAGTTTAACTAGAAATAATAAACGTTATTTTATCACTTTTATTGACGATTGCTCTGATTATACTTATGTATATCTAATGAAGAATAAAAGTGAAGCGCTTGACATGTTTAAGGTGTATGTAACTGAAATTGAGAATCAATTTAACAAGAAGATTAAGAGACTTCGCAGTGATAGGGGAACCGAATATGACTCTAGCTTGTTTAATGATTTTTATGCTGAACATGGTATTATACATGAAACGACTGATCCATACTCTCCTGAAATGAATGGTAAAGCAGAAAGAAAGAATAGGACTCTTACTGAACTTGTAGTCGCAATCATGTTAAATTCTGGTGCTGCACCTCACTGGTGGGGGGAAAATTTATTGACTGTTTGCTATGTCCTGAATAAAGTTCCCAAGTCAAAAAGTAAGATCTCACCTCATAAGATATTAAAGAAAAGACAACCAAATTTGTCTTATTTGAGAACTTGGGGCTGTCTGGCTTATGTCAGAATTCCGGATCCGAAACAAGTTAAACTCGCTAGTAGAGCTTATGAATGCGTATTCATTGGGTATGCAGCAAACAGTAAGGCATACAGGTTTTATGACCTAAATGCCAGAGTAATCATAGAATCAAACGATGTTGAATTCTATGAAGACAAATTTCCTTTCAGATCGAGAAATAGTGATGGCTCACAATCGAGTCACATTCCTGTGATAAAAAGCACTGAAAGCAACAACAATGTAGAAACAGAACTTCGAAGAAGTAAAAGAGCAAGAGTTGCTAAAGAATATAGGGCCGATTATGCGGCCTATAATGTAGAAGAAGATCCAATAAATCTTCAAGAAACACTGTCATCTATGGATGCAGACTTATGGCAAGAAGCCATTAATGATGAGATAAATTCTCTAGAATCTAACAAGACCTGGAACTTAGTAGACTTACCCCCGGGTTGCAAACCAATTGGTTGCAAATGGGTTTTGAAAAAGAAACTAAAACCTGATGGAACGATTGAGAAATACAAGGCTCGCCTTGTAGCCAAGGGTTTTAGACAAAGAGAAAATATAGATTTCTTCGACACCTTTTCTCCGGTCACTAGAATTACATCCATTAGGGTACTCATTTCAATAGCAGCCATTTATAACTTAATAGTACACCAAATGGATGTTAAAACAACTTTTTTAAACGGTGACTTAGAAGAAGAAATCTATATGGAACAACCAGAAGGGTTTGTAATCCAAGGACAAGAAAGCAAGGTCTGTAAGTTAGATAAGTCTTTGTATGGACTAAAACAAGCCCCTAAACAATGGCATGAAAAGTTTGATAGCTTAATGATAATTAATGGGTACAAAGTGAATGAAAGTGACAAGTGCGTTTATTACAAATTTGAGAATCGCATTTGTACTATCATATGTCTATATGTAGACGATCTACTTATATTTGGATCAAACGTTCAAGCCATTAATGATATGAAATCATTGTTATGCAATAACTTTGATATGAAAGACCTCGGAGAAGCAAGCGTGATCTTGGGTATCAAGATCACGAGATCCGACCAAGAAATTTCTTTGGATCAATCTCATTATGTGGAGAAGATCTTAAAGAAATATAAATACTTTGATTGTAAACCTGCATGCACTCCGTATGATCCAAGTGTGAAACTGTTTAAGAACACTGGAGAAAGTGTCAAACAAGCAGAATATGCGAGCATCACTGGCAGTCTTAGGTATGCCACTGATTGTACTAGACCCGACATTGCATATGTCGTAGGATTGTTGTGCAAATTTACAAGTAGGCCGAGTAACGAACATTGGCAAGCTATTGAGCGAGTAATGAGGTACCATAAAAGGACTATGGACCTCGGCCTACACTATCAGAAATTTCCTGCTGTACTAGAAGGGTATAGTGATGCAGATTGGAACACCTTATCGGATGATTCCAAAGCTACTAGTGGTTATATATTTAGTATAGCCGGAGGAGTTGTATCTTGGAAATCAAAGAAACAGACCATTCTGGCACAGTCCACAATGGAGTCTGAGATGATAGCATTAGCTACAGCTAGTGAAGAAGCAAGTTGGTTAAGATGCTTGCTAGCTGAGATTCCTTTATGGGAAAAACCTATACCAGCTGTGTTGATCCACTGCGATAGTACCGTGACTATTGCAAAAGTTGAGAACCGTTATTATAATGGTAAAAGACGTCAAATTAGAAGAAAATATAGCACTGTTAGAGATTGTATCTCTAAAGGAGCTGTGAGAGTGGATCATGTACGCACTGATGAGAACTTAGCAGATCCTTTGACGAAAGGATTAGCTAGAGAGAAAGTCCATAATACTTCCAAAAAGATGGGACTAATGCCTATAAAGCAATTAGTTACTCATGATGGTAACCCGACCTAAATGACTGGAGATCCCAAGACTTAGGTTCAATGGGTAATAACAAGTTGTGAGTAATATGAAAATGATCATACAAGTAAAGCATGAATCCTGAAGTAATGAGAGGATGGGATAATAGAAACTCTTAATGAGATATATACTCTGTATGAGGGAGTACCTAGGCTACAGGAGTACTCTTGATAGATTCACCTATGTGACTGTGGAACTGAGGCCGGTTCCTATGGAATTTCGAGGCAGAATTCCTAGAGCATTCACTAAACCGGGATACACGTGCAGAGCCACTAAAGCACGGGCTACAAAAATACACCTTATGGAAAGGTTGTGTGCGGGTCTGATGTCCGAGATAGAGTTCAAGACAATGGTGTCACTCTTGTTGAATCAGAATCCTACTCGCTACGCTAAGGTTCAAGTCGTAGACACCTCTGCTTATGCTCAATCTTAGAAACGTCTGACGTACTTCTAAAATCTCTTTTAAATTCAAGTGGGGGAATGTTGGAATTATATTAATTAGAGTGGAAATTGGAAAGATTTATTGACAATTAATGGGCAATAAATGAACACAAGTAAGAACTAATATAGAAGTGAATTTGAAAAGATTCATTTTAGTCCCACATTGAAGGGAATGGAAATATTAGTAGTGTTTATATATTCCAACTTGGTCAATTGGGTTGGGCCCTAAAGGGCACCCAATTTTGTGAAAGGAGTGAGGACACACCCATGACCATCAAGACACACACGCGCGCGCGCCGCCGTCCTGCCGGCCGGCTCGGCTCGGCTCGGTTCGGTCCGGTCTAGATGAATTATTTTTTGGACCCGAATTTATATAATTTAATTATCATTAATTAATTAATATAATTCGGTGGAAAATTAATTAATAATAAATATTAATTAATTAAGAAAATAATTGGTCAGTAACTGCCATATTGACTAGATCCAGTATTTTTCCATTCTCCCACGATTTTCTCCATTCACCACGAATTTCTCCCTACTCAGCCTTACTAGCTGCCTATAAATACAGGGTAGAAGTTCAGTAGTGATAAAGCGAATTTCAAAAAAGGTTCACACGAATTTTGATTTCCATCTTCTCTCCCTTAATTCTCTTCGTCTACAAATCCTTCCTTTCTTGTTTTTTCTTGTTTTTTCGACTGACTATTTTCGCCAGATACTGTGACTTAGAAATGTGTATTTCTAGAGCGATTTATCAATCATAAGTTATTGAACGAGCTGTTTTATCCTGGAGACGTCGTCGTAAATCGACTGCTTTGCATATTTTGGCAGTACGGCGAAACGTCTTAAAGAAAGCGACCTAGTACGCGACTCGTCCTGATAATTTCCTTGTGCCAAACTCAAATTTTCAAATCCGAAAACAACAGTTGTATGTAATCTAAATCACTCATAAGTATCATCACTTATCGCTCACATCAACGTCCATGTCTGTAACACCGACGAGAGTTCAACTGTAATGTTTAATCAACGACCACTCAGCCTATCAAACAACACGGAACATTAAAATTTGATACTCACGTGAATGTTAAATATAAATCTATGTCTAGAGCTTTGCGTCTAACATATGTTCATCATAGATCTAGATCTGAAGAGTATATATCTATAACAGTTCAAATCAAAGATAAAACAAGCAAACAAAGATGACATCCATATAGATAAATTAAAATAGATCGTATACAATGCCATGATTAACAAATATACATACTTTTTACAAGTAAATTTACATACAATCCATAACAAGAAAGAGATTACAAGGAGAAGAAGGAAGAAGAACAAACTTTCTTTGCGGTGTGCCAATGATTTCGGTGTTCCAACAAAATAATAACAAGTAATATATTATATATTAATAATGATAATTAAAATTTTATTTACCAAATTTATTTATTTATTTATTTATAAGAATTATAAATAAATAGCAACCCATACATTTTTTTTGCATTGTGACCTTGTTGAAAATACTTATCACATCCTTTTATGTGGCTATATAGAAAGCTCTTGACATTCCAATCAATTGGAAAATTGTATTTCAATTCAGCATTGTTAATCACAAAACATAAAATACAAGAGCTTATCAATTTCTTTTGATTTGTTTAAGTATCCAAATTTAGCAATATAATGCATAAGCAAAATACTAAAAACATAGCAACATAATGCATAAGCAAAATACCAAAAACAGTAGCCGTAAATATTGCATTGCAATTTGAACAATTCAACCAACACACAATTCTCCATATCATCAAGGCATAAATGAAAATAAACCTTAAAAAATTGGAAGATTAAAACAAATCCTAATTTGAGAAAATAAAGGTTCCAAAAAAAACTCTTAAAAAAACAAATTGAATCTGATATGAATGATTCTGACACCACTTGTTATATTTGTTCACAACTTTATTATTTCTATCAATATAGAAATGAAGAACAAAACTCTAAAATAATCCTTATAAGTCTATATACCATCAACTTGTATTCATTAAACCAATATCATAATTGAATCAGAGTATAAAAGCAGGAGGGTACTTGAGTTTGCCATTAAGAATCACTGAAGTTTTGTGCGTATTTGATCTTTTAATTTGTAGAATTTTTTTATAACTCCTTGAATCTCCTCGGATAGGAATGAAGAGAGAATTTTATTGACGAGTGGTTTTCACATTTTCTATAAATGGGGACCATAACTGTTATAAATAACATTAAAGTTATTTCTTAGTTTTCAATATTATAATTTGACCGCTCATCAAATTAGATATTGATTTATGATATCTACACAATAATCTCATATTTTATGATATTTATTCTTTTAATCACATATTTAATATTAATTAGACCACTCCAATTTTAACTAATTAAATAACGGTCCTAACACATGCAATATTACATATGTGACCCAAAAATTCTAACAAATCAATCTAACTGAATTGACCAATTTTCACGATCAATCAATTTTCTAACTGGCTAACCTTTCTTAAGGATATTAAATAAAATGTTTAAATTAGGGGTGACAAAATGAATGGATTGGATGAATGTGGATTAGATTGTTAATGGATGGATTAAAACAATCTACTAAAATTTTCTTAAAATTATTCAATCCAATCCATCCATTAAGAATAAAATTCATCCAATCCATCCATTAACATATTTTTAATGGATGAATATCCATCCATCCAACTTTTTTTTTATTTTGTAAGAATAAATAAATTTTTTTATTTTTGAAAAATTCAGTTTTTGTATATAAAAAAAATTATGAAGTCGATTTTTTGTATTTTAAAAAAGTCGGCATTTTTTTTGGGAAATTTATTTTTATTCAAAAAAATTGGTTTTTTGTTTTGAAAAAAAAATTGTTTTTTTCTTTAAAAAACCATTTTTTTTTAAAATTGACTTTTTTTCAAAAAACAAATCAGTTTTTTATTTCGGAAAAAAAATCGATTTTTCACACAATAAAAAATCGATTTTTTTTCGAAAAACAAATCAGTTTTTTATTTTAGAAAAAAAAATCGAATTTTTACACAATAAAAAACCGATTTTTTTTTTCAGAAAAAAGAAACTGATTTTTTTCGGAAAAAAAATGAATTCTTTTTAAAAAAATCTTTTCAGAAAAAAAATATCGATCTTTTTTTTTTTTTGAAAAAATTACAATTTTTTTCTTTTAAAAAATTTATTTTTAATTAGATTTTAAAAAATCTATTTTTAATTATTTTTAAAAAAATAATATAACAAAAATAAAAATAATCTATTGGATTCTTAAAATATGTTGGATGGATTGAATCCATCCATGCATATAAATGAATGAATTTAATCCAATTAATTAACTTATTTTTTATGTGGTGGATGGATTGAATAAATTTTTTGATGGATGGATTAGATGGATTTTGTTTTAATGGATCCTATTGCCACCTCTAGTTTAAATATAGTTTAAAGATTAGACACAAAAAGATGAAGAAAGAACAAGATGATTCGAGTCAAATTATAAGGTTATGATTTCAATAAAAGAAAGAATGATTTGAATCAAAGATAGTTAAGTGAATAATTTATTATTTTGATTTGAATCGTGTTTTGTGTATATGATTAGAGTCACACTAAAGTATGATTCAAATCACAACTAATTTTGAAGAACATTTTGATTTTAATTTTTCAAATCACATAGCTTGTGATTCGAGTCAAGATGTGATGTGATTCGAATCACACTTTTTTGATTTAAATCAAGTTGGTATAATCAAATTCTAAACTTCAAAGCAAATGTTTGATTCAAATCAAACACTTATATGATTCAAATAAAGCTTTACAAAAGAATGCATTCTAAACAAATAAATGAAATCATCATCTTGCAAACAAATTAAAAATAACTTACAAAATACGCGATAAATTAAATTACATAGAAAGAACAATTTAAAATAGAACATCAAAATCAAAATAAAATGATATCTTATGCAATGCAATTTCAAACAATACTTAAGTTGACATTTCCTCTAATTTCTCTAATTATTTTTTAGTCTATACTATTGCCTAGAATAATATCATAAATCTTAAGTATGTTTAAAGTATCATTTTGCCTAGAATAATAGGTAAAAAGAGAAAATGAAAAAACTGAGGAAAAGTGAAAACTTCACTTACTGGATTATGTAAGGTTAGATATGTTTCTCAATTAACTGTATCAAATATGTCAATAAAATTGATTTTGTTTACTTCTCCTCTTCTAAGAAACATCAAAAGAGCATCATATTATGTTGTCCATTAAAATTCTTACCAGACAGGAAAAATACACTGTCCATCAAAATCCATACTAAACATCAAGAACATCGCCAACAACAACCAATAACAGGGAATCAATAAAAAAAGCTATTAAAAAACTTCCGTCGTGCAACACGCGGGTCTTATTCTAGATAGTAATAATTTCCAACCAGTTGATATTTCAAAGAACTTAGTTAGATTTAAAGGGCTTATAGGTCTTAAGCCCTAAGATGATTCCTTGAATTGATGCAATGATCCCCATGAGAGCTACAATCAAGCATAATCCAACTATCAGTCTCATCCCAATCCATTTAAGAGAATACTTTGGCACTTTAGTTCGTGTCAGATACATCTCTATTGGAAAGTACACTGTCAATGGAAAGAACGATATAGCTCCTATCAAACCCACAATGTTGTTGAAGAATGGAAATATCATAGCAATCAATGTTGTGAACACCACATATGTTGACCTCCATATCAACCTGAACATGTTCATTCTCCATGTACCAACCATAGGAATTCTTACATTATATTCTTTTGTCATGAACTTATTTTCTGGCCAACGTGTATCAGTCCAACTTTCCACAGCAGAAAATATAGGTTGTGCGAATACCTGATAGGCTCCAACTAGATGAATAATGACGAACAGATTACCAATGTCGATTAACCAAAACGGTTCGTAAAAGCCAAATCCAGTTAAAAAGTTTCCTGGTGCATTGTTCCCGAACGCTGCATAACCTAGAAGACCACATGATGCATAAAAGATTGTGCTGCTTGTGATTCCAATAAGCGATGCCGTCTTCATGACTTGATTTTCTGGTGGACTTGGTTTTAACGTGTCCTATATAGAAAAATTTTGAATCGAGTCTTAGTATTGTAAACTTGAGAAATTGTGAAAACTGTTTTGCCTAAAATTATTACTTGCCTCTATCTCAGCAATGACATTGCTGAAAGTGTATGCAAATGCTATGTTTGCAATTGCTTGAAAGGTATTCCACACCTTCTCTGTCCTTGTCACTTCCACTCCAACAACAAGTCCCGTAAGGCTTGTCTTGACATGGTGTCCTTTTTCTATTTATGTCAAAAACAAAACAAATCATTCACATGTTTGTTACATTAAAACAAAACAAAACACTACTATATAAGATACATTTTACATCGGGTTAAATAGACTTTTCACATCGGTTGAACTTCCGAGATAACGTAGGGTGTTATGGTAAGTCTGTTACAGATGTGAAAAACAACTATCACCTCGTTCATCAATTATTGTAACTAAAAGATATGCCTAACCTGCAACTTTGGCTATGGAGAGTATAACGCCTATGAAAGAATATCCAAAAGACATGATTGCAGCAATAATAGAGAGCCATGAAAGGTCATGGAAATTTGGGATTTGGCTTAGAAATATCTGTGTAACTCCAAAGATGGCCATAAACTGATTATTAGATGAATTGCAGTCTGCTTGGTGGCCAAACTTATGAAAGCAATCTGATTTTTTCATTGCCCTGGTGCATAAACAAGCAAGTATTATTACTATCATGGTGCATAATCATGAAATAAGGGTTTAAGTAAGATTTATTAGGTTCTTACACCATGCTTATGGCTGCTGTGAGAGTGTAACCAATTGTACAACCGATAAGATTTGTGTACTGAGCCACTCCACAAAACTTGTACTGAACTCCTCCTGAGAAAAAAAGATAGAAAGGCTACAATGCAACAATCAATTAAGAAAAATGTAGTGTTTTGTACTACATTGTACATGTTATCAATAAATTACTTCAGACTATGCAAGATTGAAATTTGACATGACAATAAAATCTAAAACCGTTTGAATCCATCCAAAACCACTCTTACTTAAGCGATGAAACTTCGCTTGAACAAAGTCTAAGTGTGAGATTTCTTTGATATCTAAAGTGAGGAGTATGGATGACAATGGATTGTGCCATGAACATGAGTACTAGTTTCCTGCTATCTATTGAATAAACAGATATACATGATGCTAACTGCCCCATAACCTTGTGGATATCCACCAAATCAGTATTTTTTGATTTTTAGATATTTACTTATATTTACAATTATTCATGAATACTATTATTTAAATATCTTTTGAATTTAATTGATATGCACTGATAATATAAATTTTTATACTGTCCGGTAATTATCAGAGTTAATTTATGTGAAATGTTTGACTTTTATTTTAACCATTTAAAAAGTAATACCAATGAATGGTTGTGATTCATTGTTAATGTAAAATATTTTACACTGAATAACAATTAATCTCATATTTTTTTAAAACTTTTATGATTCACTAAAATTTATTTATACTCTTTTAAATGCATATAAAAATAGTTTCAAATTTTGCACAAAATAATAATAATAATAATAATAATAATAATAATAATAATAAAAAAAAAAAATCATTTTATTCATCAATTTTACCATATAATTAAACTAGATTCCACAATAATAATAATAATAATAATAATAATAAAATAATGATTTTATATTCAACAAATTAATAGTAATTATAATAAATAACATTTTCATATTCAACAAATTAATAATAATAATAATAATAATAATAATAATAATAATAATAATTTAATAATAATAATAATTTTAAATTCAATAAAATAATATTTTGATAATTATTAATGAATAAGAATTCCTACTAATATCAACGTTGTATTTGTATTTGTAAACTTACGAATAGTTAAATATTAGATAATTTTACTTAAAAATATAAAATAGTAAACTACTCTTAATTATTTATCACAAAGAGAGAAAAAGTCATATAAATTTATAAAATATTAAAAGTAAAATAGAAAAAAAAATCATTTTTTAAAAAATAAAAATAATTATTAATTTTCTATATATATATATATATATATATATATATATATATATATATATATATATATATATATATATATATATATATATATATATATATATATATATATATATATATATATATATATATATATATATATATATATATAAAAAGTAAAAAGTCAAAAAATAATACTTAAAAAGAAAAAGAGAGTATTAGACAAGTGTTAGATTTTATATGTAGAAATCTATGAATATAAATTATTTGACATCCCATCCCTACTCAGGAGCTTAATATAAGATTTGACACAATAAATAAGGTTGTGCATGAGATCTGACACAATCAATAACAGCTAATTCTTAACCTGTTTTTACCTCGATTATAAAACATCAAATACTAAATTTTGTAATTAATTACCTAGAATAGTTTTGACCATGGTCATGTAGGTGGGGTTTCTTTTCCCATGAACAGGATCAGGATACCTATAGCAATCAGCCATGAGAATGGAAGTGAGCAGAGTGATGAGAGAGAAGATTATGAGAGCAGCAGTCCCTCCAATCCATCCCAACTGAGCAACAGCCCATGCCAATGACAGCACTCCTGATCCTATTGCAGTCGTCACTATGTGTGCACTCGCAGTTAGCCATGTTCCTTCATAAATCATAATCATACTAATTAAAACATGTCACAATGAGAAGAAAATAAAGAAGAAATATTAATGGACTAATTGATGAATCTAGTTTGTATCACAGAACAATTAAGATACAAACCAGTTCGTTTTATGTCACCATCCTCTATGGAGAAGCTATTCTGTGGTGCCATGATTTTCTCTAGCTCTATTTTCTTTGAAAAAATGATAAGACTTTTTGTAAAATAATTTAAGAATTCAGGAAAGGTTTAACCAAGGTTAACTTTAATGCTAACAAATACTTTATACAGCTGGATTACTTGAAAACTATAAAAAAACTGATGCTCTAACTTTTATATATAAAAAAAGGTTGTATTCAAAGTATTGGAAATGGAAATTCTAACCTTTTTCAATAATTCTATTTTTTTTTCATTTGAAAAACTGATTAAAATAGTATCATTGAAGCAAAATAAATTTAAAAATCATTTGTTACCTTTTTTTCATATAATATGTATTTAATTAAAATTTGTCTTTGAGTTTAAGTTTCTTTTATATACATTTTTCTTTTTTTATTATTTATTTAATAGTCAACAAAAACTCAAATAAATACTTAGAGAAAGGGAAAAATGTGGTGTCCAAAATTCAAAAATTAATACTTAAATGAAATATTATTACGGTCAAATCTTTAGAGTATGTTTAGATTAGGTAATTGAAAAATTATAAGAAATTTTAAATTCTAATCATCTCAATTGATTCAATTAAAACACATTTATTATTAATTGTATTATTGAATAAAATATTAAAATAAATCATTCTTAGATTTTTTGGGTAATTTTTATAAATTTCAAAGTTTTAGAGTCAAATTTTAAATTTTAGAAAATAGGGAATAATTTTTAAAATTTATAAGTTAGTAAAAACTAATTTTCCATTGTTTTGTATATTTTGAGGGTAGTTTTAAAACATTGGAAACAAAAATTTGAAACAATAACATTAATAAGCAATTTAACATTAAAATTTTATGCAATATGCGAGAATATTAAAATTCTTTAATTTTAGATATCATTTCAAAATCATAAAATTTTACTTGAAAAAAATAACTCATAAACTTACATCATTTAAGTAATTCTTCATATTTTTCATCCAAACAATAATTTTTTTTCAAAACATTTTAATTTCTCTTAAAATATTATATTCTTTCATTAAAATAACTCATTCAAATATACTTTTAAATATAACAATTATCAAAATTTCTATTTAAATTATAAATAAATTTATTGAATGTAATCGATTTAACTAAAATTCGATCTTCAGATAAAATTTATTTATGTTTATCCATTAATATAAACAAATTAATGATATATATATATATATATATATATATATATATATATATATATATATATATATATATATATATATATATATATATATATATATATATATATATATATATATATATATATATAGAGAGAGAGAGAGAGAGAGAGAGAGAGAGAGAGAGAGAGAGAGGTAGGCCCTCTAGAAGAGCAACTCACTTCCCAAATCTTTTGAAGGCTCAAGCATGTCTTTTTAATAGACTTAAAAAATAATATTATAAACATTTAATACGTAAAAGGAATACTATACTACAAATTCTATAAATAAAAAATTGATCTAAAGTAAAGAAAACCTATAATTAAATTTATTGATTAATATATAATTATATTTTAATATGTTATTTTTAATTATTATAATTATATTTTTTAAATTTAAATTTATTTTTTAAATTCGAATGGATCCTCCAGATTAAATGAACCGCCGACAATGTATATAAAATAAAATTTTAAAATTAATTATCTATTATATTTGTTTTAAATTATATGTTGTTTTTTTAAATATTAATATTTAAACTATAATTTATTCTAGAATTTAATAAAATATCAATATTATTTTACCATCATAATTTTTGTTGAATTGTAATTTTTTGTATCGAAGCAGATTGTTCGGCAAAGACAAAAATATTAATATTATTTTATTTTAGGATTTAATGAAATATTAATACTATGTCATCATCATAAAAATATTAATATTTAAACTAAAATTTATTTTAGTGTGTGTCAAAATTGTTTTGTTATCGAAGTGTTAGAGGAGTAGCCTTGACATGGATTTTGGATTCGGGCATAATTTTGTAGTGTTAAAAAAAATTAGGGATTCTATAAACAGGGAGTGACCCCTATTATTGTAGAGTGATTCACTTGAATAAAATTGCAGTTTTGAGAGCAGAGAGTTTCTCTGTAGAAATTCTTCTTCTTCCCCTTTTTGTTTTGAATCCTTAATTTTCTTTATTCTCAATTCAGATTTTGTTTTTGCATTATTGTTGTGCTGCAAAATTGATTTGAAAAATTGATCGGAAAAATAGCAAAATCGATCTCAAGGATTGCGTAGGAGAATATAAGCTCTATAGTAATTCAATTAAACAAAAGCAATTGGAAGTTTGGAAATTGTTTTTAAAATTAAAAGTTGCAATGATAAAAATAAGACAAACGATAGAATAGGATTCTGACAGATATGAGAGCATACTAGGGGTAGTGTATAAATTTCCTTGTAACAATATCAATCCTTATTTCAAAGACATAACACAAATTATCAAGTTCTTGATTGGAAATTTGTTTACTCTTAAATCCTTAGCGAGAAAAACTCTTAATCGCATAACCTAATTATTATGTCCGGTATTTCTAGTCCTAAGTAATATCTACCGAAACATTATCGATTAAAATGCGTTAACGATGGTTTGTCTGACCTAAGGTTAACCGTAAATCTAAATCAATTTGTCCGATTAAAAAAATATTAAGAATATTGAACGATAAAACTTGATTAGTAAAATAAGTACTTATGTCATTCAAATAAAAGGAACAATATCATTACAGAAGCAATTCAGAGACACCCCCTAGCATTAGGGGGTTTAGCTACTCATAATAATCAGAGAAATTACTCATGAAAATCTCTATTCCTCACTTTTCTGGATCGTTCCAATCTTGATCGTGAAAATTCTTGGTTGTCAAAAAGTCCTTTTTTTCCTTCTCAAAATGCGTCTTAAATATTTTCAGGTCCAGCACAACAGTAGAGAAATACCCAAATTACCCTTAAGAATCACAACGGTCACAAAAACAAAAAAAATAGGGATTTGACACGACCAAGCCAACACGGACCGTGTCAGGTGACATGGGCGGCCGTGTTGGCCCCTGGACACAAGATGTGAAGAATTCGTGCCCCAGACTTGCTGACACGGGCACCCGTGTCAGCCCACTGCCCATACTTCATCTTCTTCTTTTTGAGTTCCTCTTGACACGTCCCGTGTCAGGTGACACATGTGACTGTATCGGGCCACTGTATCTCTTCCAAAAACTCCTTCGGATTTCCAGAATTTCCATTTTCTTCACCTGAGTCTTTTGGCCTTTCCTGCATGGACCTAAAATCATAAAAACTACAACCAAACGCGTAAAATAAAACAAAAAGTGAAATAACACTAGAAAACATAACTTTTAAGAATAAAATAAGAACTGTCAAATTTACTTTAAAACGATAAAAAGAATAGACAAACTATTACCGATTCGTGGATGAAATGCTTAAAAAGTGACGGAAACATAATAAAGATGGTGACCGATCACAACCCCAAACTTAGCTCATTGCTTGTCCTCAAGCAATGCTCGATACGGTAGACAGGTCACCCCCAAAAGCTACACAGTCGACTTACCACAACACTGCTGAAATCTTTCGCGACTCTCTTTTCACTTTTTCTGTCATGTTTCTTGCTACCCCGATTTGAACTTCTGCTACACTTCCACATGAAAGCACCTCTTTACCTGCCATCTTTTTCACACTCTCACCAAAATCTCTCTGGGCTAAAGTGTTTACACTCAAAGCCAGAGCATGCAAAATATACTCATAAGCTTGAATAACATTTTTTTTCATCACACACAAACACAAACACACACACACACACACACACACACACACACCCCACACACTTTTTGAGGTCTTTTAAGGTTGTAATGGGGCTAAGGGTTATGGTAGGATAAACAAAAATGGGAAAATAAGTGGTTTTGGACTCAGAGTCCGTGTCGTCATTTTTCACTGTGTTATTTGCACTGTTCATGATTAGGAGTATTAGAAACCTCTTTAGAGGATTCATTAATTTCTACTCAATAATTTTTCCTTGAGCATGCATTCTCAATTTTTAAACTAACTTTCTCCTCTAGGTACATGCTTTATTAATTTTTTCTCATAATATCTTCTTTCTCTTTTTTTTTTCCTTTTTTTTTTTTTCAGTTGCACTGACCTAGTTGTTTATGTGTGTCCACCTCAAACTTAGAATTTTCCACAGATCACATTGACAACACCTATCTGAGTGGGGTAGGGAATTGTTTAGGCTAATGGTTTAAATAATATGGTTATAAACAAACAAGTGGAAAAATGGCTCAAATTGGGTTAACAAAGGATAAAAATAAAAAGGGTGGCTAGAACGGTTTTGGGTTAACAAAAAAAAAAAAGCCTCGGTGTGTATAAGTGTGCAGTGAAAATTTCAACAGATAGTACACAAGCTCGGAGCGAAAAAGACATACTTGGACCTCTCTCATGATGCCTAATGTGTTTGGCTTATTTGTCCTCACCATGTTTGGTCTAGCTAAACAGGTTCCAAAGTGCTTATAGTATGGTGCAACTTCCTCTCCAGTTCGGGTGCACAGTACTCCAAAAACAGTCAGGTGTCATAGAGTAACGTCCAATTTTTTATTCAGTAGTATCAAAATTTTAGGGTTTCTTGGAGAGTCAATAGGGGTTGAATCTTCTCATCCACTGGTACACATTTCATCCCTCAATCAGCAACAACACCATGGATTTGTAATGAAAACAACACAACATACCAAACTCAAAGTAAAATCCAACATAAACTACGGAAAATAATTGAAACAAATAAAATACTAAAAAACAATACCCCCCCCCCCCCCCCCCCCCACACACACACACTTGAACTAAACATTGGCCCAAATGTTTCAGTATAAGTGAGAGAGAGGAACATACAGAGCCTCACTGTAGGGGAGGGAATTGCAACATCAGTTGTTGCATCATGGCATGCATCTCGTCCATCACTGCCCCTTGGCGAGCTTGCTCCTCGCTCTGTCGGGTTTGCTCTGCCCGAAGGTACTCGATCTCATTGCATACCTGCATAGGAACAATCTGCTCCTGCTCTGGAACATCTTCCTCATCCTGCTCACTTGCAGAAACATTCTCAATATTGTACTCGTCCTCATATTGGACGACACTATCATAAATCCAATCATTCTGGTCAGAAATACTTACTCTATCAGGGTCAGGGAGAGTAATAACAAACATGTTTAAACTCATAACAACATAATAAGTGGAAGTGACAGAAATCATACCCTGTTGGACTAGGGCAGCCATATTCAATCTATTCTTACCTGCCACTGGTGTATCATTCAGAGCGGCAGGGTCATTGCCGAAATGTTCAACTATTTGAGTGATTATCCCTCCAACAGATATACCTCCTTGGGTCGCCCTTCCTACTCTTCCTAAATAATCTGCTGCAAAGGCAGCTACATTCACCATCTCCGTGTTAGCCATAACATATAGAAAAAATAGCTCTCTCTATGTCGCTACCCCTATGATATCACCTCTGCCAAACAAAGTGTAAGCTAAACCTTTCTGAGCATATCTAAAGCATGAGTTTTGGATCCCGGAGGCTTTCGTACCTTTTGCGACATATTCCAATTTTCCTGTTATAGCCGTCCAAAATGCCTTAGCACCAAACCTTCAGGAACAGCTCCTGGTCCATATAACGGGAGTCAAAGGATGCCTCATAACTCCTCGACAGTGAGTTCATGATCAGAGTTAAACAAGCAGAACTTCATCGTACCATAGTAGTACTTCATCGTACTTGTCCACTTTTTTTCAAATGAAATTCAATGGTGCTAAAAAATTCTAAAGTTATACGTTCAAAAATGGGAGCTCCTAAATGCATAAACTGAAGCATTCCTAAGACATGGAACATCCTGTCGATTTAAACACTAAGACATAATTCAGATAGTTGTTACAGATATACCTTGTCGACGTGATCTTGAAAATTGTTCAGAAAAGAAAAGTAAAAAAACCCCGCTAAGTCGAACACCAGAAAAGGCGACTTAGACAAAAATCAGGGCATCTCGGTTGTTTAAAAGCTTCAAAGAAGTGGTCCAATAAAAATTTAGGGATAAAGAAGCAAAAAAACAAATCAAAAGAAGTTGTTTAAATTGTTTAAATCCTCAACAAAAACAAATAAAAACAAGATTAGGTGACCACCATATCAAGAATCAAAGGGTTGCTAAAATTCTTGACAAAAACAAAAATAAGGTGACTGCCATTTCAAGAAAATCTCATTATATTGAATCTTCATATTTACCCTTACACCTTTAAACTATCTTAGAAGTTTAATGTGTATGTCGAATTAAATGAACGTTGGCTAGAGACCATCAAGGAGAATGGGTGGATTAACATTAAATTTTGGGCCTTATATCCTTTTGTTCAAAAAACCATGAACCATGCCACATTACAACTATCAAAATAACTAATTGAAGTAGGGTTTATTTTGAAATCATACTACGACAAGGCTGCGTTAAATTGACTCCCAGAGATTTTCCAATCATCCATTGGTATTGTAACACCCCATTTCTAACTTAACAGATAAACAACAAAATACAATCAGAGTGCACAAAATTTGGACGCGTGACGATCGTAAGGGTCCTGTGACGGTCGTCACACTACCAAAAACCTGGGCGTCACATTTTCAACTTACAGAAACATACATTTCACAACTTAATTAGACATCATGCATTCAGTAATGATACCTAGCACAAAAGCTTGGATGAACATACAACAACTTGCTTAACATCTCGATTTCAAGGCATCTTATTAATTTGCAACGGAATATAAAACATTTCCAACATTTATAATGATTAAAGCAAGACCTCGAAACTTGCAGCAACTCCATTAAAATTCAGCAAGTAAAAGTCTTACATAGATTCAACGAAAACAACTAGTTCAACCATAGAAATCAGCACTACCGATTCACCGGCTTAGTGCGTACAACTAACATTTAGTACTCGTCAGTAACAACCAATTAAATTAAGAATATTCAATAAAATCAGCAACAAGAAAATCAAATAAAACAGTAACATTCATCGTTCATCCCCCCAAGAGTGCTACTTATCAGAGCGACCAACGACACCTTAATGGAAAGCTACACTCTATTCCTGATTACCTGCAAATTACCACCAACGGGGGTAATATACAACGTAAAGAGGTGAGATATCAACAACATAACATAAGGCATGATAAAAGTCATGTCAAAATATTATCACAGCATTATAATTCCAGCAGTTCGCAAAATATTATCAATAATTAAACCGCAACAATTCGGTATTCATATCCACAACCATTATCATTAAAATTCAGCAACTCATCAATTACTCGCAAATGCATAACGATACAACTCAACTATGCACTTCAACAAATGCGACTCGACTATGCAACTCAACTGTGCATATGCATGTGGTACCATTTTGGAGCCAACACTCCACAACCAATTTATTTGCCATTAAAGGCCAACCGTCGCCAATCCAGGCCAAATAACGTCAATATAGGCACAACCAAATATTTGCCACTAAGGGCCAACCGTCGCCAATCCAGGCCAAATGATATGCTATGAGACGCAACTATTATGGACTACAACGCAACAACAACAACCGTGCAACAAGGCATCAAGCCTACAACCAATTATCCATAACAGAAACATCATTATTTCGCATACATCATGTACTCACCATTTCAACATAATCAAATGAGAATACTATAACCGCATTTTCTCAGCAGATGACATAACAATTTCATATGCATCAGGTATTCATCGTTTCAATCTATTAATGCAAGGGAACAATAGCAACATCATTATCAACAAATAAGAATTCAAGACATTTCCGCAGAACGACATCACAACTTCTACATACTTATTTATCTACGGTTTACGGTAAAACTCCATTAATTATGGAACGGCAATTCACGAAATATTACACAGACCAATGACCGACCATACTATCTCGACACAGACAACCCTTTATCATTAACATTTACCAACCTACGGAACCAAACCCATTATTCCATACCCTTCATGAATTCCATCATACCCTTGGTTATAGAATTGAACCTCACCCTTACCTTAGAATTGAGGTCAATCCTAACTTCCGGTTCTGGTTTATCTCCGCGGTGACTCCTCTGCCACAACCTTGCAAATTCTCCGATGGATAATCTATTTCCGTTATCAACTTCTCTCAGCCACTCTCTTTCTCCCTTTTACGGTTTTTCTTTTGCAAAATTCTCCAACTGAATTGAGCGTAAGGGAATACGAGAATGCGTTACTAAACTTTCAGCATTTTCGTGGCCACGTTCCAATTCTGCCTAATTGGATTTTCGTTAGTATGACGACCGTGAAGGCCATGACGTTCGTAACGATCGTGACGACCGTCACATGCCTGTGATGACCGTCACATCAGTAAAATCTCATTTTTCCTAGACAAAACATCTCTTTAGCTTTCCAACACTTCAAACGGGGACTAAAACCGACTTATGGATCAAGAGATATGAATTTTCGAAGTTTTCGCTAAGACTGCTACAGGATTTTGCACTTTTGCCTGAAAATTCGACCGATTCAATTCCTTTCTTCGAGACAAACACATACTCAAATACGACTACGACACAATGAGACACAACAAAGTCATAATTAAATTTAATCGAAATAAAACGGGCATTACAACTCTCCCCTTCTAAAAGAATTTCGTCCTCGATATTACCTCAATCGAACAGCTTGGGGTACGACTCCCGCATCTTGCTCTCCAGTTCCCACGTCGAGCTTTCGCCAGCAGCTCCCAACTAAACCACTTTCACCAAGGCAATCTCTTTTCCTCTTAACATCTTCACCTCACGATCATCAATTCTTATAGGCCTTGACTCTACAGTAAGATTATTACGTACCTGCACATCGTCGATAGGAATGACATGCGACAAATCTGAAATATACTTGCGGAGTTGCGACACATGAAATACATCGTGCAGATTCGAAAAATTAGGCGGCAACACCAATCGATATGCAACCTTTCCCACTCTGTCCAATATCTAGTACGGGCCAATGAAACGAGGAGTAAGCTTCTTAGATTTCAAAGCTCTACCAACTCCAGTCACAGGCGTGACTCTCAAAAACACATGATCTCCAGCTTCAAACTCTAAATCCTTCCTGCGCTTATCATGATAACTTTTCTGTCTACTCTGTGAAGCTTTCATCTTCCCTCGAATTAACTTCACCTTCTCAGTAGTCTCCCGAACAATCTCCGGTCCGAGTACTACACTCTCCCCTGATTTATACCAACACAACAGAGTCCTACACCGCCGACCATACAAAGCTTCAAACGGTGCCATTCCGATACTAGAGTGATAACTGTTATTATAAGTAAACTCTATCAACGGAAGGTAAGTATCCCATGAACCACCTTCCTCAAGAACACATGCCCTCAGCAAATCCTCTAAAGACTGAATAGTCCGTTCAGTCTGACCATCTGTTTGAGGATGGTATGTTGAACTAAACCTCAACTTAGAACCCAATGCCTCTTGCATACTCTTCCAAAACTCAGAAGTAAACCTCGGATCTCTATCCGACACAATACACAACGGAACACCATGCAACTTAACAACCACTCTGACATAAATCTCTACCAACTTCGATACCGGAAAAGTGATGTTAATAGGAATAAAGTGAGCCGACTTTGTAAGCCTATCAACAATCACCCAAATAGAATCACATCCTCTTAAGGTATTCGGCAAACCCGTTACAAAATCCATTGAAATGATGTCCCATTTCAATTCTGGAATCTCTAACGGTTGCATCAACCCAGCAGGTTTATGATGCTCGACTTTCGACTTCTGACAAGTCAAACATGCATACACAAATCGTGCTACATCACGCTTCATACCAGGCCACCAAAACAGATTCCTCAAATCACTATACATTTTCGTCGCTTGTGGATGAATACTCAACTTACTTCTGTGACTCTCTTCCAAAATCGCTTTCTTAATATCCGCACTATCAGGAATACAAATACGACCACGAAACCTCAATACGCCCTGCGCATCCAACTGATAATCATTATTTTCTGAATGATCTACTCCAGGCATTAAATCTACTAACTTCACATCTAATTTCTGAGCCTCTCTGATGCTGTCCAGAAAATCATTATTAATCTTTAACATGCCCAACTTTACACTCTTCGGTGTTACTTCGCAAACTAAACTCAGATCTCTGAATTGCTCAATCAATTCCAACTCTCTAGCCATCATTGCTGACATATGCAAAGTCTTGCGGCTTAAAGCATCAGCTACAACATTAGCTTTTCCCGGATGGTAATGTAACCCAAAATCATAATCTTTCAACAGTTCCAACCACCTTAGTTGTCTCGTGTTCAATTCCTTTTGATCAAACAAGTACTTCAAACTCTTATGGTTACTGAACACTTCGAATCTTGAACCATATAGATAATGTCTCCAAATCTTCAGCACAAAGACAACAGCAGCAAGTTCTAAATCGTGCGTAGGATAATTCTTCTCATGGATTCTCAACTGTCTTGAAGCATAAGCAACTACTTTATTATTTTGCATGCACACACCTCCTAAACCAAACTTAGAAGCATCGCAGTATACCACAAACGGTTCTTCTGCATTAGACAAGGTCAACACCAGAGTAGACGTCAATCTTTTCTTTAACTCTATAAAACCTGCTTCGTATTGAGCATCCCACACAAAGGTTTTCCCTTTACAAGTCAACTTAGTTAACGGAAGGGCCAACTTAGAAAAACCTTCAATAAACCTTCTGTAATAACCAGCAAGTCCCAAAAAGCTTCTAATTTCCATTGCCGACTTTGGAATTTCCCATTGCAACACAGCATCAACCTTAGATGGATCTACAACAATTCCACTACCTGATATAACATGACCCAGAAAGCTAACTTCTTCCAACCAGAAGTCGCACTTCGACAGTTTCGCAAACAACTTCCTTTCTTTCAACACTTGCAGTACTAACCTCAAGTGCCCAACATGCTCCTCTTTCGACTTAGAATAAATTAGGATATCATCAATGAATACTACCACAAACCAATCCAAATACTCGTGAAAGATACGGTTCATGTACTCCATAAAAACTCCTGACGCATTAGTAACACCAAAAGGCATTACCGTAAACTCATTGTGTCCATATCTAGTTCTAAACGCCGTTTTCTGAACATCATCATCTTTTACCTTAATCTGGTGATACCCTGACCTCAAATCAATTTTACTAAACACCCGCGCCCCAACCAACTGATCCATCAAGTCATCAATTCTTGGAAGCGGATATTTATTCTTAATTGTCACTTTATTTAGTTGTCGGTAATCAATACACAACCTCCTACTGCCATCCTTCTTCTTTACTAATAATACCGAAGCTCCCCACGGCGATACACTTGGTCTAACGAACTTCTTCTCAAGTAAGTCTTCCAACTGTTTCTTCAACTCTACCAATTCAGATGCAGACATTATGTACGGCGCCATAGACACAGGTCTGGTACCAGGTACAAGATCAATAGAAAATTCAATTTCCCGTTCCGGAGGAACTTCAGGAATTTCATCTGGAAACACTTCCGGAAAATCACAAACAACTTCTAACTCATCAATTATCGCTTGATTCTCAATGGATAATGATGCCACCAACGCAAACACCTGAGCATCTCCTAGCAATATCTGCTTCATCTGTTTCGTAGTTACCAAACGGGCTCCCTTCTCCTCAGGAGTAGAAAACCTCACCGACTTATCAAAGAAATTAATATGAACGCAGTTATACTCTAACCAGTTCATACCTAAAATTACGTCTATCCCACTTAGTGGCAAACAGACTAAGTCAACCAGGAAATCTCTCTCAAACATTGACAGAGGACATTTCAAACATACAATAGATGTAGTCACCGATCCCTTAGCTGGAGCCTCAACTACCATCCCCACATTCATGTGATATAACACAAGACCCAAACGTTCAACACAATCAGCAGCAATAAAACAATGAGAAGTACCAGTGTCAATAATAGCAAATAAAAGAGTACTATTAATGAAACAAGTACCTTCAATGAGCTGGTCACCGCTGGACGTCTGAGTCCCAGATAGAGCGAACACTCTTCCCCCAGTCTTTTCTTTCTTAGGCTTCTGACACTTGTCACGCATGTGTCCCTCTTCACCACAGTTGAAACAAACCATTTCCTTGCGTTTGCACTCAGCAACAGGGTGTCCCAACTCTCCGCAACGGTAACATCTCAATGATATGGACTTACACACATCCCTCTTGTAACCAGGTTTCCCACACTTATAGCAAACAATGCCAGCAGGAGCGTCTCCCCTACTAGTTTTCTTGCCATCAATTGCTTTCTGTTTCCCTTTGCAAGTTGGAGGATCATAAGGTTTACCGCGAGCCTGATGCGACTTACTTCTCCTCTCACTCAACAACTTGTAATGAGCATTGCTATCTTCTTCATAAATCCTACAACTTTCAACCAATGAATCAAAAACACAGATCTTCTGATACCCGATTGCTTTCTTAATCTCCAACTTCAATTTGTTCTCAAACTTGATACATTTAGAGAACTCGGCGGTTTCAGCGTTGTAGTGCGGATAAAACTTAGCCAACTCTTTGAACTTCGCCGCATATTCATTAACAAATTTGTCTCCTTACTTCAGTTCAAGAAATTCAATCTCTTTCTTACCACGGACATCTTCCGGGTAATACTTCTTCAGAAATTCCCTACGGAATACAATCCAAGTAATCTCCTCACCTGCAGCTTCCAACACCGGACGGGTCTCTAGCCACCAGTCATCAGCTTTGACTGCTAGCATATGAGTCCCATAATAAACCTTCTGTGCTGGGGTACAATCCATCACATGAAAGATTTGCTCCATTTCCTTCTACCACTCCAACGCACCATCAGGATCATGCTTACCCTTGAAGGTAAGTGGATTCTCCCGTTGAAATGTTGCCAAACTCTGAGACCCAACATCTCCAGCAGGATTCGGCTGATGTTCCATAGCATTAGCTAAAGCCTGCAGAGCAGCAACCATTGCAGCATCATTCCTTCCAGCCATTTCAATTAAACTGCAACAGCCAACCGTCAGATTTCGCAAATAACGAGACTCTCGTGCTAGGCACGACGATTGACTCAACGACACTAGACAACTTGGCCGGACGGACCGACCTGCTCTGATACCACTAATGTAACACCCCATTTCTAACCCAACAGATAAAAAAAAAATACAATAAGAGTGCACAAAATTTGGACGCGTGACGATCATAAGGGTCCTGTGACGGTCGTCACACTACCAAAAACCTGGGCGTCACATTTTCAACTTACAGAAACATACATTTCACAACTTAATTAGACAACATGCATTCAGTAATGATACCTAGCACAGAAGCTTGGATGAACATACAACAGCTTGCTTAACATCTCAATTTGAAGGCATCTTATTAATTTGCAGCGGAATATAAAACATTTCCAACATTTATAATGATTAAAGCAAGACCCCGAAACTTGCAGCAACTCCATTAAAATTCAGCAAGTAAAAGTCTTACATAGATTCAACGAAAAAAACTAGTTCAACCATAGAAACCAGCACTACCAATTCACCGACTTAGTGCGTACAACTAACATTTAGTACTCGTCAGTAACAACCAATTAAATTAAGAATATTCAATAAAATCAGCAACAAGAAAATCAAATAAAACAGTAACATTCATCGTTCATCCCCCCAAGAGTGCTACTTATCAGAGCGACCAACGACATCTTAATGGAAAGCTACACTCTATTCCTGATTACCTGCAAATTACCACCAACGGGGGTAATATACAACGTAAAGAGGTGAGATATCAACAACATAACATAAGGCATGATAAAAGTCATGTCAAAATATTATCACAGCATTATAATTCCAGCAGTTCGCAAAATATTATCAATAATTAAACCGCAACAATTCGGTATTCATATCCACAACCATTATCATTAAAATTCAGCAACTCATCAATTACTCGCAAATGCATAACGATACAACTCAACTATGCACTTCAACAAATGCGACTCGACTATGCAACTCAACTGTGCATATGCATGTGGTACCATTTTGGAGCCAACACTCCACAACCAATTTATTTGCCATTAAAGGCCAACCGTCGCCAATCCAGGCCAAATAACGTCAATATAGGCACAACCAAATATTTGCCACTAAGGGCCAACCGTCGCCAATCCAGGCCAAATGATATGCTATGAGACGCAACTATTATGGACTACAACGCAACAACAACAACCGTGCAACAAGGCATCAAGCCTACAACCAATTATCCATAACAGAAACATCATTATTTCGCATACATCATGTACTCACCATTTCAACATAATCAAATGAGAATACTATAACCGCATTTTCTCAGCAGATGACATAACAATTTCATATGCATCAGGTATTCATCGTTTCAATCTATTAATGCAAGGGAACAATAGCAACATCATTATCAACAAATAAGAATTCAAGACATTTCCGCAGAACGGCATCACAACTTCTACATACTTATTTATCTACGGTTTACGGTAAAACTCCATTAATTATAGAACGGCAATTCACGAAATATTACACAGACCAATGACCGACCATACTATCTCGACACAGACAACCCTTTATCATTAACATTTACCAACCTACGAAACCAAACCCATTATTCCATACCCTTCATGAATTCCATCATACCCTTGGTTATAGAATTGAACCTCACCCTTACCTTAGAATTGAGGTCAATCCTAACTTCCGGTTCTGGTTTATCTCCGCGGTGACTCCTCTGCCACAACCTTGCAAATTCTCCGATGGATAATCTACTTCCGTTATCAACTTCTCTCAGCCACTCTCTTTCTCCCTTTTACGGTTTTTCTTTTGCAAAATTCTCCAACTGAATTGAGCGTAAGGGAATACGAGAATGTGTTACTAAACTTTCAGCATTTTCATGGCCACGTTCCAATTCTGCCTAATTGGATTTTCGTTAGTATGACGACCGTGAAGGCCATGACGTTCGTAACGATCGTGACGACCGTCACATGCCTGTGATGACCGTCACATCAGCAAAATCTCATTTTTCCTAGACAAAACATCTCTTTAGCTTTCCAACACTTCAAACGGGGACTAAAACCGACTTATGGATCAAGAGATATGAATTTTCGAAGTTTTCGCTAAGACTGCTACAGGATTTTGCACTTTTGCCTGAAAATTCGACCGATTCAATTCCTTTCTTCAAGACAAACACATACTCAAATACGACTACGACACAATGAGACACAGCAAAGTCATAATTAAATTTAATCGAAATAAAACGGGCATTACAACTCTCCCCTTCTAAATGAATTTCGTCCTCGATATTACCTCAATCGAACAGCTTGGGGTACGACTCCCGCATCTTGCTCTCCAGTTCCCACGTCGAGCTTTCGCCAGCAGCTCCCAACCAAACCACTTTCACCAAGGCAATCTCTTTTCCTCTTAACATCTTCACCTCACGATCATCAATTCTTATAGGCCTTGTCTCTACAGTAAGATTATTACGTACCTGCACATCGTCGATAAGAATGACATGCGACAAATCTGAAATATACTTGCGGAGTTGCGACACATGAAATACATCGTGCAGATTCGAAAAATTAGGCGGCAACACCAATCGATATGCAACCTTCAGGAACAGCTCCTGGTCCATATAACGGGAGTCAAAGGATGCCTCATAACTCCTCGACAGTGAGTTCATGATCAGAGTTAAACAAGCAGAACTTCATCGTACTATAGTAGTACTTCATCGTACTTGTCCACTTTTTTTCAAATGAAATTCAATGGTGCTAAAAAATTCTAAAGTTATACGTTCAAAAATGGGAGCTCCTAAATGCATAAACTGAAGCATTCCTAAGACATGGAACATCCTGTCGATTTAAACACTAAGAGATAATTCAGATAGTTGTTACAGATATACCTTGTCGACGTGATCTTGAAAATTGTTCAGAAAAGAAAAGTAAAAAAACCTCGCTAAGTCGAACACCAGAAAAGGCGACTTAGACAAAAATCAGGGCATCTCGGTTGTTTAATAGCTTCAAAGAAGTGGTCCGATAAAAATTTAGGGATAAAGAAGCAAAAAAACAAATCAAAAGAGGTTGTTTAAATTGTTTAAATCCTCAACAAAAACAAATAAAAACAAGATTAGGTGACCACCATATCAAGAATCAAAGGGTTGCCAAAATTCTTGACAAAAACAAAAATAAGGTGACTGCCATTTCAAGAAAATCTCATTATATTGAATCTTCATATTTACCCTTACACCTTTAAACTATCTTAGAAGTTTAATGTGTATGTCGAATTAAATGAACGTTGGCTAGAGACCATCAAGGAGAATGGGTGGATTAACATTAAATTTTGGGCCTTATATCCTTTTGTTCAAAAAACCATGAACCATGCCACATTACAACTATCAAAATAACTAATTGAAGTAGGGTTTATTTTGAAATCATACTACGACAAGGCTGCGTTAAATTGACTCCCAGAGATTTTCCAATCATCCATTGGTATTGTAACACCCCATTTCTAACTTAACAGATAAACAACAAAATACAATCAGAGTGCACAAAATTTGGACGCGTGACGATCGTAAGGGTCCCGTGACGGTCGTCACACTACCAAAAACCTGGGCGTCACATTTTCAACTTACAGAAACATACATTTCACAACTTAATTAGACATCATGCATTCAATAATGATACCTAGCACAGAAGCTTGGATGAACATACAACAACTTGCTTAACATCTCGATTTCAAGGCATCTTATTAATTTGCAGCGGAATATAAAACATTTCCAACATTTATAATGATTAAAGCAAGACCTCGAAACTTGCAGCAACTCCATTAAAATTCAGCAAGTAAAAGTCTTACATAGATTCAACGAAAACAACTAGTTCAACCATAGAAATCAGCACTACCGATTCACCGGCTTAGTGCGTACAATTAACATTTAGTACTCGTCAGTAACAACCAATTAAATTAAGAATATTCAATAAAATCAGCAACAAGAAAATCAAATAAAACAGTAACATTCATCGTTCATCCCCCCAAGAGTGCTACTTATCAGAGCGACCAACGACACCTTAATGGAAAGCTACACTCTATTCCTGATTACCTGCAAATTACCACCAACGGGGGTAATATACAACGTAAAGAGGTGAGATATCAACAACATAACATAAGGCATGATAAAAGTCATGTCAAAATATTATCACAGCATTATAATTCCAGCAGTTCGCAAAATATTATCAATAATTAAACCGCAACAATTCGGTATTCATATCCACAACCATTATCATTAAAATTCAGCAACTCATCAATTACTCGCAAATGCATAACGATACAACTCAACTATGCACTTCAACAAATGCGACTCGACTATGCAACTCAACTGTGCATATGCATGTGGTACCATTTTGGAGCCAACACTCCACAACCAATTTATTTGCCATTAAAGGCCAACCGTCGCCAATCCAGGCCAAATAACGTCAATATAGGCACAACCAAATATTTGCCACTAAGGGCCAACCGTCGCCAATCCAGGCCAAATGATATGCTATGAGACGTAACTATTATGGACTACAACGCAACAACAACAACCGTGCAACAAGGCATCAAGCCTACAACCAATTATCCATAACAGAAACATCATTATTTCGCATACATCATGTACTCACCATTTCAACATAATCAAATGAGAATACTATAACCGCATTTTCTCAGCAGATGACATAACAATTTCATATGCATCAGGTATTCATCGTTTCAATCTATTAATGCAAGGGAACAATAGCAACATCATTATCAACAAATAAGAATTCAAGACATTTCCGCAGAACGGCATCACAACTTCTACATACTTATTTATCTACGGTTTACGGTAAAACTCCATTAATTATGGAACGACAATTCATGAAATATTAGACAGACCAATGACCGACCATACTATTTCGACACAGACAACCCTTTATCGTTAACATTTACCAACCTACGGAACCTAACCCATGATTCCATACCCTTCATGAATTCCATCATACCCTTGGTTATAGAATTGAACCCCATCCTTACCTTGGAATTAAGGTCAATCCTAACTTCCGGTTCTGGTTTATCTCCGTGGTGACTCCTCTGCCACAGCCTTGTAAATTCTCTGATGGATAATCTACTTCCATTATCAACTTCTCTCAGCCACTCTCTTTCTCCCTTTTACGGTTTTTCTTTTGCAAAATTCGCCAACTGAATTGAGCGTAAGGGAATACAAGAATGCGTTACTAAACTTTCAGCATATTCGTGGCCATGTTCCAATTCTGCCTAATTGGATTTTCGTTAGTATGACAACCGTGACGAGTGTCACGACCGTGAAGGCCATGACGGTCGTAAGGGGTTCATGACGTTTGTAACGATCGTGACGACCGTCACATCAGCAAAATCCCATTTTCCCTCGACAGAACATCTCTTTAGCTTTCCAACACTTCGAACGAGGACTAAAACCGACTTACGGATCAAGAGATATGAATTTTCGAAGTTTTCCCTAAGACTGCTACGGGATTTTGCACTTTTGCCCGAAAATTCGACCGATTCAATTCCTTTCTTCGAGACAAACACATACTCAAATATGACTACGACACAACGAGACACGACAAAGTCATAATTAAATTTAATCGAAATAAAACGGGCATTACAGGTATCATCCTCTCGCACTATCTTTCACACTTTGAGTAGCTAAATCAACATTGCTTTGGACTAATGATCCACTTGTTACACACCACCACATCATTTTAATAATAATTTTTTCAAAACATACATAAGCATTGCATTAAAATTATATTTTTTTATTATTTTTTACTGCAAGTAAGTACTTGTCATCAAGGAAACTCCAACAAAGAGCAATCAAAGAGCAACTTGATCATTCGTCAAAGTTGGCCAGAATCTAAACTACCTCAGGATCCTGTGAATCAGGGGAAAATTTCCCAAATATTATATCAATCAAGGGGAAGGTCACTCTAAGAATTTTCCAATCTGAAACAAATCTCTAAACATTAGTCGATCAGAGGGAAAATAATGTCAATACTCATTCAATTTGGGGAAAATCACTCAAGGCTCAAAGTAGGGCAAGTCTGTTCAAGAACATAAATAAACCAACCACTCTAAGAGTTGGTTATTCAAGGAAAAATATTTTCAAAATCCACTTCAATGGAGCACTGAAGCCCACTCTCCAAAGGCCGATCAATCTGAAGTAAGTTGTTCAAAAAATTTGTTAATCAGGGGAATACCATTGCAAGATTTAAACACTAGGGCAAACAATCTCTAGTCATGTTATGGCATAGTTGTTCCCAAGTTTCCTTTAAAGACAAATTCCTTCACAGACATTATAGACTAGGGTAGAGTAAGCTACAAAGGGGCAGGTTGTAACAACCCGAATTTCATTAAATAATTAATTATAGTAATTAATTGATTTAGTGAGATTTTTATTAATGTTGGAAATTAATTTTTATTAATTGGAATTAATAGAGAATTGAGAAGGAAATTGGAAGGAAGGAAAATAAAAGAAATATATAATAGAGAAGGAAAAGAAAAGAAAGTTGGAGAGAAACATTTGGAAAGAAAGAAGAAGAGAAAGAGGGAAGAAGAAGAGAAAGAGAGGAAAAGAAGAGGAAAGTGGAAAATCATCAAGAACCAACATAAAAGCTCCGATTAATCGAGGTAAGGGTGAGAAATGTTTCTATTTGATCATGGCATGATGTTATATATGTTGGGTTGGGGTTTTGGTGTAGTTTCCATCCTTTTTCATTTAGGGCAAAAGTTGGAATAATCGGTAAAACTGTGATTTAATCGGTTGGAACTGAGTAATAATGCCGTAGAATAGTCGGGTAACATGTATTGATGTTGTTTGAGCTGGTTTTGATGTTTGGGAGTTGGTTGGTGGTGGGTTTGAGAAGGAGAAGACAGAACAAAATTCTGTTCTGCGCAGGTTCGCTGGCTCTCGCCAGGCGAGCTAAGGCGAAGCTTCGCCGGGCGAAGCCTAGCGCACGCTGGCGAATAATTATGATTAAGTCCCAGTGGACTTCGCTGGCGAGTTTGCCAGGCGAAGGTTGGTTAGCGAATGTTCGCCCAGCGAAAGTGCTGGCGAAGGGTGGCGAACAAAGTCAGTAGCTATTGACTTTGGCTCGCTGGGGAGTCTCGCCAGGCGAAGGCCTAGCGAGTGTTTGCTGAGAGGGTTCGCCAGGCGAAGGTCCAGCGAAGGTTCGCTGCGAGGCCTCGCCAGGCGAATATGGGCGAATTTGACAGCATCTTTTCTTTGTTGTGGTTTCTATGTGTTGACGATTTAGTTGTTTCACATAGACTAATACCTCTACATTTTGAGTATGTATGTGATCTATTGTGATGATATGTGCTGTGGGTAGCCTACGGACGTGAATCCTAGAATTGTGATTTGAATGTTAATTGCATCAAGTATAAATACATGTGAACATAATAGGTGATTATGTGTGTATTATTTAATGAACTTGTGAATGCTTGATGTGTATACAATTATGTGATGAGTATGCATGAGAACATTGTGAATATGTGTGCATAACTTGTAATTGTATGATTGGTATTGTGATGTGAATACCTTGATTGTTGTGATATATGTTATATGTGCAATCATTGTGTAATTCTTGAAGAGATGAATTATTAAATGCATGAGATTAAGATGCGAGAACGGTCTTAAGTGCATTGTTGTGGTTGATTGCATATGCATCATTTAGTCAAGAGGCAATGTCTGTTAGTTTCGTGGAAACTAGTGGCTTGTCCCAAACCTAGAAGAGTGGTTTTGAATGCTTAGAGGACGGGCCTTTGTTGTTATCGGTCTAGAAGAGTGGACCCGGTTTAATGTAAAAACCGAAAAATGATAACGGGTTATCGGTCTAGAAGAGTGGACCCGGTTTAATGTAAAAACCGAAAAATGATAACGAGAGTCGGTACCGCATTGCATGAGTTGCATTGAGTTGTTGAGTCACATTGATATATGACATATGCATGAAGAGATGCTTATGTGTGAATGATAAGATTGTGGAAATGTGAGTGTATGCATGATGTGGGAATGCTTTGTGAATATTCATGTTGTCTATATATGTGTGGTGAATATATATGACTAAGAGGGTGAATTGTGGTGAGAAATATGGAGTTGAATTATATGCTTACCTATATATATATATATATATATATATATATATATATATATATATATATATATATATATATATATATATATATATATATATATATATATATATATATATATATATAATCTTATGCTTTGATTATTATGGTTATATTTCTCACCCTTCTGCTGTTTTATAATGCTCTACGAGGCATTGCAGATTAGGATGCTGGAGTCTTTCTTTTGTGAAGTATAGCTTCATTCTTTTGAGTCGGACTGCTCTGATTATGTAACACCGGGTAGTTAGGCTGGTATAGTATTCTTTTGTGATACATTGCGATGTATCAGCTGATGTGGCTTTGTAATTACCTGACATGATGTATTAATCTGGATATCTTATGTGTATGTGAATTAATATTTTGGAAATGATTAAATGATTTTATCTTCCGCTTAAATTTTAATGTTGAAATGTGATTTCTAAAACCATGAAAATGTTACATATTTTATGGAGCAAATGTTAAAGTGTTTCATTGGTGAAATTGTGACATTCTTCCTTTATACCTTATTCTAAAATTTTCACTCTGATAAATTTGTATATGCATTTATTTGGGGGTATAGAAGGGGGTGTTACACAGGTCATCTCCATACTGAAGGTAGGAAAAACACTTAGAAGGGAGGGGGTTGAATAAGGGTTTCAAAAACAATTAAAATGATAGAAAAATAACAAGGTACTTTTATCCTGGTTCGTTTGAACTCAAACTAATCCAGTCCACCCTACCAAGGTGATTTTCCTTTCTCAACAAGGACTTAATCTACTAAATCAAACTGATTACAGTGTTAACCACTAAGACAAACAGTTTTAGTCTTCTCAAGAAATCTGACCACACTTGGTCTCTTAAGGAATCTTTTACAAAAGATAAACTAACAAGGTGTTTAAGAGTTGCTTCTAAAAAGCTATATCACAACTGTGATTTTTACACAAGTTTAAGAACGAAATAAAAACTTAGTATGAAGTTGAAAGATATTTGAGAATTATTCTTGCTTGTTCAGTAGTTCGTCAACTTTGAAGTGATGCTGAGACTTGCTTTTATAGTACTTGATGTCCATTTCTCAAAGACTGTGCAACGCTGTGCATTCTGTTGCATTTGTCTTCTATTGACTTTTCCTTTCTCAGAAAGGGAATGTTCAGACAAATCCTTTTTGTTTGAATTCCCGTGTCATGCACGAATGAGGAAAGAGCCGTTTGGATAAGGACAAGGAATATGCCAACGGATGTTTATTTGAACAACATCTTCTTCAACAACTTTGGAACGTCTTGCATCAGATCCTAGGATGATGTTCTTAGTTCTTCAGATCAGAGTTACTCTATCAGAGTTTTGCAGCAAAGTGATTTAGTATGAATATCTTTATCAGAGCATACTTGCTTATCAGAGCCTCTGTACTTGCAGCGTTAAGTACTTCCAGAGTCTTCTGTAGGCGCTTCAGAGTCTTCTGAAACTTTACTGTATGTTCTTTACTCAATTTCTTCTCAGCTTCGCTCACAGTCATTTGTAGCAGATCATAGTCACTTCAAGCAGCGCTCAAAGTCTTCTGATGTATTGCTTCTGACGCTCAGAGCTTTATCGTTCTGTAGTGTTCAGAGGCGTTCTTGCTTCCAGAATAATATTAATTTTGATATCTGAAACAAATAAACACTTGAACAGAATTAGAGTATATATTTCTTTTATACAAAATTTCATTAGTGTTATCATCAAAACAATGAGATATATTAAACACCAATCTGTGTTCTAACAATCTCCCCCTTTTTGATGATGACAAAAACTATGGGAAATTTTGTTCAAATAAAAAAATATCACTCCCCATGAGAATATTAATCTCCCCCTAAAATGAATACTTCTGGAAAGAATAAATACTTCCCTTTCAGTTCTTGTATTCTTTTCAGCGTCAGATCACACTTGTAGATTCTCAGACTTTAGTTCAGAGTTAATTCTTAGAATTTTATCAGATGAGAATTATTAGCTCTAAAACACTCAAAAAATATGATTAGATAAGATATATCATGTATGAGTTGCCTTTTGGTATCTGTTTATGTGAATTATCAAAATTACCATTTCTCCCCCTTTTTGTCATATCAAAAAGAATTTGTTTAGGAAAAACATTAAGACATAAAACATTAAGAGCAAAAAAAATAACACATAAGCAGGAATAAGCAAACAGATGTTTTCAATCATATAATCCAGAAGATAACACAAACAAGAATGAACATTGATGTGCACAATTAAAGCAGAACAACTTAAGAAACTAAGAAGAAGAGCGGGAAGCCAAAATCCTCAGAAGATTCGTTATCTCAGATGTAGATTCTTCTTGCTTCGCCATCCAAGTCTTGATTTCTTCAGTGGTCTTTTCTTGCTTGACCATCCAAGATCTTATTTCAGTGTTGCTAGCCTCTAGCTGAGCAAACTTAGCATTCAGATCTCCATCTTCTTTCTTCACTTCAGATGACTCAGGAGCAGATGCAGAAGCAGATGTAGTGTGAATAACCTTAAAAGCAGATGCATTTTGTACAATCATGTCAGAAGGTTGAACAAAGTCAAGAGTTTCAGATGCAGAACCTTCTGGAATGACTTCTTTAGGCCTAGACACTTCAGCAGTCTCAGATGTAGCCAACTCTTCAAAAGGAAGACACACATCCTTTGCAAGGGTGTTTTCCAGAAGCAAGGTTGGATTTCTGCAAACTCTCAGAAGAGTGAGTTTGACAGCTTTAGCAAATCTGACCTTTGCATCGTCAGAGCAAATCTCTTGAAGATTTGAAGCCATAGATTTGAATCTGGTTCTGAATATCTTCCAGATAGCTTCAGAATCATCAGGATTCAAACTTGCGAGGCACTCCTTCTTAACAATAGATAACCACATATTTATTTCTTTTTCAAAACCAGCAAACAGTGTACCAACATCTAGCCTAGGTTTGGGTTTCAGATAGGCTTCTAAGGGTGATGTTTTCATAGTAGCAGAGGTTGAAGGTATAGAAGAAGAAGGAATAAAGAAGACAAGAGGATAAGATGGAATACGAACAGAGGAGGTATTCACAACCTTAGGTTCAGATGGGGTTGGTTCAGATGAGAAGGTATCATCCTCAGGGTCTGATGGAATATAAACAAAGAGTTTGAGAAATAAAGAGATGACATCTGATCTATCAGAATCAGTGGAATCAGATGAATCAGAAGATTCACATGATCTAGATGAAACTGGAAAGACAGTCGTGAGAGGACGGAGATCAAGAACAACAGGTTCAGGATCAGATGGTATGGTTTTAGATTGATGTGGTTCATATGTTTTATTTTTAGATGGGGGATGTTCAGAAGGTTGGTTTACAGAAGGTTTTGGTTCAGATGTTTCTGGAATAGAAGATGGGGTTTTATCAGAAGTAGTTTTCTGATGGATGTTGAAGGAAGGTGTGGATGGTACAAATGTAGTGTGTTTAGATGATTGTAGTTGTGGTTGTTGTGGTTCAAAAGTTTGATGTTGTTGAGGTTCAGAGTGTAGTGGTTGAGATTTATGTGGTTCAGATGAAATGGGTTCAGAGTTGTGAGGAGGAGAAGGTGTGGGAATTGGGTCATAAGGAGGAGGAGGTTCAGATGTTGATGTTACTGTTGCTTGTTCTGAAATAGAAGGTAAATTAACAGAAGGGTTACCTCTCTGCTTCTTGAAGTGTTTAGGCTTATCAGAAGATACTTCTCCAGAAACTTTCCTCTTAGGCTTCGAAGATCCTTCCTCTGAGACCTTTCTTCTCTTTCTCTTCTTCTCTCCATAGAAGTCTGGTCCAGGTTCATTTGCTCTTTTGATCAAATCTGGTGGCAAGGGGTTCCATCTACCAAGCATGCAGCAATGTAGGCCAGAAGAATTTCGCTTGGTTCTTCAGCAGTGAACATAGGAAAATCATCTAAAGGAATTCTCCTCTGGCTTACTTATTCAATGTTGATCTGAACTGGTGCAGAAGTAAGTTCTTCCACTATTGTCATCCTTTGTAGACTCTTTCCATTCAGAGGTTTTCCAACAATTGAAGCTAACTCTTCTGTCTGACCAGCCTCTGTCAGATGAGCCACTAATCCATTCTCAGTCAGAATATCTGAGATCAGTCTTCCCATAGGGATCCAGTTTCTGATCTTTTGATGTTTTGTTCTGACTTCCTCTCTGGACTGTTTCACATGACTCCACAGATGAGTAAAGAGTAAGTGAGGCAGATCCACCTTGATGCCTTTACCCAGACAGTACATGAAATACAACTGATCTGTGTTGATGTAGTCAGGAGAATTTGTGGATTTCCTGTGATGTATGCAGCCTAAGAAGATCTTTGCCCAGATCTTGTAATGAACCTTTAAGTCCTTTATTTTGTTTGAAACTTCCCCAGAAGTGAAAAATTCACTGTACACGTCATCCATTTCAATACGATCTACTGGCAGATGAGTAACACCATCTGTTTCCTCATATCCTATCAACTTGCAAATCAGATGTTCAGTGATGATAATCTCTTTACCCAGAACTGATGAAACAATGAATTTGGGATAAACGGTTGCATGGATCCAAAATTCTTTAACCAAGCAAGGATAAACTGGACCTATCAGTCTATCAAAATATTTCACCCAGCTTTGAGAAGTAATAGTGGGACGGAGATCAAAACCATTTTCAGCAATGCAGTCAAAGTTTACCATAAACTCACATAAAACTTCCAGTTGATCAACAGGTATGAGAAGAGTTCTTACAGGTTCCTTGACCGGAGCAGGACCCATATTAGAAGATTTAACCGCAGCCGTTATAGATTCAAATTGTTGAGAGGTTAAAGAAGAAGTTGCCATTTCTGAACTTGAGAGATAACGATTTCTTCTTTGAGATTTGGGTTTGGAAGAGAAGATGAAGCAATGAAGCAAACAGAAACGCATATGGGTGTGAGAGAGAGTGAAAAATGTGAGAAGTGTTGTGTTGTGGAATATATAGGGGCAAAAATTAGGGCACACATTCGCACGTTTAGCATTTAATTCAATTAATTTAAAACAAAAAATCACATAAAAAAGAATAATGATTTAAGATCATTAAATGACACTGACAAGCGTGGGGAGGAAAACGAGGAATTGAGAATTCAAACAGTACCTCTAAACGGCGTCTCATTGTTTACACTCCACCTTTTCAGATTTCATGTGACACGTGTTTGATGTTGATGTGCCTCTGAATCTCTTTAGAATAAGAGACGTTAATCAACACTCAAATCTTCTGAGACTTGTTAGTTCAGAGTTTCACAAAATAAATAACATAAAAGAAATAATCAGATGAAATATTTCAGAGTATAGACATTAAACATTTATCATCTTAATAAATTTGTTTCTGAATAATAGTTTTATTCTGGACAAAAATCCATACTAATATTCTTCAGAATAAATTTAAACCTATCTTCAGCAAGGGGTTTTGTGAAGATATCAGCCCATTGATGGTCTGTATCAACAAAATTCAAACTTATAATTCCCTTCTGAACATAGTCTCTGATGAAATGATGTTTAATTTCTATATGCTTTGCCTTAGATTGTAAAATAGGGTTTTTAGATAGGCAAATAGCAGAAGTATTATCACAGAAGATAGAAATGTTACTCTCATGTATCTGATAATCTTCTAGTCTACTTTTCATCCAGAGCTTCTGTGTGTTACAACCAGCAACAACAATATATTCTGCTTCTGTTGTTGAAAGAGCTATTGTGGGTTGCTTCTTGCTGAACCATGAGATCAGATGACTTCCCATAAACTGACAGCTTCCAGAAGTACTTTTACGGTCTATTCTGTCTCCAGCATAATCAGCATCACATAATTCAACTAATCTATATTCATCAGATCTTTTGTAACACAAACCCACGTTAGTAATACCTTTCAGATACCTCAGAATCCTCTTAACAACTGTTAAGTGAGATTCTCTAGGATCTGATTGGAATCTAGCACATAGACAAACACTAAAGAGGATATCAGGTCTAGAAGCAGTCAAGTACAGAAGAGAACCAATCATACCTCTGTAGAGCTTCTGATTTACCTTTTTAATTACCTCTTCTTTACCTAGAGTGCTTGTTGGATGCATTGGGGTCTTTGTTAGCTTACTTTCTGTCATGTTGAATTTCTTCAGAAGCTCCTTTACATACTTTGTCTGATGTATGTAGGTGCCTTCTGGAGTTTGATTCACTTGAATTCCCAGAAAGAATCTGAGTTCTCCCATCATGCTCATTTCAAATTCTGCCTGCATAGATTGAGCAGACTCCTTTCCAAGCTTAATATTGGTAATTCTAAAAATACTGTCATCAACATAAATCTGACAGATTAAAATGTCTTTCTTAATTGATTTATGAAAGAGAGTAGTATCAACTTTTCCTCTGATAAAGTTATTTTCCAGAAGGAAATTACTCAGTCTCTCATACCAAGCTCTGGGAGCTTGTTTTAAGCCATAGAGTGATTTCTTCAGTTTAAAAACATGTTCTGGAAAATTTTCATTTTCAAAACCAGGGGGTTGATGAACATAAACTTCCTCTTCTATGAAGCCATTTAAGAAAGCACTTTTAACACCCATCTGATAAAGAGTGATGTTATTCTGTGCAGCAAAAGAAATAAGCAAGCGAATAGATTCTAACCTTGCCACAGGAGCATATGTCTCTGTGTAATTTATACCTTCTTGCTGACTATATCCTTGAGCAACCAGCCTAGCCTTGTTTTTGATAACTTCTCCTTGCTCATTCAACTTGTTTCTGAAAACCCATTTTGTTCCAATGATATTGAATCCATTTGGTCTTGGAACCAGATCCCAAACATCATTCCTTGTGAATTGGTTAAGCTCCTCTTGCATAGCAAGTATCCAATCATTATCTTGCAGAGCTTCATCCACAGATGTAGGTTCAATGAATGACACCAAACCAAACAATGACATTCCATATGATTTGAGAAAAGATCTTGTTCTGATAGGATCATTCTTCTTTCCAATTATCATTTCCTCTGGATGAGAGGCTTTGATTCTGGATGATCCTTTAACAGTTGGTTCTTCAGAAATTGTCAAGCTGTCCATCTGAGGAGTCAAAGGAGTAGCATCTGACGCTGCTTCTGGTGCTTTTGCTTGAGCTTTGTGTGCCTCTGATTCTTCAGAGTCTGTGAGAAGGACTTCTCTATCTGCAGAAATTTCAAGCTGCTTTGGCTTTTGATTGCCAAGCTTATAATCAAATCTAACATGAATTGATTCCTCTATAGTCTGTGTCTCAGTATTGTATACTCTGTAGCCTTTAGAGCGTTAAGAATATCCAAGCATGAAACACTTCTGAGCTTTAGAATCAAACTTGTTCAGATTTTCCTTAGTATTCAAAATAAAACAAACACATCCAAAAGGATGGAAATAAGAAATGTTGGGCTTTCTATTCCTCCACAATTCATAAGGAGTCTTTTCCAGAAGAGGTTTTTCAGACACTCTGTTATGAATATAACAAGTTGTATTAATTGCTTCTGCCCAAAAATGTTTTGCCATGTTAGTCTCGTTGATCATGGTTCTGGCCATTTCTTACAATGTTCTATTTTTCCTTTCTACAACTCCATTCTGTTGAGGAGTTCTAGGACAAGAAAAATCATGTGCAATGCCATTTTGTTTAAAATATTTTTCAAAGTATTTATTTTTAAATTCTCCACCATGATCACTTCTGACTTTAACAATTTTAAATTCTTTTTCGTTTTGGACTTGATTGCAGAAGTCAAAGAATACAGAATGTGACTCATCCTTGTATTTCAGGAATTTTACCCACGTCCATCTGCTGTAGTCATCAACTATGATTAATCCATACTTCTTGCCTCTGATGGATACAGTTTTCACTGGTCCAAACAGATCAATGTGAAGCAACTCTAATGGTCTAGAGGTAGAAACAACATTTTTTGTTTTGAAAGAAGATTTTGAAAATTTTCCTTTCTGGCATGCTTCACAAAAAACATCTGAGTTGAACTTCAATTGAGGAAGTCCTCTGACCAGATTGAGTTTATTAATCTGAGATGTACGTCTCATACTAATATGATCCAATCTTCTATGCCAGACTCATTGCTCATCGTTAACAGACAGAAGGCATTTTACATTTTGAACTTTTAGTTCTGAAAGATTAATTTTGTAAATGTTGTTCTTCCTTTTTCCATTAAAGAGGATTGAACCATCTTTTTGACTCACAGCTTTACAACATTTTTGATTGAAGATTATATCATAACCATTGTCACTTAATTGACTTATGGACAATAGATTATGTGTTAATCCTTCAACAAGTAAGACATTAGATATGGAAGGAAGGTTACCATTACCAATAGTTCCAGAGCCAATTATCTTGCTCTTCTGGTACCTTACAAACTTCACGTCACCTCCAGATCTAAGTTCCAGGCTTTGAAACATAGACCTTTTTCCCGTCATGTGTCACGAGCAACCAGAGTCCAGGTACCATGATTGGTGTCTCAACTTTGCTGCTAAGGATATCTGCAACAAAGATTATTTTGTCCTTAGGTACCCATATTTTCTTGGGTCCTCTGGGGTTAGTAGGTCTGAAGTTCTGTCTGAACTTATTTCCCTTAAAAGCAGCTTTGTTCTGATGAAGTTTTGGTTTATTAAACACAGGGTTGTTCTAATCAGAACGTGTGTGCTTAACATCATTTAAGTGACCATATTTAAAGTGAGTATACAGACGAGAATACTTAATTATCAACTTATCAACAGGTTTTGGATTTAAATCCCTCCCAGAGGGTGATTCATATCCAATTCCTTTTCTATTGTTTCTGCTTACGCCATAGATCATGGAAGCCAATTTGCTTCTATATAGGCCTCTGGATAGAAACCTCTGAAAAATATAATCATACTCTTCTAAAATGTTTTTAGAGCATGACACAGTATCTGAATCAGATTTTTGTTGAGCATTTTCTAGATCAGTTTTAATTGAAAGTTATTTTCTTTCAGCTCAGCAATTTATGATTCTATCCTATTACTCTCAGATGCAAGATGCTTCAGAAGCTTCTTGTATTTGAGTTTAATCTTACTGTAGTTTTCAATCAATTCAGATAAACTTTCAGTAAGTTCAGCTCTGGTAAGTTCAGAAAATACCTCTTCTGAATCTGATTCGTATCCAGATTCAGCCGTTTCTTCGTGGTCCTCCACGTCAGCCATCAGTGCCATGTTAGCACATTCATCTTCTGACTCTGATGAAGATTCAGAGTCATCTGAATCATCCCACGTGGCCATCAGAACTTTTTTCTTCTTTTCAAACTTCTTTCTGGGTTTCTCCTTCAGAAGTTTGGGACATTCATTTTTGTAGTGGCCTGGCTCCTTGCACTCGTAGCACACTACTTCTTTCTTTCCGGATTTCTTGCGTCCAGAAGATTCACCACGTTGATCAGATCTCTTGAAGTTTCTAAACTTCTTTTGTTTATGCTTCTAGAGTTTGTTTATTCTTCTGGACAGCAAAGACAGTTCATCTTCTTTAGAGGAAGATTCTTCAGAGCTTTCTTCAATTACCTGCAAAGCTTTAACAGATTTGTTAGATTTTAGTGCAACAGACTTACCTTTCTTCTAAGGCTCGTCTTCTTCCAGCTCAATCTCGTGACTCCTTAAGGAACTGATAAGTTCCTCCAGAGTGATCTTATTCAGATCCTTTGCAAGCTTCAGCGTTGTCACCATTGGTCTCCACCTTGTTGGTAAGCTTCTGATTATCTTCTTGACGTGATCAGAAGTGGAGTAACCTTTGTCCAGAACCTTCAGACCAGCAGTTAGAATCTGAAATCTTGAGAACATCGCTTCCACAGATTCAGATTCCTCCATCTTGAAGGCTTCGTATTTCTGAATGAGCGCTAAAGCATTTGTCTCCTTCACTTGGGAGTTTCCTTCATGCGTCATTTTTAAAGATTCAAACATATCAAATGTTGTTTCTCTATTTGTAATTTTCTCATACTCAGTATGAGATATAGCATTTAATAGAATGGTTCTCGCCTTGTGATGGTTTCTAAAATCCTTTTTCTGTTGATCAATCATTGACTTTTTGTCAACCTTTTTGCCTTCATCATTTGTAGGATGAATATAGCCATCAATGACCAAATCCCATAAGTCAGCGTCATAGTCTAGAAACTAACTTTCTATTCTATCATTCCAATAATCAAACTTCTCACCATCAAACATGGGAGGTTTGATGCTGATTCTGTCTCTATCATCATATTTGTTGTTGTTTGAAATTGAAGTTTCAGCCATGATAAATCAAGAATAATAGATCAAGAGTTTTTTCTAACAGGATCTTTCTCTGTCACGGTAAGTGATAGAGTTACAGAACCGGAGCACTGATGCCAACTGAAGGTAGGAAAAACACTTAGAAGGGAGGGGGTTGAATAAGGGTTTCAAAAATAATTAAGATGATAGAAAAATAACAAGGTATTTTTATCCTGGTTCGTTTGAACTCAAACTAATCCAGTCCACCCTACCAAGGTGATTTTCCTTTCTCAACAAGGACTTAATCCACTAAATCAAACTGATTACAGTGTTAACCACTAAGACAAACAATCTTAGTCTTCTCAAGAAATCTGACCACACTTGATCTCTTAAGGAATCTTTTACAAAAGATAAACTAACAATGTGTTTAAGAGTTGCTTCTAAAAAGCTATATCACAACTGTGATTTTTACACAAGTTTAAGAACGAAATAAAAACTTAGTATAAAGTTGAAAGATATTTGAGAATTGTTCTTGCTTGTTCAGTAGTTCGTCAACTTTGAAGTGATGTTGATACTTGCTTTAATAGTACTTGAAGTCTATTTCTCAAAGATTGTGCAACGTTGTGCATTCTGTTTCTTTTGTCTTCTATTGACTTTTCCTTTCTCAGAAAGGGAATGTTCAGAAAAATCCTTTTTATCTGAGTTCCTGTGTCATGCACGAATGAGGAAAGAGCCCTTTGGATAAGGACAAGGAATATGCCAACGGATATTTATTTGAACAACATCTTCTTCAACAACCTTGGAACGTCTTGCATCAGATCCTCTGATGATGTTCTTAGTTCTTCAGATCAGAGTTACTCTATCAAAGTTTTGCAGCAAAGTGCTTTAGCATGAATATCTTTATCAGAGTATACTTGCTTATCAGAGCCTCTGTACTTGCAGCGTTAAGTACTTCTGGAGTCTTCTGTAGGCGCTTCAGAGTCTTCTGAAACTTTACTGTATGTTCTTTACTCAAGTTCTTCTCAGCTTTGCTCAGAGTCATTTGTAGCAGATCAGAGTCACTTCAAGTAGCGCTCAGAGTCTTCTGATGTATTGCTTCTGACGCTCAGAGCTTTATCGTTCTGTAGTGTTCAGAGGCGTTCTTGCTTCCAGAATAATATTAATTTTGATATCTGAAACAAATAAACACTTGAACAAAATTAAAGTATATATTTCTTTTATACAAAATTTCATTAATGTTATCATCAAAACAATGAGATATATTAAACACCAATCTGTGTTCTAACACATACTTTCAAACTGATCAATTCGACTTTTCTAGACACAGACAGTCGTTGAGTTTGAAACAAGTGTTAGGAAATCACACTATCATGACATCCTATCACCTTTTGACAAGAAGCCTTCTGACATGACAAAAAGACACTTCTCTATTTTAACCATGCAAGACCCATCATAGGGGTACTTGTTAAAACATTCAAATCACCATATAAAGCATAATTGTCAGGTATTGATCATGTCGCTACACTCTAGCAAATAATGTGCAAATTACCATGGCCTAAAAATTAAATAGGAAAATGATGGACTATGAATGAATTTGAGTTTCTAGAAGTGTTTGAAGAAAATCCATGATATCATAGAATTATGAATTTGACTTTTATTTCAAATATGCTGATGACTGCTAATGATACAGATGAACTATGAACAGAGAATTAAATCCAAACAATTAACTCTTAGATCAATTGCATGTAGTAGTCAAATATAAAGATAACAATGCCTTTCAAAGATAAATATGAAATTAAGTACTCTTGATTAGTCATCTATCTGGATCTTTAAATAATGCAATAAAATGAATGATGGAATGTATGATAAAATGGAATGGTCATGCTATGCTAGTGCAGATGAAAACATTTAAGGGTATAATTTAGGCTATGAAAACTGCCCCTATTTAACTATCTTGAACTAGAGGATATGAAGGATGACATTTTCATATGATCATGGTGGAATGTAGTTAAATATGTAGAAGACCCAAATTTTACCATTTGAAGGAAATGATATTCAATGCATTAAAATGATTATGTATGTTCTTATTGAGAATTTATCTTGCTGGGGGTGTGAAATCGAAAGCAGGCTTTGTGGGGGATGAAATGAGGTAAGAAATTGTAAATTCCCGATGATTTTCTTTTGCTGGAGATATGAACAGTTATACTTATTTCCCATTCATAGGTTTTTTTTGTTCTTACATCTCGCTTTGGTGAAATAATTATTTCCACAGAGAGAGGATTGGCGTCAACCAGAGTGTTGAAACTTTGACTGAAATGGGAAAAAGAGCCGATATCAACACTGACTTTAATATTGTAACAAAAGATAAAAGAGCCGATATCAACACTCACTTTGATATTGTAACAAAGGACAAAAGAGTCGATATCAACACTGACTTTGATATTATAACAAGAGATAAACAACAAATATCAACACTAAATTTGATATCTTAATAAGAGATATATAACTTAGATCAACACTAACTTTGATATTGTAACAAATGATAAAGAGCCGATATCAATACTGACTTTAATATTGTAATAGAAGGTAAAGAACTGATAACAACGCTAAATTTGGTATAGTACCAAAAGATAAAGCACCGATATCAACATTGACTTTAGTATTGTAACAAAAAATAAAGAGGCGATATCAACACTGACTTTGACATTATAACAAGAGATATAGAACCGATATCAACACTGACTTTGATATCATAACAAGAGATAACAAATCGATATCAACACTGAATTTGATATCATAACAAAAAATAAATATCCATTATCAACACTAACTTTAATATCATAACAAAAGATAAAAAGATGATATCAACACTAACTTTGATATCATAATAAAAGATAAAGAGTCGTTATCAAGACTAACTTTGAAATAGAAACATACGATAAATGGATGATATCAACACTTACTTTGATATCGTAATAAAGGGTAAAGAAAGCGATACCAACACTGGCTTTGGTATCATAATAAAGGGTAAAAGAGGTTGATACCAACACTGACTTTAGATCATGGTTGGGGAATGAAACATAGAAACATGTAGGAGATTTGAAAATAATTAGTCATGTGAAGGATATACCCGAGGGTAGTGTTTCACAGAAGTTAGCAGGGGATTTAAAGAAAATAATTTTCCGTTGAAGTGGCAAAAAATATTACTTGGGATAATGTTTACTGAGTGTAACCTACTAGAGGAGCAAAGAAACAGAGACTGTGGGGAAATCATTCACAGTGGAAACTTATTGGGGAATAAGTTTGATGAACAAGTGACTCATGTGGAAATTATCTGGTGAGGGAGAAAAAGTTCCAATGAGACTCGCTAGGAAGATTATTTAGTAATGAGATGTCCTGCTAGGGAACAGACTCCAAAAGATACTTGCTAAGGAACATATTTTACCGGAAAAGATCCAGGCAGAAAACCTGTGGGAATCAAAACTTACCTGAGAAGTAGCAGAGGATTTGAATGGGGAATTGAACTGGATTTTCATCAAATCTGGCTTATGATATGTGTGCATGTTTTTATGCTATTACGATCCATGAAATGCCCTCTTGGCTACCTGGAGAGGTGTACCATGTTTCGGAAAGGTGTGCATGGAATGATACATGTAACAAATAGTCAATTATTATGATTCTGATGGGTACCATAGAGGTTGAGGTTTTGAAGTGCCTAGTAGCGTTGGACTTTGAGATGTTCCAATTAAGTTTGTCATTTTTGGATGGAAATGAATCAGGCTGTGAGATATAATAGGACATGTAATGATTGTTTTAGTGTTTGGAGGGGCGGTGAACTTAGATTCGCCATTCGGAATTTCGTGCTGATTCTTTTTGTAAGATTATGATATATTATGACTCGACCAGATCGTGATGACCTTTTGAGATGATTTTGTACATTTGATATGTTGTTGTAAGCTGATGATCTTCCTTTAGTCTTTCCAAACATCAAAGCGATTTGAAGTTTTCTTGATGCTTTTTGTCATTATACTCAATGTTTTAATGTATTATTTATCAAAAACCAATTAATATTTTGTAAACAAAAGGAAAATTGAAATGATAGAGAAACCTTGAAAGAGGGATATTTTATTCAATGTAAAGATGAGTTGTACATAAGATGTAATTATATATGGATGCTGTTATGAATCAGATACCTTTAAACAAAGTATAAACGGTTTCTTAATGATCAAGAAACTCACAAGGGTTAGGGTTACCAAAGAAAACGAGGTAAAACAACAAGGAACAACAAGGATTGATTATTAAACTACTATTCTTTCCTTTCTCTTAGAACAAGATTACAAGTATACAAGAATAACAAAATAACGTCTCTCCCTTGAAATTAGGATTTTATCTTCCTATTTTTCCTTATATGCCAAGATTGAGAAACTAGCATCCTATTTATAAGAAAAATAGCACACTAACCTAATGGGCTTTTTAACAATTACCCATTACAAGCCAACTTAGGGTACAAGCTAACTTAAACAATTGGACTTACAAGCAAGGTCCAATTCAACATGCTAACAACCCTAGCAATATTGACTAATGCATGTTAGAACAAACTTCGACTACAACACGCATTACTTGCGAACAGACTTCGACAACACTAGAGTTCGATCCAACGTCTCACAAATCTCCACCTTGGATCTAACTCTATAACATCAAGAAACTAGCTTTCTTCATGCAGCTTTATTAATTGCATACAGTGGAAAAACTTGCAACTGGGCAGCGTCTTGGTGATCATATCAACATATTATGATTTGTCGAAACCTTCAGCACTTGGACTTCTCCATGCTCGATTACCCCTCTGATGAAATGCAGCCTCACATTAATGTGCTTGGTTCGCTCATGATAGGCTGAATTCTTCGACAGGTGTATTGCACTTTGACTATCACATTTAACAGTGATAACTCGACCTTGAAGTTTTAGCTCCTTTGCAAAACCTTCAAGCCACAATGCTTCCTTCACAGCTTCAGTTAGGGCAATATACTCCGCTTCAGTGGTTGATAAGGCAACGACCTTCTGAAGTGTTGCTTTCTAACTGATTGCTATCCCAAACATAGTGAACACATATCCAGAGATAGATTTTCTGGAATCCATACAACCTGCATAATCAGAGTCGACATATCCTTCGATTGCTGCTTTACTATCTTCACCCAAGGCTCCACCATAAATTAGGACTCTATTCAAAGACCCATTTATGTACCTTAAAATCCATTTCAATGCTTGCCAGTGATCCTTTCCAGTATTCGCCATGTACCTGCTTACAAGACTTACTGCATATGCTATGTCGGGTCTAGTACAGGCCATAACATACATCAAAGAACCTACTATGTTAGCATATGGAATGCTATTCGTATAAGTTCTTTCAACATTAGTGTTGGGACACTAATCTACACTCAGCTTGAATTGAGGGTTTGTCGGAGTCACAACAGGCTTTGAATTCGACATACCAAACTTTTCGAGAACCTTCTGTAGGTATGCCTCTTGAGATAAGCATAATTTTGACTGCTTTCTATCTCTCCAGATGTCAATCCCAAGAATCCTGGACTCAGCTCCCAGATCCTTCATGTCGAACTCTTTATTGAGTTCAGCCTTCACCCTCATTACCTCTTCGACATTGTTGCTTGCTATTAGAATATCATCCACATAGAGCAACAAAACAGCAAATGAGTTACCCGGTCAAAATCTGAAGTAAACACAGTGGTCGAACTGACTTCTGATGAAACTTATGTGTGCCATGAACTTGTCGAATCTCATATTCCACTGTCGAGGAGATTGTTTCAGTCCATATAAAGATCTATTCAGTTTGCACACATAATCTTCCTTCCCCCTTTCGACATACCCTTCAGGTTGCCTCATCAGGATTGTTTCATCTAGAACACCATACAGGAACGCAGTCTTCACATCCATCTGTTCCAGTTCAAGGTCGAACTGGGTCACCATGGCAAGCAACATTCGAATGGATCTGTGCTTCACAACAGGAGAGAACACATCATTGAAGTTGATACCTAGCAACCAATCTTGCCTTGTATCTCTTCGACGTCACTCCTTCGATTCCTTCCTTAATTTTGAAAATCCATTTACAACTGACTAACCTGGCTCCAACAGGTTTCTTGATTAGTTCCCATGTGTTGTTATCATGAAGAGATTTCATCTCATCATCCATGGCCTTCAGCCATTCAGTCTTCTTTCGACTCCTCATAACTTCCTTATAGTCTCTAGGTTCTTCATCTAGAACCTCACTAGCAGATATTAAGGCGTAAGCTATAAGATCTGCATACCCAAGTCTCTGAGGTGGCTTGATAACTCTCCTTGACCTGTCTCTTGCTAGCAGATAGTCATTATCAGTCTCCTCATCTTCGACAACATCTTTTGCGTCTTCTTCGACTTCATCTGGGGTAAGCAATTCAGCATCAACATGCTCTACCTCAACAGGAATCTCTTCCTGTTCCAGCTCTTCGTCAGCATCATTAGTTTTCTTGAAAGCCATCTCTGCTTCATTGAAAACTACATCTCGATTGGTGATACACCTCCTGTGACCTGACTCTAGGTACCATAGCCTATAAGCTTTGACTCCTTCAGGGTATCCCATGAACATGCACTTCAGAGCTCTAGGTTCGACCTTGTCTTGCCTAATATGATAATAGGCCACACAACCAAATACTCTCAGTCTGTCGAGACTAGGTGGATGTCCCGACCAAACTTCTTCAGGTGTCTTCATTCCCAAGGCAGTCGAGGAACATCTATTTATCAGGTAAGCTGTTGTCGAAACAGCTTCTGCCCAAAGCACCTTCTTAAATCCAGCACTAACCAACATGCATCTAACCCTTTCAAGGATTGTTCGATTGAATCTCTTAACTAAGCCATTTTGTTGAGGAGTACCTACTACAGTCTTATGCCTTGCAACCCCAGACCTAACACAGTAACTGTCGAATGCTTCGTTGCAGAATTCAAGGCCATTGTCGGTTCTCAACCTCTTAACCTTTCTGCTAGTCTGAGTTTCGACTAGAATCTTCCAACTTTTAAAATTCTCAAAAGTTTCATCCTTCATCTTCTGAATGAATACCCATAACTTTCTGGAATAGTCATCAACGATAGATAGAAAGTACCTTGCACCTGAGTGTGAAGGATTCCTTGCAGGCCCCCAAAGATCAGCATGAATATAATCCAGGGATCCATGTGTTCTTTGCTTGCCTTTGTTAAACTTCGCCCTACAGGATTTACCAAATACACAAGATTCACAAAATTCCAACTATTCGACTTTATCACCTCCTAGCAAGTTCTGCTTCCCCAATTCGACCAGGCCTCTTTCGCTGACATGGCCCAATCTCATGTGCCATAATAATGTCTTCAACATAAGTTTCGTGGATGCAACATTTGTCGAACCAATTACAACCTCAGCCTCAAGGGTATACAAGCCTTGTTTCTTCACGCCTCTCAAGACTTCCTTCGACCCCTTTATGACTCTTAGGATACTTTTCTCTCCTTGAAAAACGTATCCTTTTTTGTCGAATTCACCAAGAGAAATCAAATTTCTCTTCAAGTCAGGTACGTACGTGACTTCAGTCAATAACCTTATTGACTCATCATGGAGCTTGAATCTCACAGATCCAATACCTGCAATTTTGCAAGATTTGTTGTTTCCCAGCAGCACAGATCCGCCATCTTGATCACATAGCTCCTCAAACAATTCTCTGTTAGGAGTCATGTGCCAAGTGCAATCTGAATCCATAATCCACTCTTTCCTCGATTCGCCACTTGAAACCACAAGAACATCAGATGAGTCAAAGTCATCTTGAACAATGGCTGCATTGCCATTACCTCCATGATCTTTCAGGCGTTCAGGGCACACCTTTCTTATGTGACCCTCCTTCTTACAGTGATAACATCGAATACTAGATGTTTCGCCACTATAAGACTTCTGTTGACTTTTACCTTTCTTCTTGTCGAACTTACCATCCTTTCGCAAGAATTTTCCCTTAACGGCCAAACCTTTTCCCACCGTCGAAGGTTTATGCTCCTTTCGTTCGTTCAAGTCCTTAGAATACAAGGCTGATTGAACTTCTTCAAAGTTCAGGGACTCCCTTCCATACAAGAGAGTTTCTTTGAAGTGAGCATGTGTTCTGGGCAAAGCACACAACAGCAGCAGTGCTTGATCTTCATCATCGATCTTCACATCAATATTTTCAAGATCAAGAATCAGCTTGTTGAACATATCCAACTGCTCAGCCAACACTTCGTCTTCACTCATCTTGAATGAATATAAAGCTTGCTTCAGGTAGAGTCGATTCACCAGAGATTTGGTCATGTACAAACTTTCAAGTTTCACCCATAATCCCGATGATGTAGTCTCCTTTGATACATGTCAAAGAACCTTATCACCAAGGCTCAACAATATTGCGCTGTGGGCTTTCTCGATCATGCCCGTCTTTTCTTTTGCCGTTAACGCAACGTCCATGGCTGCCTCACCCTTCAACGCTTCCAAACAACCCTGCTGAACGAATAGGGCTTTCATCTTCAAGCGCCACAAACCGAAGTCGTTCACTCCGGTGAACTTTTCAATCTCATACTTTGTTGAAGGCATCTTTTCCACGCTCACCGCACCAATTTGTTGTGAACCAGATACCTTTAAACAAAGTATAAACGGTTTCTTAATGATCAAGAAACTCACAAGGGTTAGGGTTACCAAAGAAAACAAGGTAAAACAACAAGGAATAACAAGGATTGGTTATTAAACTGCTATTCTTTCCTTTCTCTTAGAACAAGATTACAAGTATACAAGAATAACAAAATAACCTCTCTCCCTTGAAATTAGGATTTTATCTTCCTATTTTTCCTTATATGCCAAGATTGAGAAACTAGCATCCTATTTATAAGAAAAATAGCACACTAACCTAATGGGCTTTTTAACAATTACCCATTACAAGCCAACTTAGGGTACAAGCTAACTTAAACAATTGGACTTACAAGTAAGGTCCAATTCAACATGCTAACAATCCTAGCAATATTGACTAATGCATGTTAGAACAAACTTCGACTACAACACTCATTACTTGCGAACAGACTTCGACAACACTAGAGTTCGATCAAACGTCTCACAGATGCAAGATCCAAAGAGAAGAAATTACAAAAAATGGAAAAATGTAAAATGGAAAATGGGAAATTACACGAGTTTCCATTGAACTATAACACATGTTACTTTCCCTAAGGACCCTGAGTCTCAATACCTTGCTTTAGAAGATGATGATTAAATCGATTCTTACCATCTGAAATACAACTATAGTGATGTAGGCTCGAATGCTGCAGTCAAATGCCTTTATTAAAATCCATAATTTTTTCCTGGAATTTTATTGTGTCGATTTTTTTTCCACCGGGATGCACATTTTTGCCTAAATCACCATTTTGGGTTTTCGATTTAGCGGGTTTGTCATTTTTTGTCTTATCTCTAATTTTTTTTACTGAAAGTCTATATTTTAAGTCCATCGAGATAGCCATTTCTGACTAGGTTGAACTAGCAGGTTATATTTTTCTTTCTTTTTAGGCATAATATTTTTTTAATGCATCGGAGTTCACGAAAAGTGGAAACTCCTCCCCATCCATAGTAGTGAGGATCAAGGCTTCGCTTGAGAAGGCCTTTTTCACCACAAACGGTCTATCATAGTTTTGAGTCCACTAGCCTCGTGAACCTACATGTTCTGGAAAGATATTTTTTAGCACTAGGTCTCCCTTTTGAACTCTCGAGGATGACCCCTCTTATCGAACACTTTCTTAAGCTGCTTCTGGTATAGTTGACCGTTGCAAAAGGCTGTCAGGAGATTTTCATATATGAGATTCAGCTGGTTGAACCTAGTTGGACCCATTCTACCTCATCAAGCTTAGCTTCCAAAATGAATCTCATTGAAGGGATTTCGACTTCAAAAAGGAGTAGATCTTCCATACTATAGACAAATTAAAATGGAGTTGCCCATGTAGAGGTGCACACCAAAGTTTTGTAGCCGTGTAATTCAAAAGGGAGCATTTCCTGCCAATATTTGTATGTTTCCAACATTTTCTGAATGATTTTTTTATATATTCTTGTTAGCCGCTTCTACAACACCGTTTATCTTGGGCTGGTATGGTGAAGAGTTACGATGCTCGATTTTGAAGTCTTTACACAACTCATTCATTATCTTGATGTTTATGTTACTGGAGTTATATCTAATAATACTATTGGGAACCCTATAACAATAAATTATTTATTTCTTTATAAATTGAGCAACCACTTGTCTGGTGACATTAGCATATGAGGCTGCTTCCACCCATTCGGTAAAGTAACCAATTGCAACTAGGATAAAGTGATTATTGTTTAAAGCTTGTGGCTCAATGAGCCCTATCATATCTATTCCTACATGGAGAAAGGCCACGGTGATGTCAGAATGTTCAAAGGGGTTGGTGGCACATGTATCTTGTCAGCATAAATTTAGCATGAATGACATTTTTTTGACGTAATTGAAACAAGAGAACTCCATGGTAAACTAGTAATAGCCAGCTCGTAAGATTTTCTTGGTCATAGCATACACAATGGAATGTTTCCTAAAAAATCCTTCATGAACTTCATTGATGATTAGGTGTGCTTCGTGTCTATCCACACATTTGAGAAAAACCATGTCATAGTTTCTTTTGTAGAGTCCATCACCATTGAGAAAAAACATGGAAGCTAGTCTTGCAAAGTTTTTCAATACCTGTTGGATGCTCCTACTGGATTCAATTTTTTTATAGGAAGTTTTTAATGTCATGGAACCAGGGTTTTCCGTCCGGTTCTGTATCCCCTTATGAGCATAATGTAGGCTTGTCAAAGCATCTAGTTTTTATGAACGGTACTTTGTTAGCCTAAGTAACTTTGTACATGAATGATAGTGTAGCCATGGCATTGGTCGGTTGGGTCATCAATTCCAAAACATGAGCTCAATACAGGATTAGTTTGGGATATAAGCTTTCAGTTTCTCTTTTTATCCGATTAATGATGAGAGTAGAGTCTCCATACGCTTCCAAGATTTTAATTCTTATATCAATGGCACTCTCTATACCCATGATGCATGCTTCATACTAAGCTATATTGTGAGTGCATTTGAAGTATAACCTTGTCGTGAAGGGTAAGTGAGTATTTTTTGGAGATGTCAATACTGCCCCAAGTCCATGGAATATGGTGCTTGAAGCACTATCAAACATAAGAGTCCAACGAGCCCCTGGTTCTAGTCCTTCGTCGTCATCTTCTAGAGCCATAATGTCTTCATCACAAAAGTGAAACTGCATAGGTTGATAATCTTCCATCGGCTGATGAGAGAGATGGTCTGTTAGCTCACTCTCTTTGATGGTCTTTTGAGTGACATACTGGATGTCATACTCAGATAATAACATCTTCCTTCGGGCTATTGTTCCAGCCACAATAGGATTTTCAAAAATATATTTGATGTGTTCCATTTTGGATATCAACATGGTGGTATGACACACCATGTATTGTCTCGGACGTTGAGTAGTCCATGCTAGAGCACAACAAGTTTTTTTCCCAATAGCGAGCATTTATGCTCACAATCTATAAAATTATTTCTCATGTAATAGATGACATGCTCATTTCTGCCCGTTTCGTCGTGTTGGTTCATCACGCACCCCATAGTTTCATCGAGCACTGTTAAGTACATTATAAGTGGCCTTCCTAGAACCCGTGGTATGAAGATCAATGTCTCTTGCAAGTATTGTTTAACTTTATCAAATTCCTCTTGGAAATTGTTGTTCCACTCGATCACTTGATGTTTTCTTAACAACTTGAATATCGGTTCAGATGTTGCCATTAGATGTGAGATGAATCTGGAGATGTAGTTCAGCCTGCCGAGAAAGCTACATATTTCTTTTTATGCTTTACGAGCTAGAATGTTTTAAATAACCCTAACATTATAGGGATTAACCTCAATTCCCCACAGGCTGACAATGAATCCAAGTAACTTAGCAGACTTGACCCCAAAGGTACACTTTGTCGGGTTCAATCATAGTTTGTACTTCCTCAGTCGTGCAAACAACTTTCTTAAGTGAGTAAAGTGCTCGTCCGCGGTCTGGGATTTAGAAATCATATCTTCTACGTAGACTTCGATCTCTTTATGAATCATGCCTTAAAAGAAAGTCACCTTGGATCTTTGATATGTGGCCCCTACATTATTTAGACCGAAAGGCATTACCTTATAACATAATGTGCCATACAGGGTGATGAAAGTGGTTTTCTCCATGTCTTCAGGAGACATATTTATTTGATTATATCCAGAGTAACCGTCCATAAATGAGAAGACATAGAGTTATGCGCACTACAAGAAAAAGCAGATTTAGCTAGGGGTTAAAGCCCTTATTAAACCAAAAAACACATCACAAAACAATAATTTACGAGGGGACAGGGCCCCTAGCTAATAAGGGCATCGCAAATTATTGGCTACGGGATAAGCCCCTCGCAAAAATGGCTAGGGGATAAGCCCCTCGCAAAATGTAATGGAAAAAAATCAGCCTGTTGCACCACAGACATAGACACAGATCAGAGCCACAGAGGGGCTCAGACGTGTTAGAAACGTTTGCGAGGGGATATTATGTTATCATCATACAAATATTAATATTTAAACTATAATTTATTTTAGTGTGTGTCGAAATTGTTTTGTTATCAAAGTGTTAGAGGAGTAGCCTTGACATGGATTTTGACTTAATTTTGTAGTGTTAGAAAAATTAGGTATTTTGGACTTTACTTAGTGGACAATCTATCAAGATTCTTTAAATAGGGAGTAACCCCTATTATTATAGAGTGATTCACTTGAATAAAATTGCAGTTTTGAGAGCAGAGAGTTTCTTTGTAGAAATTCTTATTCTTCTCCTTTTTGTTTTGAATCCTTAATTTCATTTATTCTCAATTCAGATTTTGTTCTCCATTATTGTTGTGCTGCGATCGGAAAAATAGAAAAATCGATCTCAAGGATTGCGTTGGAGAATATAAGCTCTAGTAATTCAATTATACAAAAGCAATTGGGAGTTTGGAAATTGTTTTTAAAATTAAAAGTTTCAATGATAAAAATAAGACAAAAGATAGAATAGGATTCTGACAGATATGAGAGCACACTAGGGGTAGTGTATGAATTGCCTTGTAACAATATCAATCCTTATTTCAAAGACGTAACTCAAATTATCAAGTTCTTGACTGAAAATTTGTTTACTCCTAAATCCTTAGTGAGAAAACCTCTTAATGTCAACATTGTTCCAAGTGCAATATGGTATTTCTAGTCCTAGGTAATATCTACCGAAGCATTATATAAATCTCTGTTCCTCACTTTCCTTCTCAAAATGCGTCTTAAATATTCCCAGGTCCAACACAGCAGTAGAGAAATATCCAAATTACCCTAAGAAATCAAAAGGTCACAAAAACAAAAAAATAGGGATTTGACAGGACCAAGCCAACACGAGCCGTGTCAGGAGACACGGGCGGCCGTGTTGGCCCTCATAGACATAAGATGTGAAGAATTAGTGCCCCAGACATGTTGACACGTGTCGTGTCAGTCCACTGCCCATACTTCATCTTCTTCTTTTTGAGTTCCTTCTGGCACGGCTCGTGCCAGGTGACACAGGTGACCGTATCAGGCCACTATATCTCTTTCAAAAACTCCTTCGACTTTCCAGAATTGCCATTTTCTTCACCTGAGTCTTTTGGCCTTTCGCGCATGGACCTGAAATCATCAAAACTACAACCAAACGCGTAAAATGAAACAAAAAGTGAAATAGCATTATAAAGCATAACTTTTGAGAATAAAATAAGAATTGTCAAATTTACTTTAAAACGATAAAAAGAATAGACAAACTATTACTGATTCATGGATGAAATGCCGAAAAAGTGACGAAAACATAATAGAAATGGTGACCGATCACAACCCCCAACTTAGATCATTGCTTGTCCTCAAGAAATGCTCGATACGGCAGACAAGTCACCCCAAAACTACAAAGTCGACTAACGAGGCCCTCCAAGAAACTCTCCATCTGTGTGTACATATGACTTTGTCGAAGTAGGAGCAATGCCCTCTGTCTCAACTTGAGCAGTAACATCTGTCTCAACCGCGACATCCATATCATTTACAGAAGGCGCCTCAGTAGTCTTTTGCGGAGTAACTTCTATAGTAGTTAGAGCCTTGGTCTCAGAAGGATGCAACACCTCAATCGAGACAGATGCATATGGTATATCTGACTCCGCCACCATCTGCACGGTAGCCTCAATTGCTGCCTGGATATCCTTAGAAACAGACTCATTATCAACATCTCTAGTCCATCCAGCAAGAGCTCTAAATCCTCTAAGCCGAGTAGTGTGGGGTGCACAAAACTAACAGACAAACCACTTCCAGTGAAAACCGATTGGGGCTACTCTTTTCGCACAAAGATTTGAGTCATCTATGTCACTTCACATTGCTAAAGGCGTAGCTGCAGCAACTTCTGTTCAGTCACACTGTCGATAAGCAATTGTGATATCTTGTCCACAAGTCTTCATTGAAAAAAAAATCAAAATTAGCTAACCTACCATATTGTTCAAAAAATTCGAAAAAATGTATGCATTTTTTATCAAATTTTAAAAAAAACGTAAAAATGCATACATTCTTCCAGAGTTTTTGAAATACGCAGTTAAAATGCATGGTTTCGTACTAAAATTGCTACGTATTTGTTATAAACTTCGAAAAATGCGGTAAAAGCTTTGAAATATCTAGTAATCTATCGAGCTTTTTGAAAATTCAAAATGTTACAATAATTTTTAAGAAATAAATTTATTGTACATGACTAGTATGGTAAAAACATAAGGAGTGTGGGGGTGTCAGGTCAAAGTTGGGGAATAGCAAGATAAGTCCTCTAAACCAAAAGATGTGGGCTTGACCCAATAAATTAAATTCAAAGTTCTTTCAATTAAAAAAACGGTAGGTCACACTTTAATAGTGTGTCCTTTATAGGTATGAAAACATAACCTGTATCCGCGGGTACCACCTGACCCTGCCACGAAGATGATGGGGAAAATTCGCTTTGACTGAGTTTGGGTTTTCTTTGATTATAAAAATGAGGACAAGTCGGATAATGATGACACTAGTACCCACCGCGAACCCGCTCCGTTTATTTCATTATGTACATTATTATTTATTTTTGATAATTTAAAATATTAAATATGTGACTAATATTTTGATATTTGATTTGTATTTATTATTTAAAATATTTGAAATCTATGAATATAATTATTTTTAGATTTTATTTTATTTTATTATTTGTATTAAAATTGAATTTGGGAAATAATAAATATTTTTATTAAAAAATTGATTTTAATAAATAAATGATGGCAGAGCGAGAATACCTGAACCTAACCTGAACTCGTTTGGGATGAGTTTAAGATTTAATTCTGTATCTCTGTTTCAGTTTGGGGCATGAAATATGGATTGTTTGAAAATCCGAGTTTAAGTTTAGTGGAGGTGAAAACTGTCTAACCTGCTCTGCGCTTTTTAAAAATTCAAAATATTCCAATACTTTTTAAAAAATAAATTATTATATTGTACATTACTAATAATAACTTAAAAAGTGTGGGGGTTTAAGGTCAAAGTTGGGAAATGATAGAATAAGTCCACCATAACAAAACATGTGGGTTTGGCCCAATAAGTTAAAATCAAAGTTTTTTTTTTTTCTTTTTTTTTTTTTAATAGTAGGTTCTACTTTAATAATGTGTCCTTATAAAAAAAAAGTTTATTGGATGGATAATTTTTAAGACTAATGCTATTTTTTACATTAATATTTACCCTAAATATTATTCATCCTATAAATACAGTGAAGAGTGTTTTTTTTTATAAACCAGTATTTACACTTTACTAGATAATTTTATTTTATTTTAATTTTTTTTTACCAAATTATAAATTAATTTTAGAACTTGGTTGATATTATATATTTTATTGGTTAATTAATTAGTAAAGTTGATTAATAATTTATAAGTAAAATATGTGGTTAATAATAAAAAAATTTGTGGTTCATAAAATATAATTTTAACTTTTTTTTATAAATATTTATTATTTTAAAAAATATATTTTATAAAAAAATTAATTTTTGTATATTTTCTTTATTAAACATTTTTTATAAATATTTTTTATTTAAAAAATACTATTCACCATATAATTGCCGTAAAAAAAAATACTAAATGTAAGTATTTGTGTAAAAAATTGGTGTAGAAATATCATTCCTCAATTTGTAAAAATAATATCTCAAGATATTAAATTAAGATGTAGTGTCAAGATATTTATTTTCCTAGACATTTAGGAAATTTAGTAAATTTCTGACCTCCCCAAACTCTAGTAAATTTCTGACGCTCCCCAAACTTTCAAATGTAGTGTCTTCGATCTTTGGAGTGAGAGATTTTATGAAGTCTAAGAGTGATTTGTTAAGTTTTATATTAGTTAGATATGAGAAAATGATCAAATATACAATGAAGATAACTAATATATTTAATACTTTAAAGTTGTAAGTATAAATACATTGCCAATGTCTTTCCTGAGTTCTGAACGTTTACTCAACAAAAACATTTTACTTGGTAAAAAAAAAACATTACTTATTTATTTAACAAAATAGAAAAGGAGGGCATTTTCGTAATAATAATTTTTCAAGAGTTCCCTTATAATGGAGTAGATATTTGGTTGAACCCTAAGATTTGAATGGTTTATAGATCTTAAGCTTTAAGACGATACTTTGAATTGATGCAATAATCCCCATGAGAGAAACAAAGAAACACAATCCAACTATCAGTCTCATCACAATCCATTTAAGAGAATACTTTGGCACCTTAGCTCGTGTTAGGTACATCTCTATTGGAAAAAACACCGTCAATGGAAAGAATGATAATGCTCCAAGCAAACCAACAATGCTGTTGAAGAATGGAAATATCATAGCAATCAATGTTGTGAATACCACATATGTTGACCTCCATATCAACTTGAACATGTTCATTCTCCATGTACCAGCCATAGGAATTCTTACATTATATTCTTTTGTCATGAATTTGTATTGTGGCCACTTCTCACTGCACCAACTTTCCACAGCAGAATATATAGGTTGTGCGAATACCTGATAGGCTCCAATTAGATGAATGATGATGAAAAGATTACCGATGTCAATTAACCAAAACGGTTCGTAAAAACCAAATCCGGTTAAAAAGTTTCCTGGCGCGTCGTTCCCGAACGCGGCATAACCTAGAAGACCACATGATGCATAGAAGATTGTGCAGCTTGTGATTCCAATAAGGGATGCTTTCTTCATGGCTTGATTTTCTGGTGGACTTGGTTTTAATGTGTCCTATATAAAAAAATTGAAATCAATTTTTGTGTTTTATTTAAACTATTAGTATTGAAAACTTGAGAAACATTTACTTACCTCTATAACAACAATTACAGTGCTGAAAGAGTATGCAAAAGCTATGTTTGCAATTGCTTGGAAGATATGCCACACCTTCTCTGTCCTTGTCACTTCCACGCCAATAACAACACCTGTAAGGCTTGTCTCTACATGGTGTCCTTTTTCTATATATTTTCAAGAACAAAACAAAACATTCACGTGTTTTTTATAGATTAAAACAAAACATAGTTTTCAGAAGTTTTATATTTAACCGAATGATAGGGCTAACCTGCAATTGTAGCTGCGGAGAGAACAATGCCGATGAAAGAGTACCCATAAGACATGATTGCAGCAAGAATAGAGAGCCATGAAAGCTTATGGAAATTTGGGATTTGGCTTAGAAAAATCTCTACAACTCCAAACATGGCCATGTATATATAATTAGATGTATTGCAGTCTGCTTGGTGGCCAAACTTATGAAAGCAATTTGATTTTTTCATTGCCCTGGTTCATAAACAAGCAAGTATTATTACTAACATATTAAAATATTTCATAATTATGAAATAAGGGTTAGATTCTTACACCATGCTTATGGCTGCTGTGAGAGTGTAACCAATTGTACAACCCATAAGATTTGTGTACTGAGAGTATCCACAACACTTGGATTGAACTTCTCCTGAGAAAAAGAGATAGAAAGGTTACAATAACGTTCAATATTATAAAAGAAAAATATTGTGTTTTTGTGCTGCATTGATTATAAAGTTTCTAATGCAGTCTGTGAATGGTTTGGTTATTTTTAGAAATTAAACTATATTTATTTATATACCATGAAATGGATTAAGACTGATGACAACAATCACATTTTAATTAAAATTGATTATGGTTATACAATCGATTTATTTTACAAATCCGGTTTTAATTCAATTATTATTTCAAAACCATTTTATACCGGTTATTTATAATTTTGAATTAAAATAATCATTTATTTTTGTTTCACTTTTTTAAATGATTTTGGTATTGTTTAAAAAAATTTACAAATTTTTTTAAAACAAAACTTAAAAAAAAAAATAGTTGAAATAGTTTTTTTTTAAATATTATTTTAGGTATTTCAATATTTTAATATAAATTTTTTTAATTATAAAAATTTCAAAAAATCACTTAAACTTAAAGTTATTTTAAATATTTTTTTATAAGAAATCATTTTAGAAATACAATATTTTTAAAAATATTGTGTTTTGTCTATATTTGATTCTTCAATAATTTATATTTATATTATCTGATGTCTAAAATAATATTTTAATGTAAAAAAAATTAAAAAAAAAATTAATACTTTAAAAAACATTTTTAAAAAATTCACTTTACAAAAAAAAAAAAGTTTTTAAAAGTTAATATAAAGACTAATAAAACAAACGGCCTAACAGCTTAGTGGGGTATTCTCTTTTTACGTGTTTATCTAGTCTTTTGTATCTTCACTAATTCTTTATTTAAATCTAAATAATTTAACTACATGCAGCAAATGATTAAGTTACTAGTTTTCACAAGCAACAATAATAAAAAAGAACAAACAACAAATAGTGCAATATGCGTAGGACAATTAATTATTATCCATCGATCCATCGTTTTTTCTGTGTATTGTGACAGTATCAACATAAGTGTGAGCTACACGCATTCAATTCAAAATTCAAAGACAATTGAAATTAAAACACCCAATGTTATATCTTGATTCTGGATAATAATCTAATTTTAATTAGAATAAAAAATAAATATGGATGAATAGTAAATTATTTATAAATAAATCCACTGATAAAAAATTAATTATATTAGAATATTTGAATTAGATATAAATTTGATTATATGTGAAAGCCTTGTAATCGAATATTTTGGATATTTTACAGACACTTTTTCTGACAAACATTTTTAAATTATAGTGCAATTGTTGTCTGAACGATTGCATAGTTTTCTGCATCAACAATATTGCAGTTACAATTACCATTGAAACTAAAATTTGACATTAATTACCTAGAATAGTTTTGACCATGGTCATGTAGGTGGGGTTTCTTTTGCCATGAACAGGATCAGGATACCTATAGCAATCAGCCATGAGAAAGGAAGTGAGGAGAGTGATGAGGGAAAAGGTTATGAGAGCAGCAGTCCCTCCAATCCATCCTAACTGAGCAACAGCCCATGCCAATGACAGCACTCCTGATCCTATTGCAGTCGTCACTATGTGTGCACTTGCAGTTACCCATGTTCCTTCATGAATAATAATCATACAATTATCAATGTTATACTGAGAAGCAAACAAAGAAGAAATATTCATGGACTAATTGATCTATATAGTTTTTATCACACGATAATTAAGATGCAAACCAGTTCGTTTGATGTCTTCGTCGTCTATGCAGAAGCTACTCTCGGGTGCCATGGTTTTCTCTAGCTCTATTTTCTTTGAAAAAATTATGAGAGTTTTTGTAAAATATTTGAAGAGTTTAGGAAATGATTAACCAATGTTAACGTCTATTTAATGCTATATTATGGACTACTTTATACAGCTGGATTCCTTATTACTTGAGTGCTTCAGGCCTTTTTATATAAAAAAAGTTGGTTTTCAAAGTATTGGAATTGAAAGTTCAATATTTTTGTCCCTTTCTTTTTTGAATAAGGCCATATATTAAAATGAAAAGAGATAGTTACATAAAATAGAGAAGAATTAGGTCAAAAGCCACTCAAAAAGATGTGAGCTTTAAAAAAAGACAAATCAAGACTACATATAATCATGTTTAATATTCAAGGGGGTGAAAATAAGAAAGGCTAAGAAGTTAGTTGTGAGACCTATATTATTAGCAAAATAATTTACAAAACTATTTCTCTCTATAAATGCAAGAAAAGAAAAAGGTAATATTAGTATCATACTCTAAATTTTACCTTTAAATTTTTTGATATTTGCACGAGGATCATAGGTCAATCATTCTTGCATCACTAACCAATTCATCTAACTTTGCAGTTTTGTTTATTTTGTAGAATTAGGGTTTGTGGATGAAAGGAGAAAGTCCTAATTAACCAAGACTTGATTGAGGAATCAACCAAGGAAGCCCTCATGCATCTCAAGGATTCCTAAGAGCTCATTCGGTCACAAGAAACTCAAGTCAAGAGTGTCCTAAGTGGATGGGAGAACTCGTATTTTCATCTGATTCAAAAGTCGACTGTAGCTTCATAAAAGTCAACCTTTGAGTTTTATGATCAACTATGAACTTCACAAGTCTCATTTCATGATCTCATATGAATGAATCAAGAAAAACCAAGTTAGAATCATAAAATCAAGAGTTTGGTGAAATTAGAATTGTGGTTGAAAAATTCTAATTTTTGAAATCAAGAATTCTAGTCATCTTGCAAGAGTCATATCTCACTCATCCATGAGCCAATTGGAGAAAACCAATGATCTTTATAAAGAGGATATCCTAAACGACAAGTTTGTAGAAGAAATCATGTCCAAAAGATGAATGGATTTGGAGTTATATTGATTCAATGTTAGGAAAAACTTGATTTGGAAATTTCATACTTAGAAAATTTTCTAAGTTATAAATTTTAGCTTGTTGGAATGATTTTCATGGCCAAATTCAAGAGGGTTCCATGTTTAATTTGACTTTCCATCAACATGACAGTTGCAGGTAATCTTCTCAGCTTTCTTTTGATATAAAGAACTCTTCTCAGCATGTCTATAACTCAAGTTATGGTACTTTAAAGTTCGGGTTGAAAAGTTGTTAAATTTGACAATATAATTTTCAGCATTTTGAAGGCAACTTCATGTAGATTTTTCTTAATGTTTCAAGTCTCAATTCAAAATTCCTTAAATATAAGAGTTGTTCCTTGTTCTCCAAGATTTCCAAGCATACCAAAAACTCCTCATTTATACCAACCAATATCAAGTTATGAAGCTCTGAAGTGAAGAGGTTTTAAGGTCAAGTTTTAGTAATTTAAAAGTTTTTGCTAAGTCTTTTGAGGTACCTAGTTTTACCAAACTTCTATGCAATTTTTCATGTGTTCCCAAACCTTATTTCAAATCACCTATAACATGAAAATTTTAGAGTTACATCTCAAATTTCTAACGAATCCAAGATCACACCATTTGAGCCAAAATTAATGGAGTTATGATGTCTTGAAGTGAGCTTCATGCACATGATCATATCATGTCATTTTGTTAAGTTTCATGAACTTTGTTGAGCCAAACTCATGTATCATCTTTGTACCTCAAATCTCGCACTTTCCCTCTCTCATTTGTCATACCAAGATTACCATTTCAAGCTCAAAAAGTATGTCACACTTTATGCCACATTTGAACCTTTCATAAAAAGAGAAATTAAGCCAAAGTCGTACAACAAGCTTGTTGCTTTTTCCCCTCTTCATGCTGCTTTTTTGACCATGTATTAATGTCAATTCCACATAGCCACATACTGACAATGTCATGGTACCCTATCTTATGGTTGAAAGCATTTTTTAGGAAGTATACAAAAAAAGTTGAAAGGAAATAACCAAGGAGAGACCACGCGCCGGCAGAAAAGGCAACATGACCTTTACACAAAAATACCAAATGGACTTCATCACTCGATCTCAATGTTTTTTTTCTTCCATTTAGCTCCAAGATAATTTTTTTTGAAAGAACGCTACTGATTGGAAAAATAGCAAGTGTAATATTTTTCAAATTGAGTAATAACAGAAATTTTCCCGAATGTCGATCTCAAGGACTGCTTGACGGTATAGAGTTCTGGTTTTATGCTAGTTAAACAAAAGTCTTGGGGTTTCAAAGGTTTTAATTTGTAAAAATTAAATACTAAAGGAAAAAAGAGTAAAATAAAGGTTTTGAACAGAAGGAGAAGCAATGCTAAGATAAGGTGTATGAACTTCCTTGTAACAACACTAATCATAAGTTGCAAAATCACCGCTCAATTCAATCATTACCAGTTTTAAAGATTAAGTGACTCTAATTCCTTAGAAGAAAACCCTTTGGTATTCTCACTATACCCTAATTCCTTGGTGGTATAGGAACAATATCAAGCAATTTGTTTGATCTAAAACATTACGGTTACTATAGGGAATTCCATTCATAGGCAATATCTACTATAGTATTATCGGATTAATAACAAGTATACTATTTTGCCAATTGAGTAATAATGGAAATTTTTTCGAATGTCGATCTTAAGGACTACTTAACGATATAGAGTTCTGGTTTTATGTTAGTTAAACAAATGCCTTGGGGTTTCAAAGGTTTTAAGTTGTAAAAATAAAATACAAAAGGAAAAAAGAGTAAAATAAAGGTTTTGAACAGAAGGAGAAGCAATTCTAGGGTAGGGTGTATGAACTTCCTTGTAACAACACTAATCCTAAGTTGCAAAATCACCGCTCAATTCAATCATTACCAGTTTTAAAGATTAGTTGACTCTAATTTCTTAGAAGAAAACCCTTTGGTATTCTCCCTATACCCCAATTCCTTGGCATTATAGGAATAATATCAAGCAATTTGTTTAATCTAAAACATTATGGTTACTATAGGGTATCCTCATTCCTAGGCAATATCTACTATGATATTATCGTATTAAAGCGTTAACAATGGTTTTTCCAAACATTTAGTTAACCATAAATCGAGTCCTATTTGTCAGATAAGAAAAGCCTTAAGAACATTATACGATAACCATGATTATGAGAAAGCAGTGAAATTACTAATTCAAAGGAAATAAGGTCATTACAGAGTCAATTCAGGGACACTCCCCTAGCATTGAGGAGTTTAGCTATCCATAACATTTAAAAGCAATACAGAATAAAAGACAAACATTACAAGATAATTGGATTGCCTTGATCTTCAATTGCTTTCGCGCATGAAAACCTTCAGTTCTGCAATCCTCTTGATCTCTCTAATTCTGATCGTATAATCCTCTCTTATCCAAAAGTCCCTTTTTCATTCTCAAAATACGTCTTAAATAGTCCCAGGTCCAACACAATAATAAGAAAATGCCCAAAATACCCTTAGGAATTACAAAGTTCAAAAATGCAAGAAAATTAGAAGATGAAGCGCTTTAGCCAACACGGGTCATGTCTGCTAACACGGGCGGCCGTGTTGGCTCACTGTCTATCTGAAATTAAATTTTTTCCCCCAGGCATGCTGACACGGGTGGTCGTGTCAAGCTCCTGGTCCACTTCAAAAACTCTTACGAATTTATGTTGTTTTCCCCGGTTTTTGCTCTGATTCTTCTTGATTGCTTACTTGAACCTAGAAAACATGGAAATACCAAACCGACACGTAAAATGCAATAAAAATAAATAAATGCGACTAAACATATCAAACGATTAACTAAAACTAATGGTAAAATAATGTTTAAAAACCACTGATCAAATCCCCCAAACTTAAACCATTGGTTGACCTCAAACAACAAGCTCGGATAAATAATTTTCAGATCAAATGGCACATCAAGTGAAGGACTTAAGAATATAAGGTGTATTGATACTCATACTTGAGTCTTTGTTCTGATCGGCTAAAATTAGTTCTCTCAGTAATCATCCGTTAACGAACGTATTGCATAAACAACACGTAGTAAAACCAAAGATCTAAATCCCCATTTTAACCACCTCTCCAACTATGCTTTAGGCTTAATACTTTTCTTCGATTTCCTACCCCTTTCATTCGGATAATTAGATTAACGGACTTTTGATTACTTTCCTTCACATGTACAAAATTTTAATCGAGACTTTTTCCGTGTCACCTTTATTCTTTTTTTTCTCTCGCTCATTTGCATTTATTAGTCCACTTTTTGGACGACTATAGAGATTCAACCGCCGTTAGGATACATAACAGGCTGAGGGTTACCCAACTTAGAAGGACCAATTGTCTTCACCGTCATTATTCATCATTTTTTTAGTGCCACAAGTCATTCTCTCAATCAGTTTTATATATGTATATCTCTTTAATCATGTCGGACTATCATTATGAACTAATCGGGGAATACTTCTCAAATCTAAGTACTATGGCACAAATCTACACGTTGGACTCGTTTCCTTACTTCGGGGAGCCTAGGGTGTTCAAGTTATACCTCAATTTCCAAACTTTCCTAAATTCCTAGTTCTAACTCTTCTTCATTAAAGCTCTATATACTTTCCTGACTACCTCACACAATCATAGCATTCACAAGAATTTTTTTACGGTCTTCATATGGGGAGAGTTCAAAGCGATTTTTAAAAAACACAAAAAAATACTTATAATGAAAATTAAAAATAGTAATTCCTCCCCCAAACTTGCACTAAACATTGGTCTCAATGTTTTGGAACAAGAGAGGAAGAGATGTACTCACAGAGATCCTTATAGAGAAGTCGACGGGTAATGCAACATCAATTTGATGCTTCCTCGTTTGTCCCTGCAAGTTCTCATTTATTTCCTACAAAAATAAAATAACAAAAAAAAAGCGTCAATTCTTAAAATCCGTGGGTTGCCTCCCACGCAGCGCTTCATTTAACATCGCATGGCTCGACGACTCACTTTCTGTTAAGGTGGCATATATGAAACAAAGAACACATCATCTTTTTTCTTTCTTTTGTTTGGAAGAAATCCCATGAGTTCGAGGTATTGATGATGTTGCTTCCAAATCGTTTTCAGATGTGCTTTAGTGAACAAGGCATAAAGGAAATCCAATACTTTGTCAATTTCTTGTCTTTCATCTGCCTTGTTAAAATAGTTTTTAGGGATACTAATTTCTTGAAGATTTTCTTGTTCGATGTCTACATCTACACAATTTGCTATATCTGTATTTTCATCCAGCATTAGATCATCTTCAAGTTGCCTTCTTTCTTCATCCTAGTATTTCTTGTTCACCTCAAATTCTTCTATTTCTAATGCATCTTCTTCGTCTGACATCATGAATTGCTCTTCTTCATTCACACATTCTTCTCTCAACCTGAACTATCTCCAAATAAACTTATTTGGATAACAGTTAGCTTCCTTACATTCATTCATAAGGATTCTTACCTCCCTCCTATATGCGTTAAAGATTTTAGTCACATCTTCCAAACTGATTCCCGAATCAGGCGACCAACATGTAGGAGATATAGGTGGCAATGTATAAAAAACATTCATAACTACAAAACTGAGACACTTTATCAGTAGCACAGTATAAAAGAATTCAAGAAGTTACAATAATCTTCAATATTTTTTTTATAATAAAATAAAATAAAAATAAAAATAAAATAAAATTAAAAAATAAAACAAAATTTTAACTAAAAGAAAACTCTAAAAATCTATGATCTTAGGAAGTCTCAGGCAACTGCGCCAAAAACTTGATCAGAAAAATAACAAGTATACTATTTTTCCAATTGAGTAATAATGGAAATTTTCCTTCATGAGTCATCTTCAGGGATTCAAATATATCAAAAGCAGTTTTTCTGTTGGTTATTTTCTCATACTCAGTATGAGATATAACATTTAGCAATATAGTTCTAGCCTTGTGGTGATTTCTGAATTCCTTCTTTTGCTCCTCAGTCATTGATTTTCTGTCAACTTTCTTGCCATTCCCATAAGTGGGATGAACATATCCATCAATAACTAAGTCCCAAAGATCAGCATCAAATCCTAGAAAGAAACTTTCCAGTCTATCTTTCCAATAATTAAATTTCTCTACATCAAACATGGGAGGTTTTGTGCTGACTCTTTCTTCATATTTGTTGTTGTTGTTGGGTGTTGAAGTTTCAGCAGCCATAATGAATATCAACCAAGAGTATCAAGAGTTTTTCCCACTGGATCTTTTCTGGTCACGGTTAAGTGATAGCACAAACAGAACCGGAGCTCTGATGCCAACTGAAGGTGAGAAAAACACTTAGTGTAGAAGCAAGCTTCATCTCAAAGTTTTGATGACGTCAACATCAAGATCAAGAATAATTCATTTGTGCAAAAAGGCAAACGCTTTTAAAAGACCAAGATCAAGTGGAATGGAAGTGATCAACATTCAAAGCTTCATGGACATTTGACTGATCAACTTTCAAGTTTTGGACACAAGCTATGGTATATCAAAATCCATTAATTTAATGGATATACAAGTGTTCAACATCTTTATCATTTGATCACATTGCATTAGCATACTTTTTAAACTATTAGAATTGGTATAACACTATTTTTATAAGCATTTTTCTGAAAAATAGCAGTGTTAACCGATTAACCATATAGGTTAACCGGTTAACCATTTCAAATTTTGAATATTTTGGTATAACGTTCAAGTGTTAACCGATTAACCATATAGGTTAACCGATTAACACTGAACGTATTTTGAGAAATGGCTTTGTTTCAAGTTCAAAAATGGTTTGAAAATTATACCAGTTCATATTTTGAATTATACTCAAATATACCTGTTGGAAAAGGTGTGTTTACACATATAAATTCTGAGTTTTTCAAATTGAAAAACAATCCTCCAATAATCAATTTCAAAACAATTCTTTCAATCAAATTCACCACTTTCAAATACTTTTCAAATTTTTCAAAAGTGTTCATATTGATCATATCTTTCATATGCATAGCATTGAACACTTGTGTTGAAATTAAATGAGTGAATTTTGATCAGAAGGAGAAGATCAATCTCAGCATTGACATTAACATTATTACTCTCAAATCAAAGTATTCAGATTACTTGTTTTTGACTTGTGATCCAGGTTTGTTGGACACAAGGGTGAGTGTTTACAAGAGGATTGTTCTTGTACACTTGTTGATTTTTATTGTTTGATAGTAGGCCTCACCGGTTGATGGTGTGATAGGTTGTACTTTATTAAACAATAGTGAAAACTCTCTTTTGTGTTGAAAGGGGAGTGGAGTACTCTCGGATTGTGAGAGGAACCACTATAAATCTTGGTGTCCACTGTCCTTTTACTTTCTACTGCATTAATCACCAAGAACCTAACCAGTAAAATTTCAAGAATACCGAAAAACCGGAAAAAGTCCCTAAAAGCCTAATTCACCCCCCCCCCCTCTTAGGCATACTCTGTACTTACACTTAGAAGGGGGGTTGAATAAGAGTTTTAAGAAATAAGGCAATAAAAACAACTCAAGATTTTTATCCTGGTTCGTTGAACTCAACTACTCCAGTCCACCTTATCAAAGATGATTTGCCTTTCTCCACAAGGACTTAATCCATTATTGATCAACTGATTACAATAGAAAGCACTAAGAACAACTGTCTTAGTCTTCTCAAGAACTACTGACCACACCTTGGTCTTCTTAAGGAACTTCTTACAAATTAATGTAAACTAACAAGTGTTTGAATGCTTCTAATAAGCTGTATCACAACTGTGATGTTTACACTTAAGATTAAGTACAACAAAAACTATATGGTTTTATGAAAGATCAAATGAATGGGATCTTGTGAGATTATCTATTTTATGAATCAAGTGTGTATTTCTTTCTGAGTGAACTTTAAGTCAAGAATATGAAATGTTCCGTATGCAGCCTGGTGAATCCATTGTTGCCTTACAAAAGAGATTCGTTCATCTAACTAATCATTTGATTGCCCTCGGGAAGACCTTCACCAATGATGATCTCAACTTGAAAGTCCTAAGATCCTTAACAAGAGAATGGCAACCAAAGGTGACCGCTATTTCCGAAAAGATGAGTCTTTCAACGATGACATCCGCTTCATTATTTGGCAAACTTCAAGAGCATGAACTGGAACTTGGTAGGCTTGAGAAGCATGAAAGTCAAGACAAGAAGTCCAAAGGAATTGCCTTGAAGATTGACACAAGGGATGAAAAAAATGACGAATCTTCCGAAGACAAAAATTTCATGCTTCTAGTAAAGAAGCTTGGTAAGTTTTTTAATAATAATAAAATTTCTTATTTTTCTAAAAAGAATAGACATTTCAGGAAAAAGGAGGCACCCACATCAAACCAAGAAATTACATGTTACGAATGTGGGAAACAAGGTCACATAAAGCCAGATTGCCCGAAACTCGCAAATAAAGGAAAATTCAAAGGCAAGAAGGATTTCAAAATGAAGAAGGCTTATGTCGCATGGGACGACAACGAAGTAAGTTCATCATCGGAATCGGAAAACGATGAATGTGCAAATATGGCGTTAATGGCCTCTCACCACTCCGATGAAGAAAATGAGGTTAGTAGTAATTTTTCTGTTTATGATAATGATGCACAAGAAATTATAGATGGACTTCTAATAGAGTGCAAGACTTTGTATAAAAACATCTCATCACAAAAGAAAAGAATCTCCTCTTTAGAAGAACAAAACTCTGTTTTTATGAAAAATATTGAAGATGAAAAATAGAAACTGATGGATGAAAAACAAAGTCTTGTATGTAAGAAGTGTGAGTCTTTATCTTTCCAAATTGTTCAACTCAAAAGAGTATCTCTCCAGCTAGCGACCGTGCAGCTCGCATTGCAATATTCAAAGATTTGTTCCCCGCAGAGTACCGTGTGCTCGTGCAGTTGGCAAATTTTCGGGTTTACCGATATTCAACCGTCTCGTACCTTGATTGGTTGAGAGCCGTTCGCTTCTCACCAGTCAGGTTCAAGCCGTTTGAATAGGGGCAGCTGTTGCACCCCAAAATTTGACCAACAATTATTTATTCATTAAGTGTTTGAAAGTTGATATCTTCATCAGAAGGTTCAAGAGATCCTCAGAGGATTGGGTTGAAACCAGGGTTGTGTGCTTCACAGTTTGAAAGTTGTGGGTGCCCCTCAGATGATTCTGAGACTTTGAGAATGAATTTGATGTCTTGGGAAAGCCTATGAGATGTCTTGATAGCCTTCATAAAGCCCAGAGAAGTCATTATGCAAGAGTTCAGAAGATTCAACCATGAATGATGAATTAGGGTTTTGACTGGGTCAACCCTAAGTCAACTGAAAATTTGGAGAAGGATGAGACCTAATCCAAGGGCCATGAGATCATGGAATGATGTATAGAGATGTTGTAAAGATGATTCCTAGACCAACTCATCATGATTTAGGAGTTTGAGAAGTTTTGAGTTAGGGTTTCCAAGGATTGTCAGTGAAAAAACCCTAATTTGATCCCTATCTTCCAGGCAGTTTTAGCTCTAGATGTGATTGATATCTCATCTTCCCCACAACATGAATGTTGTAGAGCTTGTTCTAAGCTTTAATTTGAGTGGTGGAAGTCCTTGATAGGAGTTGCAGAGCTCAAGTTATGGTTTTGACAAATTACAGGTCAGTAGAGGTGTGTGAATCTGGGTCCTTGAAAGTCACCCAACTTGCAGACAACTTTTGCCCTAGTGGGAGGATTCCTATGATTTCTTGGTAAACATGAATGTTGAAGAGGATCTTCTTAGCTTTAATTTGAGTGGTAGAAGTCCTTGATTGGATTTGTGGAACTCAACTTATGGTTTGAACAAGGCAGGGGTATTTTGGTCATTTGTCAGTTATAGGTCATTTTATCCAATGCCTAAAACTCCTATTTCCAAGCCTCAAATGGAAAAACTCAAAACATGAAAGTTGCTCAAAATGTGATTTTAAGTCTAGAAAGAAGGTCACAAATTGTTGGAAAAGCTCATAGCATGAGATTACATGATTGGTCAAAAATGAACTAAAAAGGCTTATAAACTTGAAAAGTTGAATTTGAAAAGTGATTTGGAAGATCCACAAATCCAAAATAGGTCATCCAATATATCATTTTGATTGGAAAAACCATTTTGAGAACTTTGGTTTAAATAGATTTTTCATTTGAGGCTCCAAAAATGGACTTCCTTTGGAAATTTATTACTTGCATAAGAAGGCAACTTTGCAAAACCCTACATAAGTGAAATGTAAGGGCTGCTTTCATTCATTAACATTCAATATCTCATATTAAGATAATTTGGCATGAGATTACAAGGGATAAGGCAAGGGAAATGATATTTTCAACTTCTCATGTAAGGAGAAGTTCATGACTTTTCTAGATCCTTCTAGATGATTCCACAAGCTTCCATCAATTGCTATTTAGAGAGTGCATCAGAGAGTGTTCAAGGTTGGTGATAGAGAGTCAAGTCAGAGGAGAAAGAGAGAGGTACATTGCCATTAAAGAGCTTTCTTCAATTTCAAGCAACTTTGAATTTCATCCTCTACAAGCATTCTCCTTCCAAACTCGTGCATACAGAATCATCTAGAGCAAAAGGAGAGCAAGATCCAAGCCTCACAAGATCAAGATCCAAGAGATTCCTCATCATCCATCACATTTTGCTCAAGGTGCATTTTGCTTCCACTTGCTTAATTTAAGTAGATTCGTGTAGATTCATTAGCATAATCTTGATCTAGGATGTTAGGAGGTTAGTTTAGATAACTTTGGTGCTGTTTAGAGACAACTTAGTGCAGGTGCTTGAATCTTGATTGGCATTGAACTCCATGATTAGGGCGTTAGAAGCTTAGGTATTTGGTTCAGGATTATCACCATTAGATGTAGAGTAGATTCATATAGGTTTTAGTGAGAATCTTGATGAAAAGTTTCAGAGCATTTCCATGGCTTCAAGATGTTGTTGCTCGCGGTTTTAATGATAGAGTGAGTTTCAAAGTAAACCAATGGCGTACATGTGTAGAGGGAGAAATTCTAAGCAATTTTCATTTTTATAGCGTGTGATTTGGTTGAGTAGAGAGTGAGAACCGCGAGCTTGAAAGAACCGCGTGAAAGCTGCATGTTAATGGAGGTTTCAAACCCTAACTACATGGCCAAGGAGGAAGACGCGTGTTAACCGTTGGATCTAGCCAGAAGCATTGACCCAAGACTCGATCGGGCGGCCCACGTTGAATTAGCGAAAACGGAGGGAATTGGAACGCACATGGAACGCTGCGTTTAGATTAGTTGCCCCTCATGGGCTTAGTGCTATTCGCCCCCCCCTTCTTATCTGGCCCAATTCATTTTAACTGGCGTGAGTTGCTGTTCACCCCCCCTCCCTTTATTTGATTTTAATTCTTTTATTTTCTTCTTTTATCTTTCTGTTTTGTTTAATTCATTAATAATAGATAAAAAATGATTTTTTACTTCTTCTTTTTTCTATGATTAGATGAAAATGTGTAGAAAATTATAAAAATAAAAATGGGATTTTATTTTTTAGTTTAATATTTTTAATAGATTTTCCAAATAAATAGCTTTTAAATAGTCTTAATTTGGTATTTGATTTTGTAGGAATTGTTTTAGGACCTTCCCTTAGGTTTTTTTATCCATTCTTTTTTGTGCAATTAGATGATGAATTATAGTTCCCCATAGGATTTTTTCTAGAATTTTAGAATTAATATTTGATTAGTTTAATTAGGGTAGATTTAGGGTATCCTAATTAGGGTTTAGATTGTGTTTAGGTGATGAATTCCCTTTCTTTGATTGAGTTTTGTCTTGATTTTTAGGTAGAGGCCTATGTAGATGTTATGAGTAGGTGTTGAGGACCCTTGTGAATAATTGTTAGATTTTTCCCCCTTGGTTTAGTATTTTTAGGTATTTTCTGAAGTTGCCTGTTGATTTTGTCTCCCCTGTGGTTATCTGTTCATCTTTGGGGTTCATTGTGGGGAATTTGTTGAGGGGCTTGTGTTGCCTTGAAGAGCCTTGATGGAGAGCATCATGAAGTGAAGATTGTAGATCAAGATTCAGAGACCCAGAGCTTGGCTTGTTCCCTGCCTGTGAGGTTTGAGATCCTGAAGTTTGAAGGAAGTTCATGGTACTTTCCTGAGGAAGGCACTATGAATGACTTTCATTCTTTCTTCTCGCCTCTTTCTTAAGTATCCAATGATGTTGGAGCCAACTTGTGAGTTTAATTTCTCCTGAGGAGGAATGTAAACTGATCACATGTTGTTGAGCCACATGGGATACAATTCCTAAGTGGAAGCCTCCTAGTACTTTCCTGAGGAAGGTCCTATGGGTCTATTCACTTAGTTCCATTAGTTTGTCTAGGATTTCTCAAGTATCCAATGACGTTGGAGCCAACTTGTGAGTTTAATTTCTCCTGAGGAGGAATGTAAACTGATCACAGTTGTTGAGCCACATAGGATACGACTCCTAAGTGGAAGCCTCCTAGTACTTTCCTGAGGAAGGTCCTATGGGTCTACTCACTTAGTTCCACTATTTCAGATAGGATTTCCTAAATATCCAGCGATGTTGGAGCCTGCTTGTGAGTTTAATTTCTCCTGAGGAGGAATGTAAACTGATCACAGTGGTTGAGCCACATAGGGTATGACTCCTGAGTATACACCTCCTAGTGCTTTCCTGAGGAAGACACTATGAGTTTGCTTACTTAGCTCCCTTTCTTTGGTAAGCTTGTTCTGAAGCTTGAAGACTGGGATTGATTTCTCTTGTTCAGGGTTTGCTTTAGGGTCTTGCTTTAGATTTGATTCAGATTCTGTGTTAGGGTTAGGATTAGAGAATAGATGATTCTTTCTCAAGTGTGTGTTTTGTTTGCCTGATGGCACTTCATTTCTTTTATCTGTTATTGCTTGATAGCATGTTGTTTATTTTCAGTATGATTACTGTTATTTCATGACTGGCTTGAGGTTGAGACGAGCTTGTGGAGGCTGAAGCCCCACACACATTTCCTCCCTCACTTGCATTGCATGCATTTTACTGTTAAAGCTGATGTTTTTGTCTGTTTTGGTGTACCATTGACATGATCCCTTAGGACTCTCATTTCCTTTGAAAAGGATTTGATGATAGACTTTTAGGTTGAAACCTATGCATGACAACATCTAGGAGTTCCCTGTTCAAACCTCAACCACAGGATGAATCCATGGCATGATAACAGTAGGACTTGATAGTCTCCCTCCTAGTTGAGCCATTTTTCCTGTAGTTTCCCGAACTACGTTTGCTCTGATCTTTCATACCAGATGAAAGTACGTAGGCATAGGATGCGATGTCCTAGCGAGCAACCTTCAACCTTTTCCCCTCATTCCCCCGTAGTTAGCCGAACTACGTTGACTCTGATTTCTCATTCTCTGATGAGAATACGTAGGCATAAAGCGCGATGCTTTGCCGAGTCATTTTTCTTTTCTTTTTCAGCCAGCCTTGATAGGTAGATAGATTATAACCAACCCGTCCAAGTAAACAAACAAGCGAGGATCCCGTCGAGTACGACGGACGTGAGGGGTGCTAATACCTTCCCCTTGCGTAACCGACTCCCGAACCCAGACAATGGTTGCGACGACCTTGTCTTACCCTTTTTCGTCAGGTTTTTTCCGATCGTTTCCTTTCCCGTTCTGAGGGATAAATAACGAAAGGTGGCGACTCTTCTGTCATGCCGGCACCTTATTTTCGCGCAAGCGACAGCTGGCGACTCTGCTGGGGATCTAAGCATCTAGGGACTTTTCCCATCCCTTATGCTGGGACCGTTTCCCATCCCCTACGCGAGTCAATCCTATCGTTTGTGTGTTTGCTTGTTGGGTTGCGTTTATTTATCGCATCTTTATTTCACGCATTTTTACTTCCCGCATTTTATTTCCCGCATTTTATTTCCAGTTTGATATGATTATCTGTGCTGCTGTGGGAGAGGGATGTTACTGTGAGTGAAAAGCCGGACCTGGGCTTTGAGTACACACCTAGATATAGTTGCGGAGAAGTAGTAGACGAACCTGTCTGCTGAGCAGGCACAGTTCCCTACGAAAATCTGCGCTCAGACGAGATTCTTGCAGAGGTGCTCCTTTCCGGTCCTGAGGATCTGAGGGGAGTCCAGACGTGAGGATTGTCGACTCTGGGGACCGATCATTTGGAAGTCAGCTAAGAGAGGCCTCTTCACGACTTGACGATGCCACTCCTTCTGGGAATCGCATTGTCACTCGTGAAAGTCTGTGACGCTGACAACCGCATAGGATGCCGTACCTTCGTCCGTGGATTAGGTCCATCATACCTGTGAGTGGGGTTGGGATATTGCAGGAAACTTTGACCTCCAGACTACCTGGTTTTCTTGACAGTGAATCAGTTATGTTGGGTTCTCAGTTGCAGAGATGTTCTTGATAGAGCAAGGGTTTGATCAGAGGATTTTATCATCGGGTGTTTGTTTGTTCTTGATAGAGCAGGCTTTGATCAGTGTATTATCGTCAGAGGTTTGTTCTGGATGGAGCAGATTTTTGAGTGAGGTATGAAGATCTCGTCAGCAGTTGTTGTTTGTTCTTGATAGGGCAGATTTTGAGTGGGGTTTGAAGATCTCATTAGCAGCTGTGTATTTGTTCTTGAGAGGGCAGATTTGTGATTCGGGGTCTGAAGACTTCATCAACAGATATTCCTTGATCTTGCACCCGGGGTCTTTATTATCAGTCACTTACTCTTGTCAGCGCAGAATTTTGATCTCGGTCCTATCGGATGGTTATTCTCAGCAGATCAGATCAGTGGTTTTACACCGGGGTTTCCTTCTCATCAGTGACTGTTGATACCGAATCTCTGCAGCAGCTACCTAGATATATTATTGCATGCCTGCATTTTGCATTAGTTGCATATCCATTCTTGCATCCCATTAGCATGTGTCTGTGCTGCAGGCGCGTTTTGTACCCTGATCCTGGTGTCCCGAGCAATATGAGATATTTTCTTCCATGAATGGATCCAGTCTTATCATTGCATTGACACTATGTTGGCGTTGACACCAGAATTAGGGGTGATCTCCTAAACGTACAGACACCTATGGCATTAGCATAATTCATCTTGCATGACAGAAGCTGGGGCTTGTCTTCTAACCTTTGTGTTTGCAGGTTTGACTCAGAATCGAGCAGCTCAGACTAATGGAGCAGATACAAGCTGAACTAGGGAAAATCCAAAGCCAGCTGGGGCAGGTCATGAATGACATACAGGCAGTGCGTCTGGACCAGCAAGTACTCAGAGAGGAGAATCAGCAGCTGCAGAACCAGTTGAGCTTTCTCATGGGAGTGGTGAGAAGTATGCTAAATAAGGAAAGTGGTCAAGCACCCAAGGAGGAGACCAGAGTGCTTCCTCCGTTACCGTCAGTGCAACCTGTGCTGAAGCCAAGTGGACCTCATGGACCCTCTACACAGCATGAAGCTCGAGGCCTGTCTCGTCATCAGCCGCGCCGAGCATCTCAGAATAACCCTGAAGGTTATGGTCAAAAGAAGAAGCTACTTGATAGAGCTGTGGACCCACTACCTGTGAGTTATGCCCAGCTGCTGCCGCTGTTGGTTCAGAACCGTGTTCTCAAGCTTCGGACCTCAAATCCACCAGATGACGTGTCACCAGACGTTGATCTAAGCATGCGTTGTGATTTCCACTCAGGAGCACCAGGGCACCATGTTGAAACATGTAAGGCTCTCAGGAATAAGATTCAGGACCTTATTGACTCAAGGGCGATTAGGCTTGTGCCGGGCGGCATGAGAGCATCGGGAAAGTTCATCCCGTACCCTGCAAAAGGAGCGAATGATTTCACTCCTTTGCCTGAAGCTGAGAAAGATCTTGAATATGTCCCGCGACCTTTGGTGACTGAATCGCCTCGCTCGCAGTTTCTACCTGGATCAAGCTCAGGGACGCAAGCGCCTAAGCAAGGGACCATTGCCATTCAGAAACGACGACTTCTTGGGCAGAAAGAATACCAGCCCCAGGATCACAAGAGACCTCGCAACCACTTAGAACAAAGGAATGCTTCTTTCCATCCAGTGCCTGTGCCGTATAGCCAGATTCTTCCACTGTTGATTCAGAATTCCTTGGTGGAACCGAAAGCTCTCAAGCCCGCGCCAGAGCCTTACCCTCCAGGGTACGATCCTCATGTTCAGTGCGGTTACCATGGTGGATCTCCGGGGCATTCAACTGAAGATTGCAAGGCTTTCCAGGAGAAAGTGCAACAATTGATCGACCAAGGGTGTATTTCCTTTCCAGATGGAGTCTTGGTTGTGCGTGACAACCTCTCAGCTGTTTGAGCTCGTAGATTCAGAGGGTTGTTTCCAGAGGCCAGTGATCCAGACAGGCAGACGTCCTCAGCATTGGCAGTCCTCGGGCTTTTTACCATTTGCATTTGTAGTTTCTTTTCTGTTAGTTACTACTTGCTGTTAAACATTGTATGTTTCGAATGGTAATGATAATAAAGTGACTATGCATTTTTTCTGAATTAGTTATGTCGTTGTCACTCATTTACTGCATTGCACTGACACTTGCATTTTATTTACTCCGATTTCTTACTATGATTAGCAATGAGCGGAGGGAGGATGATGAAACTGAATACTCATAGCCAATGATCGTATTGCTTTCTGATAAAACCTAGCCGATGACATACAAGGCGTTGTTTCAAATCCCTAAACACCGGAGAGATAAGGAAGAGAATCCCTTGTTAACCACTTCGAGCCGAGGAGTAGGAGTTTCTTTCGGACTTTTTAACCCTCACATCTTAACCCGGGGCAGGGTAGTTGTCAGTTAGCTTGATCGAGCGTTCAAGTCTTATAGAGGAGTGTTGTCCTTCGAGGACCAATCACATCATATTCCTCTCCAGAGGTCGTACCTCATCAACCACAATGGTTAAACCTCACCAATCAGGAGTGAGACAGTTACAATCCTTTCGGAGCAATCAAGACAACCAGTGTCGCACGACTTGATCCAAAAAAAAAAAAAAAAAAAAAAAAAAGGAATAAGAAAGCCCGCTAAGTAAAAAAGAAAAGCTAGAAAGCAAATACTTAGGCAAAAAATCAGGGCATCCCGCTGGACTTCAAAAGAAAAAATCGAAAAGAACTCAAAAGGAGTCAGTCCAAGCAAAAGTTAGGGAACCAAAAGAATGAAAAGAAAGGATATAAAAAAGAAAAATCCTCGAACAAGGGCGAAGTCGTGTAGATGCAGACACCGAAAACGAAAAGGAGTAACTGTCACTCCGAAACACCTTGAGAATTCTTTAACCAGTTGTTCCCAATTTTCAACATACCTCTCGAAGAGGAGAGCGCTCGAGCTAAGTTAACTGAACTTTAGGATCGGAGAACATCACGTAGAAGGGGTGGGTGCAAATCATAATTTGAGCCAAATATCCTTTGTTTCACTAACCGTGAACCCGACCGCGATACAACCCTTAAAAGACCTAATTGAGGCAGGGTTTATTCTGAAAGCGCATTACGATAAGGTTGAGTAACCTGACTCCTTCATGATTTGCTAATCATATCCTTATTGCATTTTTCACTGATCGCATCAGCACTATGTTTGAACTCTTTGGTTCATTCGTCACTCACTAGCATGACACGTAAATGAGTGACAGTACAACATTTTTTCGAAATTTGCATGAACACTGCATTAAAATTACTATTCGGGAATAAACAATTTTAGTTGCAGGTTAGTAGCTGATACGAAGGAACTTCAGCAGGGAATAGTCAATCAGGATTGAATCGCCAGAGGTCTGGACCAGAATGGTGTGCTTTAAAACCCTGTGAATCTGGGGCAATGACTTCCTGTGAGTTTGGAATCAGTTTGTCTGAGGACAAGTCCCGGAGCATCAGTTGATTATGGGGCAGTTTATGCAAGCAGCGGTTGATCGGAAGTGAATCTTCTCGAGACCCAATCAGGGGCAGTTATCCGGAATCCTTGCGATTTAAGGGCAGATCCCTCCAGTGTTCGATCAGAGCATGTTGAGTCGCTCATCGCTCGTTCAGGGGCAAACTACTTCAGAGATATTGAAGCCGACCATGCTGAGAGTTGATTGGTGGAGGATGAATCCTTCTGTGATGCAGATGTCGGGGCAAGCCCTCTGAAGATTGTCTTGCTGCCAGTTGTTTTCGGTTCAGAATGAATTATTCCCAAAAGTCGGACTGGGGCAAGTTGAATTGCGCTGGGGCAAGTTGTTCAAATGAGTTTGTTCACCCTAGCAAGAATTGAGTGTCGGGGAATCGCGCCATTACCCTTCCAAAACCTGAGTCTTCTGAAGAAGCCTTGTTATCATTGGATTGTGATCCTACGGCCTAACCCGTTACTCGGCTCCATGATTGGTAGCCTGTATTCCCTGTGTTGACGTTGTTGAACCAGGATCGTTTCTCAGCAGAGATGTACAGTTTGAGGTTGTTCCCCCCGTACGGTTTGAGGCTGCAGCAAATCAAGATGGCGTTTATCCCTTGTCAGATTAGGGTCAAGATTACCCTCAGCAGACCAGGATTGATATCCCCGAAGCAGGGCGAGCCCTCCCTCTCCAGCAGAGTTCAGTAGTCTCTCCTCCGCAGAATCTGAACGCAAAATAGTGAGCATTGATATGTCTCCCCGGGCAGAGACGATTCTCTTCCCCAAGCAGACGCATCCTGAAGGAATGTCACCTCATCAGGTAAGTCAAGCACCGAAGAATGATGTCGTCTCTCCCCAGCACCGGGTCACAAGTGCAGAGTTCATAGAAATGTTCGGGAGCCGAAGCTCGTGTTTTCCCCAGTAAAGTCACCGAAGCAGGTGTTCCCCCGCACCGGGTCACAAGTGCAGGATTCGCAAGAAGCTAGCCGTATGCCGAAGTATGCAGTAACTGATGATGCCAGACTGAAGTCTCCAGCGGAATTGAGATTCCCCACCCGAGTCAGGCTCTCTCCTGAAGTCCGATGACTCCCTCTTCCCCAGTAGAGTGTTGGAACAGCTGATGTTGTATTCCCTTGCAGAGTTGTACTCTCCCCCGAAGGCAGATGATCCTTTCTTCCCCAGTGGAATCGAACTCCCCATCAGAGTCGTACTCTCCAGCGAAGTAGAGTGATTTCTCTCCCCGGCTGAGTCCGCAGAAAAGCAGAATCTTTGAACATTGATCGGATCATGATTGATTTTCCCCAGCAGAGCGTGGGGCAGCTAATGCTGTGTTTCCCCAGAATCGCACTCAAAGCAGAATGATTTCTCCTTCCTCAGCCGAGTTTGCAGATGTCCAAGAGATCTGAATCCTTGGAAGTTGATCAGATCATTATTGGTTTTTCCCAGTGGAGTGTTAAGCAGCTGAAGTTGGTTCCCCCACAGAGTGGTCACCCCTAGAAGAGTAGCCGAGACGGCCGCGCAATTCATTCTCACGATTGATATCAGCAGATCCAAGTTCTCGTAGAGCTTCGTCTCCTGCAGCAGTCAGCTGAAGTTGTTCCCCTGCAGCAGTTCGCGGAAGATCAATTCCCCAGACAGAGCCTAATTGATATTGGCGTGTTCACGTTCCCCTCAGCAGGATGACTCCTCTACCTGAGTGGTTCTTCCTCCTTGACAGGAGGATTTCCCCCCCCTTCGGCATTTATTTTGCTGATGGGATCGCATCATTGTGCATGATTGCATAGCATTGTGCATGACTGCATGGCATTTAGCACAAACACATATCATTCCCACCGTGTGGGGCGTAGCGCAGAAGCATACGCATCATAAGCATGATCTAGGTCATTATCATCCTTATTGTACAGGTGTACCACCAAAAGACCGGTAGCTCAGGACGATTCTTGATGTTCTCCCCAGCAAGGTTGTTTTCTTAGATGATTCTAAAGACCCCGATGTAATCCCCGCGGTCGCTCGCTCAAGATGATTTTTGAGATCCCCAGCGAAGTCTTCAGTTCGAGGTGATTCTCGAATCCCTCAGCAGAGTCGTTCGCTTAAGATGATTCTTAAGACCCCAGTACAGCTTCCCGAGTTGTTCGCCTAGTATGATACTTGAGCTCCCTAATAGCGCCTCCAGCAAGAGTTGCCCAGGATGATTCCTGGAATACCTAACCAGAAGGTTTGCTCCGGGAAGGTTGTCAGTTCAGGACGATTCTTGAAAATGCCCGACAGATCTGTTTGTTCAAGATGATTCTTGAAGTCCTGAGCAGCATAATATGTCTGCTCCAACAATGATGTCTAATCTGAAGATGGATTTCATAAGCGCCAGAAGGCGATATCAGAAGGTTCCTGTGAGTTCAGATTTCCGGATTGATGAATCAACGAAGGGCTGAAGATAAGGTTCCAGAGGTTGTAGATACAACAGAGTGATTCGTGTGAGTCTGAAGACCAAGTCAGTTGTCCTGAGGAGATGATTGATTGCGATCAAGTGGATAGTTTTTCTTCTGACTGAAGTCGAAGATGTTTCTCCAGCTGAAGCGGAGTTTTGCCTGAAGGCAAAGTGTTTGAATCCCCGTAGAGTCATGAATGGCTCAGGATACCATTTCTCTGACTGAAGTCACAGATTTCTTAAGCTGAAGCGAAGGTGCCTAAGGGCAAGGTTATCCCCCAAGGTCATGAAGGACCTAGGATTCGTTTTTCGGACTGAAGGCCGAAGTATATCCCTGACTGAAGTCTCGGATGCTCTATAGCAGAGATGGAGTTTGCCTGAAGGCAGACTCATGTATCCTTGAAGGCCAAGGATCATGTCTTTAGACTGAAGTCGAAGATACCTCCTGCAGAGTTGCCGACAGGCAAAGTTCACATCCTTGAAGGTCAAGGATGTTTATCTTCAGAAGAACTTGAAGATTCTCCAGCGAAGCTGGAAATGGCCAGGGGCCAGGGTTTCATATATCTTTAATGTTGAAGTTCTACGGCAGGCAGTGTGCAGCAGCATTCCGATGTTCGTTATGGTTCTGAGGGTGAACCCCAGATCAGAGCGGGCTCAGTTAAGTCTCTCATTCCCAGCAGAGTAGGTTCAAATACGCAAGTGTACTTTACCAGGGGTGAACCCCAGGTCAGAGTTGTTCAGTGTTGTAGTTCTCCAACGGTGATGCAGAGTATGTTTGTGTTTGACGGCGAGGTCAGATTATGATTTGTCCGACGGCAATGTCAGGCTCTTTAAATCCCCAGCAGAGATGATGTTGGTACGACGGCGATGTCGAGTGTCTCTCAGAATGATGTTTGTTTCCGGCGGCGATGTCAGATCAGTATCTCTCCAGCTAGCGGCCGTGCAGCTCGCATTGCAATATTCAAAGATTTGTTCCCCGCAGAGTACCGTGTGCTCGTGCAGTTGGCAAATTTTCGGGTTTACCGATATTCAACCGTCTCGTACCTTGATTGGTTGAGAGCCGTTCGCTTCTCACCAGTCAGGTTCAAGCCGTTTGAATAGGGGCAGCTGTTGCACCCCAAAATTTGACCAACAATTATTTATTCATTAAGTGTTTGAAAGTTGATATCTTCATCAGAAGGTTCAAGAGATCCTCAGAGGATTGGGTTGAAACCAGGGTTGTGTGCTTCACAGTTTGAAAGTTGTGGGTGCCCCTCAGATGATTCTGAGACTTTGAGAATGAATTTGATGTCTTGGGAAAGCCTATGAGATGTCTTGATAGCCTTCATAAAGCCCAGAGAAGTCATTATGCAAGAGTTCAGAAGATTCAACCATGAATGATGAATTAGGGTTTTGACTGGGTCAACCCTAAGTCAACTGAAAATTTGGAGAAGGATGAGACCTAATCCAAGGGCCATGAGATCATGGAATGATGTATAGAGATGTTGTAAAGATGATTCCTAGACCAACTCATCATGATTGAGGAGTTTGAGAAGTTTTGAGTTAGGGTTTCCAAGGATTGTCAGTGAAAAAACCCTAATTTGATCCCTATCTTCCAGGCAGTTTTAGCTCTAGATGTGATTGATATCTCATCTTCCCCACAACATGAATGTTGTAGAGCTTGTTCTAAGCTTTAATTTGAGTGGTGGAAGTCCTTGATAGGAGTTGCAGAGCTCAAGTTATGGTTTTGACAAATTACAGGTCAGTAGAGGTGTGTGAATCTGGGTCCTTGAAAGTCACCCAACTTGCAGACAACTTTTGCCCTAGTGGGAGGATTCCTATGATTTCTTGGTAAACATGAATGTTGAAGAGGATCTTCTTAGCTTTAATTTGAGTGGTAGAAGTCCTTGATTGGATTTGTGGAACTCAACTTATGGTTTGAACAAGGCAGGGGTATTTTGGTCATTTGTCAGTTATAGGTCATTTTATCCAATGCCTAAAACTCCTATTTCCAAGCCTCAAATGGAAAAACTCAAAACATGAAAGTTGCTCAAAATGTGATTTTAAGTCTAGAAAGAAGGTCACAAATTGTTGGAAAAGCTCATAGCATGAGATTACATGATTGGTCAAAAATGAACTAAAAAGGCTTATAAACTTGAAAAGTTGAATTTGAAAAGTGATTTGGAAGATCCACAAATCCAAAATAGGTCATCCAATATATCATTTTGATTGGAAAAACCATTTTGAGAACTTTGGTTTAAATAGATTTTTCATTTGAGGCTCCAAAAATGGACTTCCTTTGGAAATTTATTACTTGCATAAGAAGGCAACTTTGCAAAACCCTACATAAGTGAAATGTAAGGGCTGCTTTCATTCATTAACATTCAATATCTCATATTAAGATAATTTGGCATGAGATTACAAGGGATAAGGCAAGGGAAATGATATTTTCAACTTCTCATGTAAGGAGAAGTTCATGACTTTTCTAGATCCTTCTAGATGATTCCACAAGCTTCCATCAATTGCTATTTAGAGAGTGCATCAGAGAGTGTTCAAGGTTGGTGATAGAGAGTCAAGTCAGAGGAGAAAGAGAGAGGTACATTGCCATTAAAGAGCTTTCTTCAATTTCAAGCAACTTTGAATTTCATCCTCTACAAGCATTCTCCTTCCAAACTCGTGCATACAGAATCATCTAGAGCAAAAGGAGAGCAAGATCCAAGCCTCACAAGATCAAGATCCAAGAGATTCCTCATCATCCATCACATTTTGCTCAAGGTGCATTTTGCTTCCACTTGCTTAATTTAAGTAGATTCGTGTAGATTCATTAGCATAATCTTGATCTAGGATGTTAGGAGGTTAGTTTAGATAACTTTGGTGCTGTTTAGAGACAACTTAGTGCAGGTGCTTGAATCTTGATTGGCATTGAACTCCATGATTAGGGCGTTAGAAGCTTAGGTATTTGGTTCAGGATTATCACCATTAGATGTAGAGTAGATTCATATAGGTTTTAGTGAGAATCTTGATGAAAAGTTTCAGAGCATTTCCATGGCTTCAAGATGTTGTTGCTCGCGGTTTTAATGATAGAGTGAGTTTCAAAGTAAACCAATGGCGTACATGTGTAGAGGGAGAAATTCTAAGCAATTTTCATTTTTATAGCGTGTGATTTGGTTGAGTAGAGAGTGAGAACCGCGAGCTTGAAAGAACCGCGTGAAAGCTGCATGTTAATGGAGGTTTCAAACCCTAACTACATGGCCAAGGAGGAAGACGCGTGTTAACCGTTGGATCTAGCCAGAAGCATTGACCCAAGACTCGATCGGGCGGCCCACGTTGAATTAGCGAAAACGGAGGGAATTGGAACGCACATGGAACACTGCGTTTAGATTAGTTGCCCCTCATGGGCTTAGTGCTATTCGCCCCCCCCCCCTTCTTATCTGGCCCAATTCATTTTAACTGGCGTGAGTTGCTGTTCACCCCCCCTCCCTTTATTTGATTTTAATTCTTTTATTTTCTTCTTTTATCTTTCTGTTTTGTTTAATTCATTAATAATAGATAAAAAATGATTTTTTACTTCTTCTTTTTTCTATGATTAGATGAAAATGTGTAGAAAATTATAAAAATAAAAATGGGATTTTATTTTTTAGTTTAATATTTTTAATAGATTTTCCAAATAAATAGCTTTTAAATAGTCTTAATTTGGTATTTGATTTTGTAGGAATTGTTTTAGGACCTTCCCTTAGGTTTTTTTATCCATTCTTTTTTGTGCAATTAGATGATGAATTATAGTTCCCCATAGGATTTTTTCTAGAATTTTAGAATTAATATTTGATTAGTTTAATTAGGGTAGATTTAGGGTATCCTAATTAGGGTTTAGATTGTGTTTAGGTGATGAATTCCCTTTCTTTGATTGAGTTTTGTCTTGATTTTTAGGTAGAGGCCTATGTAGATGTTATGAGTAGGTGTTGAGGACCCTTGTGAATAATTGTTAGATTTTTCCCCCTTGGTTTAGTATTTTTAGGTATTTTCTGAAGTTGCCTGTTGATTTTGTCTCCCCTGTGGTTATCTGTTCATCTTTGGGGTTCATTGTGGGGAATTTGTTGAGGGGCTTGTGTTGCCTTGAAGAGCCTTGATGGAGAGCATCATGAAGTGAAGATTGTAGATCAAGATTCAGAGACCCAGAGCTTGGCTTGTTCCCTGCCTGTGAGGTTTGAGATCCTGAAGTTTGAAGGAAGTTCATGGTACTTTCCTGAGGAAGGCACTATGAATGACTTTCATTCTTTCTTCTCGCCTCTTTCTTAAGTATCCAATGATGTTGGAGCCAACTTGTGAGTTTAATTTCTCCTGAGGAGGAATGTAAACTGATCACATGTTGTTGAGCCACATGGGATACAATTCCTAAGTGGAAGCCTCCTAGTACTTTCCTGAGGAAGGTCCTATGGGTCTATTCACTTAGTTCCATTAGTTTGTCTAGGATTTCTCAAGTATCCAATGACGTTGGAGCCAACTTGTGAGTTTAATTTCTCCTGAGGAGGAATGTAAACTGATCACAGTTGTTGAGCCACATAGGATACGACTCCTAAGTGGAAGCCTCCTAGTACTTTCCTGAGGAAGGTCCTATGGGTCTACTCACTTAGTTCCACTAGTTCAGATAGGATTTCCTAAATATCCAGTGATGTTGGAGCCTGCTTGTGAGTTTAATTTCTCCTGAGGAGGAATGTAAACTGATCACAGTGGTTGAGCCACATAGGGTATGACTCCTGAGTATACACCTCCTAGTGCTTTCCTGAGGAAGACACTATGAGTTTGCTTACTTAGCTCCCTTTCTTTGGTAAGCTTGTTCTGAAGCTTGAAGACTGGGATTGATTTCTCTTGTTCAGGGTTTGCGTTAGGGTCTTGCTTTAGATTTGATTCAGATTCTGTGTTAGGGTTAGGATTAGAGAATAGATGATTCTTTCTCAAGTGTGTGTTTTGTTTGCCTGATGGCACTTCATTTCTTTTATCTGTTATTGCTTGATAGCATGTTGTTTATTTTCAGTATGATTACTGTTATTTCATGACTGGCTTGAGGTTGAGACGAGCTTGTGGAGGCTGAAGCCCCACACACATTTCCTCCCTCACTTGCATTGCATGCATTTTACTGTTAAAGCTGATGTTTTTGTCTGTTTTGGTGTACCATTGACATGATCCCTTAGGACTCTCATTTCCTTTGAAAAGGATTTGATGATAGACTTTTAGGTTGAAACCTATGCATGACAACATCTAGGAGTTCCCTGTTCAAACCTCAACCACAGGATGAATCCATGGCATGATAACAGTAGGACTTGATAGTCTCCCTCCTAGTTGAGCCATTTTTCCTGTAGTTTCCCGAACTACGTTTGCTCTGATCTTTCATACCAGATGAAAGTACGTAGGCATAGGATGCGATGTCCTAGCGAGCAACCTTCAACCTTTTCCCCTCATTCCCCCGTAGTTAGCCGAACTACGTTGACTCTGATTTCTCATTCTCTGATGAGAATACGTAGGCATAAAGCGCGATGCTTTGCCGAGTCATTTTTCTTTTCTTTTTCAGCCAGCCTTGATAGGTAGATAGATTATAACCAACCCGTCCAAGTAAACAAACAAGCGAGGATCCCGTCGAGTACGACGGACGTGAGGGGTGCTAATACCTTCCCCTTGCGTAACCGACTCCCGAACCCAGACAATGGTTGCGACGACCTTGTCTTACCCTTTTTCGTCAGGTTTTTTCCGATCGTTTCCTTTCCCGTTCTGAGGGATAAATAACGAAAGGTGGCGACTCTTCTGTCATGCCGGCACCTTATTTTCGCGCAAGCGACACAGAGCCAATTATCTTGCCCTTCTGATTCCCTTCAAACTTGACATCTCCTCCAGATCTAAGCTCTAGACTTTGGAACATAGACCTTTTTCCCGTCATATGTCGTGAGCATCCAGAGTTCAGGTACCATGACTGGAGTCTTGATTTTGCTGCTAAGGATGTCTGCAACATAGATTATCTTATCCTTAGGTACCCAGATTTTCTTGGGTCCTTTTTGGTTAGTTGCCTTAAAGCTTTTTCTGAACTTCTGTCTTTCAACATAAGACTTGTTCTGATTAGCTTTAGATTTATTAGACACAGGTTTGTTCTGATTAGAACTTGTGTGTTTAATATCATTCAAGTGACCAAATGTAAATTGAGAATATAAAGGAGGATACTTGATATCCAGTTTATCTACAGATTTTGGGTTTGAATCTTCATAAGAGAAAGACTTATATCCAACACCTTTTCTATAGTTTCTGCTAATACCATAGATCATTGAAGCCATTTTGCTTCTATCTAGGCTTTTAGTTAGAAACTTCCTGAAACTATAGTCATACTCTTGTAAAATATTTTTAGAGCATGGTTCAAATTTTGAATCAGAGTTTAGTTGAGCAGATTCTGAATTATTTTTCAATTGAAGATTTTCAGCTTTTAGTTTAGCTATTTCTGATTCAAACTTGTTACTCTCAAATTCAATATGCTTTAGAAGCGTTTTGTATTTGAGTTTAACTTTACTATAGTTTTCAAGAATATCAGATAAACTTTCAACAAGTTCCTGTCTAGAAAGTTCAGCAAATACCTCCTCAGAATCAGATTCTGATTCTGATCCAGATGATTCAGCATTGTCCTTAATGTCATCCATGAATGCCACATTTGCACATTCCTCTTCTGACTCTGATGACGAATCAGATGTGTCTGAGTCATCCCAGGTAGCCATCAAAACTTTCTTTTTGTGATCTAACTTTCTTTTTGGGTTCTCCTTCTGAAGCTTTGGACATTCACTCTTGTAGTGCCCAGGTTCTTTGCATTCATAGCAAACAACCTCTCTTTTTCCAGATCGTCTGTGTCCAGAGGATTCTCCAGATCTTCTCTATCCAGAGTGTTCTCCAGATCTTCTGTGCCCAGAAGATTCTTTGTGTTGATCTGATTTTCTAAAGTTCTTGAACTTCGTTTGCTTATTCTTCCAGAGTTTATTGATTCTTCTGGATAGCAAGGATAGTTCTTCTTCATCTTCAGAAGCAGACTCTTCAGAGCTTTCTTCTATTACCTGTAATGCTTTAACAAATTTATTAGATTTTAAAGCAATTGACTTACCTTTCTTTAGAGGCTCATCTTCCTCTAGTTCAATCTCATGACTCCTTAGAGAACTAATTAGTTCCTCCAGCATAATCTTGTTCAGATCCTTTGCCAGCTTCAGAGCAGTGACCATGGGCCTCCATCTAGTTGGCAAGCTTCTGATTATTTTCTTGACATGATCTACTATAGAGTAACCCTTGTCCAGAACCTTTAGGCCAGCAGTGAGAATCTGGAATCTGGAAAACATTGCTTCAATAGATTCAGATTCTTCCATCTTGAAAGCTTCATACTTCTGGATCAGCGCCAGAGCCTTGGTTTCTTTAACTTGGGAGTTCCCTTCATGAGTCATCTTCAGGGATTCAAATATATCAAAAGCTGTTTCTCTGTTGGTTATTTTCTCATACTCAGTATGATATATAGCATTTAGCAATATAGTTCTAGCCTTGTGGTAATTTCTGAATTCCTTCTTTTGCTCCTCAGTCATTGATTTTTTGTCAACTTTCTTGCCATTCCCATCAGTGGGATGAACATATCCATCAATAACTAAGTCCCAAAGATCAGCATCAAATCCTAGAAATAAACTTTCCAGTCTATCTTTCCAATAATCAAATTTCTCTCCGTTAAACATGGGAGGTTTTGTGCTGACTCTTTCTTCATATTTGTTGTTGTTGTTGGGTGTTGAAGTTTCAGCAGCCATAATGAATATCAACCAAGAGTATCAAGAGTTTTTCCCACTGGATCTTTTCTGGTCATAGTTAAGTGATAGCACAAATAGAACCGAAGCTCTGATGCCAACTGAAGGTGAGAAAAACACTTAGAAAGGGGGGGGGGGGGGGGTTGAATAAGATTTTTAAGAAATAAGGCAATAAAAACAACTCAATATTTTTATCCTGGTTCGTTGAACTCAACTACTCCATTCCACCTTATCAAAGATGATTTTCCTTTCTCCACAAGGACTTAATCCACTATTGATCAACTGATTACAATAGAAAGCACTAAGAACAACTGTCTTAGTCTTCTCAAGAACTACTGACCACACCTTGGTCTTCTTAAGGAACTTATTACAAATTAATGTAAACTAACAAGTGTTTGAATGCTTCTAATAAGCTGTATCACAACTGTGATGTTTACACTTAAGATTAAGTACAACAAAAACTATATGGTTTTATGAAAGATCAAATGAATGAGATCTTGTGAGATTTTCTCTTTTATGAATCAAGCGTGTATTTCTTTCTGAGTGAACTTGCAATGAGCATATGGTGAGTTGTGAATTAGCAACCTCAAAATGTTGAAGTAGTTCTCCTTTTATAGCTTTTTCCAAATGCCTTGAGTCATGTGCAGCTGAATATAATATTAAATTTGTAAGACTTTTCATCACCAAAGGTATGGGCAGAGATATGCTTTCTGCAGAAAGGTATGGTTGTATAAGCCTTGGGATTTGCATCACATCACTTCTTTGGACAATTTAGCCGTTGGTTACTTTGGAAGTAGCACCACGTCTAATCAATTTTATAGCTTCTTCAACAAGCTTCCTTCAAGATGAAGTCTTCATAATCTGCACTTCAGAACATGTAACAAGTTTAAAGGTATGAAATACTTCAAGATGATCAGAGCTAGAATGAATGAGATGATCAGAGTTTTGATAGATGATCAGATCTTTAATATATCAGAGTCTCAATCTTGATCAGAGTCTTCATCAGAGTATACAGCAGTATGTGCTAAGAGCGTGAATGTTAATGTTGAGAGTCTGGTTATTAAAGCCTCTGAGCTTGTAGTGAAAAGAACTTCAGAGTCTGATTAGATCAGAGCTTTTAACTTTTGTACACTTCTTTCATTAACGCTTCAGATCATTCTGTAGCTTCTGCTTCAGATCCTTCTGGCAGCGCTTCAGAATCTTCTGATAGCCTTGCATCTGATGCTTCAGAGCCTTGCATAGTTTCTTTGTACTTATGTATTTTGCTTCTTTAAGAGTATTAACTTTGATACTTGAAACAATAATACTATAACAAATTTTAGAGTGTATAATTTTTTAATACAAAATTCCATAAAAGTTATCATCAAAACATAGAGATATAAGAAACACCAATCTGTGTTCTAACAAAAGTTAACTGTAAATCGAGTCCTATTTGTCAGATAAGAAAAACCTTAAGAACATTATACAATAACCATGATTATGAGAAAGCAGTGAAATTACTAATTCAAAGGAAATAAGGTTATTACAGAGTCAATTCAGGGACACTCCCCTAGCATTTGGGAGTTTAGCTATTCATAACATTTAAAAGCAATACAGAATAAAAGATAAACATTACAAGATAATCGGATTGCCTTGATCTTCAATTGCTTCCGCGCATAAAATCCTTCAGTTCTCCAATCCTCATGATCTCTCTAATTGTGATCGTATAATCCTCTCTTATCCAAAAGTCCCTTTTTCCTTCTCAAAACACGTCTTAAATAGTCCAATGTCCAACACAATAATAAGGAAATGCCCAAAATACCCTTAGCAATTACAAAGGTCAAAAATACAAGAAAATTAGAAGATGAAGCGCCTTAGCCAACACGGGTCGTGTCAGCTAACACGGGTGGCCGTGTTGGCTCACTGTCTATCTAAAATTAACTTTTTTCCCCAGGCATGCTGACACGGGTAGTGTCAGCTGACACATGCGGCCGTGTCAGGCTCCTGGTCCACTTCAAAAACTCTTCCGAATTCATGTTGTTTTTCCCGATTTTTACTCTGGTTCTTCTTGATTGCTTACCTGAACCTAAAAAATATGGAAATATCAAACCGACGTGTAAATTACAATAAAAACGGATAAATGCAACTAAACATATCAAATGATTAACTAAAACTAATGGTAAAATAACGTATAAAAACTTATGATCAGCTACTTACCACTTTTTTGAGCTAGCAGCTTCACTATAACCTACACAACTCTATCATAGCCAGACACCAACACACTTGAGATTTTGGCTTTATGTTCATGTAATGGATATCTCCATTTTAAAACTCACATTAACTGAAAATAGAGCTCTCCATTTTTTATCTCATAAAACAACCATCACATTTCATGTATTATCTCCACACGAAAAAAACTCAATACGAACAACAACTTAACTCATAAAGACAACTTCTCGAGAACATCACGATTTACCCTCTTCGATAACTCACTTTGACGGTTACGATATTTTTGACTCAATCGCGACATTTTGGCACCGTAATTAGAGGTACTCATATTGTTCTCATTCTCTCATGTTCGTTACTACTATGCTTTTGTAAAAAGTTTGGTGTTTTATGCAGTTGGGTCTTAGTGTCTAGGTCGTTATGACCATTGATAGCTCACGACAGTATAGATATGAGAACACTAAATAACTTGTTGTATATGCTATGTTCAGTTTCTTGTTGTTGTTATGTTACTGTTTTTCATTGACCGGTCGTATGTACATTTAGGATTCCACTTTGTTTGTAGCGTGATTATCATTTGTAATGTAAGTATCACCCATTCCATGCGGTCATGCGTGTTTATCCATTCGTGTTTCATGCTATCATGTGTGTGTATGTTTCACGTGGTTATTGGTGTATCTTTTCTAGTTTATCATGTCTGGTATGTGATTGCTTCTGTTTCAATTTTGTCGCATATGCGTGCTCTTTCATGCGGCTTTGCAGCAGTTACGTAAAACTACACCACTGTGTGGTGTTTTCGTCTTTTGGATTTCAAGGTTGTTTACCATGTTGGTTATTGCAGTATGAGTGTTAAGTTTGTTCTTATATATACGTTAGAATTGTGAGCTCATTTAAGAAGTTCTGCAACAGTCGTAATGATTCAAAATCGAGCTTGAGTTTGAAGGTTTTTGTTTCATTAGGCAGTGCATGGTTTTAGGAAGGGGTTGTGTTTAGTTTAGTGCAGGTATTCCACAACAAAATGGTTTGGCGAAAAGGTTTAATCGAACTATTTTGGAACAAGTTAGATGCATGTTGTCGCTACTGCGAAAATCGGCGCCGGCTTGACAGGAGAGTCGCCACCGTGCGTTATTTATCCCTCAGAGCGGGAAAGGAAACGCTCGAAGTAAACCTCGCAAAGACGGGAAAAGGTATGGTCATCGCAACCATAGCCTGGATTCGGGAGTCGGTTACGCAAGGGGAAGGTATTAGCACCCCTCACGTCCATCGTACTCGATGGGATCCACGCTTGGTGTTTATAGGTAAAAGGGTGTGTTATCTATCTACGCTAATGGCTGGTCTGAAAAGAAAATAAAAGGACAGGACTCGACAGAACATACGGTGTTCTGGGCCTACGTATTCCCTCGTGCAATGGGAAAGTCAGAGTCAACGTAGTTCGACTTCCTACGTCTAAACGGGGAAAAGGTTGCTCGCCAGGACATCGCGTCCTGTGCCTACGTACTTCCATCTGGTATGAAAGATCAGAGCAAATGTAGTTCGACTAACTACGGGTAAACTGGGCGCTCTCACACAGCAGTGAGAAAACAAACTGGTCCTAAAGGCTCGGGAACCTACAAATACGATCTGGTCTCAAATGCACTCGGGCAGGACAAAGGGATAACAATTAGTCGTTAGCGGGAAAGTCTCGATCGCACAGCCGCGAGAGAACTAAAGTTAATTGTTAGTATGCTCGCTAGGATATCGCATCCTATGCCTACATATCTTCGTCTGGTACGAAGAATCAGAGCAGCTGTAGTTCAGCTAACTACGGGTCAAGCTACTCAAAAGCTCCTACAGAAAGGAAAGGGAAACCCTAAAACTATAGCTGAGAAACAGGGGAATCTACCTACTGCTATCATGCCTGGTTGACCATCCTAATGTCTATCATAACAACTCCGCAGCGGAGAAGTCAGAGCTCCTAAGGGATCATGGCAACAGGACTAGACGACAAAACAAGATTTAACTACAAAGTAAAGAAATACTGAAAATATGCATGAATGCAACAACTAAACAAACAAGGCACAGAGGCCGCAAACCACAAAGGCAAGGGAGCTCAGCTCTACCGAATACCAACAAGCAAAGCCACTCAATAACAAACAAGCAGAAGGAGGACCACCTCTACTTCTCATGCACACAAAGTCTACTTCTAAGATGCACCTATTCAGAACTATCTAGATGAATACCTAAGTCTAATGCAACATAACATCACACAACACAAAGAGACTAACCCTGAGCAGGGCCTCTATCTACAAAACAAGAAACTAATCCTGGGCAAGGCCCCTAACAAACCTGAAACAAGCTCCTAATCTATCTCTAAACAGACCTCTATACAAAACCCTAAGCAAAGATCTAAGCAAAACTCTAATCAAAACCCTAAGCAAGAGGAATCAATCCCAGTCTCCAAGCTTCAGAACAAGCTTACCAGAGAAAAGGAGCTAAGCAGACAAACTCATAGTGCCTTCCTCAGGAAAGTACCAGGAGGTTACTACTCAGGAGTCATATCCTATGCGGCTCGACAACTGTGATCAGTTTACATTCCTCCTCAGGAGAAACTAAACTCACATGAAGGCTCCGGCATCACTGGATATTTGAGAAAAACCTATATGCACTAAGGGAACTAAGTGAGCAGGCTCATAGGACCTTCCTCAGGAAAGTACTAGGAGGCTGACACTTAGGAATTGTACCCTACGTGGCTCAACAACTGTGATCAGTTTACATTCCTCCTCAGGAGGAATTAAACTCACAAGTTGGCTCCAACATCACTGGATACTTGAGAAAACCTATATAAACTAATGGAACTAAGTGAGCAGGCTCATAGGACCTTCCTCAGGAAAGTACTAGGAGGCTGACACTTAGGAATTGTACCCTACGTGGCTCAACAACTGTGATCAGTTTACATTCCTCCTCAGGAGGAATTAAACTCACAAGTTGGCTCCGACATCATTGGATACTTGAGAAAGAGGTGAGAAGAAAGGATGAAAGTCATTCATAGTGCCTTCCTCAGGAAAGTACCATAAACTCCCTTCAAACTTCAGGGTCTCGAACCTCACAAACAGACAACAAGCTTCTAGACTTAGCCTCCATCCACTGCATCCTTGCAAGCTCCAACAGGACTGCAACCAGCTCCTATCCTTAAGAAGAACCCACAAGCCAACAAACCACAAGAGACTATCTCTGAGGTTCAACCACAGTTGAACTTCAAAGTCAGAAGTCATCAGGACTTCTCCTATCTTCAAGCTCAGACAAATCACATCAGAACATCCTACAAAAATCTATCAAAAATCTATGGGAGACCTACATGGCTCTATGACAACATACTGAAAAATCAGAACAAAATTCAACACCAGGCGAAAGAACTAAAATCAGCAACACAGACATATCCACAAACCAATTTATTCAACATCAATAACAATGAAAAAATGCAATTAAAATGAAAATGCATGATTAAGCTAATGTTTTTATACTATAAAATTCTACACTGAATTACGAGTCTACAGAAAAAAGAACGGAATTATTTGACTAAATCTACTATTTTTTATTAATTTTCTAATGACATGTATGCACTAAAGATATTAAAAGAAATCAATTAATTGAAAAATATGCAAGAAATAGCAAACAAAAATAAAATGACATTTTTATTTTTATACAATTTCCTAAACATTTTCATGAAATGGCTGAAAAAAGAAGAGTTAAAAAAAACAATTATTTTTATTTTATTAGGAATTTTCTAATGCAAGAAAATATTAAAAAGAAATTAACAACTAAAATTGAACAAAATGGGAGGGGGGTGCTGGAATCAAGTTTAATCAGTTATAAATGCATTGGGCCAGAAATGGGGGGGTGCGCCTAGTGACTGGGCATAAGGCCCAATGACATCAAAGAACAACTAATAAAAACAGCAAGAAAAAAACGCCTGGGGGGTGCAGACCAGCAGATTTTGCAGTTATTTTTCATTGGGCTTACGCCCAGAGGGGTGCTGTTAGCAATTGGGCATAAGGCCCACACTAATTCACTCTGGTTTCTCACACGCCAGGGGGGGGGGGATTGAGCAGACGGGGGGTGTCTCAGCAAAATGTGTTTGGGCTTGGCCCAATACCCTAACCCTAAACCAATTACTCAGCTGAACAAAACTAATCCCTCTCCCAAACCCTAACACTGTTCACTCACCTCTATCCTAGCCGCTTCGTTCGCTCATCTTCTCTCTGCAACTCGTCTTCCATTCTCACACCATTCCCAGAAAAAAAGAACCCCAACAAGACTTCACACATCTCACCACACTCAAACGAATCAGCACAATAATCTCACTGTTCTCTCACAGTTAAACACAAATCAAATACAACCCTAACCGATCGACACTCATGGTAAAATAACTGAAGCTGAAGCTGCGTTATCAACATAGGAGAACATGCAGCAAGATTGGAGCGATGCGTACCTGGATGAACTAAGAACCGGCTGGAGGCGTTCTTGAGTCTCGTTGAAGGGAGACGTTTAAAGATCGTAATAGATCTTGCATAAACCTGAAGAATCCGAGGGGGAAGCTGATGGAGAAGCGATTTCGCTGGGAAGACGATGAACGCTCAGATGTTCTTGACCAGGAAGCGCAAATGATGAACGTCTATGAAGATCAACGCGATTCTGGGTTTCTCGTTGAAGAAGGATGAAGGTTTTGGGTGGTTTCTGGGTTTCTCATTGAAGAAGAGTGTTGGCGTTCTGGAAACCTTGAAGAACGATGAAGATCGTTGAATGTGTTCTGGAAAACTTCTGGCAAAACGATGAAGGCCTGAGCGAGTTCTGGAGAAGCTATTCTTGAGATGCGACGAGGATGAATGGATTCTGGGGATTTACTTGAGGTTTCCGGCGAGTATAATCTTTCCGGCGAGGTACCGATGAAGGTGGAAGGTGGAAGAAGATGAAGCTCAGAGCGTTTCTGGGGATTCTGGGCGTGAAACGAACTCCGGCGAGCCGTTGCGGTGGCCGGAAGACGTTGGGGTGACCGGCGGTGGGCGGTTATGGCGGATGCATGGCCGCCGGTGGTTTTTCTGGTGAAGCTCAGGCGATGGCTGGGGAGGTGACAAGTGGCGCAGAGGAGTGGCTAGGTGGTGACACGCGTGAGAGCATGCACAGAGAGAGAGAGGGAGTGGGGGCCAGCTGGGGGGCACGTGTGTGAGTGTGAGAGAGTCTGAGTGTGTGGTGGGTCCTCCTGAGTGGGACGCGTGTGGCCTTTTATATGCTGACAAGTGTCCCTTTTTTGGGCAGAAACCTGAACTTTGGACAAAAAAGAACCTTCTGGGCCTGCGAATTGAGCCCATCAGACCTGCAAAAACTCATACAAAAAACTCACACAAAAAATGCATTGTAATGGATTAAAGCTAATAATAAAAAAACCTAATCCTAATTAACTATTAAAAATTCAATTAACTACTGAATATTAACTAATAAATCTCTAATGAAACTACAACTAATAGAAACCTAATCATATCTAAAAAAATCAATTAACCTAATTAAACTCTAAAAAGTGATTAAAAGTCTAATTAATTCTATATTATCCTAATTTCTTATTAAAGTTCTACCATTATTTAATATCTATTAAAATCTATCATTAATAAAAGAAAAACTATATTATTTTCTATATTATCTAAAAAACAATTAAACCTATTTTAAAATCTATAAAATTCTAAACTATTATTAAAAGAAAAAACTATATTATTCTAAAAAAAGATAAAACTATTTAAAATCTTATTTATATTCTAAAAACCTATTTAAAAAATCTATAAAATTCTAAAAAGAGATTTAAGCTATTAAAAAAAATACAAAAAAACTCTATTTAAATTCCAGAAAAATCTATAGAGCCTATCTAAAATTCACAAAAGTCTATTAAACCCTAAAAATGCAGATGAATGCAAATGACCCCCATAAAAGAGCGCACGAGACCAGATCGAATTGAACAGAGAACCCCGGGCATCAGAATATCCCCAAAATCACTGTGCAAGCTGAAAATCACTGAGGAGCGCACAATTTCCCGAAAACAAAACCCTGGTGATCTGGACTGGATCTGCCATATCTGATAGACGAAAATCAAGTTGTAACCCTGATATCCACCGTTTGTGCACAAATATCACGCGTCTGATTTGCGAATATGAAATTAAACCACGAGTCAGATAGGAGAACCGGTTGGTCAAATTTTAGGGTGCAACAGCCCCTATTCAAGCGACTTGGACCTGAAGGGTTTGAAGAGCGCTCAGCCTTCAAACATTCGGAGGTACGAGACGGTTGAATACAAATAAAACCCGAAAATTTGCCAACCGCGAGCATATACTGTAAACTGCTTGGGGAATAAAGTCCAGACAACCGAGTCCAGTCATTACGGCACCTAACTGATCAATCATCTGATAAAGAACTCCTGATTGGAATGCCCATTACCTGTGATACCCTATGTAACAAAACCCGAGGGCTGCAACAAAATACCTGATCCTTTCACATTGCCTACTGATAGGCAGGAAGAGAAACATACTCACATCGTCCAAAGATGGACGGGAAGACACCCTGATTGAATACTCACCTCGTCTAATGATAGACGGAAAGACAACATTACTCCCAATTCACATCGTCTAAGGATAGACGGCATCATCCTGATCGATGAACAAATCAATATTCACATCGTCTAAGGGTAGACGGGATCAAAGCCTTAATCTCCATACTCACATCGTCTAAAGATAGACGGAAAGAAATAATCTCCGTACTTGCATCGTCTAAGGGTAGACGGAAAGACACCATTAATCTATATATGCACATCGCCTAAGGGTAGACGGGATCATCCTGATCGATGAAACAAATCAATTCACATCGTCTAAGGGTAGACGGGATCATCCTGATTGATGAAACAAAACAATTCACATCGTCTAAGGGTAGACGGGATCATCCTGATTGATGAAACAAAACAATTCACATCGTCTAAGGGTAGACGGGAAGAAATAATCTCCGTACTTGCATCGTCTAAGGGTAGACGGAAAGAAACCGTTAATCTCCATATTCACATCGTCTAAGGGTAGACGGGAAGACACCATAATCGCAATTCAACACCAACCCTTGAATTTCAGAATCCTTCTGTCTACGGGAATTGATGGAAAGATCAATATCCTTGAAGGGGCCACATCGTCAGTATGGACTGACGGGAAGAAAACCACCTTTTAAGGAACCATGTTGTCAATAAGAATCGACAATCACGAAAACTGAACATTCTTCGAAGAGCCTCGACATCAATAAGGATTGATGGTCAGAAAAGTCCCTCTTAAACGCCATCATATCCAATAAACCGAAAGAAAACCACTATCCGACATATCATTTTGAAACCCCTCAACAACCAAAGATAGCCGGAGAAGACTCGCTGGGGAAACAACTCATCATACGTATGATCTGGCAATAAGAAAACCCGCTGAACGGTAACCCGAAACTTCACATCATCTACTGATAGATGGAAAGAAAAGCTACTTACTAGTGAAGCTCTGTCTTGAACCCTTACTGTGATCACCCGCAACTTCACATCGTCTAAGGATAGACGGAAAGAAAACCACATTCGTACTCAAGACGTCTAATGATAGACGGAGAAGTCCATTCATTGGAGGAACACATCGCCAATATGAATTGACGGGAAGAAAAGTTTGTCGACATCAGATGACTGCTTGATCAAAGCATGATCGTTGTATGATCTGAGATACAAATAATCTGCTGAACTGTCTGAATACTGTTGCTGGATAAATGCCCCTGAACTGATCACAGAGTAATTCACGCGCCATATGAGGCTGACAGAAAACCTGACTTATGCTTTGTATGCATATGCAAATGCTTTACTCTTTCTACAGCGTAATGCTCCATTTTGGATAGAAATGCTACGCATTTTGAAAATGTCATGCCGGTATGATGCAAATATGACGATGCATGCAATATGCTAATGCAGGCTCGAGCTGCCGGAGAGAGCCGGGTACAGAACCACTTCATCAAAATAAATGCTGAAGGCGAGGCCAACTCTGCTGGGGATAAACTGGATATCACTGAATTATCCCAGCAAAATAAATGCTGGGAGCGTGAAATCAACTCCACTGGGGATATTGGGAACTTAACCGAACATCATCGACGAAGTAACGCCCTGCTGGGGAACATAACTCCGCTGTGAAATAGCAGACGTGCTGAATATGATTAGACTCCTCTAGGGATAGCTTATCCATGCCAATGTCGAATTGGACTTTGCTGGAGACAATGGAGGGAGTCCTCCTGCGTACTGACGAAGCTCGGATTCGGAAATTGATGCGCCAACGCGGATGGGCTTCGCAGTAATCGCAGACATGGGTTTGAGCTCTTAAGCTATCTTGCTGGGTCAAGTACAACTGACGCTGGAAAACATTCTTCCTGAATACACAGCCTTTTAGTGAAGAGTCAAGGGATAGTGACACGACTTCCCGCACTCATCTCGCTCTCAAAAAATTGACTGCATCTGCTCGAATAACTCCGAATGGCCCTGTAGGTACGGAGAAGAATAATTCTTTCGCTCCTGATATGCCCCGGCCTGCGGGATCTCTGTGGGGATAGTCCTTGAAAGGAAATCTGCAAATCTGAGCCTTGATGGTCTGATATAACATGCCCCAGCATTCTGAGCTTCCGAGAGACACTTCACCTCAAATGCTCCTTGAATAACTTCTGCGTGCTTAAGATGGTCTGCCCCTGACTGCAACGACCTTGCTCCTGATTAGTTGATTCAGAGTAGTGCTCTTGACTACGCCGTATTTGCCTGGATCTCAACCTAATTGCCCCAGGATAACTGACTTCGAAAAGCTGACCTGACTGGGGATCACAATAAAAGCTTGCCCCTGCTCTCGGAACATTCGGGCGTTCTGCATTCTATCTTGACCATTCCTTCCATGGTAGAAAACTTTCCTGCTGTCAAGCACTTACTCGCAAGTAAAACAAGTTGCTCTGCGTAAAAGATGTATTAATGCAACACATATGACGGCTTTGACATCCAATCTGTTCACTGGGAAAAGGAAAAACAATTTATGGCATATAATGCACAAAACATTTACCAAGAATATCAACATCAGTACCAACATGGTAAGAGGAACCCTTTTAGGAGTCAGAATCGACGCGACCTTTACCGAAGTATGCTTTCGAAACAACCGGCTTCAATTAGGACTTTTGAAGGTTGTAACGTGGTCAGGTTCTCGGTTTTGAAAGAAAGGATAAAGGCTCAAAGTTTATTTTAACCCACCCGCTCTCCTTGATGTTCTCCGTTCCTATGTTCAGCTAATTCAACCTTAGCGCTCACCTCTCAGAGGCTGAAAGATAAGAGTGATAGTTCGAGAAACTATGAGTTTTCGGAGTGACAGCCACTCACTTTTCGTCTTTGACACTTGAGGTCGCACGACTCGTATTTCCTTTGAGGACTTTTCTTTTGATCCTTTTCATCTTTTTCTTTTCATATCCCTAACTTTTGCCTGGACTGACTCCTTTTGAGTTTCTTTTGATTTTTTTAAGTCCAGCGGGATGCCCTCATTTTTGCCTAAGTCATTTGTTTTGAAGTTTTCTTGACTCAGCGGGCTTTTGATTCTTTTTCATTTTTTCTTTCGAACAAGTCGTGTGACACTGGTTGCCTGACTCTTTGGGAAACAATGTGGCCGTCACACTCTTGATTGAACCACTGTGGTCTTTTAGGCACGACCTCTAAGGGTGTGATTGATCCTCGAACGGACACTCCTTTTGCAATTTGGACGCTCGGTCAAATTAGCTAACACCTACCCTGCCCCAGGTTAAGATTGAGGGTTTTTCATTTTCAGAAAGAACTCCTACTACTAGGCTCAAAAGGGGTTGACAAGGGATTATCTTCCTTATAACTCCGGTGTTTAGGGATTTGAAACAATGCCTGTACATCATCAGCAGGTTTTATCTCAAAAGCATACACTAGGAATTTTGCACGTCGTTCATTTTCGTCATCCTCCCCAGATCCTTCTTAACCAAGCAGTGGACATTTGTAAAAACAATTAGTGAACACGACTGGATTCAATCAAAACATGCATATTTATTTCATTATCATCAATTTGAATGAAAACCACAAGTTTTACAAACAAGCTTGCAATTTAAACAGGAAAGAAACTACAAATGTAAAGAAATGACAAGATAAAACAAGAAAACATGCTAGCTTCCGAGAACCGGGCTTTCACATCTGCCCTGCTGCTGAACCAGCTATCTTCGCAATCAGTTATTAGAGACAATTTGATGCTGTCCTGATCTGCTTTCAACGACCCTACCAAATTATAGAGCCCCTCCTCCTTTATTCAGATGACTTTGGGACTTCCCTGCCCGAAGCTGATTGCTGCACTATCAAGTAGATCCTGCACTTTGTGCTTGAAAGCCAGACAATCTTCAATGTTGTGCCCCTGTGCTCCTGAATGGAAATCACAGCGCTCCTTGATATCATAACCTGCTGGAGGTGTCCCTGTCAGCGGGGCTAACTTCCTCTTCTCAACCAACTGCAATCGTAGCAACGTCTGAAGAAGTTCGGCATACGGCATCGGAGGCACTTTAAATACCCTCAATGGCTTCTGATTTTGAGCTTTTCGCTGATTGGGATACTGCTGCCTTTTCCCCTGTTGAGATCGTTGCTGTTGTTGCTGGTATCGGGTTGACTCTTGAACACCCTTCGTAGCAAATGCAACATCGGTTTCTTGATTTTCACTGTACTGATTACCGCCCTCCTTATGCTTAGCCATTTTATTTCTCAAATCTGCCCCAGGAATAGGCAACAGTTGTGGGCATGGAGATTCTGACACCATGGAGTCCAGGATACGCTTCTGACCTACTGCAGCTTTAGAAACATCTGTCATTTTAGCATCGATCGAGACAGGAGCAATATGCACAGCTACGCCGCCCGGCGTGAATTCAATATCGTGCGAGTCAATCAGGTCTTGAACATTGTGCTTAAAAGCATGACAACCCTCGATGTCGTGTCCGAATGCCCCGGAATGAAACTCACATTGCTTACTGGCATCGTACCCTTGAGGAAACGCTCTCGTTGGTGGTTCCAACGTTCTTTTCTCAACCAGATTAAACCTCAATAAGGTCTGCAAGAGCTCAGCATATGTCATAGGCGGTGCCTCAAACATTCTCTTTGGCTTCCCTTCCTGGATCCTCCGCTGAGCCGGATGTATCTTCTGTTGCTGCTGCTCAGGTTCCACATGCACAGGTGGCGCGAGCTTCTTCATTGCGGCTTCAAATAGCTGATCGTCTTCTTTCCTAAGCACATTCTTGACCACTTCCATGATCAAGCTCATTTGGGTCTTCAGCTGACTGTTCTCCTCCTTGAGAATCTTCTGCTCCAGACGCATCTCTTGCATGTCTCTCATCATCTGCCCCAGCTGGCTTTGGACTTCAATCAATTCAAACTGATTCTGTTCCATATCTCTGAAGGAGTTCCTGCAATAAACTGAGACGATGAGGAAATGAGACCCACGGTTCTGATATACCTGTTAAATGATAATGCAGCGTAGAAAGCAAACACATATTCCCAACGAGACAAAGAGAAACTCAAGCTATAAGCATACAGACAAAACATCTCCCACATATGTACAACCAACAAAATCAGCAGGTAAGCACAAATGAGTATGAATATAACGACCCCAGCCAACAATCCTGGTGGTGGTCGGCAGACACCAGTGCACAAAAAGCTAAACGGATTAAGCAGAGAAAATAGATGCGACATCCGGCGCAAAAACCTCTAGAAATTTCTCCCCCACAACTGAACTCTCTGATTGACAATCTTCAGAGCACACACTTCCTGTGGAGTCCTCCATGACATTAACTGACGAACCCACACAACTGGAGGATGGAAAATCATTAATCTGAACAAAACCCTGAGGAGTGATGCAAATACAGCTAGAGTCTAACAGATCTTGAACCTGGCTTCTAAGCACCTTACAATCATTGGTGGAATGCCCCTGTGCCCCAACATGGTACTCACAGCGGGCGTTGGCATCAAAACCTGGAGGATACGGTGGAATAACCGGCTTAGTCTCTTTCGGCACTATCAATCCACTTCTGACCAGATCTGGCAACAACTGACTGTACGACACTGGTAGCTGAGTAAACTGCCTTTCAGGTTTCCTTGGTCTGCGTGGAGCGTGCTGACGCGATCGGCGGTAAGATGATCGTTGACTTGAAGTGTCTGAAAACTGATCCTGAGATGCTAGAGATTCTGAGGTGGCGTCAGTTCCTACTTCCCACTCTTCTTGAGAACTGACAACTGACTCAATCTTATCAATTGGGACGTAAGGAACATCTCGAAACTTTCCACTCCTGAGTCCTCTCTCAACAATCTCTCCCAGTCTCATCAGGCCCACAAAGTTTGTGCAACTGAACAATTTGTCAAAATAATGGCCTTTCAGAGTACTCAAGAAGATGTCAACCAGTTCTCTTTCCGGAAGCGGTGGTTGAACACTAGCAGCCAATTCTTTCCATCTTCGCAAATATGCTCTGAATGATTCATTCTCCGTCTGAGACAATTCTTGCAGATCTACGAGACTAGGAGTCAGACCCAGGTTGTAATCGTACTGCTTCATGAAAGCTCTGGCTAAATCTACCCAAGATCGAATCTGATTACTCTCCAATTGCACATACCACCTTAAGGATGCCCCAGTCAGGCTATACTGAAAGCAATGGATCATCAATTTGTCATTTCGCACAAACGAAGTCATCCTTCGACAGAACATCATCAAATGCAGCTTTGGACAGCTATCTCCCGTGTATTTTTCAAATTCCGGCACTTTGAACTTGTAAGGCAATACCAGGTCAGGAACCAAACACATGGCTACAGCATCCAGGTTAACGGCATCTTTCGCTTCCAAGGCTTTCATTTGCTCTTCCAATGCTCGGAGTCTTCTACCATCGTCAAGAGCTCTTGGATCTACTAACCCGGTCACCGGAATATCTCTTCGGTAATTCATCGCAGGGAAAGCAACACTTTGATTGTTAACAGGAGGACGACGTTCATTTCGGGCAACGAGCTGCTCATGTCGATCTCGGTTCTCAGCAGTTGGCTGTACAACTTGGTCTGCAGTTAGATTGTTTGCTTGCGGGAAGCCTTCCATAGAATCATACTGATGGTTGGACGCCACAGTAAACCTTGCCAAGGTGCTAGGAGCCTGGAAATTGCCTTCAGACATAGCTACCAATTACCTGTAACCGACTATGCTGCTTGATTCTGCTCAAATCTGCTTCAGCCCCTTGGTCGTCTTCAGCACTTTACTCTTGCCTCAAACAATTCCCCAAGAATTACCCTCTGGTGAAAACAAAGGTTGGATAAGTGCTCTGACCTCCTAGAGAAATGTTATGCAGTATGATTTATGCAAACAGAAATACAAAAATGCTAACGTGCATGTGTGCATTGGAGATATTTTCCCTCCAATTCCAGTGTCAGTGGTAGCAAGACGAGATAAGCCATAAAGACAATATTTAGAAAAACCCTCATATATTCATTAGAATAACTGTCTTGTCAAGAAGTTACATGACTATGCTCCATACAGCTGATATGATAAGGAGGATCCCAGCCAACATGCCTGGTGGTGATCTCAACATACAGAATACAAGAGAGAAATCAAATACGGGTACGGTTGCGGAAGTCCTCGACCATCTTCTTTGTCTCTGCATGATCCGGTTGATAAATCAAACCTTCTATCAGCCGATCCCTCTTCCTGACCGTCCCCTGGATGTCTCTGACAAAGTCTTCCCAAGCTTTATCATTAGCACCATCCCCAGGCTTGGGTCTCTTGGCATCTGCTCTATGCTGGAGATCTTCCAAATTCTTCATGGCATCTGTCAGCTTGCGCTCGGCCTCGTATCGGCGACAGGCTTCCTCTTCAAGCTCTTCGTTCTTCACCTTGACCTGTTCTTCTAACTGAGCTACCTGTGTCTTCAGCTCTTCTTCTCGCTCCTTGCGCTTGGTCATAGTGAGATCCCAGTGTTCTCTGAACTTGGCTAGCTTTGTGTAGGCCCTTTCCAGCTCTTGCTTCTTTGTGGCCAACACACTACTAACTGAGTCCACATCTAACTCTAGACGCTTCTTGGTTTCAGTCAATTCCAATAGCGTAGTCTTCAGATGTTTCAGAGTTTCAGCCTGTTGCTTAGAAACATATCCTGTTTCAATCTTTTCATGCCGAAGCTGGGCATTCTCCTGCTCTAAAGCCTCTTTAGCCCTTGCTAGCTCTTCTTTCTCCGCAATCAGCTGCTTGTAGACCTGAATGTCCACATTGGTAGGCTCCTCCACCGGAGAAGGATGCAATGGCTGAACCGCTGGATACGGCATAAGGAACTTCACAGCTCGCTCACGAATCCACTCCACATACGGGCCAGGAACTCGAGTATTCCCTCTGCTACCTGAAAGCTTCCCTCTCTTGTGCAAGTTTTTCCAGGCTTTCTCAAGTTTGGTCAGCATTTCTTTCCCTATTGCCCCGGTGAGATACAGAGATTCCTGTATCTCCTCGGGCTTTGGCGCTCCTTGAGGTATATACCCAAATTGCCTGATCAATAGGGAAGGGTTGTAGTTGACACATCCCTTCCTTCCCACTAAAGGAACATTCGGGAATCCTTCGCCTTTGAGTATGACTTCAGCTCCAAATACCTCTTTATTGACCCATACCACGTTCTCAGCAGTCAATCCCATTAAGCGCTCGGGCCATCCTAGAGAATTGATAGAGGTGACAAAAGGGCCTGACTTAGGCATATGACTGGTGAACCACCTGCATAGGAGAGGTACACAGCAAGACACATTCCTTCCTCGTCGCTTTTCATTCTGGTAGTGAGTTGAATGGTGGATATCTCCCAGCAAAGTAGGAACTGGGTTCTTCGCAGCCAAAATATAGAAGGCATCTGAATCAACAAAATCAGGAATGTTCGGGAACAATACGATGCCATACACACATACAGCAAGGATGACGTCAAAAACACCCCAGCTACCCTTCTGGGCATACTCTCGAGCCTTCTCCACTAAGACATCCAACGGAAATCCCCATACGTCTCCTCTTCTGATCATCTTCCCAGACAGCTCAGACTCTTTCAAGCACAGGATGGCAGAAAGCTCAGCCAGCTTAGGCTCAGCGTCCGTACGATAAAAAGGCATCTGCTCACGGATGGGTATATCCAGAAGTGCAGAGTACTCCTCCAGGGTAGGAGCCAAAACAAAGTCGGGGAATACAAAACACCTGAGCTCCGCATCGTAGAACTGTAACAGAGTATAGATGCCACTGGTCTCGTAGGCAGATGGCTGATAAACGTAGGTCAGAATCCTCCCATATCTCTTTCTGAAGTCACCCATTCCCCTCTTCTTAGCAATAGCAATCAACTCTAACAATAGACTGATATTCGGCGACGGAAACTTATAGGGCAATACTCTCTTCAGGTTTTCCATGTCTTGCTAGGAACAAACACCAGAACTGGAAGGGAAAATATGTACCTGCAATACACACACGTTAGTTGAATGCAGATGGTAATGCAATGATGCAATATGATAAATAATGCAATCTGTGAACACAGGGGCTGTGCTGTAGCCTGAAGAGGAATATCTCTGTGATCAAGAACAGAAAACCAACACGGTCACCAGAATCTCATGCCACTAACTACCATCTGATACTCAAAATATCGATCCCCTGGTAAGAAATCCATCTGAACCTCTGTATCTGACGAGAAAACCATCTGATAATAGCCTCAACCTTAGATAAGAAACCCATCTGACCCAGACAACACACCTGGAGATGAATCAAGAACACCATCTGATAAAGGTACTGAATCATGGTTTCTGAAGGCCAGTTTTCCTGCAATAACCCAGTCCCTCTCACAGGTAGGATAGACCTAATCCACGGACAAAGGTACGGCATCCTATGCGGTCGTCAGCGTCACAGACTTTCATGAGTGACAATACGATTCCCAGAAGGAGTGGCATCGTCAAGTCATGAAGAGGCCTCTCTTAGCTGACTTCCAAATGATCGGTCCCCAGAGTCGACAACCCTCACGTCTGGACTCCCCTCAGATCCTCAGGACCGGAAAGGAGCACCTCTGCAAGAATCTCGTCTGAGCGCAGATTTTCGTAGGGAACTGTGCCTGCTCAGCAGACAGGTTCGTCTACTACTTCTCCGCAACTATATCTAGGTGTGTACTCAAGCCCAGGTCCGGCTTTTCACTCACAGTAACCTCCCTTTGCCCACAGCAATAATCATAATAATATAATGCTGGAAAATAAATGCGGAAAGGTAAAGGTGCAAGAAAGTAAAGTGCAGGAAAGTAAAACGCATATGCACAACACCCAACAAATAAACATCCAAGCGCTAGGATTGACTCGCGTAGGGGATGGGAAACGGTCCCAGCATAAGGGATGGGAAAAGTCCCTAGATGCTATAATTCCCCAGCAGAGTCGCCAGCTGTCGCTACTGTGAAAATCGGCGCCGGCTTGACAGGAGAGTCGCCACCGTGCGTTATTTATCCCTCAGAGCGGGAAAGGAAACGCTCGAAGTAAACCTCGCAAAGACGGGAAAAGGTATGGTCATCGCAACCATAGCCTGGATTCGGGAGTCGGTTACGCAAGGGGAAGGTATTAGCACCCCTCACGTCCATCGTACTCGATGGGATCCACGCTTGGTGTTTATAGGTAAAAGGGTGTGTTATCTATCTACGCTAATGGCTGGTCTGAAAAGAAAATAAAAGGACAGGACTCGACAGAACATACGGTGTTCTGGGCCTACGTATTCCCTCGTGCAATGGGAAAGTCAGAGTCAACGTAGTTCGACTTCCTACGTCTAAACGGGGAAAAGGTTGCTCGCCAGGACATCGCGTCCTGTGCCTACGTACTTCCATCTGGTATGAAAGATCAGAGCAAACGTAGTTCGACTAACTACGGGTAAACTGGGCGCTCTCACACAGCAGTGAGAAAACAAACTGGTCCTAAAGGCTCGGGAACCTACAAATACGATCTGGTCTCAAATGCACTCGGGCAGGACAAAGGGATAACAATTAGTCGTTAGCGGGAAAGTCTCGATCGCACAGCCGCGAGAGAACTAAAGTTAATTGTTAGTGTGCTCGCTAGGATATCGCATCCTATGCCTACATATCTTCGTCTGGTACGAAGAATCAGAGCAGCTGTAGTTCAGCTAACTACGGGTCAAGCTACTCAAAAGCTCCTACAGAAAGGAAAGGGAAACCCTAAAACTATAGCTGAGAAACAGGGGAATCTACCTACTGCTATCATGCCTGGTTGACCATCCTAATGTCTATCATAACAACTCCGCAGCGGAGAAGTCAGAGCTCCTAAGGGATCATGGCAACAGGACTAGACGACAAAACAAGATTTAACTACAAAGTAAAGAAATACTAAAAATATGCATGAATGCAACAACTAAACAAACAAGGCACAGAGGCCGCAAACCACAAAGGCAAGGGAGCTCAGCTCTACCGAATACCAACAAGCAAAGCCACTCAATAACAAACAAGCAGAAGGAGGACCACCTCTACTTCTCATGCACACAAAGTCTACTTCTAAGATGCACCTATTCAGAACTATCTAGATGAATACCTAAGTCTAATGCAACATAACATCACACAACACAAAGAGACTAACCCTGAGCAGGGCCTCTATCTACAAAACAAGAAACTAATCCTGGGCAAGGCCCCTAACAAACCTGAAACAAGCTCCTAATCTATCTCTAAACAGACCTCTATACAAAACCCTAAGCAAAGATCTAAGCAAAACTCTAATCAAAACCCTAAGCAAGAGGAATCAATCCCAGTCTCCAAGCTTCAGAACAAGCTTACCAGAGAAAAGGAGCTAAGCAGACAAACTCATAGTGCCTTCCTCAGGAAAGTACCAGGAGGTTACTACTCAGGAGTCATATCCTATGCGGCTCGACAACTGTGATCAGTTTACATTCCTCCTCAGGAGAAACTAAACTCACATGAAGGCTCCGGCATCACTGGATATTTGAGAAAAACCTATATGCACTAAGGGAACTAAGTGAGCAGGCTCATAGGACCTTCCTCAGGAAAGTACTAGGAGGCTGACACTTAGGAATTGTACCCTACGTGGCTCAACAACTGTGATCAGTTTACATTCCTCCTCAGGAGGAATTAAACTCACAAGTTGGCTCCAACATCACTGGATACTTGAGAAAACCTATATAAACTAATGGAACTAAGTGAGCAGGCTCATAGGACCTTCCTCAGGAAAGTACTAGGAGGCTGACACTTAGGAATTGTACCCTACGTGGCTCAACAACTGTGATCAGTTTACATTCCTCCTCAGGAGGAATTAAACTCACAAGTTGGCTCCGACATCATTGGATACTTGAGAAAGAGGTGAGAAGAAAGGATGAAAGTCATTCATAGTGCCTTCCTCAGGAAAGTACCATAAACTCCCTTCAAACTTCAGGGTCTCGAACCTCACAAACAGACAACAAGCTTCTAGACTTAGCCTCCATCCACTGCATCCTTGCAAGCTCCAACAGGACTGCAACCAACTCCTATCCTTAAGAAGAACCCACAAGCCAACAAACCACAAGAGACTATCTCTGAGGTTCAACCACAGTTGAACTTCAAAGTCAGAAGTCATCAGGACTTCTCCTATCTTCAAGCTCAGACAAATCACATCAGAACATCCTACAAAAATCTATCAAAAATCTATGGGAGACCTACATGGCTCTATGACAACATACTGAAAAATCAGAACAAAATTCAACACCAGGCGAAAGAACTAAAATCAGCAACACAGACATATCCACAAACCAATTTATTCAACATCAATAACAATGAAAAAATGCAATTAAAATGAAAATGCATGATTAAGCTAATGTTTTTATACTATAAAATTCTACACTGAATTACGAGTCTACAGAAAAAAGAACGGAATTATTTGACTAAATCTACTATTTTTTATTAATTTTCTAATGACATGTATGCACTAAAGATATTAAAAGAAATCAATTAATTGGAAAATATGCAAGAAATAGCAAACAAAAATAAAATGACATTTTTATTTTTATACAATTTCCTAAACATTTTCATGAAATGGCTGAAAAAAGAAGAGTTAAAAAAAACAATTATTTTTATTTTATTAGGAATTTTCTAATGCAAGAAAATATTAAAAAGAAATTAACAACTAAAATTGAACAAAATGGGAGGGGGGTGCTGGAATCAAGTTTAATCAGTTATAAATGCATTGGGCCAGAAATGGGGGGGTGCGCCTAGTGACTGGGCATAAGGCCCAATGACATCAAAGAACAACTAATAAAAACAGCAAGAAAAAAACGCCTGGGGGGTGCAGACCAGCAGATTTTGCAGTTATTTTTCATTGGGCTTACGCCCAGAGGGGTGCTGTTAGCAATTGGGCATAAGGCCCACACTAATTCACTCTGGTTTCTCACACGCCAGGGGGGGGGGGATTGAGCAGACGGGGGGTGTCTCAGCAAAATGTGTTTGGGCTTGGCCCAATACCCTAACCCTAAACCAATTACTCAGCTGAACAAAACTAATCCCTCTCCCAAACCCTAACACTGTTCACTCACCTCTATCCTAGCCGCTTCGTTCGCTCATCTTCTCTCTGCAACTCGTCTTCCATTCTCACACCATTCCCAGAAAAAAAGAACCCCAACAAGACTTCACACATCTCACCACACTCAAACGAATCAGCACAATAATCTCACTGTTCTCTCACAGTTAAACACAAATCAAATACAACCCTAACCGATCGACACTCATGGTAAAATAACTGAAGCTGAAGCTGCGTTATCAACATAGGAGAACATGCAGCAAGATTGGAGCGATGCGTACCTGGATGAACTAAGAACCGGCTGGAGGCGTTCTTGAGTCTCGTTGAAGGGAGACGTTTAAAGATCGTAATAGATCTTGCATAAACCTGAAGAATCCGAGGGGGAAGCTGATGGAGAAGCGATTTCGCTGGGAAGACGATGAACGCTCAGATGTTCTTGACCAGGAAGCGCAAATGATGAACGTCTATGAAGATCAACGCGATTCTGGGTTTCTCGTTGAAGAAGGATGAAGGTTTTGGGTGGTTTCTGGGTTTCTCGTTGAAGAAGAGTGTTGGCGTTCTGGAAACCTTGAAGAATGATGAAGATCGTTGAATGTGTTCTGGAAAACTTCTGGCAAAACGATGAAGGCCTGAGCGAGTTCTGGAGAAGCTATTCTTGAGATGCGACGAGGATGAATGGATTCTGGGGATTTACTTGAGGTTTCCGACGAGTATAATCTTTCCGGCGAGGTACCGATGAAGGTGGAAGGTGGAAGAAGATGAAGCTCAGAGCGTTTCTGGGGATTCTGGGCGTGAAACGAACTCCGGCGAGCCGTTGCGGTGGCCGGAAGACGTTGGGGTGACCGGCGGTGGGCGGTTATGGCGGATGCATGGCCGCCGGTGGTTTTTCTGGTGAAGCTCAGGCGATGGCTGGGGAGGTGACAAGTGGCGCAGAGGAGTGGCTAGGTGGTGACACGCGTGAGAGCATGCACAGAGAGAGAGAGGGAGTGGGGGCCAGCTGGGGGGCACGTGTGTGAGTGTGAGAGAGTCTGAGTGTGTGGTGGGTCCTCCTGAGTGGGACGCGTGTGGCCTTTTATATGCTGACAAGTGTCCCTTTTTTGGGCAGAAACCTGAACTTTGGACAAAAAAGAACCTTCTGGGCCTGCGAATTGAGCCCATCAGACCTGCAAAAACTCATACAAAAAACTCACACAAAAAATGCATTGTAATGGATTAAAGCTAATAATAAAAAAACCTAATCCTAATTAACTATTAAAAATTCAATTAACTACTGAATATTAACTAATAAATCTCTAATGAAACTACAACTAATAGAAACCTAATCATATCTAAAAAAATCAATTAACCTAATTAAACTCTAAAAAGTGATTAAAAGTCTAATTAATTCTATATTATCCTAATTTCTTATTAAAGTTCTACCATTATTTAATATCTATTAAAATCTATCATTAATAAAAGAAAAACTATATTATTTTCTATATTATCTAAAAAACAATTAAACCTATTTTAAAATCTATAAAATTCTAAACTATTATTAAAAGAAAAAACTATATTATTCTAAAAAAAGATAAAACTATTTAAAATCTTATTTATATTCTAAAAACCTATTTAAAAAATCTATAAAATTCTAAAAAGAGATTTAAGCTATTAAAAAAAATACAAAAAAACTCTATTTAAATTCCAGAAAAATCTATAGAGCCTATCTAAAATTCACAAAAGTCTATTAAACCCTAAAAATGCAGATGAATGCAAATGACCCCCATAAAAGAGCGCACGAGACCAGATCGAATTGAACAGAGAACCCCGGGCATCAGAATATCCCCAAAATCACTGTGCAAGCTGAAAATCACTGAGGAGCGCACAATTTCCCGAAAACAAAACCCTGGTGATCTGGACTGGATCTGCCATATCTGATAGACGAAAATCAAGTTGTAACCCTGATATCCACCGTTTGTGCACAAATATCACGCGTCTGATTTGCGAATATGAAATTAAACCACGAGTCAGATAGGAGAACCGGTTGGTCAAATTTTAGGGTGCAACACATGTTGACTAGTGCTGGATTAAAGAAGGTGTTTTAGGCTGAAGCTATTTTGACAGCAACATGTCTGATAAACAGATGTCCTTCAATTGTGTTAGATATGAAGACACCTGAAGAAGTTTGGTCGGGACATCCACTGAGTCTCAATAGACTGAGAGTATTTGGTTATGTGGCCTATGCTCACATTAGGCAACACAAGGTCAAACCTAGAGCTCTGAAATGCATGTTCATGGGATATCCTAAAGAAGACAATGCCTATAGGTTATGGTATCTAGAGCCATGTCACAGGAGGTGTATTACCATTCGAGATGTAGTTTTAAATGAATTTTAGATGGTCTTCAAGAAAACTGAAGATGCTGACGAAGAGCTAGAACAAGAAGAGATTCATGTTGAGGTGGAACATGTTGGTGATGAATTGAGTATCCCATATAAAGTTGAAGAAGAAGCAATAGATGATGTCGGAGATGAGGAGACTGATAATGACTACATGTTAGTAAGATACAGGTCGAGAAGAACCTAGAGACTATAAGGAAGTTATGAGAAGTCGAAATAAGACTGAATGGCTGAAGGCCATGGATGATGAGATGAAATCTCTTCATGATAACAACACCTGGGAAATAATCAAGAAACCTGTTGGAGCCAGGTTAGTCAACTGTAAATGGATTTTCAAAGTAAAGGAAGGAATCGAAGGAGTGGTATCAAAGAGATACAAGGCAAGATTGGTCGCTATGGGTTTCACTCAGAAATAAGATGTCGACTTCAATGATGTGCTCTCTCCTGTTGTGAAGCACAGTGTTGCGGTAGAAATAGGATCACAAACTATTAATTAGTTTGAATCGCAATTCAATTCACAACCGCTCTTTGATTTATCCAAAGGAAAAGGTCAAAAGAGGGAAAACCTATTTTGCATCGTAAACACAATGCGGGGAAAGATCTAGGGTTCGGGGGTTGGTTAAATTTAGGGAAGGTATTAGCACCCTAAACTTCCGTAGTACTCTACGGGAACCTTTTGTTCAAATGTTTACTATTTTTGCTTTATTTATTTGCTTAAGGTATATGTACAAAGGGTTAAAAGTGAGAAAAGAGACCTAAAGGGTTAATTCTAAGTTTACTCGGCAAGACATCGCATCTTGTGCCTACGTATCCTTACGGGAGTGGAATCAGAGTAATCGTAGTTCCCCTCAAAAGGGAGGTTAGAGACTTCTTGACTGTGGTCAAGGTCTCAAGGGGAATAAACGCATCTTAAGGACACGCTTACGCGGAGTGTAGAAACTCCAAATCTCTACGTTGAATTGTTAAGTTGTAATTAGGGTTAAATTAGGTTAGGGATTCCGCGGCGGGAAACCCTAAAAATGAGCGCGGCGGCTCTTTGACCTAATGCTAGGGGTAAAATTGTAATCTTGCCTGCGGCGAGGCATTTGCGAAAATTAGGGTTTGTGAGGTTGTAAGGGTTTGAAGTTGAGGACTATTGACACGGCGGCCAAACAGCTAGACCTAACCTTCGGATGTGTGTAGTGTGACAGAATAACGGTAAAGGCGTGAGATAACTGAATCATGCAAACAGAGAGATAACGTCCTAATTTAACCATGCAAGCGGAAATTTAAAGGCAGAATTTAAAGAGCGATTGTTAAGTTCGCAAGGTTACATGAGAGGAGCAGTTACAATATGGTAATGACATAAAATAAAATAAATAGCGATAAACGCAATAAACTGCAAAACGAACAAACAACGTTAGTGGGTGAAAACGAACAATGGTCAGAAAGATTGTGAAACGAAAGCGCAAAGTTTTGAGATTTTTATTGTTTATTTTTGACATAAGAAAAGGTTTTCAATCTTTAAATTTTAAGGAAAAAAGTTTTTAATATATAAAGGTTAAAAAAAACAGCTTAGTTTAATTATAAAAAATTTTATCTTCCAAGGTTTTAAATTTCATTTATTATTTTATTTTAAAAAAAGATTTTAAGTTGTTGATAAAGAAAATTTTTTTTGTTTATTATTATATAAAAAAAAAGGTTTTTAATTTTACTTATTTTAAAAAAACAAATTTAATATTTAGTAAAAAAAAGTTTTAAGAAAATTTAAACTAAACTAATTATAAAAAAAAATAAAATAAAAAAAAGAAAATAAAAGGGGTTGGGCCGGTCATCACTCCCGGACCCAACCCGGTTGGTGTAAATGTGAAAAAAAAGGAAACTAGGGTTTCAAAACCCTAGTCTCTTCCGCGGCGCATGCTTCTTCTCCTTCATCGCCTTCTTTCGCGTTCTCACCCGCTCCGTCTTCTCTGATTTCTCTCATGCTCAACCTGGAAAAAAAAAAGGGGGAACTAACACATAGCAACCGTGAATCATGAGTTTACATTGTTTTTGACGGTGGTTTCTTTGAGGCGATGATGCGAACTGAGCTTTAGGGGTTGTTTGCCCGTCGTCGAATGGCGGCGCCGGCGGACCTCCTTCGTTGGGTTTGTTCGCTCTGGGGTTTCTTCCTTTCGATCTCGCGGCCGCTTTCCACTTTCTCCCGCTAGGGTTCGCGATTTGGCCTCTCTCCCTCTAGGGTTTTCGCCGTTAGCCCGTTAGCCTTTCAACATGGTGAGATTGTTCCTTTTATAATTTCTTTTTTTTGGGCTTTGCGATTTCAGATCCGCGTTTTGAGATTTGATTTCTTTTTCTCTTCTGATATGATTTGATCTTGTTGAATGTGATTGGAACTTGCCTTTTCGGATTCACTTTTGCTTGATTATTTTTCTGATAAACTGATTGGATCTTGTTTCCTTTTTAGGATTTGATTGGGGTTTACCTTGATGCACTATAACGGATTGGATTTCGATTTGATTCTGAAGATGACTTCCGTTTTAGTCTTCACGACTTTTGGGTTTTCCACTTCGAATTAACTTTTCCTCTTCTTTTTTTCAGTGGACTGATGCTGACGCTTCGATTAAGTCGAGGTGGCCGAGTGAAGGTCATTTGGCGATGATGACCTTAGGTTCTGAGCCAATTGGTTCGGACACACCCTTTGATGCCTTTGGACTCTATTGTAGATGTGGTTTTGACCGAACTGGTCTCATTCTGATATCCACTTCCTTTGTCGATCTGGTTGTTTATCAGATATGGATTTTTCTGATGTAACTCCTGTATCGACTTGGATTTCTGGTCTTGTTGCGGATGTGTTATCCAAACTCGATACGCCCTGACTCTTCTCTGAATTTTACTGTGATGCTGGGACTGAATCGATGGAACATGAGCTTATGCCATTAATCTTTTTGAGTTGCCCCTGATAGATGGACGTGAGTCTGGGGCTATGATGTATGAACTGAGCCCTTTGACTCTCCCATGGCCTTGCGCATTTGGTCGCAGGTATGACTTATTGATTCTATTTTACTCTGCTTGGTTGCGAAAACGGTCCTTTTGATTGTTGATTTTTCCGGTGTTAACGTGGACTCAGATTTGTTTCTTGATATGGTTTATTCTTATGACTTACATTCACGTTTTTTGTGACTTGCAATTCGAACTGGTTTGGACTTGCGGACGGGCTACCTTCTGAGGTATTTCGGCTGTGATATCAAATTGAAACTTGACTTTAATTGATGCTTCTGAACTTTTTGATGCAGTGTTTGATGCAGTTTGGCTCTCCGTGATGTCGGACTTGATGCCGTCTTGTCTGAACTCAGCCTCGTGGGCAGTCCCTAACTCGAGTAGTCTCTGAGTTCTACAACTGTTTGTTTGATTGTAAAAACAACAAAGCTGGTTCAGTCTTATGTTTCTATTCAGTTTGGTTATCAGTCTTGGAGTATAAGCTTACTTTTCTTCTTCTTCTTTCAGAACTAATACTTCGTATAGATCAATGCCGCCGAGAAGGTTACATGGTGATGATGACTATTAGTCTGAACCGTCGAGAAATACTGCTGCCATTTGGTTTTGATTGTGTTGCTTTAGCGATGATAACATTCGGGTCTGAGCTGATTGCCTTCTGAACTGCATTTTGAATTGAATTATCTGCTCATGTTTTTGTGCAACTTATGGATTCTGTTGTGAGCTGATACCATCTGATTCATGTACTTCAGGTGACGGAAAATGGTTCAGACCCGTCGGCATCCGGGTTTGAACCTGAGTTGGCTAGTGTTTACCTCGGTATCGGTTTTGGGAATCAAATGGGATTTACTTGATATTGAAACGAATCCAATTACGGCAAAAAACGAATCAGTCCCGCTTCTTTTATCTCTTTCTCTCTCGGTTGTCCCATACGATAAGAACAGGGATCACCTGATCTGACGCCAATGGCGCGGATCGGTAACGGGGGTAGGATGCAGCTTCGGTTGTGCCACTCCCGGCACTCAATGATGACGATGTTCTGAGAGTGTCAAAAATAACTTCTAACCCTTTCTTGCTTCTGTTTGTTCTTCTTTGATTGTGCAGGTTAATCGGAGAAGCATGAAGTAATGTCCAGTGGATGAACATCAGGAAGACACAATAGGATCTTTAGGACTTAGGACCTTTTTAGAGTAGATGTTCAGTGTAAATGAAACTTCTTGTAAACAAAAATGAATATTCATGAATGAAATTCAAAGGTTATTTATCCCTTTCAATTGTAAATTAAGTACTTATGAAATAACATTCCACAAATATTTATTTACTTCTCGATTGAAATCTCAAATACTTATGAATACCAAATTTTGAAATTATTTATATTTACTTCTTAGTTGTAAATTATAAATATTTATGAATAAAAAATCCACAAATATTTGAATTCACTTCCTAATTGTAAAGTATAAACATTCGCGAATGATATTCACAAATATTAAACTTTCACTTCCCTTTCCGTATTAGACAGTTTTATGAACGATACTTTGACCATTTTAACCGCAACCTGATTAACTCCAAATAAATTCAAAATAATCCCACTTATTGTATGTCCGAAATGCTTTATTGATGAACACAAAAAACTGCTCAAACGGTCTTAGAACGAAACATGGGCAACTGATGGCCCACATTCAGATATGTTTCTGACCAATTTTCCAGTAGTAATGACGCCTTGATATAATCGAACCATGCCTCAGAAATAGTGTCTCAAGTGTCTCAAAGCTTAGTAATAGCCCGTCTTTAAAGGATTAACGGAATCCACGAAAAATGACCAAAATACCCCTGGAACCAATCCTGCAAAACAAACACCTCCATGACTTGATAGCGGTTAGCAGATGCACAGATGAGATGCTATGCGAAATGACTGACTAAATATAAGGGTAAAATTTGAGGTATTACAGTTGCCCCTATTTAAATAGCTACACCAGATGATTTGAGTGGCGGAGACTCGAGGAATCATGGTGGAGGGATTTAAATATAGATAACCGAAAATTTTGCCCTTATATGCGGTGATATGCAATGCTATAGACCAAACGAGAACCGACTAATGCAGACGATGCCATGAATATGATATGATATGTACGCTGGAATGATGAATGCGACTATGACGACGCAAGGACAGATGTTACGAGAAGAACACACTGGGGAAAACGACGCGCTGGGACACAGTACAACACCGGGGAATTCTAAAATGATGGTCAACTGGTGCGAACACAACCAATTGTCATTTTTAGAACGGGGCGAGATTCTCACATGGAGATGGCACCTATGAAACGGCCTCCACTAGGGAATCTAAAAATAAAACTGGATCACGTACGGTTGCAAGATCGATCACAGAATGCATTGAGCATTGAGCAAAGAATAACATCCAAGCTTCTGTAACCTATCCCTCGTGACAGGATCAAACGGACTTTTCGGGAATCCGTAGCAAATATACAGGGTAAAAACCGGCTGTATGCCAAAATAAATGGACTTTAAGAATAAGATCCTTAAATGGAGATGGCACCTATTAGATGACCTCCACTTGGGAATGTCTAATAATAAAACTGGATCTACACGATTGCAAGATCGATCACAGAATGCTGGAGCATTGAGCAAAGAATAACATCCAAGCTTCTATAAACTATCCTTCGTGATGGGATCGAATGGACTTTTCAAGAAATCCATATCAAATATACAGGGTAAAAACCGACTGTATGCCAAAATAAATGGTCTTTGATGGGAAATGCCCTGATAAGCTTCTCGAGGGAGAACTGTCACTTATCGTTGGAAAGGACTTACATGCCAAAACGGATAAGCACTCAAATAAGGAGGCTGCTGCTTATCTGATATATAAATCTTCTCATATTTAAGGTCGGCGCCTGGAATACGATTCTGATTCTTCTTTTACTAAAGGATAAATGAACTTCTTCATACTTCAAGATCTGTGTTATCCTGAATATGATTCCGCTCCTCCTTTTACTAAAGGGTAAATGAACTTCTTCATACTTCAAGATCTGTGCTTTTCTGAATATGATTCCGCTCCTTCTTTTACTAAAGGGTAAATGAACTTCTTCATACTTCAAGATTTGTGCTCTCCTGAATATGATTCTGCTCCTTCTTTTACTAAAGGGTAAATGAACTTCTTCATACTTCAAGATCTGTGCTCTCCTGAATATGATTCCGCTCCTTCTTTTACTAAAGGGTAAATGAACTTCTTCATACTTCAAGATCTGTGCTCTCCTGAATATGATTCGGTTCAAACCTCCCCATACTTCAAGACGACAAGGAAAATGGAAGCCCAACTGCTCAATGGAGATGGCCATTTGCTGCGAGTCATAACGAAGATAGGATCAGCTTCTCAGGCGAGAAATGTCGCTTATTTGCAAGAGTGGCAATAATAAGCTTCTCATGTAAGAACTGCTTGTAGAGGTGATAACAGATGATGATAAGCTTCTCAGGTGAGAACAGGTGCTGATCGATGACAAGCTTCTCAGGTGAGAACAGGTGCTGATCGATTGTGATAAGCTTCTCTTGTGAGAACAGGCGTTGATCGATGATATTTTGTGATAAGCTTCTCTTGGCGAGAACTGTTGCTGATTGTAAAATTTTGTGATAAGCTTCTCTTGGCGAGAACTGTTGCTGATCGATGATAGGCTTCTCAGGTGAGAAATGTCGCATACCGATGCTGTAAGATGTACTGATAGATTTTCCAGGCGTGAACTGGCGTGTATCTGTAAAGGGTTGTGATAGATCTTCTTGATAGATAGTGCAAAATAAATGCACATCCGGGTACAGTGATAAGCTTCTCAGGCGAGAACAGTCGCATATCCGCTAAGGTATGGTGAAGATTTTTAGATGGTGCAAAATAAATGCACGTCCGGTTGGACTTGACGACCGACAAGACTGAGATTCAATCTAGGATCGAGCTAGAAAGAAGACTGGTAATCAAGACTCCATCGAGGGAATGATCTCGAAGGGTAAATATCTTATCCTGGCGAGGAAAAATAGTTGAAGTAACCGTCATCCACGAGGATCGAGCTCTGTGGGGAAACTGGAAACACATATGTATTTTATGCTTAGGGCTGACAATCTATTTGGGAGAGAATGGACCAACCCAGTTACTCGGCGGTAACAATCAATGACGGTGAGACACAATGAACCTGTGAATGCTAATGCATATGTTAATGTGAATGTATGTCAATGTCTATGTAGCTAAATATGCAGGATGTTATGAAATGAGTATGTAATGAGTATGTGAAGTGCGATAGGCATGTGATGTTTATGCCCCTGCGTATGCTGACGAAACTGACTAGAGACAGGACGAGAGATGAAACAAACATCTCGACGGAAATACCCTGCGTTCTCTGCAACCAATACGTCAATCCTGGGTAAGAAAGATCAATGGTAGAACTAAATCTGGTTTTAAAGTTCTGAATTCTCTGGAGAGGGTAATCTGCTTGGGTGCACAGTATCATGTCTTCACATGGGGATAAGAAAACTTGAGGGACGCTTTTGAGTTACCCAAGAAAAAGTCGTCAGCTTATAGTCTCGCTGGGGACTGTGTCAGAGCAATGGTTTAAAAGTGCTTCTGCAACAATGAGATTTTTTCGAGGAGTGAAGAGATCCTTCCGAAATTTCCACTAGTCAAAGTAATTTCTTATATTTTTCTATTGCGTTTTCGAAGAACAGTTTTAAAAAGTTTTCAAAGCACCTTTCATTTTCAAAATTTAAGAATAAATGGCATTTTGCATAACAATAGAAACAAGAGTAATGCACCAAGGAATTTAAGTAACGAAATGGTATCTTTTATTAAAGGATGGCAGCTTGCTGAGGGCATAGCTCCACAGATGATAATGCTTTGAAATTGGCAATATGGGAAAAGGTTACATTGAATCCAACGACACCTACTGACACTAATAACTAAGACTAATCCAGAATCTTGCTTTGGACGAGGATGAACGAACTGGACAATGGGTCTCATGCGGAAAGTGTGTCCGCGATGATCAGTGTTTTCTGATGCAATGAAATGCCTTCGTCCCTAACTTTTGCCTGGACCGCCCGTTCGGGTTTTCAATCCACCGGGACGCTCCTTTTTGCCTAAGTCGCCCTTTCGGGTTTTCAACTTAGCGAGCTTTTTATTATTATTACTTTTTCTAACCCTTACTTTTGCCTAAGTCGCCCTTTTGCAGGTTTTCGACTTAGCGGGTTTTTAGGCATAATATTTTCGGACTGCATCAGAATTCACGGGATGTGCAAGCTCTTCACCATCCATTGTTGTAAGTATCAGAGACCCTCCGGAGAAGACGGTCTTTACAACAAATGGGCCTTCATAATTGGGCATCCATTTTCCCCGCATATCTTTATGCACTGGCAAGATCTTTTTGAGTACGAGCTCTCCTTGACGGAACTCACGGATACGAATCTTCTTATCAAATGCTCTTTTCATCCGTTTCTGATATAATTGCCCATGGCACATAGCTGTCATGCGTTTCTCGTCAATGAGATTCAACTGATCCATCCTGTCTTGAACCCACTCAGCTTCCTCAAGTTCAGCTTCCATCAACACCCTTAAAGAAGGTATCTCCACTTCAATGGGGAGTACGGAGTCCATTCCATACACCAATGAGAAAGGTGTTGCCCCCGTCGAAGTTCGCACTGAGGTCCTGTATCCATGCAAAGCAAACGGTAACATCTCATGCCAATCTTTGTAAGTCACGACCATCTTTTGCAGGATTTTCTTGATATTCTTATTCGCAGCTTCGACGACCCCATTCATCTTAGGACGGTACGGAGAAGAATTGTGATGCGTGATCTTGAAACTGTCACACAGCTCCTTCATAGTCTTGTTATTCAGATTGGTGCCATTGTCAGTTATTATCCGACTTGGAATTCCATAACGGCAGATAATTTCTTTCCTGATGAAGCGGGCAACCACTTGCTTAGTCACGTTGGTGTAGGAAACAGCCTCTACCCACTTGGTGAAATAATCAATAGCAACGAGGATAAAACGATGACCATTAGAAGCCTTCGGCTCGATTGCCCCAATCATGTCAATGCCCCACATTGAGAACGGCCATGGTGAAGACAAAACATTCAACGGCGATGGAGGTACATGCATTTTATCAGCGTAAATTTGGCACTTATGGCATTTTCTAGCGTATTGGATGCAGTCAGCTTCCATGGTTAACCAATAATATCCAGCCCTTAACATCTTCTTGGACATAGCATAACCATTGACATGAGTGCCGAAGGTCCCCTCGTGAATCTCTTGCAGCAACATGTCCGCTTCCCGTTTATCAACACATCTGAGCAAAACCATGTCGTGATTTCTTTTGTATAACACACCATTGCTGATAAAGAATTTAGAAGCCAGTCTTCTCAACGTTTTCTTGTCCAGACCGGTAGCACCATCGGGATACTCTTGCTTGACTAGATAGTTCTTGATGTCATGAAACCAAGGCTTTTCATCCACCTCATCCTCTTCAACTACTTGACAATAAGCGGGCTCAACTTTGTGTTCAATATGAATAAGAGGTGCTTCATTAACGAACTTAACTTTCCACATGGACGCTAACATGGCTAAAGCATCAGCAACGTGATTCTCAGATCTAGGAACATGCTCGAACTCTACCTCGTCGAAATACTTAATCAGCTCGACAATGTAGTCCTTGTAAGGGATTAACTTCTCATTCTTCGTTTCCCATTTGCCTTGTACCTGGTAGATAACCAAGGATGAGTCACCACTTACTTTGAGAAGTTTGATTCGGAGGTGAATTGCTGCTTCGAGGCCAAGAATACATGCTTCATACTCTGCGACGTTATTAGTACACTCAAAGTCTAGCCTGGCTGTAAACGGAGTGAATCCACCTTTTGGGTTCATCAAAACGGCGCCTATACCATGCCCATTGAAATTCGAGGAACCATCAAACATCATCCTCCACCAAAGACCTGGTTCTGGACCTTCGCTCGGATCTGGCTCTTCACAATCTCTCTTAATCAACAAAATATCCTCATCAGGAAAGTCAAACTTAAGAGGTTCATAATCTTCGACTGGCTGATCTACAAGATAATCCGATAAGATACTACCTTTAATTGCCTTCTGGGGTACATACTGGATGTCATATTCGGATAACAACATGTGCCAACGGGCTAGCCTCCCGGTTTGAGCAGGTTTTTCAAGAATATACTTGATCGGATCCATTTTAGAAATCAACAATGTGGTATGACAGACCATATATTGCCGAAGGCGCCTAGCGGCCCATGCCAACGCACAACAAGTTTTCTCCAATGGTGAGTATCTGTTTTCACAATCGGTAAACTTCTTGCTCAGATAATAAATCGCATGTTCCTTTCTTCCAGTCTCATCATGTTGCCCGAGCACACAACCCATAGACTTCTCAAGAACAGTGAGGTACATAAACAACGGTCTTCCAGGTACGGGAGGGATCAGAATAGGGGGGTCTTGCAAATAATTCTTAATTTTCTCAAACGCTTTCTGACAATCAGGGTTCCACTCAACCGTCTGCCCCTTACAGAGCAATTTGAATATCGGCTCACAGGTAGCGGTCATGTTAAAGATAAACCTGGAAATATAATTCAAATGCCCCAGAAAACCTCTAACTTGTGTCTCAGTTTGCGGAGCTGGCATATCTTGAATGGCTCGGACTTTGTCAGGATCTACCTCAATCCCTCGTTGACTAACAATAAAACCAAGCAATTTTCCAGATCTGACACCGAAGGTACATTTAGCAGGATTCAACTTCAACTGATATTTCCTGAGTCATTCAAACAACTTCACCAAATGGTCTAGATGTTCCTCTTCACTCTGAGATTTGGCTATCATATCGTCCACATACACCTCGATCTCTTTGTGCATCATATCATGGAAAAGAGTTGTCATAGCGCGTTGGTAAGTTGCCCCTGCGTTCTTTAAACCGAAGGGCATGACTTTGTAGCAAAAGGTTCCCCAAGGAGTAATGAAAGTAGTCTTCTCTCGATCATCGAGATCCATCTTGATCTGATTATAGCCAGAGAAACCATCCATAAATGAGAACAACGCAAAACTGGCTGTATTGTCTACAAGCGTATCAATATGTGGCAGAGGGAAGTCATCTTTCGGACTTGCTTTGTTCAGATCCCTGTAATCCACACACATCCTAACTTTACCATCTTTCTTGGGCACTGGCACAATGTTGGCAACCCAATCTGGATATTTTGCAACTGCCAAGAAACCTGCATCTAACTGTTTTTTAACCTCATCTCGAATTTTCAAAGCCATGTCGGGTCTCGTTCTTCGAAGCTTTTGTTTGATAGGTGGACAATCTGGCTTAAGTGGCAACTTGTGAACAACAATATATGTATCTAGACCAGGCATATCTTGATACGACCATGCAAACACATCAATATATTCTTTTAACAACTCAATCAGCCTCTGCTTAACCTCTGTCCCAAGCATTGCACCAATCTTGACCTCTTTCTTGTTTTCATCTGTACTAAGATTAATTAAGTCCACCTGCTCTTTATGCGGTTGAAGCTCTGTGTACTCGTACTCAATCAATTTTGTCAGTTCAGCGGGTACTTCAAAATCTTCTTCACCCTCGTCTTCAGCTTGATTGATGGGTGCATCCCAGTTAGGAGTGTCAATAAAGTCATTGGATCCAACAAGGTTTGCGATGTCTCTGCATGATGGAAGGCTTACTTAATTAAAATGCTCGAAGATATGTGAGATAAGAAATGAAATGCTATTTTTTTTGTTTTATTTTTTTGAAAAAGATTGCCAACTTCATTTTTAAAAGGTGGAAACGAAAAACGCAAATGAACCAAAGTGGAATTGAACAAAATGCCTTTATTAATATCCTTTTAAAAGTGAAAGGTGGCCCAACAAAAACGTTCCTATAGCCTTGGGCAGAGCTACGGATTTTTTTTTTTTACTTGAAAACATAAATGAAAATGTTAGAATTACTTTGACAATGGAAAAATAACAGGGATCTCTACGGCCTCCCAGTTGTTCAAAGCTGCATCACCCTTAAACACCAGGTTGCTCAGATCATCATCTTCCTTACAGTCGCTGACGGCATTGACTTGGAAACCTCCGCTGACAAATACCTCTTGGATAACCTTCGGACGCCCTTCGACAGTTGTGGCAGCTCCATTCTGAGTTGGTTTGTAACCCAACCCAAAGCGATCAGCCTTGGTCTTGACATCAATTACCTCTCCCCAACCTTCCGGAATGCCCTTGTCAATTGTTGATTTGGTACTCTTCAGAGATGCAAAAGATGGATTACCCTGGCCTACCGTCTCTTCGACTTCTAATAGAACAGCGTTGGCGATCTCGAGTGCTTGAAAGGAGATTTCCAAAGCATTCTCATCGGCCTCGATGTAACGGAAAGAAGACAGGTTACTGACCATCAGATCCTCCTCACCGTGTATAATAACTAACTTTTCATTGATCACGAACTTCATCTTTTGATGTAACGTTGAGGTTACTGCCCCAGCGGCATGAATCCACGGCCTTCCAAGTAAACAGCTGTAATTGGGATTAATGTCCATGACTTGAAACGTGATATTAAAAACTTGCGGCCCAATCAGGATGGGAAGTTCAACCTCCCCCATTACCGACCGGCGAGAACCATCGAAAGCCTTGACGATCAAGGGAGTAGGTTTCAACACAGTCTCTTTGAAAACCAACTTATCAAGAACCCTCTTGGGTAGAACATTCAAAGAAGAGCCGGTGTCCACTAGCACTCTCGCTAAATTGTCCTCCTGACATTTCACCGATATATGTAAAGCACGATTATGATTCGGACCCTCCTTTGGTAACTCTTCGTTGCTGAAACTAAGAGTGTTGCATGCGGTCAGGTTGGCAATCACACTATCGAACCGACTGGTGCTGATATCTTGATCCACATGTGCTTGAGTCAAAACTTTCTGCAAGGCCATCCTATGAGCGGGTGAACTCATCAACAGAGATAAAATCGAAATCTTGGAAGGAGTTTGATGAAGTTGATCGATAACTTTATAGTCACTTTTCTTGATGATCCTCAGAAACTCAGCATCTTCATCATTCGTAACGGCTCCCTTACCTTTGTCTTTGGCAGGCACTGGGATATTAGTTGTTTCCTTAGGCGGAACCTCATTGAAACGGGGAGTATACACACGGCCACTGCGAGTCATCTTGCTTGCCTCTGCGATATTGGTCACAGTGTCCTTAACCTCTTCATTTGGAATAACCTTCCCAGACTCTTTGTCAATCATCGTCACGTCATATTTCCAAGGTACAACTTTAGGATCATTAAAAGGAAACGGACTTGGTTTTCGAATAATTATAGGCTTAGGCTGATTCGTCTCAGGGATAAACGACTTTGGTATATCGAACACGGGATTGGCAGAACCTGCCCCTGACAGATTAAACACTGGTACCTTACCCTTTGATTCAGGCTGATGGAAGACAGGCTCAACCACAGCGACCTCATCCTTCTTGGCTTGGCTTGTCACTTGTAAAATACCCTCATTAATCAACCTCTGAACATCGTTCTGAACCAACACACAACCCTTAATATTGGCATCACAACTTGCGCATGCGACGTGGAAAGTATCTACTAGACCGACTTCAAATAGTTTCGAATGGAATATCTTAAGAGGAGTCTTAATCTGAACAACATCAAGGGCATAACCTTCCTCAGAATCAGCACTAATGGCATTAACACCCTCATGGTTAGGAAAAGGGTTCTTCTTAACATTCGGTTGAGGATCTTCAAACGACAAAATCTTCTTTTCTAACAGATCCCTGACAAGACTTTTGAGAGCATAACAGTTCTCTAGATCATGACCAGGCGCACCCTCATGAAATAAACAATGAGCGGCGGCGTTGTAATTGGCGGGCAGCGGATTAGGAGGCGGACCCAAGGCTCGAGTAGTGATTAGACCTTGCTTTACTAATGAGGGATACAACTCGGTGAAAGTCATTGGAATCGGCGGACAAGGTTTATACTGTCTCTTGTTCGGAACATTCTGGCGAGGAGCTGGATCCTTTGGCTGTTGATGGGCAGGAGCGTTGGGCGCTTGTTGATAGTTAGGAGGCGGATAAACGGGAGATTGTTGCATAGGTTGATACATAGGAACCTGTTGATTGAAAGAAGGTGCAACAGCTGCCACATAGGGCTGTTGAGCATATTGAATCGGATACCCTTGAGGTTGAGCATAACCTTGCGGATATTGATAAAATTGGTCTCTTCGTCTACCAGAGGATATAGCATTAGTCTCACCTTCTTTCTTCTTCTGAGAGCTGTATGAAGGTTTCTTCGGCTGATCCTTTGAAACACCATGAGTATTTGTCATTTTACCGCTTTTCATACCCAATTCAATCTTGATACCCACAACAACGATGTCAGAGAAATTTGAAGTCACACTACCCACCATCCTTTCGTAAAATTCTGGACGAACCGTGTCGACAAACCAATCAGCTAACTCTTTCTCGGTCAAAGGAGGTTCTACTTGCGAAGCAATCTCTCTCCACCTTTGAGCGTACTCTTTGAAGGATTCAGAATTCTTTTGTGACATACTCAACAACTGTCTTCTGTCAGGAGCCAGATCCATATTGTACTTATAATGCTTGATGAAAGCGTCAGATAAATCCTGGAAGTTCTTAATGCGAGATTGGTCCAAAGTTAAGTACCATTTGGAAGAAGCACCCTTCAAACTGTCTTGGAAACAATGAATCATCAATTTATCATTCTCAACATGGGCAGCCATTTTGCGATAGTACATGATCAGATGACTCTTAGGACAAGTGGCACCTTCATAGCGATCGAAGTTCGGAGTTTTGAACATAGGGGGAATAACCAAACCCGAGACCAAACAAACGTCCCTTGCAGCAGTCCCAAAAATTTGATCACCTTCTACCTTTCTCAATCTTTGGGCGATAGTGTCTACTTCCTCACGAAGCTTGTCATGTTTCTCATAACCTTCAACATTCTCATCAAGATTATCAAAGACGGGCTCATTGAAAAACGGTTGCACACGGGTGTGCACAACAGGTGGTGCAAAGATAGGAGCCCCCCTAGAAACTTCAGAAAATAAAGGAACGGCTTGTTGAACAGGCTGATTAATCGGAACAGTGGCTTGAGGAGGCACAAAACCTGGAGCAAGACCATAAGGTGGGTCCCTTGCTACGGTCACATTTAGTGGAGGGTCCACAGTAACGCCGGTGATCTCGGAAACAACAGTGGGCTGGGTATCCATCTTAGCATTCATGACATGTAATAATTCCATCATATGCCCCATACCCCCTCGCAGGTCTTCAAGTTCATTGCTAAGGCGATCAATCTCTTTTGTCTGATCCTCCATTCTTTTCCGAGTTTGAGCTCTAGTATTGTACTGGTGCCGAGGACTCAGGGTGACGAAACTGGAAGGCGAGAGAACCGAACATGAGAAAACAGGAGACACATGCAATGCAAGAGAACATATGATGCTATAATGCGAATGCAAATGGAGGTTTCATGGAATTCAAACATTTACGAATGTCGTGGGGTACCAGGGAAATCTTTTTCTTATTTTTTTCATTTTTATTTTTTTATTTATGGTATCCCGCGATATAGATGATGTTTGAATTCCATGAAATACAATGCAATGGGATGCTTTATGGATGCAATGCATGAAAACACACAAAGTCCTAGGTTAAAGGAACGTGAGCGGAGTTAAGGTCTACCCATCCCCAAAAGGAGTGTACTATAGGTTAGTTGTACCTGCAGAACAAGGTTCTAAAAAAGTGCCCAAAGTCATCAACCCATCTTTCGGATATTATCAACCTTCCGACTGACTCGGGGGTTAATAATATTCTCAAGAGAACCTCTTTTAAGTGTAGTATTGCGTAGCAACCATTGTAGGACTACTCCCACATAGTTCCCGCACTACGTCCTAAATAAAGCCGAGGTGGTGTAAAGGTACTACGGTTCCCAATGTCCTAGACTCCAATCGACCATGGAAAAAGTTTTCACGATTACTCGTTCAACCGAACCATTTTCGAAAAGGTCTCAACTGAGCGGTGATTCTCGAATCAGCTTGGTCGGGACTCACTCCCTATAAGCCTCATCGAATATATCCCCATCCTATAATAATGTCACTAGTCCGGGCGTAAGACTTATCTCACAACACAAGGAACAGTCCCAAATCAGAGTACAATATATATACATGCAAATGGATAGTAATAAATACGAACAAATTAGGGATAACCCTCAAAAGTTTAGAAACATCCCCAGTGAAGTCGCCATTTTCTGTTGCGGTGGAAATAGGATCACAAACTATTAATTAGTTTGAATCGCAATTCAATTCACAACCGCTCTTTGATTTATCCGAAGGAAAAGGTCAAAAGAGGGAAAACCTATTTTGCATCGTAAACACAATGCGGGGAAAGATCTAGGGTTCGGGGGTTGGTTAAATTTAGGGAAGGTATTAGCACCCTAAACTTCCGTAGTACTCTACGGGAACCTTTTGTTCAAATGTTTACTATTTTTGCTTTATTTATTTGCTTAAGGTATATGTACAAAGGGTTAAAAGTGAGAAAAGAGACCTAAAGGGTTAATTCTAAGTTTACTCGGCAAGACATCGCATCTTGTGCCTACGTATCCTTACGGGAGTGGAATCAGAGTAATCGTAGTTCCCCTCAAAAGGGAGGTTAGAGACTTCTTGACTGTGGTCAAGGTCTCAAGGGGAATAAACGCATCTTAAAGACACGCTTACGCGGAGTGTAGAAACTCCAAATCTCTACGTTGAATTGTTAAGTTGTAATTAGGGTTAAATTAGGTTAGGGATTCCGCGGCGGGAAACCCTAAAAATGAGCGCGGCGGCTCTTTGACCTAATGCTAGGGGTAAAATTGTAATCTTGCCTGCGGCGAGGCATTTGCGAAAATTAGGGTTTGTGAGGTTGTAAGGGTTTGAAGTTGAGGACTATTGACACGGCGGCCAAACAGCTAGACCTAACCTTCGGATGTGTGTAGTGTGACAGAATAACGGTAAAGGCGTGAGATAACTGAATCATGCAAACAGAGAGATAACGTCCTAATTTAACCATGCAAGCGGAAATTTAAAGGCAGAATTTAAAGAGCGAATGTTAAGTTCGCAAGGTTACATGAGAGGAGCAGTTACAATATGGTAATGACATAAAATAAAATAAATAGCGATAAACGCAATAAACTGCAAAACGAACAAACAACGTTAGTGGGTGAAAACGAACAATGGTCAGAAAGATTGTGAAACGAAAGCGCAAAGTTTTGAGATTTTTATTGTTTATTTTTGACATAAGAAAAGGTTTTCAATCTTTAAATTTTAAGGAAAAAAGTTTTTAATATATAAAGGTTAAAAAAAACAGCTTAGTTTAATTATAAAAAATTTTATCTTACAAGGTTTTAAATTTCATTTATTATTTTTTTTTTAAAAAAAGATTTTAAGTTGTTGATAAAGAAAAGTTTTTTTGTTTATTATTATATAAAAAAAGGTTTTTAATTTTACTTATTTTAAAAAAACAAATTTAATATTTAGTAAAAAAAAAGTTTTAAGAAAATTTAAACTAAACTAATTATAAAAAAAAATAAAATAAAAAAAAAGAAAATAAAAGGGGTTGGGCCGGTCATCACTCCCGGACCCAACCCGGTTGGTGTAAATGTGAAAAAAAAAGGAAACTAGGGTTTCAAAACCCTAGTCTCTTCCGCGGCGCATGCTTCTTCTCCTTCATCGCCTTCTTTCGCGTTCTCACCCGCTCTGTCTTCTCTGATTTCTCTCATGCTCAACCTGAAAAAAAAGGGGAACTAACACATAGCAACCGTGAATCATGAGTTTACATTGTTTTTGACGGTGGTTTCTTTGAGGCGATGATGTGAACTGAGCTTTCGGGGTTGTTTGCCCGTCGTCGAATGGCGGCGCCGACGGACCTCCTTCGTTGGGTTTGTTCGCTCTGGGGTTTCTTCCTTTCGATCTCGCGGCCGCTTTCAACTTTCTCTCGCTAGGGTTTGCGATTTGGCCTCTCTCCCTCTAGGGTTTTCGCCGTTAGCCCGTTAGCCTTTCAACATGGTGAGATTGTTCCTTTTATAATTTCTTTTTTTTGGGCTTTGCGATTTCAGATCCGCGTTTTGAGATTTGATTTCTTTTTCTCTTCTGATATGATTTGATCTTGTTGAATGTGATTGGAACTTGCCTTTTCGGATTCACTTTTGCTTGATTATTTTTCTGATAAACTGATTGGATCTTGTTTCCTTTTTAGGATTTGATTGGGGTTTACCTTGATGCACTATAACGGATTGGATTTCGATTTGATTCTGAAGATGACTTCCGTTTTAGTCTTCACGGCTTTTGGGTTTTCCACTTCGAATTAACTTTTCCTCTTCTTTTTTTCAGTGGACTGATGCTGACGCTTCGATTAAGTCGAGGTGGCCGAGTGAAGGTCATTTGGCGATGATGACCTTAGGTTCTGAGCCAATTGGTTCGGACACACCCTTTGATGCCTTTGGACTCTATTGTAGATGTGGTTTTGACCGAACTGGTCTCATTCTGATATCCACTTCCTTTGTCGATCTGGTTGTTTATCAGATATGGATTTTTCTGATGTAACTCCTGTATCGACTTGGATTTCTGGTCTTGTTGCGGATGTGTTATCCAAACTCGATACGCCCTGACTCTTCTCTGAATTTTACTGTGATGCTGGGACTGAATCGATGGAACATGAGCTTATGCCATTAATCTTTTTGAGTTGCCCCTGATAGATGGACGTGAGTCTGGGGCTATGATGTATGAACTGAGCCCTTTGACTCTCCCATGTGCCTTGCGCATTTGGTCGCAGGTATGACTTATTGATTCTATTTTACTCTGCTTGGTTGCGAAAACGGTCCTTTTGATTGTTGATTTTTCCGGTGTTAACGTGGACTCAGATTTGTTTCTTGATATGGTTTATTCTTATGACTTACATTCACGTTTTTTGTGACTTGCAATTCGAACTGGTTTGGACTTGCGGACGGGCTACCTTCTGAGGTATTTCGGCTGTGATATCAAATTGAAACTTGACTTTAATTGATGCTTCTGAACTTTTTGATGCAGTGTTTGATGCAGTTTGGCTCTCCGTGATGTCGGACTTGATGTCGTCTTGTCTGAACTCAGCCTCGTGGGCAGTCCCTAACTCGAGTAGTCTCTGAGTTCTACAACTGTTTGTTTGATTGTAAAAACAACAAAGCTGGTTCAGTCTTATGTTTCTATTCAGTTTGGTTATCAGTCTTGGAGTATAAGCTTACTTTTCTTCTTCTTCTTTCAGAACTAATACTTCGTATAGATCAACGCCGCCGAGAAGGTTACATGGTGATGATGACTATTAGTCTGAACCGTCGAGAAATACTGCTGCCATTTGGTTTTGATTGTGTTGCTTTAGCGATGATAACCTTCGGGTCTGAGCTGATTGCCTTCTGAACTGCATTTTGAATTGAATTATCTGCTCATGTTTTTGTGCAACTTATGGATTCTGTTGTGAGCTGATACCATCTGATTCATGTACTTCAGGTGACAGAAAATGGTTCAGACCCGTCGGCATCCGGGTTTGAACCTGAGTTGGCTAGTGTTTACCTCGGTATCGGTTTTGGGAATCAAATGGGATTTACTTGATATTGAAACGAATCCAATTACGGCAAAAAACGAATCAGTCCCGCTTCTTTTATCTCTTTCTCTCTCGGTTGTCCCATACGATAAGAACAGGGATCACCTGATCTGACGCCAATGACGCGGATCGGTAACGGGGGTAGGATGCAGCTTCGGTTGTGCCACTCCCGGCACTCGATGATGACGATGTTCTGAGAGTGTCAAAAATAACTTCTAACCCTTTCTTGCTTCTGTTTGTTCTTCTTTGATTGTGTAGGTTAATCGGAGAAGCATGAAGTAATGTCCAGTGGATGAACATCAGGAAGACACAATAGGATCTTTAGGACTTAGGACCTTTTTAGAGTAGATGTTCAGTGTAAATGAAACTTCTTGTAAACAAAAATGAATATTCATGAATGAAATTCAAAGGTTATTTATCCCTTTCAATTGTAAATTAAGTACTTATGAAATAACATTCCACAAATATTTATTTACTTCTCGATTGAAATCTCAAATACTTATGAATACCAAATTTTGAAATTATTTATATTTACTTCTTAGTTGTAAATTATAAATATTTATGAATAAAAAATCCACAAATATTTGAATTCACTTCCTAATTGTAAAGTATAAACATTCGCGAATGATATTCACAAATATTAAACTTTCACTTCCCTTTCCGTATTAGACAGTTTTATGAACGATACTTTGACCATTTTAACCGCAACCTGATTAACTCCAAATAAATTCAAAATAATCCCACTTATTGTATGTCCGAAATGCTTTATTGATGAACACAAAAAACTGCTCAAACGGTCTTAGAACGAAACGTGGGCAACTGATGGCCCACATTCAGATATGTTTCTGACCAATTTTCCAGTAGTAATGACGCCTTGATATAATCGAACCATGCCTCAGAAATAGTGTCTCAAAGCTTAGTAACAGCCCGTCTTTAAAGGATTAACGGAATCCACGAAAAATGACCAAAATACCCCTGGAACCAATCCTGCAAAACAAACACCTCCATGACTTGATAGTGGTTAGCAGATGCACAGATGAGATGCTATGCGAAATGACTGACTAAATATAAGGGTAAAATTTCGGGTATTACACACAGGTTCATTCAAATGTTACTTGCCACGGTGGCACAGTTCGACCTTGAACTATAACAGATGGATGTGAAGACTACATTCTTGTATGGTGATCTAGATGAAACAATCCTGATGAGACAACTTGAAGGGTATGTCGAAAAGGGGAAGGAAGATTATGTGAGCAAGCTAAAGAGATATTTATATGGACTGAAACAATCTCCTCGACAATTGAATAGGAGATTCAACAAGTTCATGGCACGCATAAGTTTCATTAGAAGTCAGTTCGACCACTGTGTTTACTTCAGATTTTGACCTGGTAATTCATTTTTTATTTTTTTGCTTAATGTTGATGATATTCTAATAGAAAGCAACAATGTAGAAGATTTAATGAGGGTGAAGGCTAAACTCAATAAGGAGTTTTAAATGAAGGATCTGGGAGCTGCATCCAGAATTCTTGGAATTGACATTCGAAGAGATAGAAAGCAATCGAAATAATGCTTATCTCAAGAGGCATACCTACAGAAGATATTTGAAAGGTTTGGTATGTCGAATTCAAAGCCTATTATGACTCCGACAAACCCTAAATTCAAGCTAAGTATAGATCAGTGTACCAGTACTAGTGTTGAAAGAGCTTAAATGAATAGTAATTGTCTTTAGATCTAGATCCCCTCATAACTTCCTCATTTTCTCTATTGGTGACAACACATTCTTCTTTAGTGAATCTGACATTGAATCCTTGATCACATAGCTGACTGATACTAATAAGGTTTGCAGTCAGTCCTTTCACCAGCAAAACATTATCTAGGTCTGGAACTCCAGGAAAATCTAGTTTTCCAACACCTTTGATTTCCCCGTTAGCTCCATCACCAAAGGTCACATAACTAGTGGAATGAGGTTTGATTTTTGACCGGTGAATTAGCAAGTGTACTATTTTTACTAATGTAGTAATAAGGCGAAATTCCCCGAATGTCGATCTCAAGGACTGCTTGACGATATAGAATTTTGGTTTTATGTTAGTTAAACAAAAGCCTTGGGGTTTCAAAGGTTTTAATTTGTAAAAATAAAATACAAAAGGCAAAAAGAGTAAAATAAAGGTTTTAACAGTTATGAGAAGCATGCTAGGGTAGGGTGTATGAAAAGCCTTATAATAACCTTAATCCTTAGTTTTCAGAAATCACTGCTCAATTCAATCGTGACCGGTTTTAAAGATTAGTTTACTCTAATTCCTTAGCAGAAAACCCTTTGGTATTCTTC